>OZ014513.1:17290381-18490381 GCA_963966075.1 Aphodius sticticus | reverse complement strand
AGCTGTAATCAGAAGAACAATCCACGGATTCATGTTTTATTTTGTTAGTAGTGAAGAGAGGTGATAGTATGTCGATAGCTAAAGATTTAGTGCGTCTGATGACAAAACCTTAAAGCCAACAAGTCACCTTTGGACAGTCACCTGTCCAACAAAGGATAACCCGAGATCATATGATTTATTTCGTAAACCGCATGATTTGGAAAGAAGTGTTTCCAGCAGAAGTTGTTTCGTTTGAAAATATTTTTATAATTTAATTATAATGATACCACACATGACCCGTGATTTAATTTAACGTTGTGAAACTGATAGCTGTTGCCAGAATTCGGCCGGCTGTAGTGTGTGTGTGGGTTCATTTAATGTATATGTTACGGTCATAGTGATAAATAGGTTATTATTAATAATTACCGGTTATTATTAATAATAGCCAAGTGGCGAGGTTAAAGTGAAGAATTTATCACATGAACCGGCTATTATTAATAATTTTCGGCATGCTGTGGTCAATGTGATATATTTCAATTCAATATTGCATTAAGGTGATGCTACAATATAATATAGCCTCAGATTTGGAATTCTGTTAGTATCTACATAATCGCTACACAACGAATCTATGCACTGGGTTTTCAGTGTTGGCCCTTTAGTGACGTTAGTCCTGATTAAGTTATTTAGTTACTACTCATGACTAAAATAAGGAAGATTATCAAAACTAGACTAAAAGATGCCAATCCATACTAATTGCATGCACGAGTGTGTAACTCTTTGGGTCATGCTTATTTGCCCAAATCTTAAAAGCTAAGTAAGTAATAAATTAGAAACTCGGTTTGTATTATTCTGCCAGTGCATACGTACATAGCGCTTCTGTAGTTTGCAATTCGTGGCAAGAAAAATAATTTTTATTTACCTATAACATATCTATTATAACTTTTATTTATTATTTAATATCTTTTTAATACAAAACTTTAAAAAATGTTTTATATTTAATTTTGAATACAAAAGTCGTTCTAGACCTTTATTTTTTTGTGGTAGTACAACAATTACACCATTTATGTTGTAAAAATAAAGCAAGATAAAGTTTGTAAAAATAGGACGCCATCCTCTTTTGTTTTGTTTACAAATGTGAACTGTACCTGTATTTTATTTTTATTTTATTATTTACTATGAATATGTTTACTATGTTTATTTTTGATTTGTAAGTGCACAAATGTGATACAGATTTTATTTGAGTTACCTACAGTTAATTTTATTTATTAAGAATGTATTTTATTTTTAAACTGATTCCTGGACTTGAGAATTATTGTGTTTTTGTTATTGTTATATTTTTTCATATATCTAAATAAATAATGTATTTGAAAGTCTTCTTTTGATATTTTACATTAGATATGCTTACGGTAGGTATAGGTAATGGACAACCTAATGTAGGCAAGATTGGGGCAAGTTGTTACAATGTTTAATCTTTTACTTATAAAATAGTACTTTATTGTCAAACACCAAAAGTAAAAATACCGTGTTAGGAACAGAATCATATAAAAATGTTGTGCGGTGTAATTTATGTACAAACATCTATCTAAACTAGTCTCGCCTATTCTTGCATGTATTTGCATGAAAATACAATATTGAAAAAATTAATATTAAATGCGCAAAATTTCAATAATCGGAATTTGAGACTTTACTTAATAAATTGTAATTGTACATTTACAAAAAAACTTCCTCACATGCATTAAATATAAAATGGGTGTTATTGATAATAAAATGGTTAACTTTTTTTGAACACTCTCTATTAAATGTTCTTTTTATGTTTTCGTCATTGAGCCGTCCTTGGGTGTATACCAAATATCATTACCAATTATATCCAGTAGTTTCTAAAGTACAAGGGAGACAAAAGAAAACATTCTGTATTATCAATGTTTTGTATTATTCGTAATTTTGGTCATTGGACTAGCCGTACTGATGATTTGCGTCGAGTAAATAAATATAATAGCTTACATAGTAATCAAAATAACTTAGCTAACTTCTTTGAAGACTGTATACAAAAGATCGTTTGTAAAAAGTAACGTTTTTATCACATTTACCGTGCCCGTTAGGAAATTATTAATAATAGCCGGTCCATGTGATTATTTAAGTGTTTCTAATCACATTGACCAAATGATGCGGTTATTATTAATAATAGCCGGTAATTATTAATACAAACCACATTTATCACTTTAACCGTAACATATATATTTTCACGCCACATATTATTCGGTTTGGGTTAAAGTTCAAAATCGACTACAAGGCGATGTTGCAGCCGCAAGCTAAAACAAATAGTTATTGTTATGGTAAAGTCATCCATATGCGGCATGCGCCTTAGCACCTGGAGAGCGTCCATAAATACTCCTTTAAAAACCATCCCATTGGTAGGTACTTATGTATATTTTGTTCTCAATATATGTCGTGTATTCCCAGGTATAATATTATTCCAGTCACAAAGTCAGAGTTTAAAATTTTTTAATTTTTATTTAAAACCACCCCATTAGAACAAAGTTCACATTCACAAAGTTTCAGAATTTTCAAACCAAATTCATTAATCAACCCCCTTCCAAAACCACCCCACAAGTAATTAGTTTTTTTTTTCATTTTTTCGCGTATTTGTAAGAATACTTATATCACATGCACAAAGTTTCAAAATTTTCACACCAAATTTATTATTCAACCCCTTTTCAAAACCACCCCACAAATACTTTTCATTTTTCCCCTTTTTTCCGCATTTGCAGGAATAAGCTCCTATTATTCCTGCAAAGTTATTCACAAAGTTTCAGAATTTTAAAACAAAATTTATCTTCAACCCTCTCAAAAACCACCCCATTGGTACTTAGATATTTTTTTCCATTTTTATTGTGTATTCCTAACTAAGTATAATATTAATATCATATTCACAAGGTTTCCAAATTTCAACATCCGAATTCATTTTGCAACCCCGCAAAAACAACCCCTTAAGGCTTACGTTTTGTTTTACTATTTTTCCGGTTATCTATCGAAGATTTTAAGTGCATTACAAAAAAAATTTGTCCGGCTAAAGGTGCAAAATCGACCACTGTGGCGCGGAGAAGTTAAAAGATTGCTAAAAGATAGCCCTAACTTTTTTCGTTTTTTTTTTATGAAACGTATATCAAATGATAGAGGCGTTCAAGTACTTCACGCTAGGGATTTTTCCCCCAAAAATTTATCAAACGTTTTTGTCGGAAATTTGTTAGATATAAATTTAGTTTTTAAGTTCTGAAACCTAATACTGTACGTGTGAATATACGAAAAATAGAAAAGAAACTAACAATGGAGTTGTTTTAGACAGGGTTGACAATATTATAACTGCACACACACATATCTAAGTACCAATGGGAAGTATCCTATTATTATTACTGTAAATATAGCCAGTTTTATCTTAGGCTTATTTCCTGGTTATATGATGTCACAACGATTCGGAAAGAAGCTAACATAAAGTAAGCCATCCTGAAGACTTTAATTAGGACAATTTTCATTTCCGGACTGTGCCGGATGTAGTCATAACTGCACTCAGTTTCAGAATTTCAATTTAAAACCTAGGTCGCGTGTAGTATTTGTTATTGGATAGATATTTGAAAATAAAACATCTTTCGTTGGCAAACTATTTTTTCTCAGTTAAATAGTTTACGAAATAAACCATGGAATCGGATTGTGCAAAAAACGTATTTGTTGGAAGTTGCCTGTCCAAATCATTGTTCCAGATGACGATCAAGTGTATCTTTTTTTAAATACTCTGTCCATTGCCTCTGTAATTTAATTGACGTATGAGGTCGGTCGATGTTGGTAATGCTGGTACCTTCCAGTAACGTGTGCGAACGATGTAGGAGCCTTGTCCAAAACTACTTCAATTAGTTTGTAATTAGGAAACTTCCAAAGCCTTAACCTGTTTATACACTTCTTGTAGTTGGGATTACTTCATACTATCAAATATGAACACGCTGAAGTAAACTCAAATCTAATTTAAGACTACCCAGAAGCACTAATGCAATTTTGACAAGAATGGCAATTAAATTGTGCGAAAATTCGCTAAAGGAATTATTCTGTTACTGTAGTTATTCAGTTTTAGACTGCAGTGGAAGGGAAACTTTTTAAAATGAAAATCTGCTACAATAGTACCTATACAGTGCTTCCCAAAGGTAACGGATAAATTCTATAAAATCTTAAATAAAAATATTTGAGAAAAATGCTCCGACACGTCGATTTTTACTTTTAAATTACTATCCTAACATACACTTTTCAGCCCACCACCCCTTCGCCCCTAAGGGGTGGTAACCACAACTTTAAAAATTCAAATAGCAAAGTACCCCTTGCGATACCTCAATTGATAGACTTTTTTAATCTGAATACAAAGAAAAAAAAATTATCGAAATCGGTTGATAAATAACGGCGATATTTATCAAAATTTATTTATACACGAAATTGAGGAATAACAAAATTTAATTAACTAATCCTTAATTAATTGTTCAAAGTGCTGCGCGTTAACGACGAGACAATGCCCTAATCTATCCCCAAACGCTTGTTGAACATTTTCTAACATTTTATTTTGAGTTTTCGAACATTCCTGGAGTCATTAAGTGAATTACTGCAGGAATTCTTTCCTTTAACGCCTCAATATTTACAGGTCTATTAAAATAAACTTTACTTTTTAAATAGCCCCAAAGAAAATAATATAGTGGGGTTAAATCTGGCGATCTTGCTGGCCATTCAATATGCCTTCATCTACCAATCCATTAGGAAATTTGAAAATATTTGGATTAGGAAATACTTGATCGAGGTATTCTCGAACTTGTCGCGCATAGTGTGGAGGAAGTGTGGAAGTCTTGCTGTAAAAAAATCTGTCCTTGTGTCTATCAGGATCTTCTGCGTTGGGAAACAATACCGCTAAAGTAGGTAGTAGTTCATTTCGTAGTAAGTTCAGATAACGTTCACCATTCAGTGCTTCGTCGAAAAATATGGTCCAATAATTCTAGAACCCACCACACCAGCCCACACATTAAGGTTTTGAGGATATTGTGTGTTCGCTTCCACCATCCAATGCGGATTTTGACGAGCCCAGTAACGGCAATTTTGTTTATTGGCGGTGCCATTCAGACAAAATGTTGCCTCATAAGAAAAAAACGATGTTTCTAATTAAGCAAGGATTTTCATTAGAGAGTTCCATCATTGTCTCACAAAATCATGCTCATACACACTCATACTCACTTCATACGGGTGAAATTTGTGTTTTCGAAATAATCTGGACACTGTACTTTTTGACGCACTAACTTGTGAAGCGACCTCCGCAAGGGTTGAATGATTTTCTTGCACCATTAAAACAGCATCCAATTGTCGGTTTTCAATTAAGGCCAATGGACGTCCTGCCTTAGGCTTATCCCGTACATGACCGAGGTCGCGAAATTTGTTTTCGATTCGACTTACTGTAGATTCCGATATTGGCGGACGGTCCGGGTGCGGTTCATTGAACAAAACACGAACTTCTTCATGCGTCCGGCTTCTATCTACAAACCCAATCATTAAAACTTCGATTCTTTCGGTTTCTGTAAATCTCATTTTACAACTATTTCTTCAATGACGAAAAATCTGAATTGTGTTTGACATAAGTAAAAACAAGTTGCAATTGTTTGAACGACATTGCTATGCCCGCGTCAACAGCGCTTACTCGAATATAGGTAAAACTACGAGAGCTGAAGTTGAGTCATCGCCTAAAAACGTAAGAACAGACGCATGAAAAAGCACTCTGTTTCTTTCTAACGCACGGGAATGGTCTGTAACGTATCAGCAAAATAACAGCTGGAATCGATGACTCACCTTCAGCTCTCGCAGTTTTACCTATATTGACGTTCTTCTTTGAATACATTTTGGTAAATATCGCGGTTATTTATCAACTGATTTTGATAATCCTTTTTTCGTTGTATTCAGAATAAAAAAATCTATCAATTGAGGTATCGCAAGGGGTACTTTGCTATTTGAATTTTTAAAGTTGGGGTTGCCACCCCTTAGGGGCGAAGGGGTGGGGGGCTGAAAAGTGTATGTCAGGATAGTAATTTAAAAATAAAAATCGACGTGTCAGAGCATTTTTCTGAAATATTTTTATTTAAGGTTTTATTGAATTTATCCGTTACTTTTGGGAAGCACTGTATAATAAAGTGTATTGAAAAAACTTAAAAATTCAAGTTGATAAAAAGTTGGCCCGATGGAAAATATTTGGTCTCATGCAGAAGCGCTGAAGTTATTTTCCTTAAAAATTCGATTTTTTTGCTAATCTAAATGTTGCATTAGTGATTAGAGTAAATTATTTTTGTATACTTTAATTTCACACCAATTGTTAAACTTTTTCTATTTGAGAGAAAAATCACTTAATCTTTCATTAAACAAAACCTAGTTTTTTAAGAAAATTATAAACTTTAGGCCTCCTGCGGTAAGCCTAAAGTGGGCCGATTTCCTGTGGTATATGTGGGTTCATAGGGACAACTTTTGATCAACTTGAAATTTTGAAATTCGAAAAACACCCTTTTTCGATACTACTACAATATAATAGTAGTAGAACGTAGGGTACTCTTAAGGATATAAATCGCGAGATGTTTACCAGCCGTAGGCGAGTGTATAAATATGCGAGTCAAATACAACGTTTTATCTGCGACTCATAAATTCCATTTTATATAAAATATTTTAGATGTATCTCTCAATGGTGGCGATGGGAACTGTCAACCACGTAGGTGTTGACGGTTCCTTTGAATCATAATTCATCACCACAGTTCCATTGACTAAAGAGATCATTATTCAAAAGAGCTGTCATAATTATTACAATAAGTATTATTTTTTCAATATAGTTATGCAGGTACTACTGAACAACATGAATCGTAAACAAATCTGCGCGTTCGTTGAAAATTACCTGTTAACCTATTTAAGAAAATCAAATGGAAACCTTTGTGTTTATATAACAAAGGGCGTCTGAAGTTTTGCAACAGAAGTTCCACAACGCTGTGAGTGACGTTTCGGTGCACTTAGAACCAATTAAATGCATCTTTGCAGCCGTATTGCTTTAACAGAAGTCCCACAACGCTATGAGTGACGTTTCCACGTACTAGAAAGTAATGAAATGCACCTTTGCAGCCGTATTTCATTAAAACTACAAAATATATAATTATGCTTCAAGGTACAAATTTTAATATTGTCGGACTTTATTTATTGGACATTATTGTCTTTTAATACAAAATATGCGTCCTTGTTATACTTGCGGTACCAGGCCAAGTTAAGTATTAGAGCACAATTTTCAAGAATGGCCACTGCTGCAATGGTATAATTTCTTCAGTTCGCAGCTCGGCCTGTCATGCTGAACAAAGAAAACAAAGCGAACAACAAAGAAACGCGAGAAAAATTACGATTTTTAATTCTTTCGGAAATCCTTTATCCCGGTTGCCAGCGGTAATATATGCGTTCCACCTTTCAGCTTTTCAATTTAAAAGCGCCAACAGTTTTATGCAAAATTTCTTGTTCTTAGAGCAAGTTTTCGTGCCGCTATTTGAATAATATATATATATAAACCGTTATTTGGCCAATTTAACAAGTAAAGATTTTCCCATCCAGAACGGCATAGCGTAAATATAAATGAGAATACATTTGCGGATGATACCGGCGAGTTCTGTTCTGCGGCAACAATGCGAATGCTCCCTAAGGAATAATAAAGTTTTGATTTGATTCCCCGCAGTTACATCAGTGCAACATTTTCACGTTTATACCCCATATGAAGCTAAATGTGTTATATGAACTTTAAAGGTAAAATATCCACTATACGAATAAAAGTTTTCTAAGAACAGATGGCAGTTGCATCAAAAGAGCAACGAGTAATATAATCAGACTTCACTCAAAGCAATGATGATTTTTCTCATACAGGGTACGTTTATTTCATTAGGTATTTGTTATGTTAGATATACTCAATACTCAATATAAATAAAATAATTTCTCAGATAAATGCTGTCAACAAATAAATTCTTTCTTTATAAGAACCAATATTGTATTGAAAGAAGTAATTGAATTTTTCGTCCCAAAAATGTTAATTGCTCCAACGAAGTAATAGTAAATCCATCCAATGCGTAGTTACTTGATCCAAGAAAATATAAGACATTTAATATAAGTAAGTATTGTTTACTGAATAAAAACCCACCAATTATTTAACTGAAGTGATTCTCACTTCTTTCAAGTAATCCCTTTCTCTGGAATAAATATGCGCACCATGATTTTGTCAAGGCTCGCGGGCCCGCGCGTGGAGCTGGCGCCGTAAAGGAGCGTAACCTAGTACGAAAACAACAACGATGTACCCGTAGCGGATGTGCCTTGTGATTTATTGGGGATGTGTATTGTGATTTATAGTGTACAATAAACGTTTCAACACGGAATAGTTTGATGTAACGCACGCAACAGTTTAGAACGAGTAAAAATATTTACCGGGAATAAAAATATACAGTTCATTGAAGATTGTTTACCTACTTCACCAGAGTAACCACTTTCTTAAATCTAGTAATTATTCCAAGAAATAATATTACTTGGTTGAAGTCAATAATCTCTCGCGTATATACGAACGTACCAACTACTTCAGCCAAGTAATTCTCGCTTCGTTCGAGAGATCACTTTTCTGTGTGTACTGTCTTGTCCATGTGGCAGAAAAGCCTATAAACTTTATTGCTTGCCTCATGCAAGACAAATGTACCCAGCTAAACTTCTTGACTCTTTCTTCCTATATCTGAATCCTTTACTGACTCTTTGGATTCAAACCGCCTAAAAGATGGTTGGTGTATTACCCCTGGTTTTAGATAGGATATACCACATTACTTAAAGAATTGTCTGAGGCATGTCTGGGACCACTCTGGGACATTCGCACGGATTCACGGTGGGGCCGAATCGCAAAAACGTCAAAACCCCAAAAATTAACATCTTTATTTTAATGTTAAGGACAAATGCGTCCAGTCCTTCCATACTTAATGATATTGGTAACATATTATGATAAATCACGATAAAGTGTGGTAGATCAAGAATTTTAAATACTTGATCTCCACACTTTATCGTGATTTATCATATGTTAACCAATATTTTTATTTTGTACCATAAATTGTCTAGTTCTGTTCGGGGATTGCCCCAGCATTAATTTCCAGAATGGCACGTCTGTATCTTATTTCATCTGGTTAGTAGGAAAGTACCAAGTTGGTCAAGTTTTCCAGAGCAAGCAACGTGTTGCGGAGTCCGAAAATTAGCATTCGATCATTTATTCTACTTAAAATGTCCATCACTGATTGTAGTACTTTTGTTTGTGTGACCATAATACCAATTCCATTTGAATTATATTTTTTACAGGGCCTTCCAATACACAATTGTCTTTTGCGAGAAGGGATATTTTCTTCATGATTAACGAAAACATAGATGGTTATCAAGTCATTATTAATGCCTTACAAAAAGCTATTGTAGACAGAAGTGGACATGTTATTGAAATACGAGATGATATGACGGATGCGTTGTCTCTATTATTTTCTAACATTAGATCAAGATGGATCAACGGACGTTTTTAATTACTAAAACCACCCGAAATTGTTTCTGATACACCAGGCAATGATTTTCTAAACGTTTCAGATTCGTCCGCATCGGAAAGCGAATCACTTCCAATATACAAATCAGATGATGATGAGCAAGATTATTGTTACTAAAGTGTCAATAAAATAATTTTTGTAATTTATACTTTTATTGATCTCTGAGCTGACTATCTCCGCAATACCACTAATGTAACGCATTCTATTGGTTGCACTCCACGAAAAATATTCTGCCACATTGCAACTGCCAGTTTACTTTTTAAAATTTTGTCTTCGAGTTCGTAATCAGCGACCTCAAAAACTTCCGAATAGTGAGTTTCATCTAAAATGGGCACGCATGTAAACTACACTAATAAGAGAGTTAACTATATTCCAGTAACCATGAATGGGAACGATATTCCATACGCGGATACAGCGAAATACCTTGGCATGACACTGGATGCCAAGCTTAGATGGAAAGTACATGTCAAGAAAAAGCGGGACGAACTCGACCTAAAATTCCGCAAAATGTATTGGCTAATGGGACGGAGGTCAGCCCTGTCAGTGCAAAATAAGCTCCTACTATACGAGCAAATATTAAAGCCAGTATGGGTGTATGGAATACAGTTGTGGGGATGCACTAAGCAGTCCAATATCAACCTCATTCAGAGGTTCCAAAATAAAGTTCTAAGGGCCATTGTTGGTGCACCATGGTACATCAAAAACACCAATCTTCATCGGGACCTTCGCATGGAGATGGTAACTAGCGAAATATCAAAATTTGCTAAGAAGCAGGAGGATCGTCTACTCCACCACGACAACATTGAAGCCATCCAGCTGCTAGACAACAGTGCGCTAGTGCGTCGGCTGAAAAGAACTAAACCATTCGAACTAGTGCGGGAGTGACTAAAAGCAGAGCACCCGTAGTGTATTCACAGTGATAGTGTAGGTGAAAACAACCACCGTCTACTTGAGTGGTAAAAACTGTCAGACTAAAACAACTTGGGCCAATGGGCAAAATTGTAGAAACACTCATTATTTTATCAGTTTAGGTTAAGTGAAAATAACTTGTTAGTCATTGACTAGGTGTTATGTCACAAACACTCTGTGTTTGAACAAAATAAAAAAAAAAAAAAAATCTAAAATGGAAGTATTTATAGAAAAATTTTCCGCCATAGTGGATCTGCCATTTTTTTATTGTCATTTTAACTTCGGATTCGTAATCAGCGACCTCCAAAACTCCCGAGTGGTGAGTTTCAGCTAAAATGAAATTATTTATAGAAAAATGTTTCGCCATATTGGATCCGCCATTTTGTTTTTTGCACTTTTGACTTCGGATTCGTAATCAGCGACCTCAAAAACTCCCAAATAGTGAGTTTCAGCTAAAATGGAAGTACTTGTAGAAAAATGTTCCGCCATTATGGATCCGCCATTTTGTTTTTTTGCACTTTTGTTTTGGCATCGTAATCAGCGAACTCAAAAACTTCTCGCTTTGTGGGTATCAGCTAAATTCCAAACCGCTTTCGTATTTTGACCAGCATTTTAGGTATCTGCCCCACTGGGATTTTGCGATTGATTGTGTCAGTTGATCGTTAATATCTTCTCACTTAGATTTCTCAGAATGTTTTTGTAGTTTATTTAAGCCTTTTTATTTATTTATTTTTATTTATTTATTTATTTATTTAACATTGTTCAATATACATGATATATAATACATAAAATGGCAATTAGTAGTTTATAATAGGGTATATTTAATTCCTAGAAAAATAGCATGATTGAAAAAAGGCGATTGATATTTTCTGTTGCCTGATATAGTGACTTTTACTGTCAAGTAATTAAAATTCTGTCCATTCAAGCCAGATTGAAGCGTACAATGCTGACGTATTGCTTTTATTTTTGTACCGCTGTACATCACAGGAATCATATATAATAAGAAGGCATTTACAGATAAAAATCTAATGCTAGTTTTTAATCTGAATCTGAATGCTACTTCATCAGTGCCTATATTGGTATTGCAGGATTTGTAAAAATGTTGGAATGAATGTAATGATTGGAATCTGTGCGTTCCGCAAAGCTGCACGTATAAGCAAAATAGTTTTTCTCCAATCGAAGCAAAAATGACAAAATGACAGATTTATAACTTCGTACTTGCCGCTTGTACATATCATACTTGCACAGAATTTTAATTACAAAATGAGTAATGTCATGTGTCAAAATTTGAGAGTCTAGAGACCATCTATCAATTAATTGCCTGCCTATTAGCTCATCAAGGGGATTTTTACCTATTTTTAAATAACTTTAAATGACAGGGTCGATCTTATAAGTGTACGTATAAGGCCCGTTCCTACCAACACCCTGTTATCATCCGGTTTAGATCATGTTTAGATGCCAAGGGAATACGACCTGCCAAGGGGATATGAGGATTGTGGTTACTACCATCGCATTAAACCAAAGGTTAGCTTATTCCCCTGGCAAGATGACATGCCTAGGGATTTTTTCGAAAAATGGCAAACTTGAAAGTGTCGAATGACCTAATGTCATTTATTTGCTCTAAAATATAACAGATATGACAGATTTGTGACATATATATGACAATTTTGTTCGCAAAATTTAACACGAAGAAATGGAGATGTTAATTTATTTGTAGTTACTAGCAATAAACAATTATGCTTTATATGAACAACTTATTAACAAGCAGATTAAATTGATGGATAAATTAAACGAGCACAAGCTGAAATCCATAAAGGAATTATTACTGATAGAGTATTATTAGATAGAATATACAAAGTTAGCTGCTCTGGAATAAGCTATCAAAAATGAATTTGATAATGTGAAAAATATCAATACTTAAATGCGACAAAAACGGATGGAAAATGAGTTATTACCAGTTGATTTTTTCTCATATCATCCCCTTCTAGTATTTTGCAATACCGTGGGCATAAGTTACCAATTGCAAAGCTTACTATTTTAGTTGTAGTAATAATCCTTATTCCAACATCTAGTTCTATACATTAGGTTTACTATTACATAAGTTATATTATATTTCATTTATTGTTAGGAAATCTGGAAACGATTTTCTAAGGAGGGGTGTTATTCCGGATTTTTCGTACAGTAGGACATTAGGAGGGCTATGAAGGGGGTTGTTTGCATGTCTAATTCTTGTGATGGATCATCTAAAAGCTATTCTTTCAGCTATCATAACTGATTCTATGGTTGATCTGCGCCGATTACTCCATAGTTTTGCTCCATATTCGATCATAGATCTGCGATGGCTTAATATATGTGGGTTGCTGTCTTCACACTGATTACGTGGTTTTTGTATGTTAGAGTTCTGAAGTGCGATGCTCTCTTCTTCATGTTTAGTTTCGTGGTATTGACGGGTTTCTTGAATTTTGAATTTTTGAGTCAACTACTATTTACTATTTTAATTATAAGTGATACGGACTATTGGCAGATGCCGAAAAAATCGGCAAAACCCATATTTAAATTGCTGTAAGTATCTTGCAATAGAGACGTATTTAACTATACCAGTTTACCTCTGACTCAAAGGTTTTATTAGTTGGTCAATTTTAGCAAGAAAATAGTTAAAGAATTCCTATGATAAACGAAATGTTTTAACAAATTCAAAATCAAAATGCGTATCTGCATGATTAATTCTAGGTCTAAGATCTTTTCACAACGTATGGGAAAAAGAATTTTTATTTCTTCCATTATCATTATCATCGGAAAGATGTTTCCTTTCGAATAATCAAGGTGTGGCCATTGGGTACCCGCGAAAAAAATTACTCACTGGCCAAAAACCAATTAAATCACGCGAGATGGCGCCAGTAATGCAATGTAATGCAAGTCGATTTAGTTAATGTTTATTTGACCATTTTCACCAGTTCATAGCCACCTAAATTGATACACAAAAAAGTTAATTTTGCTTTGTCTTGATGATAAAAATTGACGATCAATATGTTTTTGTGTTGAGTATGTCATCCTGATTGAAAATATCACACAAAGAATATAGGGTGCCATTTAAATTTTCAATGATGACGTCATTTCCGAAAAAAACGGAAGTCATATTAGCCGGACGAGTCATGAATGGCATTTTTTTGTCTATTAACACTGTCCCAAATTTCATTCGTCCAACTTTATAAATAAAGAAAAATAAGCGGGAGTACCTATGCCGTGGGTCACCCGGTATACATCATACCATTCATTAGCGTGATTAGATGATTGCCTGTTCATAATATTGGGCTATCCCTATCAAACAATTCTTTTAAATTAGTTGTGTGTCAAGTATTCCGAATACTGTTTGTGTAGCAAATTATAGTTGCTATAATTTTCATAATAACCATTTTTTTTAGAAAAACTGATATATTCTGGTACAATCACGCAAAATTTCGTCCCCCTTGGGCTATGTATTTTTTGTTTTTGCGGATTTTATTGATATAGAGTTGATACATAAGTAGGCTTACCATACGTCCCGGTTTGACCGTGACAGTCCCGGTTTGAGACATCGGTCCCAGTGTCCTGGCCGGTTTGGTATTATGTCCCGGTTAAAATTCTTAACATACTATTACAGATTTCTATTAGGGATGGAACGGATCGGGCATCGGCCGGATAACCGGATACCGGATATCCGGCTAAACTTCAAAACCGGATGCCGAATTATCCGGCCAAAATTCGGCCGGATACCGGATATCCGGCAAATGTCTAAAACTGTATCGGCCGGATCTTTTTACTGAACTATCCGGCCAACATTCGGCCGTATACCGAAGTATCTGGCCAAGACCCGGCCGGATATCCGGCCATTATATTGAACCGGATCAGCCGAATCTTTACTGCAAATTGATTAAATCTTATTATTATTATTAGTATCATTTGACTAAGTTTTTAAAAACATCAATTAGTACTGTGGAGAATATTTGAAGTTTGAAAGTTAGCTTATGCTCTTGGGTGTAAAAATTAAAAACTTCAGAGATTCAGTATTCAGGTCTTTTTGTATAGGTTTTAGACAATTCTGGATAACGATTACCAGTAAATGTATTTCCCGTTTGTTCCTTTTTGAATTATTTTTGTTATTTAAGGGGCTTGCATTTGAAAGGAATAAAGAAGAAATTGAAATCGCATAAAAAATAAGGTTGTTCCACTCTTAAGTCGGACTGTAAAAGACAATAAATAATCTTGCCTGGCAACTGCGGTAGATTAATATAACAATTAAAATAAGAAACAAGAAATTGTTTGTGAACAGAATAATCTGGCAATAATGGTGAAGAAAAAATTACAACTTATTTCCAATCATGTCGATTATTGACCAATATTTATTAACTTCAGTGAGTTCCATTTGCACAGAGGAATTGTTTTCAACATACAAGTCTTATTCAAAGCAACTCAGAAACATTACTTTTTACAAAAAAAGATTTTTATGTCTCGATTATTTCACGAATTAAAAATATATCAGCACTATACTGCCGTGTGAAGTATTGAAGTCGTAACTGTAAATTTGTTTAGATTTTAGTTTTTTCGATAATTTCTTAAGATTCCGATTTTTTGTTGATATGTTATGGTTAAAAAGATATAAGAACATGACAAAGAATTAAAAAAAAAGGAATTTGAACATTTCTATCTGCGAAGTAACGACACAATATATTCTTAAACACAACATTTTACAACTTTTGACAAACATAGATACGACATCTGTTCAAAGCACGGCAGCATAGAAAAAATGTTATTTCATTTAGCTATTATTTTTTAGTGGATTATATATTTTTAATTGATTTAATACTAATTAATACTATAAATTTATTACAATTAATGGAAAATATTATTCTTCAATATAAAAATTGATTTCATTTATTTTTAGCAACATGCGAAAAGATCCGGCCGATCCGGCCGGATCGGCCGAATTCTTATATCGAGATCCGGCCGAACCGAATATCCGGCAAACTGGCCGTATCGGCCGGACTATCCGGCCGGGCCGGATATCCGTTCCATCCCTAATTTTTATCTTAGTTGTCAGCAAGTTGAAATATTTTAGAAATGTACAAAGAGCGCAAATCAAATTTTCTCTGTCAAGAAAACTGCCCTCATGCTTTTGATGCTGCCTTTTATGAGAAAGATACACATTTTCATGATTTGAAGGATATCAGCAACAAAGTGTTAAATAGTGACTAATCGATTAATGATTGTAACAATATTTCAACGCAATTCCACAATTTTGAATTTATAGAACGAATGTATCTCTGTTACAGAAAAATGTTTATATATGTCACAAAAATTGTTTATCATTTCTCTCCTAAACGAAATTGTAGATGAAAAACATCCATATGACAATTATGTAGAGCACCGACTGGAGGAAATTTATATTTTAGTTGGCTATGTAAATAAAATGCTTATATTTAAAAAAAAAAATGTTTGAATAACTTTCTATCATACACAAAATTGTAGGTTATTAGTTCGGTTAGTCATACATGAATGCTCCGAGGCAAACTACTGAGGTGTCTTCATTTGAACATGGATGTATATTCCGTGTTCTAGTTTAGCAAAATATTTATAACTTTTCCAAAAATGACTGCATAATTTTCTACCATTAGTCGAATTAAGTTGTATATTGAGGTTGTATAGTCTTTTGGTATTGATTTTAGAATATTATGTACAGGATGTCCCACGCTATAAACAAAGTATATTCATAATCAAATTTACGTTTTTTTCATACATACAAGTCGCAGACAGTCATACGCTCTACAGCAAGAAAATATGTTGATGCTTACACAATATCCCGCAACAACTTACCAAGACAAACTTATGTTTGCTTAAATGGAACACTAGGTATATTAAGTACGTAGGCTTTCACGGCCAGAATCATTTAGAAAATAAACTGCTTCCGGGTTATGCCGTGTGTCAAGATTTGTTAATGCTGACGTTTCGCGAGCCATGTTGCTCGCTTCTTCAAAGCTAATTGAATACTGAAGACCTACCAAGAAAGTCTCCCTTATATACCTGAATTTACACCTCACTGCGCACATCTGGCCCTACCGCTTCATGTGTTTTTCCACCTGACCGCGTTAGGATCGATTTCCAGACCCTACTAATGTCAGTACCGTCCTCGCGATTGATGTTGTCAGGATGTTTGTAAATTTCGATGGCTTCTCTAATGAGCCTTTGATGATAATTACCCACCCTTGCCAACATCTTCGCGTCATCGAAATCCATTGTGTGTCCCGACTCGTGGCAGTGTTGAGCAACAGCGGACTGTTGGATCTTGCCTAGCCGGGTGGCCCTACGCTCCTTGATTCGACATTCGATGCTTCGTCCTGTCTGTCCTACATAGCATGTGCCGCACTCACATGTTATCTTGTATACCCCTTCGTTCTTCAGGAGTGGTGTGATATCCTTTGGGTTAGGCATAAGATCCTTTACCTTAGCTGGTGCTCTGTACCTTACCGTGATACCCGATTTCTTCAGTACTCTACCGATTCTCTCTGATACCCCACTTACGTATGGTAAGCAAGCGAACCCCTTTGACTCTTGCGGTTCCTCTGAGACTTGCGGTTTTCTTTGTGTGACACCCCGTATGTCAGACTTGGTGTATCCATTTTGGCGTAGGGCCCACTCCAAGTGTTTCCGTTCGTCGTGCAAGGTGCTAGAGTCGCATTCCTTCTCGGCTCTGTTGAACAAAGTGTTAATAACACTTCTCTTCTGTTGGGGGTGGTGGTGTGATCTGGCGTTCAAGTACCGATCGGTATGTGTCTTCTTACGGTAGACTGTATGTCCAAGTCTACCCGTTGACGTTCTGTATACCAGCACATCCAAGAAAGGCAGCTGATTGTCCTCTTCTATTTCCATCGTGAATTTGATGTAAGGACTAACATTGTTCAGGTGGTTAAGGAACTCAGTAAGTCTATCTCTACCGTGTGGCCAAACCACAAAGGTATCGTCGACATATCTCACCCAGTGCTTGGGTTTGAAGGGACTTGATGTAATGGCTTTTTCTTCAAACAATTCCATGAAGAAATTGGCGATTACCGGTGACAAAGGTGATCCCATGGCTGCACCCTCTACCTGCTCATACATCGCTCCCGCCCACTTGAAGTATGTGGTGGAAAGACAATACTCTACAAGATTCGGAACATCGGTTGGTAGACCTATGGGGACAAGTGTTGTCCGGAGGCCTTCGACTGCCTCCTTAACCGGAACACACGTAAAGAGTGATGTTACGTCGAAACTTACGAGTATATCCTGAGGGTCAATGACAACTTCCTTCAAAATCTGAATAAAATGTTCAGAGTTCTTGACAAAAGATGTAGTTTGTCCTATAAACGGTTGGATGGTTTTCGCCAAGTATTTTGCCAACAAATAGGTTGGGGAGCCTATTGCGCTAACGATTGGTCTTAAAGGTACGTTATCCTTGTGGATCTTTGGCAAACCGTAGATCCTAGGTGCCCTGGGGGCTTGAACAAAAAGGCTTCTTTGTTCCTGTACGGGAATCGATGATGATTTAACCAATTCTTTCGAGTCGGGACACACAATGGATTTCGATGACGCGAAGATGTTGGCAAGGGTGGGTAATTATCATCGAAGGCTTATTAGAGAAGCGATCGAAATTTACAAACATCCTGACAACATCAATCGCGAGGACGGTACTGACATTAGTAGGGTCTGGAAATCGATCCTAACGCGGTCAGGCGGAAAAACACATGAAGCGGTAGGGCCAGATGTGCGCAGTGAGGTGTAAATTCAGGTATATAACGGAGACTTTCTTGGTAGGTCTTCAGTATTCAATTAGCTTTGAAGAAGCGAGCAACATGGCTCGCGACACGTCAGCATTAACAAATCTTGACACACGGCATAACCCGGAAGCAGTTTATTTTCTAAACTAGGTATATTATTGCAGTTTTCAGTAAGATTTTTATCCTAATTGTTTTGACATCAACTTATATTAGGCTTTTGTGAGATATTGTGAAATTAAAATCAAAAACAAGCATTCTTCAAAAAATCTTTCCGGGGTAACTAACAAGGATAAAACAAAGGAACTAATTTTGGATAGTTAAAGTATCCACTTTTTGACAGTTATTATTGATTTGCGATTCTAATATGACTTGATCCCGAACAACTTGACATTTGCTAAATAATGTCAAATAGTTTAAGAATTTTAATTGGAACACCTATAGATCTTAACTTACTTCGAAAGATCGACAACAGCTAAAAAGTTATTAAGCAAATAATTTGTCATTTGTGACTTACAACAATAATAATACACAATAATTCATAAATTAATATTAAATATCCAGATTGGTCGACAATCTTGTTGGTCGAAATTCAACAATCTCACAAATGTAGTAATACTTCTGTTCATGCAACAACTTACAGCCATTGTAAACTGCTACTATGAATTTATGGCAAAGTATCAGTAATACTTTCATAAGAATAAATAATTAAGTAAATGGATAATTGTAAACTGAATAAATAATAATTATTTCACTACGATTGTCAAGAGTGCACATGTCAGCCCTCTCAGGTCAATGCGCAATGCGTATAAGTCTCGGAACTTCAAATTCTCGGTGCAAATATTATTACATTTTCCATTGTTTCCACAAAAATATTTTGGAAACGCCATCGTATTTTATTCTTCATGTTCGCCATCGTAGTTAATATCCCCATAAATTTCTTCCTCTGCGTTAGAGTAAGTCCGTGTATTTCCAACGATAATCAAATTTGACTTTATTTATTGTTCTACAAAATAGATGTTGGCATCTCAAATTTTATGCAATGGTTAAAACATAATATTTTTTTTTAATTTTTATTAAATAATCCTTATATTTATAAAAGTACACTATCCAAAAATAGAAGTGGTTCAATAAGTAATTATACATACCTCTTTCTGTTTTTTTTGTCACAAAAGTACCGATCATTTCGATTTATTCTACTTTTTATTTGGTAAGTATTCGTTTAATTGAATACTTACATAATTATTTTATATGTCTTTTCGAACGTCATTCCTGTCCCGGTTTGGAATTTCATAATTATGGTAAGCCTATACATAAGGTTCTATCAGGTACACTGCACAGAGCGCTGAAAATTTCGATTAAAAAAAACTTTAATTCTTATATCCTGTATATGTTCAAAATTAACATTTCAATAAAAAATGCTGCCCCAGAGTTGTTAATAATAATAATGTTGATAATAAAAATTTAACACTGGTTCAAAAGATGCTTAACTTTAAAGACATACATTTTAGGTGAGCCGATATTTTTGCACGCGAGTGTAGCCTGACTGGTCTATGTAACGTCCTGTATTTTTCGAAATGTCAACTACCAACCGTATATTTTATTTCTATGGTAACTTGATCAAAACAATTATTCATGTCAACTTCTTACATTGACAGACTTCTAGAGAGTAATGTATATCTCACGTATATCTATATATGTCACAACATAAGTGACAAAGTATATCTAGTAAAGGAATTTGATCAAAATGAGGATATTTTTAAAGAAGTGTGATTTATTAATAAGGCATAGCTATCTTAGCAAACCGATACATAACATTCTTGGTCGAAATTTTATGATAGCAGCAGGATGCCAAAGTCCAATTTATTGCAACGGGAAGTTACTGTCTACCATTCAAAATTCCGGGATATTCGAGGACTCCAAGGCGTTCGTGGACATGAAGATGAAGAGTACCGTCTTCGAAACGGTTGGTGCTTTCCACGCCCTCATGGCACAGTACGACGACGAACCGTCAAGGGAAGTGCTAGAACGATTCGTCTTCGAGTACTTCGAGGCTGAAAATGAATTGGAAGATTGGTTCCCAATCGACTTCAACCCGGAGCCCAGATTCCTCCACAGAATACCTAATCCAGAAATCAAAAACTTTGCGAAGAGGCTTGTATGGTTATGGCCCAAGTTGGGTAGAAAGCTAAAAGCAGACGTATTCAAAAATCCAGATAAATACTCCGTGATTCCTTTAAGGAACGGTATTATAGTACCAGGAGGAAGATCTAAAGAGATGTACTATTGGGACAACTACTGGATCGTTAACGGACTCCTAATTTCGGAAATGTATGAAACAGCCAAAGGCTTACTCGATAACTTCATCTACATGGTCAAAATTTATGGTTTTGTTCCGAATGGTGGCCGAATTTACTACGCCCAGCGCTCCCAACCACCCTTATTAATACCAATGGTTGCTAAATATATCAGCTACACAAACGACATCGAATGGCTCAAAAACAACATCATTTATTTGAACAGGGAGATGAAGTTTTGGAGGAAGAAGCGGTTGGTAACGCTGGAAATAAATAACGGCTTATACCAACTGGCGCATTACGGAATTGAAGGTTATGGACCAAGGCCTGAAGACTATAATACCGATATAGACTTGGCTACGCACTTAGAAGAAGAAGGAGAAAAAGAAGAAATCTACAGCAACATCAAAAGCGCAGTGCAGAGCGGTTGGAATTTTTCATCAAGGTGGATCTACGATGAACAGGGAGATTGTGGGTAAGCACTCAGTTTGCTTATTGTTACCGATTTTCTCCGAATATTATTGCAAATGATGTCTATTGCAATTACTTTTAGCTATTGTCACCTATGTCAATTTTATTAGATTGTCTGTAGCGATAATGCCCTCTCGTCAGAGGTGCGAGAGAATCACAAGATAAACAGTGCCAAGATTACAGTACTTTAAATTTTGCTCAGTAATAAGACATGGCCATGTTTAAGCTTTCTTTTAATCGTACTTAGAAGGTTTCATTACTTCGCAAGCATCATAGCATAGCTCTTTTAAAACTAAGCAATTTGTACGTAAAACTGTATTTATTTAACATCTCTGAAAAGAATTAATGATGACCTAATATTGGCTGAAATTTGTACCTAAATTACAAAACTTGGGTTTTCATTAACTTCTTTCAAAGACGATAAATAATAAAAAGTTTCAGACAAAAGTTATTTGGTTATAACAAAAGGACATCATATGTTACATGACTTACTATATGACTACTTACTCTATGCTGTTTGCAAAGTTGGTACCATTTTCACACACTTTGCAGTGTACAAACGGTGCGTTTCCGGATATGTATATCCTTTAAATACTTGACCCTGATCTCCTATGCATTCTAAACATACAGCAACAAATTAGTTATTATATTAAATATTTACTTGATTAGTTTATTATTTGTTAGTATACTGGTAATAATAACGATTTTCAATTTCATAAAAATTTAATAAATAAATAAATTTTAATTTGCTATTAGAACTGTTGGCTCGTATTCATTGAGCAGAGTGAAAGGCGACAACATTACTTGGAATTCACGCGACGTATTGATAGATATTGTTTACACCGGCAAATAGAGATTTTAATTTAACTAACCATACTGTTATTTTGATTTTTTTTTCATTTTTATGTTAATTGGATTCATTTTAGAATAGTAACTAATTAATAAGAAATGCTACAAAACAGTTAATAGCATAGATATAAGTGGAAAGATAAAATGCAATAAATAAAAAAAAAATTAACCGATGTCGTTAGAGAATCACTTTGTGCTGGGCCTCTGACAAATTCTCTGATAGATTTTGTTTAAACATATAACTGGCGAAAATAGATATAAATATGGCCAATATGTTAGTGTTAAATTTGAACCTTTATTATTAAATTTTTAAAATTTGAATAAAATAAACGATTTATTAGTAAAACTTGCTGACGTTTAAAATGTAATATCTCTTTTATACCAGCCTGTATTATTTTATTATAGTGAATACATTTTATGGATCGACGTGTATGAAAGTTACATGACCATTATTTTTATTTTATATACAACAGAGTGTAGAATTCAGGAGAGGTGGACTTTATTGCTAGGCCACAAAAATTCAGGCAAATTTATTTCGGGTCAAGACTCATTTTAAATTTTAATGAATTAGTTTATTTCTTTTCTTTCAGTACAAATTTGTCATTAACACAAACGAAATACATACTTCCCGTTGACCTAAATGCATTCCTCCATCTCGCCTACGTCTCCATGTCGTACCTCTTCGACATATTGGGCAACCACGATCGGAAAGTGTATTGGATGCAATCGGCAAAAATGCTGTCCCACAGCATGACAAAAGTGCTATTCAACGAGGATGACAACATATGGTACGACTACAACATGAAATTAAAGATGCACAGAAAGATGTTCTACACCAGCAACTTAACACCTCTGTGGACGGGCGCTTTCCCGAGAAACGAGGGCCAGAAGTATGGGAAAATGTGCGCGGATTACTTGAAAAGGCACGGGATTTTGTCCTTCCAAGGTGGCATACCAACATCACTGGAATACTCAGACCATGAGTGGGATTTTCCAACAGCCATGCCTCCGATGCAGGCGATTATCGTCGAAGGATTGGAAGATTCGGGACACCCCGAAGCTATGGAACTAGCTGGGGAGTTGGCCAGGAGATGGATTGAGGCCAATTTGCAGGGTTTTAAAGACACTGGAGAGATGCAGGCCGGGTACAATTGTCTCGACGTTGGAAAATACGCTGGCAGAAGTAATTACCTCACTCAGACTGGATTCGGCTGGACTAATGGGGTCGCTTTGCAATTTATTAGAAAATATTTTAGTGCTGTGTAAACCACATATTATGTTTTGTTTATGAACAAAGTCCGCAATGTGATATATAAACTATTATGGATGTAATCTTGTTTTATTTTCTCTAAGAATCAATGCCAACCTAATATTGGCTCAAATTGGTACCAAAACTACAAAAGTTTGGTTCTCATTAACTCTTTTCAAATACTATGAATACCAAAAGAAGTTTGAGACAAAAGTTATTTGGTTTTAAGAGACGGGGTTTCTTTTATTTTATATATCAGTATTTTGGGTACAACAGAGTTGTAAAATTCAGGAAAGGTGGATTTTAGTGCTAGTCCACAAGCATTCACAAAAGGTCCGGAAAATTTATTTTGGGACTTGACTCATATTAATAATTAATTAATTATAGCTTTTTTTTTTCTTTCAGTACAAATTTGACATCTACACAAACGAAATACATTCTTCCTGTTGACCTAAATGCCTTCCTCCATCTTGCCTACGTGTCCATGTCGTACCTCTTCGCCATATTGGACAACCACGATCGGAAAGTATATTGGATGCAAGCGGCAAGAAAGCTGGCCCACAGCATGACAAAAGTGCTATTCAACGAGGACGACAACATATGGTATGACTATAACATGAAACTGAAGATGCACAGAAAGATGTTCTACACCAGCAACTTAACACCCCTCTGGGCAGGCGCTTTCCCGAAAAACGAGGGTCAGAAGTACGGAAAAATGTGCGCGGACTATTTGAAAAGGCACGGAATTTTGTCCTTCCAAGGAGGCATACCAACTTCACTGGAATACTCAGACCATGAGTGGGATTTTCCAACAGCAATGCCTCCGATGCAGGCGATTATCGTCCAAGGATTGGAAGATTCGGGACACCCCGAAGCTAAGGAACTAGCTGGGGAGTTGGCCAGGAGATGGATTGAGGCCAATATGCAGGGTTTTAAAGACACTGGTGAAATGCAGGCCGGGTACAATTGTCTCGACGTTGGAAAATACGCTGGCAGAAGGAATTACCTCACTCAGACTGGATTCGGCTGGACTAATGGGGTGGCTTTGCAATTTATTAGAAAATATTTCAGTGCTGTGTAAACTACATATTATGTTTTATTTATGAACAAAGTACGCAATGTGATATATAAACTATTATGGATGTAATGTTGTTTTATTTTCAAAAGAAGTACGGAAAAATGTGCGTGGTCTATTTGAAAAGGCACGGAATTTTGTCCTTCCAAGGTGGCATACCAACATCACTGGAATACTCAGACCATGAGTGGGATTTTTCAACAGCAATGCCTCCGATGCAGGCGATTATCGTCGAAGGATTGGAAGATTCGGGCCCCGAAGCTATGGAACTAGCTGGGGAGATGCAGGCCGGGTACAATTGGCTCGACGTTGGCAGAAGTAATTATATCACTCAGACTGGATTCGGCTGGACTAATGGGGTCGCTTTGCAATTTATTTTAAAATATTTCAGTGCTTAGTAAACTACATATTATGTTTTATTTATGAACAAAGTACGCTATGTGATATATAAACTATTATGGATGTAATGTTGTTTTATTTTCGTTAAGGCTTCAATAGCGATTTCCTGACTTAGAAAAGTGACATACAGAACCTCTGCACAAGACAGTTTGAAGTAGTTTCTGTATTTTTTTATTTAAACTGTTTTGTGACATTTGAAAACCGATTTTTATGTTACGAAAACCGGTTTTAGATACTAGTGTACAATAGAATTATTCCTTGTACTTTTCTTCACATTCTTAAAAAGATACATTTGAAATATAGGAAAATAAGGATAATAAACTACACGTAAAACTTTTACCGCTATAACAATAAAAAACAAATAAATGTAAAATAGTAAACCATAACTAATTTACTAGTTTTATTGAACAATTAAAAGTAATAAAAATTGAAGGAATAAACAAATAAACACACCTAAAACTTTTTATTGATTTTTAACCATCGCTTTTTCTATTTCAAACGGCTGTAACTTGGAACTTCCAAGGAATTGACATAAAAAAATTCATATAAAACTCTTTACTCAGTACGACATTTATTATCTTTTTTTGCGAATAAATACTTCCATTAGATTCATGCCAGAAACAAGATATTTTTCGAATATGTCGAATCTAAACTTTACCTACTTTTCAGAGTTGCAACTTTATAAAAAACCAGCTATATAATATCAGAGAATTGCTCATGGAAAAATAAAAGAAAAAATGTAGTCTTTGAGACAACCAAGAAAAAGCCAAATAAAGAAATAAATGCTATGAGAACAATAAAATCTGTTGTGTTTTTTCTATTTGTTATATTTTGTATCTCTATCTATTTTATATCTATTTTGTATCTAGAATATTAAAAATATTAAGTAATGATTCACAGGACAATTTGTTTTTTAATTTTATTTCAAATTTTAGTTTATTTAAGTAGGTTGAGAGGATGAATTGCCTTTTCTTTCGCTAGGCAAAGTTTGCAGCGCTAAACTCCTTCCATTTTCACATTATTTAACCCTTTTCAGGCAGCACATTTCGCCCGTCCTTTCTAATTATTACCCAACGGTCGTTAAAACTGCCACCTTGTAATTAAGACCAACAATTCTTTGTCACGAGGGCTGGGCTTAAATGACGGTCAACCTTTTAAAAAAATATTTTATTTTTAGAGAAAAGACCGCTCTCGATGGCAAACGGGTAATGTATTCAAGCCCCACAGAACAGTATGTCAAACCGCTTAGGGAGGATGATCAATTCCATTGGCGCTAACCCTTTGTGCCGGAAACGCCTATACATGACGTCGGATCTATTTTCGTCTTAACTCCAAATTAGTCTGTTTACTGACTATCGGTCTCCACTGTTTGTTTTATGGCGCACTGTCCACATCGTCCGTTCTCTTGCGGCAGCTGCATCCAATAAAGGCCCAAGACCACTGGGGATCACTGCAGATTGCACATTGTTGGCAAATAGGACCGCACAGGAACAACAGAAGCGCTTTGTTGTAACTTGTCTCGGTCGGGTGAGAAATTATTCGAACTAGGTGGACAGTATTTCAAAATTAAGCTCATTAGTAACCGGCTACTGAATTTCTGTGTAGCTATGGACAGCATTTCCGATGTTACTTTGTTCATTATAGATCAGGTTTTCCCACTGCATAAATATGAATGAACATATAAATAAGTTCATTTCAAAACTTGTCACCCTGAACACCCTGTGTTTTCCCACAGCATAAATGTGAGTGAACATCTAAATAAGTTCATTTCAAAACTTCAAAACCATGTCCAACTTTACATATGAAGAAGATACGATACTATTTATTAGTCTTGCTGGTTAGTCTCTAAAACTCTTTAAAAATTTACATTTTTGTTAGTAAACGTAGTCTATCTGTTAGCATATTTTCCAACATTTTAAGCAAACATACAAAATATCATTAAAAATGCAGTTACATTGTTTAATTATACAAACAGCATGAAAATTTGCCAACGGAATACAATTTCATATCTATACAATAAAACTACTGCCTTCCACTTTTGCTAATTTGGAGTTATTTTAGGATGCAAGTGTTGACGGTACTGACAGTCTATAAATTAGACTTGGGCCAATATACTGATGCTTGGGCCAATCTGTGATTAGAGAGCTTACAGCGTCATCTAACAATACAGTTAGACGAGGTTTTCACACTAACAATACATTTATTTGAATCCAACTTGGATAATGCTAAAAAAAATAATTTTTGTTTTTATCCAAATATGTATAATTATTTCATTTAAATAAAAGTTTTAGTATAAATATTTGTTGTATCAAAAAAAAATATGTTTTGATCCAAAAGTATAAATTCATATAAATATGAAACAACAAAATTCTACGAAGGAAAGAACAAATTTAAATACTTTTAGCGCTGACAAATTTTTTTCATGGCAGTGTGCAAGTGTATTTGTGGATTTGCTGCTTTTTTGCTATGATTTCCGTTTTTGTGGCAGAAAAGTACTTCTTCACACTTGTTTATAATTGGTCATCGATAAGTTCGGTAATTGATAATAAAAATTACATTTATCTGTTTGTAACGGCTGAATCAAAAGACTTTTTCAAATTTTGACTCTTATTATACAGGTTGTTTTGATGCTACGATTTGGCTCTTATGTGGCATTACGTGAAACTTATAGAGGAAAGAAACAATTATATCATACATCTCTTGGTAGCAGACAAATTAGGTACATAATAAATTTAAAAATTACAAATAATTGTCAGCTCTGGATTAATCAGTTAATGTTTATCGATGTTTTATAAACATTTTTAAACATTTTATAGCAATTTTACTAACTTTAGCTCTAAGTTTAACTTTTTTAACTAAAAAACAAAAAACACTCGTTTACCAAGAATATTCAGTACAGACGAAAATGTAAACACTTTGATACATCTACTCCATGGTAACCAACGGTTTTCAAATGGTATTTTTGTTACACCGAGCAGAGCTAATGGTTTTCTTTTACGGTTTTTTTTAGATATTTCCGTATTTTTTTAATATTTTTTCTACTTCTAAACAACTGTAGTTGTTTTATACAGTTCTTCCAGTAAAAAAATAACCTTCTTGTAACATTATCAATAGTTGTAGTCACACTGTCAAGTTATCAAATAATTGTTCTAAATTGTGAAAAGTTTCTTTTCGGTATTTTGTCGTATTTTGTCGAGGATGGTTTTTCCGTTGAAACGTTCGAACGACTGCGCCAATTATAAACTTCGAACAATCGATGACTGATTTTAGAAGTTTGATTATATAAAAACAAGAGTATAAGTACAGACTACAATGCTAGATAATAGCACAGAAATCATATATTCTAGCAGTCAGCAGTTTTAATTATAACTTGTATTTGAACTCTAGATAGATTCTTAAATAATTATAATAATTAAAAGTTAATAAATTAGTAAGTAAAAATAAACTAAATTGTACAAAAAAATAAGAAACCAATCCATATTTTAAACCAATTGTTTTTCTTACTTTATCGACCCATAGTATGATAAAGTATTGTAATCGTGCCGAAAAGAATTTTGAAATTTTAGCAGAAATATGTCCTATTGAGTCCCCTGAACATTCTTGACCAAGGTACAAACAATCTGATGTGGCCGGGCACATAACTTTGTCATACCATATATAGAATTAATGGTTTAGCTGCATTAAAATAATGCTAGTTAGCCAAGATAGATATTTTGATTCTATTGACAGCAGGTATTGTCAAGAGATCAGAGTTTGACACTACCCACTGTCAATAGAATCAGAATATCTGTCAAATCCTGGATAACTAATTTTATTTTAATGCAGACACGATCGGTCTCGATCAAATAGAATCTTATGCAGCTAAACTATTAACTTTATATATAGTATGATAAAGTCATATGCCTGGCCACATCAGAGTTTTTTCTGTTTTAGAAAGCAAGGATCATTTCTCACTTTAATTGTTATTTCTACGTCATTCTTTATTTCGTGTTTCATGTTTCATGATCATTATTCAGACACATAACTGAATTACTGAAAACAAGTTCTTTTTTTAATAAATTGTTTGTTCTTTTCAGTGCAGCTTCATACTTGCGTTTGGAGCTTTCCAAAACACGAAACAAAGTTGCATCGTAGCATAAACGTATAAACTAGGTACAGGAGTGGGGAATATCAGCCATTCTGACAGCAGCGCGGAAACTAGACTACCCATAAATCTATATTACAGTTAATAAAGTAGACGAGCTCGTATGCGCCGCTGTGGCAGTCAGGCTGTATGTCCACGGAATTTTACGCGTTCCTGCTGATGGTTCTATATATTGAGGTCGAGCAAGAGGTCTCCCCTTAGTACCGACGTTTTTAAATTTATTTTACGGTCCTCGGGAGGGCCTAACCCGCTTTATAACTTTTGGGAATTCGAAGCCGCCACCAATGTGCCGA
The DNA here is from genome assembly GCA_963966075.1 of Aphodius sticticus. Lineage (NCBI taxonomy): Eukaryota > Metazoa > Arthropoda > Insecta > Coleoptera > Scarabaeidae > Aphodius > Aphodius sticticus. Next base: position 18,461,300 of record OZ014513.1, on the reverse strand, counting down.
CACTTCAGACAAATTACAATTATTTTTCAAAGCTACCCTACCGGCAACCGACGGTGGAAATGTAGCATGTAGTAAATAACCCGGAAAGGATCATTTCGCAAACGAACCGTGCTCTAAATCTGCTTAAATTAGCGAGAAATAGTTATTGTTGGATTCATAATTTACAATTTTTACTGACCAGCTCCAAATCAGTCGATCTATGGCATGTACACAAAGAAAAACGCTGAAATATCTAATACGAAACATCGCCACAAATTACAGTGAAAATATACTTTTCACGAGACATAGTCTAAGTTGTTCAGCAGGTAGAACTGAACATAATGGTATATACGAAATTTTCTAACCACCTCCAAAATATCGATTTTTTTCAAAAAAACTGTTTTTGTGTAATTGCATGTGTATAAAACTGCAGAACTCCATCATTTTTTATTCGATTTCCAAAATAGAAAATGCAATTGAAAGAGAGAACACAGACCATTAGAAGGATGTACTGTTCGGTCTTCGGTCAGTTCCAACAAAAAGTCGAAAAGTTATGGACGTTCAAATTCAGAAGTTTACCATTATTTTCAGATTTTCTGACCTTTAACGACAGTTTGATGACCTGTTTCAATCCATATTTTATTTCTATTTTTTATTGAAAGCACATTTAAATGTGCGCTTAACACGAGTTTGTTTATTAGCATCGGTTGAAATTTGACTGAGTTATCGATGTTTAATCACCGTCTTGACATTCACACTAGGCAGGAATATACCCCCGACCGTAACAACCGTACTCGTGATTCACATTAACTAGACATTATTTTGTTTATTACCCTGTTTATTGTATTTTAGTCTATCTAATATGTTATTAAGTACTATTCGACATGTACCCAAATATCGTAAAGTCATTACTCGACAATCTTAACCTATAACAATTGCGTATACTATTAGGACGATGTAGGTCTTTAGTATCACCAAATTTCATATAATATAACAATCAAACTGATCCATAAGCAGTAAGAAATCAGCTCTAGTGCAAGCTTCAGTGCAAATATAAAAAAAATAAAATGTGTGACAATCGCCATAAGTTTTGTTACGTCTGCGGATTGTTTGTGGCCAAACAGCATCGGCTACAATTAGTAAAAAATAAATCAGTGGTTGAGGCATACAACAAATTTTTTGACCGTGTTTACACCGCAAGTCGCTGCTATGAACCAGAATATGTGTGTGTAGTTTGTTCGTCGAAATTGAAGTTATTGAATTTAAAAACTGTTGATAACTCAAGAACTGGAATGGCCTTTTCTACTCCGATGATATGGCATCATCAAACATTTCCTAGATTGAGTGAAGCTAAAATTAAAGAAGGTAGGTTACCTTACATTTCAAATCGTTTCTAAAAGAATTTAGGTATTTCAAATGATCCATTTTCAGGAATATTTGCTGGGCCACAAATTCGGAAAATTATGCAGGACAACGATTTTGCAACTAATCTGAATGATGTGGAAAGACGAGCGTGGAATAGATTTATTTCATTGTGCGATAACATTTTTGGAAATGATAAAAGTGCCGACTACGCAAATGTTTTACAAGAGTTTTTGAGTGCCTACGGTGAAATGGGCTGCAACATGTGTATCAAAATTCACTTTTTGCAATCTCATTTGAATTACTTTCCGGACAGTCTATGCCAACTCAGTGACGAACAAGGTGAACGATTTCATCAGGAAATGGAAGCTATTGAAAAACGTTTTCAAGGAAAAAACACCATCAACATGATCGCAGACTACTGCTGGTCACTTAAACGCGAAACAGATGATCGAGTAGACATTTTTAATTTTGTTGAATTTCTTATTCTTTTTTCTATTTTTCATAAATCACGATAGTAATTCAGTACTGTTTCAATAAACGAGTAAAAATTTTACTGTTGGTGCAATTTATTTTGAACCGAAATATACTTGGAAATGTAATGAACGTAATCTCTAATGTACGTAGTAACATGTTGTGATAGTCTGGCAGGTAACAACAAAAAGGAAATGAAAAAAAACAGTGTCAATTTTAGAACAACATTGTAAATCAGTGCTAGTAATGTCTAATTAATGTGTATAAATACTACGGATTTATTACAGTCTGCGTGTATATTTTTTCTTCGTAGTGTGATGTGTCTAGCCTGTCAATAAAATTTGATAATTCTGTTAAATTTCAACCGAGTCTAATAAACAAACGCGTATTAGACGCAAATTTAAACGGGGTTTCAATAAAAGAAATAGCAAAAAAATATAACGGATTCAAACAGGTCATCAAATTGTTGTTAAAGTTGAAAGAAATCTGAAAATAATTGGAAACTTCTGAACTTGAACGTCCATAACTTTTCGATTTGTTATTTGATCTTACCGAACGGTACATTTTTATAATGGTCTATGCTTCCTGTTTCATTTACATTTTTTATTTTTGAAATCGAATGGAAAATGGCGGAGTTATGAATTTTTATACATCTGCAAGTACCTAAAAACGGTTTTTTTTTAAAAAAATCGAGACTTTGGACGTGTTTGGAAAATTTCAGCTATGCTGTTATGTTCAGCTCTACCAGCTCAACAACTTCCGCTATGTCTCGTGAAAAGTATATTTCGTTTTTTTTTTCTGTAACACAGTGTTATTGATACTTGTAGAATTCAACAACCCTTATAAAACCGGTCATGTATCAAAATCTTTCGCTTATTTGCAAATATTTCTTTGTTGCCTAGTCCTAATATTGTTATCGTTTTAAAGACGGCAGAAAATCCTTTAAACACCAAAAAATATCTTCATAAAATTGTCTCAATAAACATTGTAGACACTGTAGACACAGGTAGTTATTTCATAAAACACTTTTTGTTTTAACTGAAACTGAACGAAACAAAATAAACAATCGTCTGTGTGCTAAGGTAAGTGTTCAACATATCATAGACCAGGCAAGAGAGACTTTTTCGTGACAAAAATAGTATCAGCAAGCCGCCGGTCCCAGGTCACGTGGAATAGTCCGTAGAGGTATGGTGATGTGTTTTCTACTAGCAAATATCATTACTTAATTTGTTATAAACAAAAAACCTAAAAAAATCGTGTTTTTTTCGTTGTTTGCTTGTAAAAGCTGAACCGATGGAGCAATCTTGATACCGGAGAAATCAGCGTTTCTTTCCAAAATTCATAACTCCGCCATTTTGAAAGTTGTAACACAGGCTTTTCGCGAGAAAGTAGCGATTGATGGGTACTTTAAGTGTGCACAACCCAGGCATTGTCCGATGATTAGTTTTTGCACAATTGCGATTTGAATTTTTTTTATGCAATATGGTTCGGCGAGCCTGGATACTTCGGAGGTGGTCCGATTTTAATTTATTTTACGTATTTCGAAAGTAGAAGTATTGTGCTACAAAACGTCTATTGTGATTTTGCGTTAAAATGTTCCAAAATAGGCGAAAAATGCTGGGGGTAGGCGGCCGACGCGGGGAACCGCGTATCTATAGTAATCCCAACTTCCCCGAGTCGGCCGCCTGCCCCACTTACTCGACAGCTTTTGAGCGCGCGGCAGATTTCGGTCAAGTTTGCAAGCATTTTTCGCCTATTTTGCAACATTTTAACGCAAAATCAGAATAGACGTTTTGTAGCACAATACTTCTACTTTCGAAATACGTTAAAAAAATTGGAGCATCTCCGACGCATCCAGGCTCGCCGAACCATATTGGATAAAAAAAATTCAAATCGCAATTGTGCAAAAACTAATAATCGGACAACGCCTGGGTTGTACACACTTAAAGTACCCATCAATCGCTACCTTCTCGCGAAAAGCCTGCGTTACAACTATGAAAATGGCGGAGTTATGAATTTTTGAAAAAACGCAGATTTCTCCGGTTCTTCCGAATTTCCTCCGTTAATATTAATCCGATCGGGTCAGTGTAGGGTTCATTTTTTTGTCTTTTCATTCTCTACAATTCGTCTGTTGACAGTATCAAGATTGCTCCATCTGTTCAGCTTTTACAACCGAACAACGAAAAATAGCACGATTTTTTAGGTTTTCTGTTTATAACAAATTAAGTAATGATATTTGCTAGTCGAAAACACATCACAATACATCTACGGACTGTTCCACGTGACCTGGGACCGGCGGCTTGCTGATACTATTTTTGTCACGAAGAAGTCTCTATTGCCTGGTCTAATGTAGTCCAGCCATTCTAAATTTTGATTCGGAAATTGAAATGCTGTCGATGAAACTGATACCAGTCCATAGCTTATGATTCCCGTAGTAACATATTAAAATATTTAGCATCATAGTTACTAGCACCATTTTTAGTTAACGAAAAGCCATTCAAAAATTGTGCCTGTCTGTCATTAATCCTTCATTCCTCGAATCTCACTGACTTCATCGCAAAAATAAAAATACCACATTGTAGCTGACAAAATTTACCATCAAAAGGATCCGAAACCTATACGAGAAAATGAACGGTTAATTTAGAATAATTGGTTGAAGTATTGTTTTGAGATTCCACGTCAATCGGTCAGGTGACATTAAAAATGTCCGCTCTAATGTCAAACGATTGTTTGATGATCGTCGGTTGACATTAGAAATAACCGTTCTAATGTCAAACGATTGCTTGGCGTGAATCCTTAAAAATTAATTGAGTTATTAATACTAAATTAACCGTTCATTTTCTCGTTTAAGTTCCCAAATCATTTTGATGGTAAATTTTGTTCACTACAACGTGGTATTTTTAGTTTTGCGATTAAGTGAGTGAGATTCGAGGATATCTGCAGAATCCATACAGCAATTTTAACACAATCTTTCTCAAAAATTAAGAATTCGATTATATGGAGTCACTATCAAATGTGGTGAGGGTAATTGTAAGAATGGTGACACTGTGAGTACGGCGTTCAGATTTTCGCATATGTCTCAAAATAACGTATTATTTTACGTTGTCTGGGTGAGCGCCAGCTTAATTAATAATTGAGACAGGTGGGGAAAATGACATCACCTTGCCGAATTTCATTGAGCAGACCTAAGAATTTCATCACATTTTTAAGAACGCTTGCACTTTGTTTGCTTATACTGGTGGAATAACATGCCTTCCTCATCTTTATTGCTTTTGTTACCAACAAATGAAGATGAAGAAGCTTATGTATATTACTTACTGGCATTACATCAAAAGTGGCATTTATATTTAACTATACGAATTTTGACAAAAGACCTTCGCCAGCACATTTTCAGGAAGTAACCAGAATTTTTAATGTGCGGTCATGTCGGTCATGTCATGTTATGTCATAACGCAGCGAAAAGCAAGCATAAACTCTACATATTATGTACAAAATCTACAAACAAGTATTTTACCTGTAGCTACAATTACAGGATTATAAGAGTATATCAAGATATGTAAGAACTTGATAATATTTTAATGTCCTAAATGATCATAAAGTGACATTTTACATCTTAGATACCGGGACGAAAACAGCTTCTTTTTGCGTCCTAGGGCAATAATAGTATATTATTTGACAAGCACATAACTAAGGATATAAATCGCGAGCATGAAGCTTATGCGCGAGCCGTAGGGGAGCGTGTAAACATGCGAGCGATTTATATCTGTTATGTGCGAGTCGAATACGACGTTTTATCTACGACTCAGAAATTCCATTTTATATCAAATATTTTAAATGTATTTGTCAATGATGGCGAGGCGAACTGTCACATAACTGTCATCGACGTAGGTTTAGACTGACTTTGACAGTACATTCGTATAATGATGACAGTTCCTTCAAATAATGCAGTCATTATTTGAACAAACTGTCATTATTATACAACGATAGTGTCATTATAATCATTAGCGCGTATCATGATGGGGATTATATAGTCATAGATACGTATGCAATGAACTTGTTATGTGTGAGTCGTAGATAAAGATTCTTATTGCGCCCTAGGGCATAAAGGATAGCCATGGTTATATGTCAAATCTATCAAATATTTGTCATTCAAATTGTAAATTTTAAATGTCAATGTCAATTATTGGCAATTAAGGTTATAAGTTTGACAATTAATTGTCTGTATTGTCACTCATCAATGTCAATTACTGGCGATTAAGGTTATAAGTTTGACAATTAACTGTCTGTATTGTCACTCAACTCCGAATTGTTTGTATTGTTATTCAACTCCGTAGATACGCATGTCACTTGATAACCTCAAAATATTTATTAATATTATTCAAACGGAGGAACAGAACCATTGTAGGACATACAATTTTGTATGTACCTCGGGCATTACTTGATGTTTATACCCTCGGGGCATAAACATCCGTTTAATGCCCTTGGTATATAGATATCTATTACTATATTAGTTTCTATACAAACCCTTGTATTGGTAACGTTCAAAGTTAAAATTTCTTGCACATAAAAGTACATTTTCTCGAATAAGTGCAATTGGAACAGTGAACTTGTAGTACATATTACTTTGTGTTACGGAATAACTACAAGTGTAGAAGTTTTACCTACAATACCTTATTCGCTCTTATAATGCAGCCTCCGAACTATAGCTAACATGTAATTCGATTAAATTAATGTTGCAGATCAGGATGTGTTCTAATTACCAAAATGCTCCATAGGCATCCACTAGAGAGGATGATCAATGTGTGTTGATATGTGTTGGTTTCGATTTAAGTGCCAATGAGCACGTCATCGAGATAGCTGGAACATTCAACTGCTACGTATTACGTTTCATGAAAGACATATTATGTACCACAATGAATAAGTACATTACTAGTATACACCTTTATCAAATGGATAAAGTAGTGGAGATTTTTATGCTCTCTAATAATTAATCTATTGATAAAACTGTTGAATCTGTTAAAACTGTTGAAGAAATATTTTGAAAAAAAATCCGTCTATATCACATTTAAATAAACAAACAAATAAATTTGATTGGTGAAGGAGATGTGTTTTATTTAGAATTAAGGAAAATCCGGAACGTGTTCGCTTTAAAGTTTGTTGTGATGGTCCCAGATGAAAAATGAGCAAGGGGGTCGGCCACAGACAAAATACAATGGTCGACTTTCATTAATCTTACGAATTGGGACACCCGCCGTTGCTGCATGCTTAAAAATAAAGCACCAATAAATTTAAATCATTTACGGTCCCTTAAGTTGACTTGAGTACTCGTCTGTTTGCCTTGTCAATGGCATTTGCGTTAATTGGCCAATTTGTCCACCGAGGCGCTGAAGAACGTCCTCTGAAAATTTTCGTGCGAAAAATATCAGTCAGTCGTAATCATAAGTCCATCATCACGCAACAATGGGTCTTAATTTTTCTTGGCGATTAAATTTCCCCTTTTGTGCTTTCCACTGTTGTTTTTCGCGTGCTTTATTGAATTAAACTGACCATTTATTAAGACGGAACGCTTTCTTTTGTTGCTTCCTATGTTTTTGACTTTGGATAGAAAAAAAGTAGGTATATTAAATCCTGGATACCCAGAACGTATTCCACGTGATTTTTGTTTGTTCAAAGGCGTGCAGTCTGTATGCATACAAAGTTAATGAAAATTTCAGGGGTGATGTACAAAGCGCTATTTTGCTCGAAACTAGAAAACGAAGATAATTATAAATTCAGGATTTCATTAACGTGTAAACGTGTTCTAAGACTAGACTGCCTCTTCCACGGCAAAGTTAATTTTTCAACGCGACGTCAACAATTACTTGCACAGACTCGCTTGGTTCATTAACGTTTCATTATCAAGACCGCTACTCTCAGATACATGATGAATTAATTAGATTCGTGCTACATTGAGTTGCATCGTTCCAATACAGGACAACACATTTAACATAACCGTACATACGCACATTATTTATATAAGAAAATATAATGTTAGTAGTTACCACCAGTGTCCCACTTTTTCTCGCTTTTTTAAAGTAAGCAAAAGAAAATTTTTCTTTTTTTTCAATTTCTTAATGTTACAGCCGATTGAAATATTAACTTAACAAAGTAAAACAATAAATACAGCAAGTAATGCGAAAACAAAGAACACCGATTGCAATAATAAAAAGCAAATAAATTAATTATGTAAGTAAAAAGCTAACTGAAAATGAAACTGCTTAAATCAACTCCTGAAGAGTCTGAGGTACAGTAAGGACATTTCCTAATATGCCTGTGAAATGATTCCTAATATGTTCGCTAGAATGTACCGTTTGTCACGCCCGTCACAAAAATTATAAATCTAAAATCTATGTCGTTATTAACAATTATTTTTGTATACAAATATATTTATATGAATTTCTTTGACGAAAGTAAAATTTAAAGTTTGCTTACGTGCATATTCCGTTTTCGCACATTCGTTACTGAGATATCCACTTCCATGAAAATCCATGAAAATGTTTTTCCATAAAACATGAAGAAAACAAAAACGCCTAAACGCCAAAGGAGACTCTAAAAGCAACCAGAACAAAAATTGTTTTTTTTTGTGGTTATGGGTTTAGTAGAAAAAATCGGAAAGATGCAAAAATCGGCTACCACTTTTAACTTTTTTCACGTTTCTCACTCTTGCGCTCATGTTTACGAGACGTAAAAAATGTTGATAGTCATACAACTTATGTAGACTTGACTACAACACTATTAATTTGTTTTTGTTATGTAAGACTGAAAAATTTACACTATGCTCTGCCAAAATCAGTAAACGATAACAACAAATCAGTTACCATCGATCATCGAAAGTTCAATTTGATATAAACGTTTTTATTTTGATCATTGATAATCGACTATCTTTTAAAATAACAAACCATAAAAATTGTCATGTTGTACATTAGGGTATGAATAGCTATTAATTCAATTTCCACAAAAGTTTATACATACCTTCTGTGGGACACCTAAATTGAGAAACTTGCTACGTTTCAGGTGTGCTGGCGTCACTGACAGGTCCTCGAGCGTGACGTGCTGTAATGAGAAATTAATTATAATTAATCCGGTGTGACACGCGTTTCACAGTCGCCGTCGCAAATCGATGTTAATGCCATGCTTCCGTGACGTTCATTACATTTATGAATGAAGTGTTAACTAGCCGGTGTTTTTATCGCCGATTGACGGATGCCGTTGTTGCCTAACATAAAATCAACGCAAACAATAAAGAACTGGAGGAAATATCGGTCAGTGTGACGTTCTTTTTTTATTTAATAACAAATATAGGTTTGTCGTCTAGATTAAGACGTTTGTCATAATAGATTATCCATCATTTCCACGTTTGACAGAAACAGAGACGGCGTGACATCTTGCATCTCTCTTTAATTAGATTGGGTGGAAAACAAAGCAAAAGTGCCATAAGAGATCATGTATTTCTGGCTTTCTAAATCAGCTTAAGATAAACCAATTGATACGATAGTGATTCAGCTTGGATTTTTTTCTGGGTGTGTGGACCTTATTGAATATGTTTTGAAGCTAATTTTGGAATATTTCACGGTGAGTATTATACAAAACGATGTTAAAAAGTGACTTCAGAAAGTGAGGTTACGCGTGTTTTTGCAGGTTTATTACGGAAAATATTCAATTCAGTGAGGATTTTAACCAACTAGGACATGCTTACTGTTATCAAATTCAAATTACACATAGCGAATATTGACTTTGTTGTATGGTCCAAAAACGAACTTTTTCTGCATCGATTTTTTAGACGATCCATTCTGGGATTTTACATCTGTTTGCAGTATCACAAAACAATTGTCGTACCTGAAATTTTATGTAAAGAAGCCTGAAGGCAAGGAAGTAGTCGAGGTAGAATAAATCAATAAAACAATGATTGTAAATTAATAGATTTATTATTTAAAAAATCTGAAATGTATGTAGAATATGAGTAGAATAATGTGATAAGTATAATATTACACTTTATTTCCTGATTATATTTGACAGTTTTTGCACGAACGTCATGCAGGGCACTAGGGCTGTTCGAGTGCTCGCTTTATTCGTACCGAACACAAGTCGGTCTGATTAACTGTCATTTCGTCATACTAAAATTTTGTTCTATCATACCACTGCTTGGATACAACCAATGCTTTAACGTTTATTCAAGCCAATATGCTTGATTACAAGTAATCGCTCGCTTTTGGTATTGAGACTTGAATTTTAACTGAACAAATGCGGGCCAACTCGAAAAACCGAGTGTTCGGTTTGGAAAGAAACCAGATTTACTTAGCTCGAAATTCGAGACTTGAAGTGTTAGATAACTCGAACAGCCCTACGTGGCACCCAATCGGGATGGTCATCATTTCGAGCACTCTTCGAGCTGGTTTACCTTAAAATGAGACATTATAAACAAATATTTCTCATCTATATTTCATATAACTCTTACCTGCAATAAAATGCACACTGCAAATCCTCCAATTTTGTAGTTGGCCTTCAGAGAAATTTGGATCTCTCTTAATGGCCTATAGCTATCGTTCCCTTCTAAAAGGTGACAACAAACTGTTGGGATAATTTAGCTTGAGGACTTTTGGTAATAATATGAAAGGAAAATTCGTTATCTCGATGGCTTTTCGACCTGCAGTTAGCCATGCTACAAATTTTGCCCGTTTTAAAACTAACACTAAAGCAAAAACACGGTTTGACACATAACCTCATTTTCGAAGTCGCTTTTAAACATCGTTTTGAATAATATTCACTGTGAAATATTCCAAATGCAGCTTCAAAACTTATTCAATAAGGTTCACACACCCAGAAAAAAATCCAAGCTGAATCACTTTCGCACCAAATGGTTTATTTTCAGCTCATTTAGAAAGCCAGAAATACATGATCTCTTATGGTGCTTTTGCTTTGTTTTCCACCCAATCAAATTAAAGAGAGATGAAAGATGTCACGCCGTCTCTGTTTCTGTCAAACGTGGAAATAATGGATTAACATACATTATATATATGTTAATATACATTATGTTATAATCCCAAAATTGCAAAATTACAAGAAGTTAAAGCTTAACTTATCATGCATTCATTGTTTTTTGTTTTGTATTCAGCCAAATTCTGGTAAAATTAAACTGTTTTATTCCTAGAAGCAACAAATGTAGATAACACTTAAAAAAATAAACCTAAAAGAATTTTGAACTTAAAAGTTTAATACAAATTCTCACGATATTATTAAAAACTATGTGATGAATACTTAAATAGTTAGACAGTGTACCATGGTTACTCCAATAGAGGTAATAAATGTAATAACTAGATCTAGTAATAACAAATCATCTGCTTTTGATCTAATGACAGGTGAGAGATCTTAAAATTTGGGATTTATTTATAAGTTTATAAATTAGGGCATTTAAGCGTCCTTGTCCCATTCGTTTGATTTTTGGATTAAGGTGAAGCTAAAAATGGAGATAGACAACCAAATATACTTCATGATTTTTAATAAGATTTACACCGTGTGGAGGTATATCCATATATAATATTAAGATAATACAAAATATATCCGGCTCAATTCTGTCGAGTCCAGGTGACCGATTTTAAGCATATTGGTGGCTCGTCATTACACTCGAAGGAATTGAACAGGACACTTGTTTTAGGTATCATATTAAGCTTCTTAAATAATCTGTAACGTCTCTCAATACTGCTTCTTTTGGAATATCCAATTGGCCATGTTTCCTATTGGCATAGTTTTGTCTAAAACACTTCGGCCGATTTTTTTGTAAAATATTAACGATGGAAATATAATTTAATTGTAAAGATCTGTAAGTAGATCCGGACGAAAAGTTATATAGTATTTGAATAGGTCCAAACATAACACAAACACTCCCTGCGGTTTGTCCCACAAGATTTAGGGAATGAGCACTGCACGGTAAGTATTTGTCTAGATCGGGGGTTCTCAACCGGTGGTACGCGAAGGACTTCCTGGTGGTACGCAAAAGGTACCAAACTTAAATCATATTTATTCAGATGATATTGTTAAATTGTTTGACCCAAAATTATACCGGTCAAATCAGATAATACCCATTACCGTACGCAGACGTATTTCAAATGGCACATTGTGTCAAACGAAGTGTAGTTAAAAAGATAAATCAAAGTTAATATTTTGCGCTACAGTTAGATGAAATACAGACATAATTAATTTTTATCAATTATTAGTCTTTATCCGATTCGAGGTGAAAAAGAGAAAATTGCAGAGGAATAATTATTTTGTATACCTCTGCTCGAAAGAACAACTGATGCAAATGCAGATGAAGCAAACCTATGGCGAGATTCAATGGATTGCTCTTCCATCTAACCATACAATTAACATTCTTATTCCTACATATTGCGCGCTGACGAAAGTTGCGCCAAAAAATATAAGTCTTCAAAAAAAAAGAAACAATCAACAAGCAACTAAAAAAAAATAAATATCGAGTGGGACACGCCAAACAAATGAAACAAGACAAAAATGCACGGCCATCTATTCATCCGCAAAGAGCTCCCTCAGGCTCACGCGCAACTGACGTTCTGATGTGCACTCTCCACACCTAATAAGATTACAGCGAATTCGCAAGAAAATCGCGTAGGTTTGGGGTCGGCTTAAAGGTACGTTTTCCTCGAAGTGACTTCTGTTCCAGGTGGATTAGAAAATTTCAGAGGAATAATTATTTTATAAACCTCTGCTCGAAAGAACAACTGGTGAAATATTCAAATTTCTTAATAATAATATGTTTAACAATTCCATTCTATGAGCGAAATGCACTAGTGTCTGCACGGATGGAGCTCGGGCTTTAACAAAAAATAATTGCAGTCAATATTATTAAAAGTCGAGCATTCAGTTCACGAATGTTTTCAATATTATGTCAGGGGATGGGTAGCAACAGAAGTCACTCTTGTTACATTCCGATGATACATGGCTCTCGAGAGGTAAAGTTTTGAATCATCTCTGCGAACTTAACCCCGAAGTTGAAGTTTTTCTTGAAAACGCTAATTACGAATTCAAAAATTCTTTCTTTGACGAATTGTGGATGGCCCGGTTAGCATATTTAGCTGATATTTTTTGAAAGCTGTATGCATTATGTTTAGTTTTGCAGGGATCAAGGGTACATTTAATTATCGTTGAAGATAAAATTAACAATAAATAAATCGAGTTAATTATAAGAGAAGTTAATAAAAATAAATGTAGTTTATTGCCAGCATACGAAGGCTCCCTAGAAGAAAGATCGGAAACATCAATGATGAATTAGTCGGATATAAAAAACTTATTGATTGCACCTCCCAAATCTATGACAATGTAAATTGGATCAGAAATCTAAAAGGTATGTAAATACCAAACTTCACAACCTAATAGAAAAAGAACAATTGATAGACATTTCGTCACACACAGCGCTGATAGAAGAATTTAAAATTATTACAATCACCGTTTTTTGGATCCAGAGGAAGAATTATTTTAAAGAAACTGAAGATTAAGATATTAGATTTTTAATGCCTTTTTGCGCCACGATTTATGTGAAATTTATGTAGGTATGGGTTTTCATCAATATTATATTTAAACAACAAACATAAGCCAAAATTAATGATTGAGCCAAATTTGAGCTTGAAACTAATTGACACAGATCATGATACTTGAAAAAAAATTGGTTTAGTAAAACAATCCCAAGGGTTACATTAATGCCTAATTACTTTATATTATTTCACGTGCTTTTATTTTACTTTTGTATACCAAATGAAATTTTGTTAGGTATATAATTTTTATTGTTATTGGTTTCGAAGAGAATATGTTTTTACCAAGTGAACTTTTGTTATAAACGTTATTAATTTGATTACAAAATAAATAAGTAGGATTATTTCTTTCCCTGTATTAATATGGATTTTTGTATAAAGGGTGATGGTAGGAAGAAATTTGGATATTTTTTAGGTGGTAGATCATTAATTTCTTTTTTTTGACTTTGCACTCTTATATATTTTCTTGATATGTTTGTGAGTCAAATAGGTATTTTAATACCGGTACATTCTGCTACATCCAAATAAAAGAAAACATTTATTAGAAAAGTTGTAGTGGACAACTTGAATTAAACTTATATAATATAGAAAGAATATCAAGAAAAAATTCCATTTCCATTTATATATTATGGAATATTGTTATAGTAAACTTCACAATAGATATGTAGGTTCTATTAGTTACTATTTACTGAGTATATTTGAAAACCGCAAACCACATACACCGAAACTTCTGAACGTTATACCTAAGGGTATCCAACTAAACCAATACGTGACATCCATAGAGGCTATGTCGACGAGTATGCCTAGATCGTTCAAATCTAAAACGGAACTTCATTGCAAATTGATTTGAAAGTATGCGGTAGCGAACGATTGTGGTTTGCAGTGCTCTGTCAACACACCGCCCCCACTTTATTCAACTTTACATATAATCCGAATATCCTACAGTTTTTCATACAATTTCTTAAGCTCCACCGCTTCCTATTACTCAGTGAACACCTAAGCACACAATCACCTTCCATGCTATAAATACCACAATAGTCCAAAAAAACGTTTAGTTTGACGAAGTGGTCCCCGAGTTCAACATGCGCCTTTTACTTCTCATTGCTACGTGTCTGAATTTTGTCAATTCTCAAAGATTCACTCAAGCAGTCTTTGGGAATATTCCTCCTCTGCAACTTCCAACGTCACAAGGACGCGACTATGAAGTGACAGAAGATGGGAAGGGGATTTTTCAAGAGTCCATTGGGAACCAGTTGCGTTTTGGATTGAACCAACGCCTTGGGCAACCGAAAGCTTTCATCAACGATGAATCATTCGAAAAATTTGCCGCAAGTGTTCGAAATTCCAAACCTGTATTAGGTTTCGGCCTTCCTATTCGAAGTCAACAAGAATTTGTTGACGCTAGGCAACCAAGAAGGTATCTCCCCCAAGAACAAACATACCAACAACAACAACAACAACCTATAAATCAGGAAAGACAACAACAAGAATCAAAGTTGATTTACTCTCCGAGTTATCGTCACCAAAATCACGCTATCGGTGGTCCATTGAATCCCAATCAAGGATCTGTGTATTCCCAATACACCCCTAGACAAGCTGAATCAATATACTCCCCAACATTCGCCCATAGGAACATCCAGCCACTTCAGCAACCGTTTTTCAGAGGCTGGTATCAACAACCAGCCATTCGTGGGTTTCAGGGTTTCAACCAAGGATATTACGATGGAGAGAATAAAAAAATAGGTGGATCAGCATATAACCAAGCTGGTGAGGCTCAAGGAGTAGAAGCATCTGCAGGTGCGAAAAAACTCGATGAAGGTATACAATATTTGAAACAGGACCAAGGCAATAGCGGCTTATATTCTAATCAAGAAGCGAAGAAACAAGCAGTGGAAGATTCTAAGAAGTACGGAGGGTCCAAGCTGTTAAAAAAAGAAGGTTAGTTTTGTCTTTTAATTATTTTTATTGTTCGGGCTGTCCTCGTTTTTACAGGAATTAAATAACAAATAATTTCTTTGCGGTGATTATGCAATCCGGTGTTCCGCACTGCTTGCTTTTGACAATGTATTACATTAAATTAAATCAAGGAGTGTAACACCCAATGAATGACGTTTATAATTACTAACCTCATTAAGCTCAGAATTATCGCATAGGTTTGGTACGCGTGTCAACAAAATATTGTTTGCGCAAGATCTTTTGTGGTATTATTTATTATAAATTGATTGTCGTAATAGCTGTACATTGTACAAGTTTAAAAACTGTCATTAGCGTTTTATTTCTAAGATTTGCAAAATTCAATTCGAACAAAACATATTTTAATTTATAATTGAAGATCTTTCGTGTCATACCAATAGCAGCTAACAAAAGAGTTCGTTGCAGACTCAGCAATCCCACAAAAGGACACTATGGTGGATGAGCAATCGCTATTGGGTCATCAAGAATCTAAACGCGTGCTTCAGGAACAACCTTTTCATGAAACGTACCACCAGGATACGTAGACTCGGATTATTTTCAAAATGTTATGGCTTTGATTAGTTTGAAATTGTTTGCCTTCATATATTAGAATAGATTAAATATTACAAAATAAATTTAAATGAATTATCATTATGTCATTCAATATAGATAATAGTGTTACCTAACAAAATTATATGCTACTTGCGAATTAGGCTTATTTTTCCACAACAAAATAATTTTTTGAACTTGATTATTATCACAATGATTAAAGTGTTTATGACCATCAACGATAATCTAAATTATGACAGCAACACAGTTCTTATAGTATTTCTACAAAATACTATATGAATTTGCTGTCACCAAGTACTGACGGTAAAAACAGTGTCAAGAAAAAACTGCAAAATTTAACCCTAAAACGGTGCCACACAGTAACTAGTGGTTGTCACCACTCACAACGTTGTCAACAATGCGTTAGAAGTTAGAATATTAATTAAATATACAGGTGATCTATGACGTGTGCCAAACAACAACAAACAAATACTCGTGAACTTCCAAACAAAATGGAAAACTTGTGCATAACAGAACCCTTAAGACACCGAGACACCGAGACAAGAATCGGAAGGTGGTTCCAATTTTAGGAACAACTGAAAGAAAACGTGTGATACCAATTTTAGATAAAATTAGGGTCCCTTTAACCCTTTTCAGTCTGTAGTGTTCAATATCTAGACATGATTAGCAGACTGGAATTCACTTAAGTATTGATTAGGTGACTTAAAATGATGGGAGAAAATGATGTTTTGCTTTTTTCATAGGGTAAAGATGGCGTTTTTAAGTCAAGATATGATAAAAAAAGTAGAAATCTCCCAAATAAATCTTTAGAATCAGTTATCAACATATGATTGTTGGTGTAACTTAAGGTGTTCATATGGTGTTCATATTTACAATAATAAATATAAATGTCTAGCATTTTCTGTAGGACTCTCTAAATTTGTTCTTTCATATTCACAATTAATTTTTGTGACATTTAAGGTCGATCGATACAAATTAACCCGCACCCCAAGGGACTCAAAAACGAGAATAAGATCAATTTAATAATATAAAAAAATAAAAAAAAGGATTTAATTTCGTTTTACTACAATAAATTTACATACCACAGTTATAAGCTAAATTAAAAAATATCTATAACATTTGAGTCTAGATATATCATCCGAAAGCAGAAATTAAAAACTACCAAATTGTAGTTTTTTTAAAATAAAAATGCATTTTTGTGCTTATATTATTAGATTTTGTTCATTGTTTGTGAGGATAGTCACGTAGCCTAAATTGTTGCATTTTGTTGATAAGTACTTCAAAATATGTAAACAGATCTGATTTCTAGATTCAAAAGTTAATTGATTTCTTTTATCAAGTTAATAACTGTGGTATGTAAATTTATTGCAGTAAAATAAGGTTATTTTTGGGAAACGGTTATTCATCGATCTTAAATTTCATAGAAGGTAAGTAAGTATGTATACAAAAGAAGAAATTGTGAGGGACCTGCAGAAAGAAACAAAACTGTAGGGCAATCAATTTAATTTCCTTTAAACGTAATAGAAGAGAGCCCTTCATAAATAACGTATAATACACATACAAGTCCAATAATGTACAATATATTTTTTGTACCACAGACTTGAAAAAATCCTACAGGACGAATATCTCAGTACAAAGAAAAAAACACAGCAAGATCCAACCCTCCTCCGTATGTATTTTTATCGTATGTTTGTATTTCCATTATCTGTTCGGCAGGGCTGAACGAGGACGAGGAGAAAAACAGATCGTCGCACAAGAAGGGTCACGTGATAAAGAGTTTCAAGAATTCCCATCACAAGGACGAAACGGGCAACGACGAGCAATACTATGACGAGGCTCACGACGAAGGTGGCACCTTTAAATTCGACTCGACGAAGGGCAAGTTCGGCGAAAGCGAGGACTCCTCCCATGAGGGTTTGCGACAGAATAAGGAACTCGAAGTACACGAGAAGGTCGACCAGGGCGAACACAAAAATGCCGAGTACAAGGGCGAAAACAGCGAACACAGTGGTAAGTACGATGAGAAGAAGTTTATTGAGGACCATGCTGCGCATGGGAATGAAAATCTGCACGACGAACAATCGCTATTGGAACATCGGGAATCAGAGCGAGTGCTCCAGGAGCAACCATCGCCTGCTTTCGACAAAGATACGTAGAGTTGTGTGGAGCATTACAAGAATTAACCCCTAGGGGGCGTCTGTGGAGGTTATGTTAAGCAAATGCATTTCATTTCGAGCTGTGAAACGTTTCGTCAACACTGAATAAGTTTTTGGATGGGTCAAGTGATTGCTCTCCTCGCATAGTTGTAATTTTACGAACGTTGCTTTTTTATGTAGAAATACTTCACTCCACTTTACTGATTATTATAGATGCATTAAATTGAAGTCGTATACCGTGTTACCAGCTCAATATATTTTGTTACCTTTAATAATATGAATTATTTGTGTGATTTACCTTACGATAGGTAGGTATATATGTTATAAGTTCTCCAAGTGTTCACTGTATGCTGTAAACAATTTATAAAATAAAATACTTACAGAATTTTTGTGTTCTTGTGTTTTAGTATCATATTTCGAATTAAAAACATTTAAAACACATCTTTATTTGATATTTCAAAAGTGCCAATCAATCGAAATCAGTGTCGATGTCCAGCAAATAGGTAATTCAACATGGCAACATTTTATTAGTACGTTCAAATAAAATCTTAACAAACCCCTATGTCCTGCAAATTGTCTACCTAATGAAGTTACTTATTAATTCCAGTTTTTAGCTGCAAATTAAAAATTGAAATTTTGATTGTTTGTGTAATGCTATGTTACAAAATCAAACTTTGAACTAAATTAAAGTTTTTGTTTTAGTTGCAATTTTCGTTCAGTTCCAATCCATCCAAGAAATTATAAAAACTTAAAATTGCTTCAAAGTTTGATTTAGTAACATAATACCTCACTCACGTCTTCAATCGATTTGTGATTATTAAAATACACCTTTCTACAACAAATTCCATTTCCACACTTTAGCTTAGTGCTGGGTTTCGAAAAAGGGAGATAAAAATCCTTTTTCATAGTCAAAACCAGTCAAGGCTGCATTTAATTTGATAGAAATGTGTATGTTTGTACTATAAAATGCTATCCCATGATATTTTTTTTTTAATAACGGGCACCATAAACTGACTTCAAATATACAAAATCGGCATTAAAAGCCCCTGTCCAAGAGATCTTAAAAATAAGTGAGAAATGTATTTATATTAAAAATCAGTGATGATGATTAAACAATATCGATTTTCCCAAATTCAGACTTGTACTGACTTTGCCTGTTTTAGTTGCTAAGAGCTGTTTTACACGACCAAGAATTATAACGAAAATAATAGCCAAAATTATCGCTATAATTTTGGTGAGAAATATTGGCAAATTAATTTCGAACGATAGTTAAAAGTTGTCTGACACACGGCAGTTGATTTCGCTATTAATGTAGTCATGCGCATGCGTACTATAGCAGATTTTCTGATATACGCGGCTGTAACCAAAAGTTGGATAAAATAAACATAACCTATACAATCGTTGGTTGTATTTCTAACAAGGGAAGGGAAGAAAAGTATGATAGATTCTTTGGCAGCTTTCTGCTTCAACGACTGGAATTTGTTTTATAACTCCTGCTGCGCACTTCTGAATCGCATTCAATGCCGTTTTTCTGTGATTTTTATAGTTTACGGACTTTGACTAGTATAGATTAGGCCACTTCCTGTATTCCTCAATTAAAACCATCACTTCGGCACGGGTCCACGACGTCATAACGCAGTTGTAATAAATCCTCACAGAACAAAGATTCTTTCTCGGCATACATGCACAATACCAGATTCCGCGTGGTTTGTTGTCACTCTTTGGAGGTCAACTGCACGGGCAGACCAATATGATCGTAAATTGTACGAAGTGCGCATGTTATCGCGCATAATCTCGCGGGGAATAGACCAAGTCTGGTAAGCTCTTAGAGCTGTTTTACACTAATTACACACTAATTTTTTTAATTTACACTAATTACACTAATTATAACGAAAATAATAGCGAAAATAATAACCAAAAATTTTGTCGATGAAAATAGGACGTGTAAAACCAATATTTTATAACGAAAATAATAGCGAAACTTTTTGCGAGAAAAATATCAGACTTGGTCTATTCACCGCGAGATTATGCGGGATAACATGCGCACTTCGTACAATTTACAATCATATTGGATATTGGTCTGCCCAGGGTCTGCCCGCGCAGTTAACCTCAAAGAGTGACAACCAGGGTTGCCAATTTAGTAGAATTTCTACCAAATCTGGTAGAATGAAACATTGATCTGGTGGTCAAATTTTGAATCTAGTAGATAGTGGAAAATCTGGTAGATTGACATACTTTGTTTAGTAGTTTTCTGTTCTGTAGTTGTATTACTTAACTTAAACTAATATAAGTAGGTACAGAATTTCTTACTAATGTTCTGTTCTATACCATCTTTAGTATTTCTACAACAAATATTTATTTTATACTACGTAGGTATATACATTATACCGCAATGTAGGATATGCATAGGTGATTGTAATGTTGGTAGGTTTAAATAGAATTTATGTAAACCTAGGCGAGAAAACAGTCAAAATTAGGGTTAGTCAAAATTATTGGAACAACTAAATAATTCTCCAATAATTAACAATTTCAATAAATTGTCAAACAAAAGTGTTTTGTGTCTAAACAATCTTTCGTTTAAATATATTTTTTTATTTTATTATGGAAATTTGGTAACCTTTCCCTTTTCTAATAGAACACTGTATATTTTTATATTTGTTTATTCTAAAATTAATCTACAGTATATCTCCACGGATTTATGTACAGAGGAAACAAATTTTTAATGTGATTTTTCAAAAATGCCAAACACTTAGTTGTGGGTTATTCCGCAGTAACGGACACACACGTCACGCCCGTTCAACGACTATACATAAGAAATGGGGGCTTTTATTATTATTTTGATGCAACATTATAACAAAAATACGCCTCATCTTTTAGAATTGTTGTAGATAGATGTTCAAACTGATAAGTTTTATCAAAAACCTTTTTAAATAGCCGTGACGGTCGTTAGCAGCACAGCGATCTCTTGGTTTTGGTAACCCAAAATTAAAAATTCGCAGAATGACCCTTGTGTAAAGTTTCTATTCTAGTAAAAATAATAAATAATTCTAGCTTTTATGTGAAATTTAGGCTAGCTACTATTATATTGATTGCATCATGTGTAGTAGCTAGAATATGCATATAAACACACAGAAAAGTGATTTTTTGGAACGAGAAAACATAATTTCTTGAATTTATTTACTAGATTCAAATGCATATTTACTTGGATGTAGAAAGTTAGGTATATACAAGAAATGCCACATACTCAATATAAGTAAAATAATTTCTCAGATAAATGCTGTCAACAAATAAATTCTTTCTTTATAAGAACCAATATTGTATTGAAAGAAGTAATTGAATTTTTCGTCCCAAAAATGTTAATTTCTCCAACGAAGTAATAGTAAATACATCCAAGTGCGTAGTTACTTGATCCAAGAAAATATAAGACATTTAATATAAGTAAGTATTGTTTACTGAATAAAAACCCACCAATTATTTAACTGAAGTGATTCTCACTTCTTTCAAGTAATCCCTTTCTCTGGAATAAATATGCGCACCGTGATTTTGCCAAGGCTCGCGCGCCCGCGCGTGGTGCTGGCGCCGTATAGGAGCCTCTAGTACGAAAACAACAACGACGTACCCGTAGGGGATGTGCCTGTTATTTATTGTGTGATTTATTGGAGATGTGTATTGTGATTTATAGTGTACAATAAACGTTTCAACACGGAATAGTTTGATGTAACTCACGCAACAGTTTAGAACGAGTAAGTAAATACAACATACCTACCTTGTTAATTAGCAATAGAAAACGTATTTGTGCCAAATCTTTAAAATTCTTACATTAAGTAGCTAAAAATATTTACCGGGAATAAAAATATACACTTCATTCAAGACTGTTTACTTACTTCACCAGAGTAACCACTTTCTTAAATCTAGTAATTATTCCAAGAAATAAAATTTCTTGGTTGAAGTCAATAATCTCTCGCGTATATACGAACCTACCAACTACTTCAGCCAAATAATTCTCTCTTCGTTCGAGAGATCACTTTTTTGTGTGAATAAGCCAATTCTCTTGTCAAAGACATTAATAAGAATAATTGGAGTTAAAATCAAAGTACTACCAGACAATGTCACACAAGCATTTTCCTAATTATATGTAGATATTGGGGTATCATAAGATTCCAACTTGGTATTTTTAATTTTAGAAAAATATCAAAATCTATGAAAAAGCAGTTATAAATAACTTTTTTGTCAAAATTTTGATGGTAGTTTTTCTAGCACAGCCATGCTTTTTTAAATTGCAAAACTCCGAAAATAAAATTACGCTATGGAATAAAAACTCATACAAATTTACTGAAGTTTTTAAGGGGGTTTTAAGTTATTTTGTGACATCTCATGTTGTTTAAAAAAACAATATGAGATATCGCCTTGTAGTATTTCAATTCTACATGCAAATTATAAAATTTCAGATTATATTTTAGAGCCGATTGATACCAAGGTGAGTATTTTAATCGTGCCACAAAACCAGTGGCACTGTAAATTAAGGTCATTTGGACACAAGTATTGGTTTATATTGTTACTAATAAACATCTTGCCATATAAACTAGCAAAATTGCTCCGATTTTACATAGATAAAAATGAAGGTTTACTTAAGAGCTGGAATTATTAACCTTTATTAGTTGGAATAGAAAGCTCACACGATTCAGGAATTTGAACATATCCGTCGAATTTTCCAAATAATGATACTTGTAAAAAAACAATAATTTTTTTCACCTTACATATTGCACCTGAAACCCATTTTTACTTTATCATACGCAGTATGTAAAGTATTGTAATCACGCAAAAAAAAATTTTTGAGATTTTAGCGGAAATATGTCTTTTTGGGTCCCCTGAACATTTTTGACCAAGGTACAAAAAAATGTCTGTGTGTGTGTGTGTGTGGATGTGGGTGTGTGTGTGTGTGTGTGTGTGTGTGTGTGTGTGTGTACCCGTTTTTTGTGGCGACGATTCCGGAGAAACTACTAAAGGTATCGGGACGAAACTTCATATTTAGAAGTTTCATGGCCAAACTTAGAGCTGAAAAGCTTTCTGTTAAAAAGGGTCCAAAGGAACTGGAGGTTTAGTCTTAGCATTTTTGAAAGATTTTGTAAATAAGCCGGCATTTCTGGAATTTCGTCGAAATAGTTAAATAATAAATTAAACTAGAGGAAATTCTGAATAATTTATGACTATAACATTTTTTGGTACAATCAATAGTTTAGCTGCATGAGCAAATTCTATTTCATCGAGATCGGTCGTACTGCATTAAAACAAGTAGCCAGGATATGTCAGATTATATGTCAGATATGATTTTAATGACGGTGTAGATCGTGGTGTAGATAGTGTCAAACGCTAATGCTTTGACAATACTACTGTCAATACAAGCTGCGTTCGGATATTGCCCACCGTTAAGGTGCGTTTTCATTAGTGCTAATGGCAGTGGTAGTAGACGCCATTATAGTATTTCTAATAGTTATTGCTAGTGACTCAAGTTTATGTACATGCAAACTAATATGTGTCACCATCACGACATGTGAGAAACACTATAATTTCGTCTGCTACCACCGCCATTACCAACCATTGCCACCAATCGGAACGCACCTTCACACTTTCTACACCCAATAACACGTGTCATTTGGACGGTGTACCCGGTGTCAACGGAGTACAATATCCGAACGCAGCTTTAAACGGCATATCTGTCTAGTTCTACGAGTTTTATTTTAATGCATAGCCGATCTCGATCAAATAATATCTCATGCAGCTAAACTATTAATTTTATATATAGTATGATAAAGTCATGTGCCTGGCCACATCAGATTTTTTTTTTAGATTTGAAGTGGAAATCTAAAGTACAAAGCATTTTGTTATCAATGCTTCGTCAAAACACCCTTTTGAAGTAGAAAACCGATTTCTGCATTTGTGTCATATGTCATAATTTTCTCATAATTAGTTATGGCTTCATCTAAATTCAGGATAATTGCAAAGTTCATAACGCAAATTTAACTATAAATTTTTACCAAAGTACACAATGTACAAATATGAACCGAAACTCTCAAGTTTTTCAACACTTTTTTTTATTCCCTACAACTTAAATTTTATCGTTAAGTATTCCCCTGCGGAATAAAATAAATTCAGTTGTCTGGTTCGTATTTTTGGTGTAAAAGTTGACGCTGTTTTTTTTTTCTTTAATCACCCCGTATTTTGCGCGTATTTAAAGCGGAACAGTGTTTCCAACTTATTCAAAGTTAGTGGAGTTGCTGTTTTGGTATGACAACGGCGAAAGAAATAAATCACTTTCGCGGAGCTTCGTCCACACAAAATGAAAATTTAATTGGATGCCGACAGGACGGGAAAAACTGTGGCGCACTTTAATTAAATTTATTTCCTCTTAATTGGATTTTGGAGCAAAACGGGTGACACTGAAGAGCCCTTTAATGGCACAGATTTAAGGTGCGAATCTGCCAGTTCGAGTTGACATTAGCAGTACTCAAAAATAATTAAGAATTTATGGGTTTCCATTCTCAACGTAAATCAAATTTTGAATCTGCAAACAGATAAGATTTTGTTGTTTTTAAGAATTGAATTTATTCTTTTGCATCAAAACATTCTATTCAATATTCCATATTATTTGCTTGTAGAAATTGATTGATTTGAAATATTTGTGTAATGATTTGTGTAGTACCAAAGATGGACGGGTTAGCTTCGTTTTGTAGCAATCTTCCTAATTTCTCAATTGATAAATATTCGTACGTAAGCTTGCAATCGTCTTTTGGTCGATTAGACGATTTGTTTAATACAATTTTGTTGGTACCTAAAACTTTGAACATTATTTGCCCAAAATTGCTTCTCTGTCCTCGACGTTGTCTTTCAAGATTAGTGGTTATTTCTGAAACAGCCTGTGTAATTTAGACTTGTGAAAGCCTACCTTTCCGTTGACGAGCTGATATCCATCGACGAAATTGCTATAGCGGCCGTGTGGTCGCCGTGGTCAGTTAGATTAGAAGAGCAGTGCGACATGTTGCATTCATAAGGGGATGCAGGTTCAGGTTCCCATTCCGAATTGACGTGCAATGTGCATCTACCTTGTCATTATGGAAACTCATGGAAAGATGTATGTTCCTATCAGGGTTACCACCTGATCTCGTTTCACGAGGATTGTCCGCGTACGAATCATTTGTCCTCGTGTCCTCGGCGTGATGCCATTTGTCCTCGTGTACACAGATAGAAAAGATTTCTTCTTTTTAAGAAATATCTTCTTTTGGATCAAAACATATTTCTTTGACGCCAACAATATTCATTTCATTGCATACCCTAGTTTATTTGCTTGTAGAGATTAGTTTATTTGCAATATTTATTTAAGTCAAATAAATATATTTGGATTAAAAAAAAATGACTTTCCTTTAAAGTAATATTTTTGATTTATTTAAAAAAGACGTATCTTCACGCCAAAGAAATATAAGTTTGATTCAAATAATTATATTTGTTTACAAGAAGATATTTATTTCCTTCAAAGAAATATTTTTGATTTGGCTTAAAAATAGGTTTACTTCCGCCAAAAAAATCATATTTTGATTCACATGAATATAGTTTTAGTGTGAATACAACTGTATTGCTAGATGGCGCTGTAATCACTCTCCTCGCAGTGTGGGCTTATCTAGAGTATAAATAATAGACTGGTGAAAGCCTACAGCTCAGTTGATGTCATGCGCCTGGCTAAATTGTTAAAAAGGCCGTGTGATCGGCAATATAGAGCACAGTGCATACAGGTTCAAGTTCCCATTCCGAATCAGCGTACACTTTGCTACTCTAACCATGACTATATGCAGGTCTGGGGAAACCAACCACTGGTCGAGGATATGCGACATCCCAAAAGGCGGTCACACGTGGAGATTTTGCTCTACTGTACCCTCGAAAAGTTCTAGTCAATAATAGGTCAATAATGTCTTTAATCATTTATCGCAACCTTAAAATATTGCATTTTAACTCAATCAACAATTTCGTCATTTTAAAAAATTATAATTCTTTCACTCAACACAATTATAATTATTTTAACTATATAAATCTCGATCGTTATAATATACAAATTGTAAATTATAACTGAAAAGTTGTTTGACCCAAATAAACGCTCTTTCGACCAAGCAAATATATATAAAGTTTTCTACCTGTGTAGGATGCAATTGGGCCACCTAACCTAACCTACAAATGTTTTGAACAATTCGGTAAGATTTAATATTTTACTTTTTCTCCGACCTACACACAGAAAAGTGATTATTTAGAACGAGAAAACATAATTTCTTTTGAATTTATTTACTAGATTCAAATGCATATTTACTTGTATGTAGAAAGTTAGGTATATACAAGAAATGCCACATACTCAATATAAGTAAAATAATTTCTCAGATAAATGCTGTCAACAAATAAATTCTTTCTTTATAAGAACCAATATTGTATTGAAAGAAGTAATTGAATTTTTCGTCCCAGAAATGTTAATTTCTCCAACGAAGTAATAGTAAATCCATCCAAGAAAATATAAGACATTTAATATAAGTAAGTATTGTTTACTGAATAAAAACCCACCAATTATTTAACTGAAGTGTATATGCGCACAGTGATTTTGTCAAGGCTCGCGCGCCCGCGCGTGGTGCTGGCGCCGCACAGTGGCCAATTTTCAACTTCTAGTGGGACAACAATCTGGTTTTTTGTATATGAACCTAAAATAATGGTTAGATTACCGGAAAAGTAGTGAAAAAAAGTGTCAAGAGGATGACTTTTGAAGGGGTTGAAAAATAAGTTTAGCTTTAAAATTCTGAAACTTTGTGAATATAATAATGCTATACCTGCGAATATAAAAAAAATATTTAAAAAAATTCTAAGTGTCTAAGTGTCTTTTAAAGCGGTTGAAAAATAAGTTGTTTTAAAATTCTGAAATCTTGTGAATATAATAATAACTGCAAATATACGAAAAATATTTATTAGTTATTATAATAATTTATAAAATATTTATTTATACAAAAATAAAACTACATCTAACCTAATCACTATCAGAACCACTGAAACTCTCATAATAATCATCATAATCACTATCATCAGAGCCGCTATGGCGGATATTTTTGCTTGATGGTACCATGTGACCAATGAAAAGAGAGCGAACTTCCGGTAACATAGACTTCAGAGGTTTTTTTTTTTAATTTCTTTGTGTCTGGACTCTTGCGCTTCTTCTGACAATTGTCCAATGGGGAGAAGTGTTTTACAATGTTGTAGGCATGAACAAGTAATTTGTTGACAGTTACCGGCATAAAATACCATGAATACAACTCTAAATATCGTTCCAACGTTTTAGAAGCATATGCTTTGTAAGCTTCCGCGTCAATTTCATATCCAGAGGAAATAGCTTGCGAAAAGCACAGAAAACTGTCTAATTAATGTTTCATCAATTCCAGTGATGGAGCTTGACAGTGATGATGGATTTCGAAAAAAGTTCGGGAAGTGTTCCCATCGTTTGTTGTTCCTAATCCCTGTTACACACATCCACTAAAAGTCCCATTTGTTCTTTAAATTTACCTGAATTTCTTCTTTCCGCTTGTTTGCCTTCTCTTTATCTTCTCCACGGCCAAGCTGCCATTTCCCAATGTCAAGTGTATGTGTAAGTTGGTGCAAGAAATTATTCGGCGATTCAGCAGATAAAAACATTGTTTGAGCCATATCAGAAGTGTAATAAGTCGAGGTTTTGCGCGCGGGTTTGTATGGATGTTTGATTTCAAACCTTGGCGTGCTTTGTGTTGAGTTGGTATTTAATAGACGCTCGGAGTGGCGCTGCAGTCGCGTCAGGGTTACCGCGCAAGCTTTTGGCGCGAAAAAGTTGAGGAACTGGTAAAGAGACAAGCAAACAGCCTCTTTGGCATCGGGCTTTGAAGGTAGACGGTCGTGCGTCAAAACGCGCGCCCAAGCGTAGGGCCCCAATGGGGGCCAAGTTATAGAAACTGTGCTGTCTCGTGTTTCTTGTGCTCAACCGAAAATAATAAGGTATTTATTTGTTGTCTGTACTTGCTGATTTGTCCATCTCTGCCAAAGTATATCATCTATGTTAGTAGGGATTTCATAGTTCATGTAAGCAGTTCTGCATTGTTGTATATATTTTTGTTAATAGATTTTATTGTGGTTTTCTTGGGCATATTCATTTTAGAATAATATAAACCTGTCCCTTTTATAGTAAAGTATTTAGCCCTGCATATGGTGATTAATAATTAGTGAGTTCAAACGTCTCTGACAAAGTCTCAGAGAAAGAACTCTTTGATGCCTCCGTAAGAGAGATAATTAATTCACGCTACCGTAAGATTAGTTTGTTTAAATCAGTTAGTACCTGTGGTTGAAAATGGCGGACCAAGCGTCGCTTGAGGCGAGTTACCCCCCTTCAGTTTAGAGTTGATTAAAGTATAATAGTAAATATTGAGAAGGGTGTCCGCCCCATCACATTTTTGTTGGCTAGCGGTTGGGATAATTTAAGACATTTCAAGTGATTATTCGAGTAGATTATGAAGAAAGCACTCTAGTTAGATTTGGTTGTGAATTTTAGGAGAAAATTGTGTGACGCATTTTAAGTATGCATTATTGTAGACTATGGTTAAAAGCAAAGTTAGGCAAACGACCCTTTAGAGAAAGTGGTGTAAGGGCTAGCTTAGGCGTCCTTGTGGATATTGCGCGTGGCATTCCAAGAATTTTGTTTGCGCTTTAGAAGTGGACATTTTGTGTGATAAATGTCGATATATAGTCGTGAATTTGAGTAGGAAATGTACTGCTGGTGGCAGCATAATAATTAAATATTTGCAGTATAATTTCTTCTGAGTGTTGGAATTGTTTTTGAAAGAAATGTCTTAATTCTCGAGACCGTTCGTTGGAGAAAGTTTGAACCAGATTGTGTTAGATAGGGCTTGAGTTATGACTTATAACGATATGCAGAACAGGTAGTTTAAAATTAAATTCTGAGGAATTTTTTTTTTTATTGAGTAGAAAAATGGCAGGTAGAGATGGCAACAGTAAACAATAAACAGAAAAAAATCGTATCGTCAGTGGTCGATTAAGTGAAAGTAAAGTAAGGCTAGGATAGAAACAAAGCCCGAGTACTTTGTTTGGTAAATTTTGAGGAAATTTAATTGAAAGATTGAAACAAGTTAAGGTGTTATGGAAGCATTTTTTTAAAATGGTGGCTCTGAGCGGAGAAGCACGAAACACACACACGCAGTAATTAATTAATAATTAATTAAAATTAAGGGGTATACTCGCAACTGTATTTTTAAGTTAAAATAAAGCAGTTATTAAGGGAAGTTGCAGAGTATTGTTTTGTAAGGGAAATTCAACGACAAAGCAGGTAAAACCAGCTGTTCCGAAGAATTAGATGTTCCCTATATCCGGCCACGCGGACGTGTATTGAAGACCCCCACGAGCGCAGGTAGTTTGGCCCATCCAGGAATTCCCGAGGTCATGAGGCGTGGAAGCAGCGTGCCGTCGTCCCGTTCCCGGAATCGAAAATCGTCTAGTGGTGGAAAACGCAGCCCGCGCGTGTCGCAAAAGGGGCAAGGAAAAATTACAAATTTGCAGGCAAATATACTGCACTTTGTACGTCGAAGTTAGTGCCGGTAGATTTACAAAGGGTTGTAATCTACAGCAAGCGAAGCCCAGTGCGCTTCAAAAAATGGTGTGACCGAAAAAAAACGTCCAAAGTGAGACGTAGGGTCAAAAAAAAAACTACAAAGTAACAGATGACAGATTTCCTGTACTTTGTACGTCGATGGTGTTAGAAGAAAAATGACTACACGGACAACGCAAAGGGATGTTTCACCAGGGCCTAAGTGTCGCTGGACAACATCCACACGTCGTGTAGGTCATCTACGAGGTATACGATAGCTTTCGAGGAACGTTGGACGTCGCTGGAAATTAATGAACCGCCGATGACGCTAGGGGGGAAGATGGACGGAGAAAAAACGAGGCGAGATGTGGAGGAGAGTCATTTCACGATTGCGGCTGTATTTGAAGATGGATAAAAGATAATGTAAGTTATGATGTAATCGGACTGCTATGATGCTGCTTCAATGTTGTTTTTCTTTTGTTTCATATGACCAATGGCCCGGGAATGAGGACATTCGCTTGGTTTGGAGAACCGAAGTCAAATCAACACCGCCGGACTTCTGGACCAAGGCCGAATTCTTTTGGGGTTTTTATTGGGTCATATCTGTGTTTTTATTTCAGGAAATAAAAAATGTACAAGAAGAAAAACTTGCATGTCAAACATGGTAATTAGCAATTAAGAGAATTGTTTTGTAAGGGGAGATGGTACAGTCAGCAATTTGTTTATTTAGTTTTGTTTAGGGATAAATAATTGGTCAAATAATTATTTATCTTAACGTGGCAGGAATGTAATAAGTCGAGGTTTTGCGCGCGGGTTTGTATGGATGTTTGATTTCAAACCTTGGCGTGCTTTGTGTTGAGTTGGTATTTAATAGACGCTCGGAGTGGCGCTGCAGTCGCGTCAGGGTTACCGCGCAAGCTTTTGGCGCGAAAAAGTTGAGGAACTGGTAAAGAGACAAGCAAACAGCCTCTTTGGCATCGGGCTTTGAATGTAGACGGTCGTGCGTCAAAACGCGCGCCCAAGCGTAGGGCCCCAACGGGGGCCAAGTTATAGAAACTGTGCTGTCTCGTGTTTCTTGTGCTCAACCGAAAATAATAAGGTATTTATTTGTTGTCTGTACTTGCTGATTTGTCCATCTCTGCCAAAGTATATCATCTATGTTAGTAGGGATTTCATAGTTCATGTAAGCAGTTCTGCATTGTTGTATATATTTTTGTTAATAGATTTTATTGTGGTTTTCTTGGGCATATTCATTTTAGAATAATATAAACCTGTCCCTTTTATAGTAAAGTATTTAGCCCTGCATATGGTGATTAATAATTAGTGAGTTCAAACGTCTCTGACAAAGTCTCAGAGAAAGAACTCTTTGATGCCTCCGTAAGAGAGATAATTAATTCACGCTACCGTAAGATTAGTTTGTTTAAATCAGTTAGTACCTGTGGTTGAAAATGGCGGACCAAGCGTCGCTTGAGGCGAGTTACCCCCCTTCAGTTTAGAGTTGATTAAAGTATAATAGTAAATATTGAGAAGGGTGTCCGCCCCATCACAGAAGCAATCTTCTACGCGAAAAGACGAATGTTTGACTCCTACAAGTGTTTGTGGTAATATAACTCAAAAACTATCCAACAAATTCAGATCGTACTTTTACAAATAAATTCTTTGTATTCTAAGGAACAATCAAGAAAAAACAAATTTTATTGTTTTGAGTGGTTTTTGCATTATATAGTACATAATAAATAGGAGGTTAAAATATACGCCACTGGATAGATACATCCCTGTATAAAAAAATAAATAAAACGCTTCTGTGCAAGTCGCTGCCGCTGCAAGAAATTATTCATCGATTCACTAGATCACTACATGCCTAATTCAGTAAAAAATACATGAAGACGTTGCTTTATTAAAAAGATTTTCTCAAAGCACCTACACATTTTCCACCTTTTTATCAGGTTACATAAAAAGGATGTTATGTCCGATTCTAACGTATGATCATTGTCTTTAATCATAATATGCTGTTTCAGGAAATCGACTAATCGACATATTGCTTTCCTAGATGCTTCATACCTCAACTAATTTTCTGAACGCAATATATGAAACATACTAATACGGGTCACACAACTTGGTATATCTGTAAATAACAAAATAGCTCAAAAAGGATAAAAGTGAACAATAAGACCTATTTAAAATGATAAATGGCATATTGAACTACTAGCCCAAAAATGAACACCCGTGATACAACGTGAAACATTTTTTATTTTGCTATTGAAAATTACAATTGTAACATAAATTTGAGGTTATTACATATAGGGTTAATATAAGTCAAACGCTTACTTTTAACGCCTACTTCGACTTAAAAATTAAATAATTCTTCAATTCAAAACCGCTCACGACAATCTGTCATAATTTGCACAGTGCAACTAGTGCGACCGCAATTGTCACGTAACTTTGCCGCTTCATGGCAACGCGATAACAAAGGAAACATATTTAAATACTACATCCTCTGATGCTTTGGACATCAGTCATTGCAAAATAGTTGAATGGGTAGCGTTTCGCAACACTTCACACCCTGGACTTATGGTATGCTACGAACAGATTATTAGCCACCGTGCGCCGTCATGGAGCCTAACCTAGTACGAAAACAACAACGAAGTACCCGTAGGGGATGTGCCTTGTGATTTATTGGGGATGTGTATTGTGATTTATAGTGTACAATAAAACTTTCAACACGGAATAGTTTGATGTAACGCACGCAACAGTTTAGAACGAGTAAGTAAATATAACATACCTATCTTGTTAATTAGCAATAGAAAACGTATTTGTGCCAAATCTTTAAAATACTTACTATAAGTAGCTAAAAATATTTACCGTGAATAAAAATATACACTTCATTGAAGACGGTTTACTTACTTCACCAGAGTTAACCACTTTCTTAAATCTAGTAATTATTCCAAGAAATAAAATTTCTTGGTTGAAGTCAATAATCTCTCGCGTATATACGAACCTACCAACTACTTCAGCCAAGTAATTCTCTCTTCGTTCGAGAGATCAATTTTCTGTGTGAATAAGCCAATTATTACGTCGTCTTTCCTTAATTACAGCAATAATGAATTGCGCCACCTAAAAAAATTAAGCGAGATACAAAATTCAACAATTCCTGGCTAACCACCAAAACTTGGCTCGAAAAAGTCGACGAGTTTAAAGCCTTCTGCACTTTATGCTAGATTGAAATTTCGGTAGCGAAATTTCGGTTTACATGGTAGTTTTTGAAAATTTATCTAAATTTTATTTTTATGTGATGTTACCACAGCAAAGTACTATTTTTTATTTAATAAAGTAATGTAGGATTTGTTTTTGTTATATTTCAAGAATAGTTTGTTTTATTATTTGATGGTGTTTTATGTGGCAGTATGATGTGGACATATTGGATATGACATAATAGGACTTACTGTCCTGGTAAACAATTACAAAAAGGTGGCAACCCTGGTTCCTATCGCTATTGCAGAATTTGAATCCAGCATGTCCGTTATATGTTTGCGTACTGGTCCCACCTCGGCTTCGTTGCAAAACGTGTTTATTTTCACCTATTGAATGCAAAGGCCTCTGCGTTATCAAGGGAAGCTGTGATGGGGCGGACACCCTTCTCAATATTTATTATCATACTTTAATCAACTCTAAACTGAAGGGGGCCCCTGTTAGGACTTTGCTCAACTACCTAACCTTAACCCCACATGTTGAAGGTGGTAACTCGCCCCAAGCGACGCTTGGTCCGCCATTTTCAATATAACGGCGTTCAACC
This sequence comes from Aphodius sticticus, assembly GCA_963966075.1. Classification (NCBI taxonomy): domain Eukaryota; kingdom Metazoa; phylum Arthropoda; class Insecta; order Coleoptera; family Scarabaeidae; genus Aphodius; species Aphodius sticticus. The sequence goes on along the minus strand of OZ014513.1, from coordinate 18,427,796 downwards.
CTATCTGATTCAAGAACGCATTCTTAATTAATCTTACGGTAGCGTGAATTAATTATCTTTCTCTTACGGAGGCTACAACTCGTGAGTTCTTTCTCTGAGACTTTGTCAGAGACGTTTGAACTCACTAATTATTAATCACTATATGCAAGGCTAAATACTTTACTATAAAAGGGACAGGTTTATATTATTCTAAAATGAATATGCCGAAGAAAACCACAATAAAATCTATTAACAAAAATATATATAACAATGCAGAACTGCTTACATGAAATATGACTGCTAATCCTAAAACATGATATATTCTTAATTTGGCAGAGATGGACAAATCAGCAAGTACAGACAACAAATAAATACCTTATTATTTCGGTTGAGCACAAGAAACACGAGACACCACAGTTATCTTATAGAGCCCCTGCTCTTAAGAAAACACGTCTTCACCCCATGATGGCTAAATTAAGAAGGAAGTCTTCCGCGTTTTAACCGTCACACGCACCCCCTGAATGCGATGCTCACGCCCTCTCCAAAAACCGTTACGGTATATGGACGCTCTTGTTCGCGCCAAATTTTAACTTATCACAAAACTATCAGGAAATCATATATAGTAAAAAAAATCTGATGTGGCCAGGCACATGACTTTATCATACTATATATAAAATTATTAGTTTAGCTGCACACAGAAAAGTAAATACTTCACTCAAAGCAATATGCTTTCATCCAAGTAAATGATGTTTGCTATAGCCGCAAGTAGATATTTTCTCAAGTTAAGAATAAAGAGATATTGTTGAATTGAAATGATCATATGCTTGTATATCTGAGAAAATATTTACTTGCAATGAGTATAGATATTATTCATTCAAGAAAACTATTCTCACGTTGAGAATAATGAAATTTTCTTAAAGTGAATATATATGCTTGACAATGAGAAAATATTTTCTTGAAATGAGTATAGATATTATTAGTTCAAGAACATGATCATAATGTATTGAATAGAAATTACTATTTTAGCTTTTTTTTTAAAAAAGGTAGGGAATTGTGTGAAATAAGTAGACAATAACTTAGCGAATGATATTTGTTTTATTGTATGAAATTTCTTTGCTTAATTACATATATACTTACCTATTTATAAATTATCACTACCTACAATATCTAAGGCATGGAAAAAAACACCATATTCTATTAGACATCAAATTGTTTCCATTATATTACACAAGTAAGTTTTCTGTGGCATGTATGTTGATTTGGTGACCACTATATGGCTAGGCAAAATTTATGTACCGTGTGCGTCACAAGTCACAACTACGAACTGCGTCGCAAATACGTTGAACATAAGTACTGTAGGCTATTCACGCAAAATTAAAACTATATACTTTCATAATATTATAGATCGCGTAGTTATTGCGTACAGTACCTACAAAATTAGTACTAACATATTGTACTTTTCCCGGACAATACTCGGTAGTCAGCAAACACGACGCCATAGCAGACCCCAACTAACTGAAGGCAAAGGCCGATGCGAAAAATCTTAAATCTCGGCAACGCTCGTGCACGTTTGAGTGTAAATGCGCAAGCGCGTTGCAAGCAATGGCTTACTTGATTCAAGATATTGATCAACTTCTTGAATTGAGAATTTAAACTACTTGGTTTGAAAATTATATACTTAACCGAAACTAATAACTCTGAGATTGGGATATTCTTGAATTGTGAGAACAAGGAAAATGAAAGAAATTGTTTCAAACCAAGTAAATATTAACTTTCATCTAAAGCAATAACCGCAAGTAAATAATTTTCTCACGTTTTGAGAATATCCTTCGCTGTGGGTGTATGAGACTCTATTTGCTCGAGATCGGCCATGTCTGCATTAAAATAAAACTAGTAGAACTAGACAGATATGTCGATTAAAGCGGCGTTCGGATATTGTACTCCGTTGACACCGAGTACACCGTGCAAATGACACTTACGTGTTATTGGGTGTAAAAAGTGTAGTACAATATCCGAACGCAGCGTATATTGACAGAAGTTATTGTCAAAACATTAGTGTTTGACACCACCTACTGTCACTAGAATCAAAAAATCTGACAAACCCTGGCTACTACTTTTAATGCAGTACGACCGATCTCGATGAAATAGAATTTGCTCATGCAGCTAAACTATTGATTGTACCAAAAAATGTCATAGTGATAAATTATTCAGAATTTCCTCTTCTTTAATTTATTATTTAACTATTTCGACGAAATTCCAGAAATGGCGGCTTATTTGCAAAATCTTTCAAAAATGCTAAGACTAAACCTCCAGTTCCTTTGGACCCTTTTCAACAGAAAGCTTTTCAGCTCTAAGTTTGGTTATGAAACTTCTAAATATGAAGTTTCGTCCCGATACCTTTAGTAGTTTCTCCGGAATCGTCGCCACAAAAAACGGGTACACACACACATACACACACACACACACACACACACACACACACACACACACACACACACACACACACACAGACATTTTTTGGTACCTTGGTCAAAAATGTTCAGGGGACCCAAAAAGACATATTTCCGCTAAAATCTCAAAATTTTTTTTTTTGCACGATTACAATACTTTACATACTGCGTATGATAAAGTAAAAACTGTTTTGTATGCAAGGGGTTTGAACAGGAGTTTTTAGATTAATGAACCGTAACCGTAACCTACGATAATTGTAATTGAAATAAAACGTGAAATGTAAATGCACTCTAAAGGTTGTAAGTATATACTATATAAACAACTAGTTTTCCATTTGTTTTAATATCTCAGGTGGCTTTGGATTTGAAGAGGGCGAACGTCTTTTGTGCCAGTATGACAATTGTGTTCTATTCATCAAAAAAGAAAAAAATATACATAGAAACAATATATACCAGGAAAAAAATATACAGGCTGTCCCACTTTCTTCCCTGCAAAATTAGTTTTTAGAAAGCAAATGTCATTCGGACTTAAATGTTCTAAAATATAAATCAAACAATGCGTAACTGAAAAAATAACGTAATCACATGGCAATAATAAAAATTATTAAGTTAAATTAATAAAAATAAATTTAAGTAACAAATGAACTAAAAAATCCTTATAGATCTTTCTACTGCCTTTTTTTCTAGAAAATAATTATTATTTTGAGTAAAAAGTTACATATGGATTCATTCGTTTTCTCAATTACTTAATTTTAGCCGTTTAAAATACGTATTTGTTAATACTTCAAACGTCTATAACTGTTCAATGAATTGAAAACCTTAAGGTTTTAACAATTATAAATATTGCAATATAAATATTACAGGAAAGTTCGATAAATCCTTCTAATATAAATATGTGTCCCAAGATAATTAAAACTACATATTATATTAAAAACTAAACATTATTAACTATTTTTTAAACTAGTAATATGATTGTCATTATTATCAGATATTTGAGACATTAATTGTTTAAAGTAAATACTTAACGCCACAGCTAAAAAAAATGTATAGCAAATCCGAGTGTTTTATCAAATAATCGGACGTTCTCTAAAACCAATTTGTGAATTTGAATCGGTTTTCTACGCCTTCTAGCTGTTTTCAAGGATACAACGATCTCAGCATAACAGTTCTTCAACAAACACTCGTGAAGACATATGAAGGCCTTCGCCGCGAATAATATGTAAGAATACGGAATTGTGGCAATTCTAGATATAATTATCTCATGATGCTCAGGTCACAACAGATCGAAAACGCGACAAAAGCTGAAAGGGAGCACACCGTTGTTCAAATATACATTCTACCGTTCCAATAAATATCGGCGCTCGTATTTCGTTCGACCGTTGGTTCGACTCCTCTCCATCGGTCATCGGTGAAGAGTGAATCTATAGTTGAGTAATTTAATAATAACTCCGAAATGTACATACAATCTACACAAACTACACTGCTATGCAGATTTAACATTTTAGATATTTTTGTACTCTAATGGCGAAGACGGATACTGTATTATGTCTATGTCTAGCTACACGTGGCTACACATTTCCATCAGTTGTCCGAAGTGTCAACCATATGTCAGTACTTGACGAAGTGACAGTTGGCACTCAACAAATAACCTTCCTAGCGTGACAGTAATCACAGATATAAACTCAACGATTCCATAGCAATGACTCTTTCTGCAATGAACAGTACCAATCACAAGTAAAAAAATCTGCTTCTTACTTTTAATCTATCTTATGTGTTTGTCTATATCCGAAAATCGACTTCAAAACTGTCATCTACTGCAGTTTTGCAAATAACGTGGTTAAAGAATGAATATGTAATTTTGAGCGTTAGCGTCAGCTGTCATCTTGTGTTGACACTTCGCAAAACTAGACCAGGCAATATAGATTTTTTCGTGACAAAAATAGTATCAGCAAGCCGACGCTGACGGTCCCAGGTGACGTAGAACAGTCCGTAGACGTATTGTGATGTGTTTTCGACTCGCAAATATTATTTCTTTATTTTTTTCTCGAGCCCTGCGGGCTCTCGTGACTATTGCCAAATGGCAACAAGATGGAACTCTCGAGTTATATTCTACTAGATTATTTTTTGAATCACAAATTTTTACAATAAAAAAGATCAATAAAACTATCATAAAATTATTGAAAAATTTAATTTATTTAATTATTACTTACAATATATGAAAATATCGTTGACACATTGTGAATATAAGAATTAACAATTTAAATTAGTACAATGAAAAACGCAATTATTAAAAATATTTCGAGACTCATTATTTATTGAGGATTTGGAATTGCTTGTTATATTAAGTGTATCCTCCAGCGTATTTTCTCTAAGATTATTTATTATAATATATTTGAATCATGTTCTTGGTTCAATTGTAAGTATGGTTTAATCGAACTTGCAGAATTATGACCAGTGACCTTGATTAGTTCTTGTTCTCCTACACCAGCTTTTGAAAGGTTACTTACTGCACTTGATCTGGCAGAATGGTTAGTTATTTTTTTAGTAACTGTGTCTAGACCTACTTTTTCTGCGGATTCTTTCATCCATTTTGAAATGGAATTTATTCCCACAGGAACGTTTTTATACCAAAAACCATGAGTTTGCCAAGCCGGATTTGGAGTAAGAAACAAGCGTTCGGTTTTAATATTTTCTTCACGTTTACTCATTAGTTTTTCAAAAAGACGAACAGGGCAAATATCTGGGTTATTTATGTTTGGAGTCAACCATTTACTATTAGCGCACCTTTGTGCTCCACCCTGTGCAGTTTTTGTAAAGATGGGATTGTATTCAATGCGGCCAGTATTTAATCTTTTTATGTCGGTTTCTTTTTTAAAATAATGAACTAAACATTTCGTAGCTTCTCCTCCCTTCCAAGCTAGTTCATACGATGCAACGTGAAAAAACTTTCTTTGCAATCCACAAGGTGTATCTTCGTCCCAATAGTTAAAAATTTGCAACAATTCTGTATTAGAAAGTGCCACAGAACTTTGTTTGTGCTTTTCAGGATGTTTTTGTAAAATTTTTCTTTTTGCATCCCTTGCATTCCGAGCATTTCTGAATTCTATATCATGGAAAGGATCAAAGGACCTGTTATACTTATTAAAGTAAAGTTCTTGAACTAATTTTGCCGTTTTATTCCACATTGTCTTTATTACTGCTTCTTTATAATCATTTCCGTCTTTTCTTTTCATGTTATAAGCCCAATCTTTTAAAATCTGCCAGAGTAGCTGTTGTAGTAGATTGATCCAGAATATAATTTCTTTCTTTGGTGAAGGTCTTAAATTGTCTCCATATAGACTGATGACTTATTAGAGTATTTTTCGAAGTAGTTTCTAAAATCTTTTTTGTAATTTCTGCATTAGAAAAGGTACTAAACCGATGACTTTCACCCATTTCGCGTTGACACAATTAAGTAATTATTTTGACAAGTATCTGACAGTTGCTAGGCAAATAAAAGCTACAGTGATTATTCCCGAGAATAATCACAAGAGATTTATTCCCACTATAATAATGACATAATTGGTTGAAACTTAACCTTGTGACAAATAAAGAAGCATTTCATTGGTTTTAAGAAACGTCAAAAATAATCACATTTAAATTTTCTGAATTTTAAACGGTATTCGTATTAGTGTATCCTTCATACTTTCCTCTGAAATCTGGTCCGTGAATATTAAATAAGTTTGTAGTTATTTGTACAAACAAGTTTATAAACTATCATACGGACATTTGTTTGTACAACTGTATGCGGTTAGAATCGCCCGTTAGACTGTAATGTGATATCGACAAGTGGTCCCATTTTCTTTCGCAACAACAACGCATTTTTACCATAATTTTCCAACCGCAGACTGGGTTCAGACGAACATATATGATAAAAAAAATCTGATGTGGCCAGGCATATGACTTTATCATACCATATATAAAAAATTAATAGTTTAGCCTCATGAGATTCTATTTGATCGAGATCGGCCATGTCTGCATTAAAGTAAAACTACTAGAACTAGACAGATATTTTGATTATATTGACAGTAGGTATTGTCAAAACATCAGCATTTGACACTACCTACTGTCATCAGAATCAAAACATCTGACAAATCCTGGCTAACTAGTTTTAATGCAGTACGAGCGATCTCCATGGAATAGAATTTGCTCAGGCAGTTAAGCTATTAATTTTACCAAAAAATGTCATAGTCATAAATTGTTCAGAATTTCCTCTACTTTAATTTATTATTTAACTATTTCGACGAAATTCCAGAAATGGCGGCTTAGTTGCAAAATCTTTCAAAAATGCTAAGACTAAACTTCCAGTTCCTTTGGACCCTTTTCAACAGAAAACTTTTCAGCTCGAAGTTTGGTTATGAAACTTCTAAATATGAAGTTTCGTCCCGATACCTTTAGTAGTTTCTCCGGAATCGTCGCCACAAAAAAGCGGGTACACACACACACACACACACACACACACACACACACACACACACACACACACACACACACACACACACACACACACACACACACACACACACACACACACACACATACACACACACACACACACACACACACACACACACACACACACACATCCATACACACACATACAGACGCGATGATCTGTGTAACGAGAAACTGGACATTAACAATTCCAAACTGATAATATTGGAAACATTCATTCTTTATTGCTGTGGATCCGACAATCACATAATGTAAGTTAAATTTGTAATGCAGCGTTACGGAATAACCACATGAATAAATAACAAATCTATCACCTGATGTGTAAAATATCAGGAACCTTAAGCGCCCCTGAAAAGGTGACAGAGTTTCAAAGTGTCTCGGGGTGTCAACATGGCAAATCTCTCGGAGTGTCTATCTTGCAATGCGCGTTCAATGTTTATTTGTTCCGTATTTAGCGGATTATTGCCGTTCAAAAGGTATTGCCGATGCGGGAATATACCCAGGCACCCAGATGGGTTACAAGTGAACTGGATTCAATATTTCCTCACGATAATTTTCGATGTGTTAGTCTTAGCAATAGTTTCTTACTCGATCTACACGTTTCCGGAGAGAGAAGATTCCCTTTCCTGCTCAATGGGTCGCATAATAGCTATCCAATATGCAACTATTTCCGCTGTCGCCTCTTTATTGTTGTTGCGCCGACAAAAAGGTACAATGTGTGCATTGAATAATATGTATCAACTGATAGATATGTTGAACGAGATCGCACCGTGGAGAAAAGTCGAACGAAATATGAGCGCCGATATTTATTGGAGATGCAGAATGTATATTTTAGTTACGATATGCTCTCTCTCGACATTTGTTGTCGCTTCTCTTAGTTGTAATGCGGGCATTGGGTTAATCGTACCTGGAATTCTTACATTTCAGTTCTCTTACGTATTATTTGCTGCGAATGCTTTCATATGTTTGCACAGATGCTTGCTGAAGATTTGTTGTGATGAGATTGTTGTACCTTTGAAAACAGGTCCTGCCAATGCGATCCACAGATTTTATCTTGCGAGAAGACGCAGACAATTAATTCAAATCCACAAATTGATTTTAGACAACGTCGTATTGTTTGATAAAACACACGGACTGGCTATACTATTTTTTACCTAATGACTTGTACTTTAGGTGGATCCCTATCTTACGTGATTATAAATATCATGATGCGCGGAAGAATAATTGAAGAATTAATTTTGTTTATTAGTTTCATCGTGTATTTATTGATCTACGGCCTAGTGTCATTCTTCGTTACATCAGCAAATGAAATGGCAATGTCTGTCGTAAGTATTTTTTAAACAAAATAGTTAAAGCAAATATCAATTCAAACAAAGCTGGATTTCAAACAACTATCTTGAAAGCAACCTAAAATCGATTTTTGACCTGTCTAATCTAACACTATGGTTTATTTCAGGCGGACGACTTGATATCGTTCGTGAATCGATATCCAATAAGTCAAGTGAACACAATCGAAGCACACTTTGTATGTCGCTCATCAACACTCCGAATGAACATAATTATGATTCATTTTCTTGTTTTAGCTTGAAGCAATGATGTATTGCCTCAACGAAAAGATGGTTATGAAACCTCTCGGAATAATTACATTCTCGGTGAAATTAGTACAAACCGTAAGTACTGTCGCTTATGTGGCATGACTGTAACACCATAAATATGTCATGGAGTAAACTGCGTATTATTATTTGCAGTCGCTGCACTCGATATTGGCGTACCTTTTGGTTGCATTGCAATTCTACCAAGCTTCATTGAAGAAGTCGCAGACCAATGAATAAAAGGTTTTTTAACCACTACCCAAATACAAAAAATAGTTCCTATCACTTATTTTATTGTGTAGACTTATTCTAATGCAACAACGTTGCTTTCTAGATCCATTAATAGTAGAAGGTAATAAATAATACAGTATTTAAGTGCACGATGTTCACTATCAATTGACCACTGCGTGAAAATAACTTTCGCAAATTATCTTAGCAATTCTTTGCCATTACTTGTAGAACTGTACGCAATGTTTGTGGTGTTTGTATTATTCTCCCATACATATATTTATAATAGTTTTAGACATAGTTGGTTCTAAACATATAGACATGATTCTAGACAGATATTATAGTTTAATTTTTTGTGTAATTATGTTTGTGATAAAATAAAGTATTTAATAATGGACAAACAGTGCTTTTTGGTATGCTAGAAAATATTAACGGAATTATAAGACCTCTCTCTTTTTTTTTTAATTACTTCAGTCAAATATTTGGAAATATTTGAATTCATTTCAAAAGACTTTATAGTAACTGTAAAATCGTTATTAAAACTTCTTCATCACGTTCAAATTTTGAGTAATTTATACGACAACAAGAAGTTTCATGTGATTGCATTGTTTTCTTTTTCAATTCCTTAAGATATTAGAACCGCTTAAAATGTGGTTTTGTAAACATTTCAAACAACTGAAACTTCTTAAGGAATTGGAAAAATAAACCAAACCGACCGCAATGCTATGGAATGCACAATACATATAGAAGTATGGATGAAGATGTAGCAAAATTAACAAACTTTCTGCAGAGATTTGTACCATTTCAACCGGAGGCCGGACGCCAGAGTTGGGCGTCACTCACATAATCTGGTGAGTGGAGGTTTTGGTGCGGTCGAGATGACTTTGAAAGATAGATTTTCATATCAGTGTACAGTGAATATTAGAACAAGGTAAGTAAACGGATGTTTATTATTGTATTTTTGATGGTCCGCAGTAAGTGCGTACTACTTTGAGTTTGCATTCTGTAATTTCCTACAACATTTAACTCCCTTTGTTTCCTCTTTGGATGAATATTTTTCGTCGTAGAAATTTCTTTTATCTTATTAAGTTTTATCTTACAATAATTATGCCTTTTTTATAGAGAATGACCTACCTTCGCAATCGATTTGTACTTTTATTTTAACTAAACTGAATTCTTAATAACTCTATCAAATTTGATCCGATTCTGTAGTGATTCAACATTGATTAAATGTGAATTGGAATGTACATAACGATGTACATAACGAATGTACAGAACGTATACGTACCTAACGTGTCATGAAAATCTTGTTAAAGTTAAACAAAATCAAGAAATGCATTTTACGCGAGTCGCCACTGCAGTGGCGACTCGCGTACATATAGGCACTGTGGAACTGCAGCACCCCTTATTATTTCCACTTAATATTATGGATAACATTTAATATAATGAGTATTTTTTCCTTTAATTCTTTCTTTATAGTTGTACAAAGTTTAATCCTTAGTCCTTAATGTCAGTAGCCATTCCCCAGTTTAAGAAAAGCATTCAAAAATCGTTGTATGGAACTGTGATCTGCACAGTTCCAGTAGGCGAGGTGTTTGGCTGTTCTGCGCATGCGCACATAGGAAGCTGCAAGCGAGGCAGCGGCTTGGCCTGTGTAATATATGGCTACAGAGAGGTGCAGAGAGCACTTTTGCCCCCGCCGTGCCGACCGTGCCGACTGTGCCGACCCTCGTCTGGTGGAAGGTAGTTTTACAAACTCCGGATGGCATATCAAAAGTCAATACGTATTTTACAACAATTGCAGTGATTTCAATAGAGAAAAATTCCTCAGTTTTCATCCAGAGGCCAAGGATAAAATTATTGATATTTTCGCGCAAATTAAAACAAGAAGAATTAAGCTTATCTTAACTTCACTTGTGTGTTTGCTACATTTAATCCTGTAATCGATATTTTACCTACTTCCCAATATCCAATCGAGTTCAAATTTTGCACGTGAACAGATTGCCGGTGACAATACATAAAGGAATAAAACAATTGACAAACTTTTGGAAATTTTGCCACAATTTTCAAAATTTAACTGTTAATGCGTTTTTTTTATTTAAGCGTTGTTTTTAAAAAATGTATTTTTTACATGAATTTATTACTACCTTAACTTCGTTTGTTTGGTTGTTATGTTCAAATCTTGTAATCGATATTTTACCTACTTCCCATTGTCCAATCGAGTTCAATTTTTGCATGTGGACGATTTTTGGTGACAATGCATGAAACATTAAAAAATACGGAAAATTTTAAATTTTTAGTAGATACATTTTGGTAAAGCGTAAAGCGTTTTATTTTTTTTTACATAAATTTATTAATGAATGTAACTGTAGCAATTTATGGAAAGTAAATAAGAAATCCGTTTTTATTCCCTAAATTCTTTTACGATTTCATCAAGTTTCTGAATAAATTTTCTTTTTATACGTTTTTTTTTTCCTTTTACACAATGTTTTTTAAAACAATGACAAAAGAATTTCTGGAACAGCACCCCCACTAATATTAGCTACGAGCCGCCACTGAAGAAATGGTTTTAAAAAAATCAATAGTCGAAATTTGGAAATCAAAGAGTGTAATTTCACCAGCCCAAAAAATGTTTTTCTTGTACAAGTACTAGATTTCCTCTTTTTCTTTATTTTCACTTTCACCAGACCTATACGGATTTATGTCTCATGAAAAGAACAGTATAATTATCTCTCATTTAAAAAATAAACATGCGGCTCTAAATTTTCTTAGTAATTTTTCTTGAGCCTACGAACCTACGAAAAGGCTGTTTCGGTTTAACTAAATTCATGTAAAAAATAATTTTTTTAAAAACTACGCTTTATAAAAAAATCCAAAAATCTTGCTAAATTTTCGAAAAAGATCCATTCATACTTATTGATTTATGCATCGATAATGTTTGTGTTGTTGAATTAAAAACTTTAACTAATAAATTCTAATAAATAAATTCAAATCGTCATATAATCTAAACATCAGCTAGAATTGTTCATACTACAAATGGTTGCGCCCGAGTATTACTGGGATCCATAATTGTATATCTTAACAAACGAAGTTCAAGTTATCATTTCGGCTTTTCTGCACTTACGTTTCGTGTTTTTGCACAAACTACACTTTTTACACCCAATAACGTAAGTGTCATTTGGACGGTGTACCCGGTGTCAACGGAGTACAATATCCGAACGCAGCTTTAATCGACATAAGTATCTGTCTAGTTCTACTAGCTTTATTTTAATGTAGACATGGCCGATCTCGATCAAATAGAATCTCATGCAGCTAAACTATTAATTTTATATATAGTATGATAAAGTCATGTGCCTGGCCACATCAGATTTTTTTAGAGCGTTGTCGTGTTGAATAGCCTTTAGAGTTTAGACTAAGTCACTAGGAGTATGGTGTTTCTCTTTGAGTCGTTGGCTTTTATGTACCTACGTTTTGTATTTCATTGTTAACTCTTCATATCGATTATTTAGGTTAAAACAACAAAATGTTGAACTACAGAAAATAAACAATTATAATAACCTATAGGGTACCTGGAGACTATATTATTGGTATAGATTATACGAATATATGTAGGGAATTTTATCCTTTTGTTTACACGAATATTTAAACTCCATTGTTGGCGATAGCTTGAAATAAATTTGACGAAAGAACAAACACAAAGTAGTTAAGGTAAGTTTGAGTTTTATTAATAATACCTCTATTGGCTGCTTTCTCAAAAAAAAGTCAACATTTTTAGACATTACGTACCATAAGGTATTTTAAAACAATTCATAATCGATACATCTACTTCTTGAATATAAAGTGCACGGATACGTATAAGGCCGCATAAAGCCAGTCATGCAATTTCACAAAATTTATGGTTGCAGAACTTGTGCGGGTAGTGGGCTGTGGGCATATTTTACGATTTTAAAAGATCTGTTCACATCGTAATTATTTGAGAGTGGATCTGATTTAAGGGACAACCCTTATGAATTATGGCCCAATATGCATACACTTTACATGTGAGCTTACGATGTGCAGTATTTCCACCAGTAGAAAAGTTCCCTTACGAAGCCGTAATAAATTTTAGGGAACTCAAGCGCTGCAATATACATTTATCAATACTTTACCGCTTCTATTTCAACGTGTAGGTACCTAAAACTTTCAGGATATGCCGTGCTTACTTTAATCTTGTCTATACCGGGTGATTCAATTTCGAGGCTCACCATGGGGATCTCGCTTATTAGTGGAGATAGAGCTTATGTTTAAATTTGGCAAAGTTTCGTATATTTGTGCCAATCAATTATCTGAAAAGAAATTTTAGCTATCATTTTTCATTTTAAAAATAACCGCAAAAACTAAAATGTTAAGAATAGTTTTTAATTTTTTATTCAAAACCAAATGTAGCTAGACATTTGAAACAAAAACATTCTACAGCGACTTTTTAACAAGGAATGCAGTGTTATTTGTTAATTTGAAATAACATCAAAGATGGCGGCGTAATCATGGCCAACTTTTGTTTCTTATGGGCGCCCTATTGAATTTTGGCATTTTCCGATAGTCGTGTCTTTTTCTCATTTCCACAATGTATACCTAACATGTGGGCATTATTTTTAAAACAATGGTTTAATAATAAAAAAAACGTTCTTCTTTTTCTCGTTGTTTGTCGTGCGTATCAGGTACCCAACTGGCGCTTGGTTACAGACCGCCGGCGCCGAACTGACCAGAGTGCTTTGGATTAAAAAAATTCAGATTGTAAAAGAAGCAAGTTTCTACAACAAAAAGCTTATTTTTTTAAGTAAATCTTCAAATTGGTCGCCCTTTTCAGGAAGGCATAAAACAGAGCCAGCTTTTCTACATGTTGTTATGATCTTGTAACTGTTCTTCCCGGAATATCATTGTCCGCATTTGTTATTCGATCCCGCAGATCCTCGATATTTCTGCGAGTATCGCAGAAAATAGTCCAGAGCACTTAAATCAGGGGATATAGCAGGACATTCCACCACTCCACCATTACCAATCCAGCGATTTGGAAATTGTTGATTCAAATAATTTTGTACAACGTTTGACTTGCGTGTGGTTACAATTTCATTGTTCGTAATGCTCTCCGAACATGTGTTTGCGGTAATTCCAAATTAGACGCTACTTCCCGCGTAGAAATCCGAGGATCGTCATTTATCTAAAAACTAGTAGTTGACTCACTGCAAATTATGGTAATCTAACGTTTACCATTTCCAAAATATCTCTCTTCAACATTTCTATGGGGATTATAAGAATTGCGGGGTTTACTAAACGACCCATGGTCCGCTAAATTTCTGTTCAATGTTAGAAATATTGCACGATGGGGCATTTCTATGAGAACAATAATAAACCCTTATCATATCACGCTTTTCGTTATTGGTAAACGGTATTTTACATCCACAATCAACCATAATTAAGGTTTATTTGGTTAAATGGCAAACCCAACGCTGAGCGCCTCGCTTGATCCAAGTGCATTTTGTTGACGTTGCTTGGCAGCGAGTCCGGCGGTCTGTAACCAAGCTCCAGTTAGGTACCTGAAGGTTTTTTGATTATTACACCATTATTTTAAAAAATAATACTAACATGTTATACATTGCGGAAATGAGAAAAAAACACGACTATCGAAAAATGCCAAAATTCAATAGGGGGCCCATAAGAAAAGCAAAAGTTGGGCGTGGTTGCGCCGCCATCTTTGATGTTATTTCAAATTAAAAAATTCTACTGCATTCCTTGTTACAAAGTAGCTGTAGAATGTTTTTGTTACAAATGTCTAGCTACATTTGGTTTCGAATAAAAAATTAAAAACGCTACCTTAACATTTCAGTTTTTCTGCGGATATCTTCATAATGAAAAATTATAGCTTAAATTTCTTTTCAGATAATTGACCAACACAAAAATACGAAACTTTGCCAAATTTAAACATAGGTTCTATCTCCACTAATAAGCGAGATCCCCATGGTGAGCCTCGAAATTGAATCACCCGGTATACGTCATTTGTTCTTTGTAGAACAAATGTAAAGTTTGAAGACTTTGATACCTCCAGAAATATGGATTTCGCAATAGCTAAACATCATTTTAACAACACATTTCTATACGTAAAAATGTAGGTAGTTGCCAATTATGTTACATGACTTGCTACTATTAACAAAGGTATAGGTAATTTAGTTTTAAAAAAATGGTAAAATTTTTAGTACTGGAAAATTTTCCAATACAGATACCTTGTTCAATGGACAAGGTTAATTCCATATCAATCAAGCTTGTGGTTACTTTTTTTGGAACTACGTTATTTTGCAGGAGAAAGGTTTTAAGTTTTACAATTATTGTCTATTTGAAAAACCACAATGTATACGATTTTTTTATATCTTTATTGGTCTGTGACAATTTGACAATACACTGGACCATATATCATATCAAAACATATTATTTTGATAAACTTCAACTAAGTGCCCCTAATATCGAACCATTATTTGAGATGTGACATTTTTCTTGTAAATTTTGTCAATTATCGAATAAAGTCAAACCAACACTTTACCTATTTAATAACCAAATTAATAGGTTCAAGCTATAATATATTATTACTATTACTATTTTATAATAAATGAATATTGAGGAACAGATTTTTTTTAGTTATCTTTTTGAGAGAATACGTTTATTGTATTATTATTCTACATTATGATATACAGTGTGCGCCAAAAAGTTGGAACCATATGAGAAACATTTTTATTATTCACTTCTCAGAAAATTTAATTCTTCATAAAAGTTTCTGCTTGGCCTAAAACCAAGAATGCAGTTATCAAACTTTAAGTTTTATTAGCTATATACAGGCTGGTTCAAAAAATATGAATTAAAGATAACAGTAAAGTGCCGTGATTTTCTGTATTACCGTCAAATGTTATTTGGAAAAGTTGGTTACAAGTAAAAATTATATTCAAATTCTAAATCACAGCCACCTATCTAGAATTTTTTTTAACTTTTGCTCCTGTAATAAAGTTTATTATGGCTGATATTGATTTTATTGAACTCTTATTGACGTATTTTTTGAGAATAAAGTTATTTTTTTAACTGGTGATTTTGATACGATTCGAGTTTTGAGAATTATTGTCGGACGTTACGGATTTTACCGTAACATTGTGATTTAGGTAAAATCCATAATCTCCATAATGTATGTACATAATATGTAAACCACAACTGATTAGTTATTAAAAGTTATTAATATATATATATATATATATATATATATATATATATATATCTGCAATATGCTACTAAAATAACTGACGACAAATTAGACTCTAACAATATCCTTCTAAAACAAACATTTTTTTCATAATTTTAAGGAATAATATCAACATAACAATAACAGTATAAAAAGTGACAATAATAACATCAAATATAAATAATATAAATAAATAATATAAATAAACATCAAATAATAATATCAAAATAAAAAACTAAATTTCCACGTGCCCCCCCCCCTTTCCCTTTCAATACAAAGAATAGTTCGTTTAAACAATTCCCTTGACAATTTTCTTAACATTGCCGGCCTCACTTGAGCAGCACATTCTCTAATTGTATTTCTAGAATTTAGATTTGCGCGAAAGAGAAATGGTCCAATAATACAATTATTAAAGATGCCGCACCAGACATTCGCACAGCCATCTCTCATGCTGCCTACACACAGAAAAGTGATTATTTGGAACGAGAAAACATAATTTCTTGAATTTATTTACTATATTCAAATGCATATTTACTTGGATGTAGGAAGTTAGGTATATACAAGAAATGCCACATACTCAATATAAGTAAAATAATTTCTCAGATAAATGCTGTCAACAAATAAACTCTTTCTTTATAAGAACCAATATTGTATTGAAAGAAGTAATTGAATTTTTCGTCCCAAAAATGTTAATTTCTCCAACGTAGTAATAGTAAATCCATCCAAGTGCGTAGTTACTTGATCCAAGAAAATATAAGACATTTAATATAAGTAAGTATTGTTTACTGAATAAAAACCCACCAATTATTTGACTGAAGTGATTCTCACTTCTTTCAAGTAATCTCTTTCTCTGGAATACCACGCGCGGGCGCGTGGTGTTGGCGCCATAGAGGCCGGTAAAGGAGCCTAACCTAGTACGACAACAACAACGAAGTAAATACCCGTAGGGGATGTGCCTTGTGCTTTATTGGGGATGTGTATTGTGATTTATAGTGTACAATAAACGTTTCAACACGGAATAGTTTGATGTAACTCACGCAACAGTTTAGAACGAGTAAGTAAATATAACATACCTATCTTGTTAATTAGCAATAGAAAACGTATTTGTGCCAAATCTTTAAAATTCTTACATTAAGTAGCTAAAGATATTTACCGGGAATAAAAATATACACTTCATTGAAGACTGTTTACTTACTTCACCAGAGTAACCACTTTCTTAAATCTAGTAATTATTCCAAGAAATAAAATTTCTTGGTTGAAGTCAATAATCTCTCGCGTATATACGAACCTACCAACTACTTCAGCCAAGTAATTCTCTCTTCGTTCGAGAGATCACTTTTCTGTGTGTACGTGGATTCTTTTGAACATGTGAACTGTTCCTAAATTAATTGTTAGAGTCTAATTTGTTGTCAGTTGTTTTCGAAGCATATTGCAGATAATTCTTTATAACTTTTAATAACTAATCAGTTGTAATTTACATATTATGTACATAATGGAAATTATGGATCATATCTAAACATCAATGTTACGGTAAACTCACAACATTGCATCAAGAAAGTAATAACTTTCAAGTAATAACTTCAAGTTTGAATATAATTTTTACTCCTACATTAATTCAAATTTTCTGAACCAGCCTGTATATGGCTAACAAAACTTAAATTTTGATAACTGCATTTTTTGTTTTAGGCCACTGTATATCATCAACTAAAGCACACACAGACACACACACACACACACAACTTTGTCAATAAAAATTCACCACACAATTCTAAATACTGCGCCATTGTGTTAACATAGAACTTTTTTAAGTATCCATAGTAAGGTACTTATGTACTTTTTTTCCTGAATTGATGTCAAAAATTCACAACTGAAAATAATACATGAACGATGAAAAAGTCAACATCATTGTTTACCGGGTAAAGAAAGTGGACTTGCTCCACCCGACTGTGTATGTCGACGTTGCGTTGTTTTTGCCGGTATTAATATTGGAAGGCGTAAATAGAATAAATGGAAAGCAATCGAGAGACAATAATCTTTCCACAGTAACAGCAAGATCAACATTGTCTAGTCCTTCAACAACGCCACTCGTAACCGTAACATGGTCTTGAAGTAATTGAGGATTAAACTTCGGCAATCTTGAGCGTAAAATACCCGGCTAGGGGTCGGTTTGACCGTCTTCGACACCAATTTATCCAATTAACTTGCGCCCTTCACCCTCAATGCGCCGCGCTTCAGGAAATCTTCAGACTTGTTCGCATCTGATCAATTCCGTAGGTACATGAAAACGAAGTATTTATAGACGGGACTCTCGATTTCAATTTAATTTTCGGCTGATCGATTTCAATTGGCCGATTTGCAGTTCAGAGTGGAGATGGACTTCCGGGGAATGGATGAAATCAATTCGTACGGACGCGCGGAATCTTGTTTTATTATTACTTGAAACATTGGCAGTGGCACCTGTGGCGCGTCCTATTTTTAACCGTCAACAGCTGAACGACGAAAATAAATCTGGCCTTTTTCGCCAAAATAACTGTTAAATCATTTTTTTGTTGGAGCACCTTGTTCACTTCTACTTTACCGAATGTTTTAGTTGTATACGATTATGTTATTAATATTATTAGGGTATATCAAATTGTGTGTGTTAAATAGATAAGATTTTAAAATTTAGTTACAGAAAAGTAATGTTCTAGATACAATATCAACAATAATAATTTAGCGCCGCAACAGACGAGTCATCCGCCACATACAATTGCTATCCGTCCGTCTCTGGTACTACCCAAGTCACTACACAAACACACCCACATTAAGATTCCATACTCCAAATGATTATTTTTGAAGATATTTGAGAAAACATGTTTATTACTTCCTTGGGAATATGCACAGATAGACATTTTTGTTTAATTCAAATAAATATGCATTGACTCAAAGAAATCTGGTGTTTCAATAGAGGCAAAGAAATATTTATTTACGGATAAAAACGCATTTGTTTAGTAGAAAGAACGTCTATTTGTGTCAAACAACTTATGTTTCCAGTTAAAATTTACAATTTGTATATTATAAGGAACGTGATTTATTTACTTCAAATAATTATGATTGTGTTGAGTGAAAGAATTACATTTCTTTAAATTAACGAAATTGTTGGTTGAGTTAAAATGCGATATTTGAAGTTTGCAATAAATGGTTCTTTGATTAAAGAAATTATTAATTTGTTGAAGGAATTAATGTGGAACTATTATAGAGAAGAATTTTTAGGAGGGTACAGTAGAGTCGCCGCCACGTGTCACCTCTTTTTACTTTATCACACGCAGTATCTAATCGAGCCAAACAAAATTTTTCGAAATTTTAGCGGAAATATATCTTTTTGGGTCCCCTGAACATTTTTTACCAAGGTTCAAAAAACTGTCTGTGTGTGTGTGTGTGTGTGTATGTGTGTATGTGTATGTGTGTGTACCCGTTTTTGTGGCGACGATTCCGGAGGAACTACTAAAGGTATCGGGACGAAACTTTAAATTTAGAAGTTTCATAACCAAACTTAGAGTTGAAAAGCTTTCTGTTGAAGAGGGTCCAAAGGAACTGGAGGTTTAGTCTTAGCATTTTTGAAAGATTTTGCAAATAAGCCGCCATTTCTGGAATTTCGTCGAAATAGTTAAATAATAAATTAAAGATGAGGAAATTCTGAATAATTTATCACTATGACATTTTTTGGTACAATCAATAGTTTAGCTGCATGAGCAAATTCTATTTCTACGACATCGGTCGATACTGCATGAAATGTAGCCGGGATTAGTCAGATTTTTTGATTTTAATGACAGTAGGTAGTCTTGGTGTCAAACGCTAATGTTTTGACAATAACTCCTGTCAATATAAGGTGCGTTCGCATATTGCATTACACTTTTTACACCCAATAACACGTAAGTGTCATTTGGACGGTGTACCCGGTGTCAACGGAGTACAATATCCGAACGCAGCTTTAATCGACATATCTGTCTAGTTCTAGTAGTTTTATTTTAATGCAGACATGGCCGAGTATGATAAAGTTATGTGCCTGGCCACATCAGATTTTTTGGGATGTCGCACATCCTCGGCCAGTGGTTGGTCTTCCCAGCCCTACGTATAGTCAAGGTTAGGTTAGTAAAGTGTACGCCAGGGGGGTTCCAGTGGCATTACAAATCATGCCACATATTGTCATTTCTTTCTAACGCGTACAGTTTGTATAAATCTGTCATCATAGCAACTTGACCACCAAGGTATAGCCAGGGGCATTACTATCGGTTACAGTCGGTACGAATTTCTAAGGATATCTGTAAGCAGTGACAGAATTTTCTAATAGATGGCAGCAGATTCACATACCTGCACAAACAGTGACTGCGATTGGATCGCAATAGGCGGGTGTCACAGGCGAGTGTTGATTTGAATTGACATTTCAATTCAAGTCAGTTTTGTCCACGTTTTGTGTTTGAAAAGTCTTTGAATAAAAAAGAAATGACTTACAATGCCGATGTATATTATCTGCGGTAGTTCTGATATTGATAGTGACGTGAAGAAACTATTTTGCTTTCCAGAAAACCCCGAGAGGTAAGTATATGGCTATGTAAAAGATATATGTACCTACATACGTCTATTATTTATATTTTCATGTAATTACGTGTAACAGATGGATGTCAATGCGCCTTGGTACATTAGGAATGATCATCAGGACCTCAAAATGAAATTTATGTACAAAGAATTACCAAGAGTTGCAAGAAGTCACGGGGAAATGCTTCATCATCACGTAAACGTTAAGGCCATCTAGCTCCTCGACAACACCGGATTGATCAGAAGACTCAAGTAAACGAAGCTTTTTGAGTTAGTGTAAATGGAGTTGTTATAAAAGCAGAGCT
The DNA here is from genome assembly GCA_963966075.1 of Aphodius sticticus. Classification (NCBI taxonomy): domain Eukaryota; kingdom Metazoa; phylum Arthropoda; class Insecta; order Coleoptera; family Scarabaeidae; genus Aphodius; species Aphodius sticticus. The sequence continues at coordinate 18,406,918 of OZ014513.1, read as the reverse complement.
GCTTAGTGCGCAAGAAAAATGTGACCAGTATACCAGGACTTACTGAGAGACCATCAATGGGTGCCTGTTAGGTTATACTAGTAAAATACGTTAGAATTATTCATTACTTAATAATGGCTAGATTGTAATGCACTTATTGAATAAAAAAAGGAAAAATCTAAGTGTAATTTTATTTAAAAAATTATTGCTGATAATAGATTTAACTGTAGTCCAATATATGCTTTAAAATTCCCGCCATTACACATTCATTTACTCGAGCGCCATCTACACCACCCTTAGTGGTTGAAAAGCATGTCAAATAACATCTAGTGGGTAATCTTTCCTAATCTGTGGTGTACGCTGATTTGGAATCGGAACTTGAACCCGCAGGCACTGTACTCTATGTGACTCTATGTCTATACTGTCGATCACATGGCCTTTATACTGACGGTATACCTTTATACCGAAGTACGAGGAGAGAGTTTACAGCGCCATCTAACAATACAGTTGGATAAGATATTCACACTAAAAACATATGTATTTGAATCAAAATATGATTTCTTTGGCGGAAGTAAACCTATTTTTAAGCCAAAGAAAAAATATTACTTTAAACGAAATAAATCTCTCCTTATATATAAATTTATATGTTTGAATCAAAATTAGATTTCTTTGGTGTTAAAAAACGTTTTTTTTTTTAAATCAAATCAAAAATATTACTTTAAAGGAAAGTAATTTTTGTTTGAATTCAAATATATTTATTTGACTTAAATAAATATTGCAAATAAACTAATCTCTACAAGCAAATAAACTACAGTATTAAATGAAGTAAATATTGTTGGCGTCAAAGAAATATGTTTTGCCTCAAAAGAATAAATTCAACCGAATATATTTCTTAAAAACAAGAAATCTTTTCTAACTGTGTGCTCCAGTCAGAGAATATCGGCCAAAACCGATTGTTTTATTGTTCTTTATTTGTAATTCTAGATTAAATTTGACCTACTCTAACATGACGTAATCCAAAAAAATCCTAAAAAATAAATAAATGTTGTCACACTCCTCCAACTTTGATTCGTCTAGCTTCATAACAACATAAACAGTCGTACGAATTGCGTAGGAGAGCCGGTAGAATCAATGCTATTTTTCATGATGCCCTGGACCCTTTGGCCATAACAACTATAGCTGCTATCAATTACGTTCCATTAGCATGAAATGAAACAAATAAATATAAAAATGTAGCAATTATTCCAATAACATACGTCATTTAGCTGGAATTAACTTGAATACCAGTTACAAATAACAAATGAAAAATATATCAATTTCGTTTGTGTCATTAGTATAAAATGAAACAAATAATACATATTCTATCAATATTTTCACAATCATTATTGTGTTTAAAAATATACACCGAAAATATAATTGTGTACAATGTAGCCATATTTATTTTAATTGTATCTGTTTTATTGTGAAAAAGGCTACAAAGTATTTTAATTTAATTTAATAGTGTAATGAAGCGAAAAAAAATGTTAAATCTCTGCCGTTTCTTAAACATCAAACATGTCTCATAATTTTAAGGTAGTAAAGCTTGAACCCTCAACTATGAACTATGAACTATGTCCCGCACCAAAGAGTTGTAACAATGTATTTCTCCTTATAATTTTCAAGTTCATGGTTCAAGCTTTCACTACAAGCTTTCAGACGTTGCCTGAAACTATGCCAAACAATGCTCCAATTCTTTTGCCATACTAAATATTTTTTTGTGAAGTAAATTGGTGAATCATAGCGAATCATTGCCTCAAAATAGCTGAAAGCATTGTAGTGATATTCCAATTGTTTTTTAACCAATGCCGAAAGGTTAACCTAAGGATTCATAAATTACATTTTTGTTTATGGAATTACTCCCTTTATCTCCCGTATATCTTAATCTCCCTTCATATCTTATCATATTATGAATGTTTTTGAAATATTGTTGGCCTAAAAAGTGATAACTGCAGAACTATCTTAAAACCTACGTAAAAACTACATTTATACAACAGAACTGCAGATGACCTATCCTATAATTTTTTTAAAAAAGGCCCGCAATTGCCAATTGACAAACAAATAAATATCTCGGAAACTATTTATGATGTTACAATCTGATACAGTTGGACAGACACAACATATTTAGTGTTTATGATATTGTACGATATACAGGGCATTCCATTTAAAAAAAATAATATTTTTCTTTCGCGTTTTAATAAAACATCATGTATAAATGAATCGACCACTGGGAGTCTAGTGACTCACCCTGTAAATTTTTAATTAGGAGAGCAGACCGTATATTCTGTGAAGCAAGATAATAACAAAACAAAGCCGAATTTTCTTCGTTGAGGAAATGGGATGGTATGTTCTACAGGATCTAATTGTTACCATAGCGGACTTGAAAAGAGGTCCAGAATCCAGCCCGGATATTACAGTAATATTTTCTACGTAACGTTAAACGGCTTGCAATATAACGCCATATAAAAGCGACAACATTGCTTTAAGGCGTAATTCTTACTTTGAAACAAACACGTACCTACAGTCTACACGTATACAAAGTGATTTACAACCGAAACTTTTAAAATTTTTAGTAATCACGGCGTGTAGGTTTGTCAAGGTAACCGAACAAAGTGTAAACGAAATTGTAAAAGAAACTCAAGAACTATATAAAGTGTGCTAAATTCAGAAACATCATATTTCATCAATCTTTGAGGTACTTTGTAACTGAGAGGACAGTTTAATATTGCCACAAGAAGTGACTCATATTATACACGTAATATGGCAACATATTAAGAAACTATGAACAATTATGTAATGTTGAGTGGAGACGCACAATAAGATACAAAACTGTTTCAGTACTTTCAGTGATATACGTTTCAGAGCAGCGGGGAAACGTTCACGTCTTTATAAAACGGGAACTATTAGTTGGAAATGTTCCAACTATGTGTACAAAACAAATTAATAGAATTTATAACGCCGTTTTTTGTATTGCGCGATTTCATGGCCCGCATTTATACGTGGACCAGCTGGCCGGCCCATTAGCCCGCTAAAAAACATTTTTTTTTTATTTAATCGCCAACTATCGTGTTTTTGGTCATTCATCTTTTGTGCAAATTTCACGTTTTAAATATGAGAAATTTACGTACATAGGTTACAATGATATATAGCAGGATATTAACAAATACATTTAATATTTTTTTGTGTTTCCTGAACCTCATTATGTAATATATCATAAGTTAGTTTCAGCAGTGTTATAGTGACATCGCCATTAGCGTGAGAGTAAACCAGCAAATCAGTATTTCACGAAAACCAGTATTATCTACAGGTTATATCAACACTTGTAACTCTGGCCTTAAAAAGTTGACATCACATGTGAATTACAAAAATAATTTTTTTCTACTTTGCATTCACAATGCACACATTGTAACACTGTTTTCGGTGTTACAATTAACACATTGTAACACCGAAAACAGTAACATTTTTGTCTAAGATTGCCAGGATTGGTACACATTGATATCAAATGCCAAATGTCAAACGTACAATACATAACCACACACTGCCTCTTTTTAATCGCTTGCGAAATATCAATATTCTATACATATTGAAACATGAGTGTAGCCTGCTATAGTATGGCCAAAGGTTGTGGCTTTCTTAGTTTTGCTGTGTTCATCAAAATACGCCAGCATAACGTTTTCGGTGATGTTTTACGACTCTGGTAAGTGATCGTTATCATTCTTTTCAACTAAACATCAAATCCCTTTTTCAGATATAATTCAAGGACCACATTTACTTTAATAAGGTATTATGCGAAGATCAAACCTACATCGTAGATATGAATGATTTTAATTACTGCTACGAGATTGTATATGCGCAATCAATGGTTTATCAGCATACACTTATGAAGCTATAGTACATTTAAAGTGTAGAGGATTTCTTAGTTTATGTAACGTATAAGTTTTCGGTAACATTTTGGACCGAATTCTGTTCGGCTCAATTCGTATTCATTTTGTCCGTCGCTTTCGACTTCGTCTTAGTTCTGGTTGTGTGCAACATATTTGTATTACCTCCATCACATGTAATTTTACTAAGTATAATTTATTCTAATAAACTACTTTGCCGAAATTAAAATTGGGTTTCAATTATAAGTGCTTGTAAATATATAAGCCGCAACGGCTACGTAGCGGAATTAGGTAGACACCGCTATTAAACGTTAAAACAATTCTTTAGTAAGTTCTTGTTCCTCGAAGTAACTAATCAGTCACCGCCAAACACTTCTATTCTGATTATTATACTTATGAAACCACTATTAAAGTTGTTGACTTTTTAGGTTAAGTTTCATATATTTATCACAGTAGGGTTAAAAGTGCTGCCCCAAGCTCCATTATGATCATCGTTGAGACCTCGCTGAATATTTATTCAAACTTGTAGGCTAAAGTAGAGTAATTTTATTCACAATTAGATTTTGTCAAGATTTTATCTCATAGATCTCATCCTTAACGAAGTTGACAGTTACTACAGTGCTGCCACGTGGTACCCGCGAAATACCGTAGATTCTAATTTAGCGCAATATAGTAACCACAATTTCTAAATTTATATAAAATTAATGACGCAAAGTAGAAAAAATAGTATATTACACTCGTTTTATAAGACGTATTGGCGCACTCGTTCCATTTGGGCACTCCTCGCTACGCTCGTCGTGCCCAAAACAACTCGTGCGCCAATTTGACGTCTTATAAAACTTGTATAATAATATACTATTATGGCATAGTTTCTATAGTATTTGTACATCTGGGCACACGTTATACAGGCTGTCTCACGGAACATGATGTACATACCTGGTATCTCGGAAACTGTAAGAGCTACGAGTCGGTTAAATAGGACAAAAGTTGCATAAATGTGGACCATTTTCACGACAGGTTTTACATTTCAAAAATTTTGCATGGCTGACTAGACAGTAGACAGTATTATCGTATACTATTACTATTATTGTATACACACAGAAAAGTGATTATTTGGAACGAGAAAACATAATTTCTTGAATTTATTTACTAGATTCAAATGCCTATTTACTTGGATGTAGAAAGTTAGGTATATACAAGAAATGCCACATACTCAATATAAGTAAAATAATTTCTCAGATAAATGCTGTCAACAAATAAATTCTTTCTTTATAAGAACCAATATTGTATTGAAAGAAGTAATTGAATTTTTCGTCCCAAAAATGTTAATTTCTCCAACGAAGTAATAGTAAATCCATCCAAGTGCGTAGTTACTTGATCAAAGAAAATATAAGACATTTAATATAAGTAAGTATTGTTTACAGAATAAAAACCCACCAATTATTTAACTGAAGTGATTCTCGCTTCTTTCAAGTAATCCCTTTCTCTGGAATAAATATGCGCACCGTGATTTTGTCAAGGCTCACGCGCCCGCGCCTGGTGCTGGCACGTGCTGTCGCCACGGAACCTAACCTAGTACGAAAACAACAAAGTACCCGTAGGGGATGTGCCTTGTGATTTATTGGGGATGTGTATTGTGATTTATAGTGTATAATAAACGTTTCAACACGGAGTAGTTTGATGTAACGCACGCAACAGTTTAGAACAAGTAAGTAAATATAACGTACATATCTTGTTAATTAGCAATAGAAACCGTATTTGTGCTAAATCTTTAAAATTCTTACATTAAGCAGCTAAAAATATTTACCGGGAATAAAAATATACACTTCATTGAAGACTGTTTACTTACTTCACCAGAGTAACCACTTTCTTAAATCTAGTAATTATTCCAAGAGTGTACTGTGTAATAAAAAAACACAGAAAGTTCAGCAAATTGGGTAAACACTTCGTACCGATCCTTTAATTTTGCTTTTAAATTTGAGATTTTTTGCACTCAAAGGGTATTAATTGAATGTAACTACAGCATACGAAAACTGCTGAACTAGGGAATTACCCCTCTCTGTACAAACGCAAAAAATCGTCGCTTTTTGCTGCTTCATACGGATAGTCTAAGTAAAATCATTTCTTGGATCTTTTACTGCATGTATAGATAGGTGATTTTACTATGCATTGTATGAAACAAGGATTTATAAATCCAAAAACAAAATTGTAAGTTATTGGCTATTGTTCAATTCTGACCAAGGTTCGGTATGTATTCTCTTTTTAGTTATCGTTGTCCTGTTCGTATGCTGTAGCTGCATTCACTTACTACCCTTTGAGTGCAAAAAATCTCAAATTTAAAAGCAAAATTAAAAGATCGGTACGAAGTGTTTACCCAATTTACTAAACTTTTTATGGTGCGGAACGCACCCGCTACGGCACCCTTAAGATCTTGAGAACATATTGGTATTGTCATGTAATACATATGTACAAATTAATCTTGGATCTAAAGTCTGATAAATATGGTAATATGAAAATGAAAAAAATGATCCTAGCACAGGTGGACTGATACGCCCTATATATGTATAATGATTACACCTTTTATAAGATTCGGTTTGGTAAAGCAACGGTTAACATGAGTCGGTTCAGGATGCAGCGTTCAATTTTATCAAAACATACTCAAACTATTCCTGTTTCAAGGAAGGGAATCATATCCATCTTCCCAGTATAACCAAAGTAAAGAAACTCCTCTATATGCAAATAGGTTGAAACTTTGAAACGTGGAAATGGGGGTTTATACAAGAGCCGAAGACAAATTAAATTGGTAATAATAAAATTGAACCCTTAAAGTGCACGAGATCAGTAGCGCATCCCATTATTTATTCAATGGCAGAATTAAGGCTATTTTACACTACACTACTTTCGTCTTATTCTAAACCTCTTTTTAGTAACTAGCAACAATTTCTAAATAATAGTATAGTTGGAAATGCCATTCTATTATATTTCTATATTTCTTAACTTTTTCTTAGCATACACGCATGCACAGTAAAGGCATTTGTAAGTTCGCCAACAGTGTCGTAACGTATACGTTTATGCTACCTCCTGACTCAGCCCGAATAAATCGGCGAGGCTGGCTGAGACATAGCGGTCAAAGAAGGCCATCCACATTCTCGGCGCTCGGCTCGTGCATTCTCTGTTCATCTGCTGGTGACTTAGAATGGACGTCGCTGAAGTAGCCGCTGCCTCAGCGTATAGTGTGTGTACATACTTTCATTGAAATTGTGGTTATTATTAATTAATAATTAATTGAATAACGTAAATAAAAATTTAATATAAAATATAATAAATATTTGAAAAACTTCTTAAATGCTATTGATTCCTTATTCTGATCATTTATATTAGATACCATATACTAATATAAGACATAGTAATACGATTGTCCATAATACAAAATTAACTAATTGCATAGTTATTATTTTGTATAATGTATTGCGTTGTAAATCAAATATTATAGTGCATATCTATACAGAGTTAGTTAAAATTACAACTAAATAATTCTCCAACCGTAAAAAAAAATAAAAAAAAAAACATTTTTTTTGTTTTAACTAGCTATCGAAATTTGGTAACATTTCCTTTTTCAAATAGAACAATACTGTATGTTTTTAAATTTTTTAATTCTAAGAATATTTCTAAGAATTTTTTGTGGGAACCATTTTTCATAAAATGCATCACTTTTAGTTATCAGCAATTAATTAAAACTGCTGAACTTTGAAACTGATTTTTTTCCCACATACATACACACATTTATTTTAATTTGCTGTTCGAACATTTAATTAACATTTAATTTTATTTTTCTATTTTGTTGTTCTGCTATTTTTATCCGTTCAGTTAAAACAAAAGTTTGAGTTTTGATTAATTGCTTATAACTAAAAAATGATGCCATGTATAAAAAATGATTCTTACAAAAAATTCATGGAATTAATGTTAATTATAAAATGTAAATGTATGTGTTCTATTAGAAAACGGAAAGGTTGCCAGTTTCCATAATAAAATAAGCACTGTGGATACTAAAAACGATAGCTTGTTTAAAATCAAACAACTTATGCTTGATTTTTTTAAGATGTTTACGGTTGGTCAATTATTTAGGTGCTCCGGATATTTTGACCAACCCTGTATACTGGTATGTAACAACGATATTATCAATCAACAACATAGTTGTCAACTACTTAGCCCTATGTAGATCGCAGTCGTAATTTGCATCAAAGAACTGTACCAAAGCGATACAATAGATTCAGACATCATAGAAAAATAAGACTGGAATAACTTGGAACTGATAAGATTTATTTGAAAGAGATAAATAATATATTCTTTAATTTTAATTAATTATTGATTTAATATTGATAGTAATATTAATTTTCATTAGTAGTCTTATAATACGGATGGTTAATTTATTGATATGCATTTGCATTGCTTCAATAATACAGAAATAAATATCATTATCTGGTATATTTTCCATTTTAAATGACAAATTATAGTAATGGGGACGTCACAAATAGAGAAAAAAATACTATCGGATATTTAATTTAATATCAATGTAAACTATTTGTACTTTGCATATAAATTTATCGTGTTCAATATTTTGAAATATTTTTATTTCAATACTAAATAATTTATTCCATTCGTTACCTACATTTCGGGTTGCATTGATGCTCGAAGAGCCCCTTCACCGCACGTGTTTGATGTCATAAATCAGACCCCTGTCATAAATAATACCTTCGGGTACACACAAAAACTGCTATGCGCCTCGTCAACAATCCAGTTTGAATGGATCGATACGAGAGTTCACAACTGAGGCGAGTCGCTCGGCGAACGCGTGATTTTTATCCGACTATCTGCATCCGTAGAGACTTCTGGCATTCGAATATTAGCGAATTTGGGCGAGTGTGGCATCCACACTCTCCCGATTCGCGGTCTCTCGCTATGTCTCGCGAGAGTCTGGAAGAGGTATTAAGTTTTTATATCCTACATAATCATAAAGTGACATTGTACATTTTAGATACCGGGAAAAAAAACTGCTTCTTAACGCCCGCGCGGGCATTAAGGGTTGCCAAGGCTATACGTCAAATATATCAAATATTTGTCATTAAAATTGTAAATTTTAAATTGCCAATCTCAATTATTGGCGATTAATGATAGAAGTTTGACAATTTATTGTCTGTATTGTTACTCAACTCCGAATTGTTTGTATTGTTATTCAACTCCGTAGATACGCATGTCACTTGATAACGTCAAAACATTTATTAATATTATTCAAACGGAAGAACAAAACCATTGTAGGACATAAAATTTTTTATGTACCTCGGGCATTACTTGATGTTGATACCCTCTGGCGACTTTGAAAACGCGAGGGCCGATAGGCCCGAGAGCTTTTTAAACTGTCACCATCGGGGCATAAACATCCGTTTAATGCCCTTGGTACATAAATAATTATAACCTCACAATGACGCGCTACGATTTGTACAATTGTACCAGCATCGTGTTTTTCAAAACTACTGTTTAGTAACTAGTTACTAAAAAGTAGTTTTGAAAAGGACGATATTACTGAATCGCTCTCGCTGTACTAGGTTATAATAATTTATATTGGCTATATTTTATGCAAAAGGAACAAACGTGTTTCTAGGAAGACATAAATTCAAATTATTTAATATCAACGTTTGGGAACGATATATCACGGCAGAGGCCGCTGTTTAAAATTCGAAATGTATCGTTGTTACAGACGTGGGTGTTCGTGTTCAGGCAAGTGGAAATTTACTATGCACTGACACCTTTGCTATTTTCCTAAACATGTCTACGGGAATCCCGTTTCGTTTTCCATCACCATCTATGGCGTCTACACTCTTTTATTTACCTCGTCCTTTTACAACGCTAAGCTTTGAAACCACATCCTGCATCCTGTGATCCTCGTTAATGAATCTGTACGTGACATATGTGACAAAGCACAGATTAGAATAATTTTATGCGCAGTTACGTGTCCTGTATATTTTTTGTTGATAATTGAAAATTTAAATGCTTTAGAACAAATTTTTAATGAACTTTTTACGTTTTCACATTCAGTTTTTAGCATATACAGGGTGAGAATGCGGTTTCTTGTTCAAAACTTTGAGCACTCTGCCAGCCACAATCAAACAATTTCAATCAAACAGTGCAATAATAATATGTAGGTATCACCATTGAAATTGTGACAAATTTTATGTTTGTAGTTGATAAGCGTGATAACAAAAGTGAGCAAGGATTTGCAATAGTTTGATGTGGGTTGTTGCAATTACTTTAATGAAATAAAAGAAAAAATAACATGAACTTAATTTATACACACCTACAATATTAATATTGTACACCTAATTACAACAATTATTCAAAGGATTTTCCTTTTCTTCACAAATATCAAATTATTTCGTAAATATTTACATAGGGTGACTTTCTCGTCCCAACTTAACAGTCTTGTCACCCAGAAGAACTTCGAATGTGAAGAAGAACTTTCCTATACATTATTTTGTTCACTATCGTACTATTATATACTTCTTAAATGGTTTTACCTACCTACATGGATTTTGTGAATGGAAATTTGCTCAACCTTATCTTTAGGTATTTGAAAAAAATTATTAATATAAAACGTGCTTTTGAGAATGTATACAACTTTGGCGCTAAGGGGTTTGAAATGGCCACCTGAATAGGTACGTAACAATATCCAATAGCAATTTATTTAACTTGCAAACTTGTCATTTTAATATGTAAAGGGTCGTCAATAAAAGTAGCAATGTAATCATGTTTTGCAGGCAAACAGATTTTCAAATTACCTGAATATGTCCTCTCAGTAGCTGTGGCATTTTATTGTAGGTGCTAATTATATAAAATAAATAATTGTTAAGTAACACTTTATGAGGAATTTAATAAATAAATGTAGGATGAATATGTACACAGTGCCAGGTCTGTTGAATGTCTAGAAACTATAGAAACTAGGTATTGTGAATAAAAATCAGTATATATTTCATGCTGACTTTATGCTCAATATATTGATGTGCTCAAATTCAGAAGAATAACAGTATATAATCTTTTTTATCACCTTTTGTTTCTTATTTTGTTAACAAGAAAAAATGTAAATAAAGTAAAATTTCCAATAAATACAAATCTATAATAGCCAACTTGCAAAAAAAGCATTCACATCTCATTATTTTCAAAAATACTCAAATAGGCCATATCATTGTCTTAAAATAACATTTTAATACCAAATTTAATTTTATTTGTTATTTCTTCAAATTTTTAATGTTAATCACTATTTTTTAATTGATTTTTTGTTGAAGAGGTACCACATTGCATAAAAGCCTATTCCAGAAAAAGAGAATTGAATATTCTAACCACTTTCTCTATGTTTCTATAGTTATTATATGTTATTACCTACTTCCAGTTCAAATCGACAATTGATCTTATCATGATAGTTTGTACCTCTCAAAACCTGTCAACTTTGTGTAAATGAAAATATGAATATATGTAGGTGTGATGACCAAAAAAAAAAACAAAATCAGAAATGCTTTTATATGTTCAGGCATGGTGATCAAGACATTGTAAATTACAATACAATCAAACAAGAGAATAAATTAAAAATATTTCTAGTCCTAGATTCGAACCAGGAACCGTAAAATTAGCACCTCAAATAAATGTTAGAATTAATTTGGTTGTAATACTTTCTGTTTAATTGTTAGCTTTAATTACAAAAGATCTTTAATTGCTTCACATATTCGTAATCATAAATCGTAGCTTTTAAATCCGTGCAACAGGTCGTATCTTTAATGCACATATTATGTTCTATCATCAATCTAGAAGCGCAGTAAATAGTCTATCTCGTTTACTCATTTCACAGATAACTAAGAGCTGGAGCTTTACGATTCGCTCATCGTAAAATCTATTTACGATTGCCTGCCAATGAATTAGACGAATATTTACGCATTCGTTTTATTGTTGTTTCGTAAAATGTTTTATTACCTCAACTGTAAAATATGTACATATCTTTGTATAATATCGCGATGCATATTTCAGAGTATGTTTTTTTGTTTAATCCTGGTTATCGACCCCTGGATGAAACTGAGCTTTCGTGTGGTGGAATACAATAGTGTTATTACCACACTAATAAATTTAACTTTGGAATTGTTGTGTATCGGAAAGTTTGTAGCGCATGTAGCAATTTCGGCGGTGATGTTATCCAGAAAATGGAATACTTTAGGGTCGCGCAGATTTTGCAATTTGTTCATTGTATTATCTGGAATTGCATTTAACCTAAAAACAGATAAACAAACTTTAACAACTGTAATTAATTTCAGCTCCAGATCTCCAATACTACCAATAATTTTCCCACTATATCATCGAGTACGAGGAACAAAGTTGCGGACATAATATAATACCGGGAATAATTATAGACCTATCTAATATTAGTAAATCAAATTCAGATTAGCTGTTGCCATAGCAAAACTAACTTACCGGTATTTGCATAGGAGAAGCAAATCAGTTGGATTCAAAGCAGTACTACCTCAAAGATTTAGACGGCAAACCTGCAAATTAATACAAGCATGAGTTATATGTGGAACGGTTATATACCTAGTAAATAATATGCACATAACAGCCCTTGGGGAGGCATTTGCCATGTACGATTTACATGCAAAACATGGCAACATCAGCAATCCGTAGCGCTTCTGTCACAATTATTCCCCTGATACATATGGAGAGTGTTACAGAATATTCGAATACGAAATTACCACCACTATGTGTAAGTATTACATCAAGATGTTTCATAGAAGTTTATTTGTCATTGTTTATTTCGACTATTTGGACAATGTTTTGGTACAACAAGAACAGTAATTTAAACATTTACATCCAAAATAATTCCTCCAAAAACAATAAGAGAGACAATTTTCTAAAAAGAACAAAAGTCTGGGAACATAGATTATCTGAAGGAATATGAAAATGCGTTTTTGATAGAATTGTATGCCCTGAATACGAATCCGGACTCAGAAATTTACTCTCGCATAAGGTTTTCGCGAAAAGTGAGGTCAAAATGTCAAACAGAGCGATTTTGTCATTTTTTTTAATTCATGCCTGCTGAACCCAAAATACTAGAAACTTCAAAAGGATCACTCATAGCAAACGTTCAACTTTGTACTTGCACCAGAAATGCTGAAACCTTGCTTACAAATGTTTTTGAAACATTTACAGCGATTCCATGAAATAAACAACAAAAACATGCAATAGAATCAGAATCAGAAAAACTAAAATTTTGGATCTTAGGACGACATTATGCTATGACTCTATATGTGACCCCGTACGAGAGAATCGCCCTAACTGCCATATCTCGTTTCGATAGTATTGACTGCTGTGTTTAAGAGGCTGGTTCAGCCTAACTTCAGGTCTGTTCTGGTTAGTTCTGGTGGTCCCCTATTGGTCTAATTATTCAAACAGTTCAATGCTCCTGTGGGTTAATTATTGAATAATGATAGCATCTTATAAGATTACAACAATCTGAATTAACTATTCTAGTGCGCCAAATCTCCATATTTATTATACCCATGCCCAATTTTAAAAAATTGCTGCCAAAGATAGACGTATAATTGGAGGACGGGTAATATCCTGATTTCTGGAATAACATTTCAATTATGTGTTTATGCGATTTACCGCAGTAGTTCCACTTTATGTCAATGTACAATTTGAAAAAAATCTAGTCGTCATTAGACGAAGATAGTAGTAATGGGTAATCCTAAATCTATCTACCATATACCACAAAAAAAGTCTGTTACTCGCTAAAATTCACATTTATATTTGCTGGACAAATTTCGAGAGCTCTAAACTACAAATCAGATATAATCTGAAAATAAAGATAACACCGCACAAAGCAGTATTCCAATCGAAATTAGGAGATTATATAAAAATTCTACTATTGTATCAGACATCTATCGGGTTTGTGCCTAAAGAAGTATACTATTATTTTATTAAAAACATCATGTCAATTATTAGGTTAGGTAGCAGAATATACATATAAACAGTGTTGTTTTATCCATTCTACCACCAGAGAAATCAACCTTCAAGTATGGTATGATGCAGAAGCTCATTCCGGGTTTCGTAATTGGATTCAAATTACATTACGGAGAATCAAAATCCTGACGTAATATTTTGTTGATCGAAGAGGATTTCTAGACAAGAGATGTGAGTCATAATTTCCATGAACTGACTATAAAATTATCGAGGTATGCTGAAGATTACCGATTTTTTATCAAATTTTTTGGTAATATTACTGGAAGACGTCTATAATCTTATTACATGAGAAATGTATAATGGGACATAGTCGACTTGTCAACCACTGACTCCAGATGTTTTTCTTCTCAGGTGCAAAGAGTATGGAGAATTACGTTTAAGACAACAAACCGCAGATAGTATTGGAATTAGTCCGGAAGAACCGAACAAGCATTACGACCCATATGCGTGTGGACTGATGATAGCGAGGATCAACATGTTTGTGATTTTGATATTATAATATAATATTAATAAAGCTATATAATATAATAAAGCTTATGTTGTCTAATTGTCTTTTATAAATAATATATGAATTACAAATTGGTAAATAAAGAATAACTTATTAAGTGTTTTGTTTTTCATATACGTCATCAGATCGCTGTGCTGTTGATGTACATACGTATGTAATATCGACCCATGCAACAAAGACTATAGTAACTACATTTAGTTTGTTAGATAGTTACGACAGTCTTCGTTGCATGGGTCGATATGTATATTTGTATTTTTCAGTATCTAGGCATAAGTGTATTATCGGCTAAGAAATGAGTGCATAATCTATCGTACCAAGAGTAAGTAATCTGTGACCAAAGTTATTGGTACGGGGTTTGCTTTTTAGGAGGTATAAATGTATATGGGCACATAATCTCAATACACTTTCAAATATTCCACATATTCATAGTACGTGTGCGTGTATTCATAGTACGTGCGCTTTTGCAGATATCATTTCATAAACCGTAGACAAATGTTGAAGTTATTTATCATATAAATATATGATAAATATCTCAAATTCTCAACATAGGTTATGTCACGGTTATGTCAACAATTTATCACAGTAATTTTTAGAGTTACCATGTTATGTTGGTAAGCGTCGTAAAGAATCACTAGACAGCTTGATTACGTGTGCAAAAATAATTTGAAACAGCGTTAAAGACGTTGAGATCATATAATGTTGACCGCACGTCGGCGAAGTCTATCTTGTTCCAAAGTAGCTTTAGCGAAAACGTCGACATCCCCACGCAAAGACCAATTCTCGACTGATTTTTCCAAACTCATCAAAAACAGCCGAGCTGCTGTCGATCAGCTGTTGGACCCCACTCTTAAAGGCTCATAACTCTAAAACTACTGAACAGAAAAAAATAAAAAAATATAAAGTGTGTAATTCTTGTGAATCATTTCTACATAAGTTGTATGATTTCTACATAAGTTGTATATTTGCCTCTCTGTATAAACATGAGCGCGAGAGAAGTAAAAAAATGTACCTGTTTATTGCAGTTCTAAATTATCGCTCGTCTTTCCGATTCTTTTCTTCTAAACCGCTTACCACAAAATATTTCAGTTTTTGTTAATGTTGCATTATTAAATAAAAATTGAAGAAAACAAAAACGCCAATCAATAGAAAAGACTCTAACCGCAACCTAAACAAAAATTTAAATTTTTGTGGTAAGCGGTTTAGGAGAAAAAAATCGGAAAAACACCTCATGTTTACACCGAGAGGCAAATAATATTGATAGTCATACATGTAGAAATGATTCGGGAGTATAACACACTTTATTTCATTTCATTCAGACAGGAGCCAATATTATCAAAACGGATGGCAGTTAGGGCGATTCTTTCGTACGGGGTCACATATACCAGATAAAAAAGTTTCTATTATTATAAAGAGCAGCTTCTGCGAATTATTATTTTCAACCATGAATAAAATAATATCGTAAAAACGTACAGATCTCGACTAACAAATGAGCAACTTGATAATTGTTTACCAACAGAAATGGACTGGCCAAAGAAATACAATGCCGGTTCATACTGTCTTAAAGTTTGTATATCCATCCGCCCATGTGTAAGTATTATTATTCACAAATGTCTAATCATAAATCATTCTGCTTTGAAACAGAGAATGCTGCTTTAAGGAACAAAAAGTTGCGGGCTCCTGGTATAGAAAAAACAAACTCGCACACACAAAACTCAGTTTCAAAACTACAATCAACTGATGCTACGTAACTCGGTTATGTCACGAAATAAAACGCAAAATTCCTACAAGCTTTTGAATATTAGCAAGTTTCACATTTCTTCATTACGAAGCTTTCTGTACTGACGTGTCTTTACATGTACGTAACTGTCTACCTTTTTCAAGATTTTCCCTTCGTAATCCACATTCAGCGTCTCAATCCATAAAACATGAGAAGCTTGCATGTGTGAGGCGTTCTGACACGAACCGAGAAATAATCTACAATTTACAGCGCTCTCAGGTGTCACAGGAAAAATGTCGTCTAATCTTACGTCACGACACGACGATATATTTTTTTTATTGCATGCTCGATAAGTAATGTTCAAAAAAAAATTCTAAAGAAGTTGTATGACTCATCAATTTCAATAATACAAATTATTTTTATTCATAAAGGGCGTTTCATTTAGGCCTGGTGGAAAAAAAATAAAAACTGAGATATTTAATTGTTTGTCAGAAAAAGGCAGATAATCCCTACACAGGATGATTATAGCACATGCTAATTGTTTGACTATTTCATATGACTTTTTCTTGAGTTTTTAAATGGAACTTCCTTTATATTACTTGCTGGCTATAATGAGCCTTAACTTCTCTTAAATGTATGCATATTAAGTAGGTCATACAGCGATTTTTATTACTTTATGTGATTATGGCAATTTAACGAAATTGTTAGTACTATGCTTAAGGTGACGAGCTTTTGGCGGGCCAGTCCTGATTTTTCACGTTTTGTCCCGCGTCCCGCGGAGTTTTAAAATAGTCCCGCTTTTTAGGAAATATTATTTTACTGAATTTTTACAGAATTACTAAAAAAACATAAAAAACTTTTTTCAAATCGTTCATTAATATTTCTATAATTTGAAAACAATGTTGTGGGGTCGCCACCGGTTTTCCAAATTAGTATTTTTTACAAAAAAATATGAATTACCCATTCTGTCTAATGGTGGAATTTGATATATTTGTAAGTTTATGAATAATATTAATTGTTATGTGCATAAGGATTTATGGATGTTTGTATTTTTTTTTGACAAGATTGAATTGATATAGATAACCAACCTTGCTGGAATCATTGACTTTTGTATTCTTTGACCAATTTCCACTATTTTTACTTTATCATACGCAGTATGTAAAGTATTGCAATCGTGCCAAAAAATTGTTTTTGAGATTTTAGCGGAAATATGTCTTTTTGGGTCCCCTGAACATTTTTGACCAAGGTACAAAAAAATGTCTGTGTGTGTGTGTGTGTGTGTGTGTGTGTGTGTGTATGTGTGTGTGTGTGTGTGTGTACCCGCTTTTGTGGCGACGATTCCGGAGAAACTACTAAAGGTATCGCAACGAAACTTCCTATTTAGAAGTTTCATAACCAAACTTAGAGCTGAAAAGCTTTCTGTTGAAAAGGGTCCAAAGGAACTGGAGGTTTAGTCTTAGCATTTTTGAAAGATTTTGCAAATAAGCCGCCATTTCTGGAATTTCGTCGAAATAGTTAAATAATAAATTAAAGATGAGGAAATTCTGAATAATTTATGACTATGACTTTTTTTGTACAATCCATAGTTTCGCTGCATGAGCAAATTCTATTTCATCGAGATCGGTCGTACTGCATTAAAACTAGTAGCCAGGATTTGTCAGATTTTTTTATTCTAATGACAGTAGGTAGTCTTGGTGTCAAACTCTGTTTTGACAATAACTTCTGTCAATATAAGCTGCGTTCGCATATTGCATTACACTTTTTACACCCAATAACACGTAAGTGTCATTTGGACGGTGTACCCGGTGTCAATGGACTACAATATCCGAACGCAGCTTTAATCGACATATCTGTCTAGTTCTAGTAGTTTTATTTTAATGCAGACATGGCCGATCTCGATCAAATAGAGTATCATGCAGCTAAACCATTAATTTTATATATAGTATGATAAAGTCATGTGCCTGGCCACATCAGATTTTTTCAGATGATACGTTCAGATACGCGCAAGTTACGCAACTGTACGCTGCGCTGGCGCTACAATGACGCTAGCGTCGCCGTTATGTCCTACGCTCGTCCACGGTCGCATAGTTTCTCCTACGCTCACCTAAACGCTGGAGCGCTGTTAGCGCTTGCAACGGTAGGATCTCTGTCTAATGTCACGTGTTCGGTTTACGTCAGTTTTGAGATGCTTTTGAGGTTATCGTATAAATTATAGTCCATATCAATGCAATAGAAACTACGTTTTATGGAATTCTTTATAGCTACATGTTCAAGAAAGAACCTAGATTGTTCTACGTCTGTTTGCGAAGAAACTATAATGGATATAGAGATGTAAGTAGAATATCTGGTGAGTTTGTTGTTTTTACTAAGTACATATATGTTTATTTATAGCAGGAAAAGCATAAACTCATTGGGGCCTTATGTTGAGATAATCTACAACCACGAAACCAATATTCCAACAGAACCTTGCTTGTTGGTAGCATAGAATATGTGGATAATATTATGGTAGGTGGAATTTTTATGTGATCTGCTGTGAAGAATGGGAGGTCTAATTTTGACTTTAGTCTAGATTTCCAGAAAAGCAGTGCTAAAAAGCTGTAAAAAACCAAACATGCATTTTTCCCTGAAAAACTAGATAGAATTGGGAAATTCCTACTTTCAGTTTCAGGTTGTACGGAAAAAAGCATACCAGAAACCGTTTTCACTTGTCCCATTTTGTGCTTTGTTGGTCAGGATAGTCATTTAGCTTAGATTATTATTATATGTTTGACAAACTACGTACATGGAAATATGTGAAATGCTCTGATATATAGACTTGAACGTTAATAGATTATTAGTTTTTAGATTAAGCTAAAACATCATTGAATTTCAAATAATTGACCTGACTCACAAAGGTCCTTTATACTCCCTGTAATATGCATTATAAGATTGTATATTTAAGACTGTAAAATTATATATTTCCAGATTGGGTGACCAAATAGTAAAATTGTGTGGACATTCTACAATGTTGTTTCATCTTGCTGTGGCTTTCGGTTGATAGTAGACCACGCAGAAATACGATAAATACGAAGAGTTTACTTCAAACAACACAAATGCATGTCTCGTCAAAATTCCTGATACATGATAGTGGACCACGAAGAAGGACGATAAATCCGAGGAGTTTACGCCAAACAACAAAGATGCATGTCTCATCGAAATTCCTGATTATTGTTTTTTTAAGTATTTTATATTTAAGATAGAAATGGTGTAACTAAAAAACACTGCTTACTTTGCACTGTTTGAAACAGTTCCCTTTTTTAAACAAGCAGTTGGATTAAAAGCCAATTGTTTGATTTTTTTTCAATGCTCCTTTTCAATTAAAAAACAATCTTTTTCACAAGGTGATGTTAGACCATTTGCAACTTATGCTGTTAATGCATCTAATAATATTTATTATTTTACTTATTGCACCATAGGATAACAAACATTTTGCTAGTTTCTGGTGGTTATTACTTTATTGGAATTGTAAAAATAAATTACTGAACTACAAACTATGTTTACTTATTGGTTTATATACGTAGGTTATAATCAAATGTATTGAAAATTATAATTACTAAAATACCTACTTATATTCATGAATAATTAATACAAAAATTATTAGTATAATTACTAAAATAATATTCATTAGTGATACCAATAATAAATACAAACGGTAGAACTGAAGAAACACAGTTTGCAAACGTCAGCAAATATGATTTTTTTTATTTATTTTCTAAATAGCCTTACTATTAGTTACTTTCCTATCTGCTTCAGTTAACTAACATTTACTGTGATATTATTTATTTAAAAAAGCTAACATAGTATTGTAATGAGTTTTGGTGCTACAATTTTAAATAAATACAAAGAATACAATGAAAATAAATTAAAAAAAGGAATACTTATAAATTATGTGAACCAGAGGAAAAGAAGTGCTGTAAATAAGTAAGTATAGAATAGTATCGTGGTAAAGTTATTTATTAACCGAAAACAGAAAAAAAAATACAAAGTCCTGAATTACCTACATTTGTTTATAGGAAATATCAAATAATTAGACGATGCATATTGTGATCCTCAAGATCAAAACCTGAGTAAAGTAATTAATGATAACTGAATTTTTCTTATAGAAAGAAGCTTACATAAAATAACAAAAATATATAATATGGCGATTGGGGGTCACATATTAATATCTAGGAGAAACAAAGCACTTGCCCAAAATAGTGAAACTTACATATGTTCAGCTTAGCTTGCCTCCAAAGAAGTTATGAGCAATCGGGATTTGAGGTTTTTACTTAACTTAAAAGATAAGAATTAAAAAAAAATGTGTTCATCAATACAATGCTACTGTATAGATACTACTGTATATTGATAGGCAACCAAATATGCATTTTAAATTAACACAAATTGCACAATCACATACAAAACGTTTGGTAAAACCTTTTTTGATGAATTATAAAAGGCACTCTCGCGATTCCTGTGGTACACTACAGGTGTGGTTCTTCGTTGCAGCAAACCTTATCGTCTTTTATTAAGGGTAGTGATGGGATCTTCTGTGTATGCCTTCTTATAGTACACTGTGTTCTATACTATCATCTTTCGATGTCTAATTGTAAGAGACACTCTTGAAATTCCTGTCCTACACTACAGGTGTTTTGGATATTTCTCGAAGCATACCTTATGATCCATAAGTTATGGACCTTTGTTGTAGATGGGTATAGGGTTTTCCTTATGTTTCTTCTTATATAGACTGTGCTCCATTCTATCTTTGTCTCAACTGATTGAGCTCTTCTCAAATGAGGTAACACACAACTGTAAAATTAGTAATTCATTCCAATAAAACGTGTTCAATATGATACAAAAGTAATTACCCCGTACATATTTCAACCTAAATCTTGTTATGTTCTTGGTAAACAAAAGTATATCCTCCGTTAGTTTTATAGTTAGTTGCACTGTGGTTGCACTCATTCTTTGTAGATATCCTATGTACTGCTTTCTCGAAACCACTTAACCACGTCGCATATCTTCAATCCTAAAATACAATAAAAACATTGATTTAAAATGTGTTATAAATAATAATAACATGTACGCATACCTAATTGCATTCTTCAGACACGTTCCAATATGTATTTATAAAATATTCCATAATATACACCAAAACTCTTTACGAATAGCCGCGAGATGATCGCCCGTTGCAGTATGTTTAGGGGTTATGTATAAATTTTGTTTACAGTAGCGGCCAGGCGCAAAAATACATACGTTGGCATCTTGCGTTCATAGCGTGGGCCAGCGCATGGCCAGCGTAGGCCAGCGTTTGGAGCGTAGTCGAGCGCAGGCGAGCGCACCGCACCGCAGCGCACCGCAGCGTAGCGTCAGCTTATGTGAATGCAACTTAAATATGTAAAGTAAACCTACTTTTGAAAGATAAAGAAAAGAATGTTCCAGCTTATTAAAAAAATGGTGTTTTTTGACTAAGTTTGAGACATCCTGTGGGGTAACTAACGAAGTAGTTCTCTCGCATGTTGTCTAGTGCCAGTTACAAAAACCATATCAATTCTCAACATCTTATTTTGTAGATCATCCCAATATCCGAATTTTTGTAGGAGATACACATTTGTAAGTAAAATTTTGCATTGTTTTTGGACCAGAAACACTGGAAAATCTGGCAGGCTGAATATGCTGCTAAGGATCAAAATCATTTAGATTCCATGTCGACTTGCTTTTATTTCATCACACATTATTAAAGTATAACATAGGTACACGTTGAGATTCGCTTAGTATAATTTAGTTTTTTATCCATCTGTTTACCTGTAAATTTCTGGTCACAATCTTTAAATTAATTCGTTGGCACTAAAAACAATAGTAAAAACACTTTTAATCAAGTAATATTCGCTGCAAGGTTGAACAGCAGTTTAAATTGCAACGGTTTACTTTAAATTATGTATCTTCTAAAAAAATGCAGATATGGGAATGAACCAAAAACAAAATGTTGAGAATATCGATCAGATCAAAACTATCCTTATAGTTTACTCGGTGTAATCGGATGTAAAATATGAATAAATAATTATGAAAGTTGTCAAAGATTACAAAAGCTACTTAACATCAAAGTGTAACAAAATAGGCGTTCCTTTAATATAGGCTGGTAAGTTTCTCGCACAAAACGTACTCCTAAATTTGGAATATTTTGTTGTATTGTACAGGGTCGTTAGATTAGAACATTTGTTTGGTATCTTCTTTGGCCGTAAAATTTGTTTCATTAACCATAAGAATGTAATTAATCTTTCTTAGTCTTCTTAATATTATTTATTGGTTGATGAAAATCTATTTATTTCGTGCAAAAAGCATATATTTGAAAATTCTATGTTAACGGAAACAGTTAATATTTACAACTTCAATTCCAATCAGAAACGATAACGAAGTAAACTTTTTCTTGTACCAAACTATAAAATATTTATTTATTTTAAATGCGTATAGCAAAACAATGAATCACTAATAACGCAAATAATATCGAGTACCTATGCAGTGAAGTACATATATTTTGTTTAAACAAGTATGTTTTGATCAAAAGTACAAAAATTTAAAGGAATATGTGATAATGTGAAAATAATCTGTATAAAAAAACTATAATTTTCGTGTTAAAATTGTTGCTTTGCATCTTTTGCAAAGACGAATACCCCCCCCCCCCCCCCGCATACACGACGCTACTCTCCCGCTTTACTACAACAAAATTCTGGTCACCTTAACTATGCTTCATATTGCCCTGCATACAGTGTAGTTTGATTTGTTTAAGAGGTGATAGAAGGGGTAATTTAAAATCTAATTAACCAGATTTATGCTTATACAAAGTATTACGGTTGTCAAGTTTAACAATTTTGTATGCAATTTTATAAGTATATTTTGCCATTTTGCGCAATCGTATAGCAAACGGAGCTGGTGATCTAAGAACTGCAAATTACTACTAATGTCAACTCTAAACACCGTCCTTTTAGGACTGGTGGACCATCGTGAAAATTTGTTGACTCAAATGGACTCAAAAACATAAAGACAAAAACACCTTCAAACAACTTACTTTCCATCACGTTATCAATATTACTCATATTATTATTAAAATCCAAATTTTGAATTGTTAGAACAATAACCCATTTTTAATCTATTAACTATGGCAGCAGTGATGTGGGTCGGGTAAATACCCGGCGGGTGGGAACTTATAAAATGTGTATTTACCCGGGTATTTACCCCTACTCAGGGTAAATACCTAAATTTTGGGTATTTATTCTTTTTATCCTTAAATCACCATTTAACAACATTTTAGAGTTTTTTATAAAAGGTACACTTTGTATACGTTTATACACTTTTCTCCCACAAGAATTATTTTTAGATAGTAAATGTCATTCTGAGTATAACTTTTCATATGGACCCAATTGTTTTCTCAACGCCAAGTTCCAGCCGCTTTAAATGTTAACTAAATAAAGAAAAATAAACAATAAACTACATATCAAACAATGCTAGAACTAAGAAGGAGCACAATCGATACCCATAACAAAATTAAAAGTAAATAAATTTAAGTACAAAAATCAAAATGTTAAAAATAATCTAAATAAACAAATGAACGAGAACAAATTACATATGAAACCCTTTAGACATTTGTTTCTCTACAAGTAATTGTCATCCCGAGTATAAAGTTTCTTCCATGCCGACTTATTGGGTTTATCAATTTCTTAAATCATTTAATATACAGTTTTGCAATTATTTTACAGTTATTTCAAACGGTTGTAATTTTTTAAGGAATAAAGAAAACAAATAGGTCCATATGAAACTTTTTACTCATTGTGGCATTTACTATCTGGAAAAAATTATGCTGGAAAAAATGGGACACTCTGTAGATGTGTACTCTTGATTACAAAAAATGTAAAATATTTGAATTATCTAAGAACAATGAGTACATTTAAGTTGGATTCATAGCAAAATAAGAAATTGATTAACAACGACTAAAGCCGATATGTCAACCCTACTTAACATATAATCATAAGTTTCTGCTAAATCTTCTTCGATAACAGAATCAGAAAATATGGAAGATTCAAACGATTGAATGGACGATGATGCCAAGGAAATGTCTGGTCTTGATATATCGTCAGATCAGACTGATATTTTTATTCTTTGTTTTAAAAATGTTTTTATTTTTATAAGAATAACCTTTATTTTGTGATAAGAGAATACCTTTTTATTTTGTGATAAAGGAAAAACCTGTATTTAGTAATTAAATATTTCCCTTTACTGCTATTTTTCATGACAATATTATGTTTATAAATACCCCTGTAAATACCCACTTTGGGTAAATACCTGGGTATTTACCCGGGGTATTTACCCTTGATAATAAATACCCGGGTATTTAACATCACTGTATGGCAGTAAATAGATATTTCTTATTGATGTTCTTTTACAATGAATACGAATACATTCTTAAAAGTTGCCCATGAGGTTAGATACTTCAATTATGTTTCTTGTATTAAATTATCAAAAGGAATCATTCATTAAAAAAAATAAGAATTAATCGACAACTAAGTAATTATTAAGCAATTTTCGATAATTATATCTTCTACAACTGCCCGAATCCTTATTTTCAGACTCAGGATATAGGAACTTGCAACTTGCTACGTAGCAACTACGTTAGCAACTTTCGTTAAATAGCTTGTTAACGACTTTACTAAGCTTTCGCATTCTATATTGGAAAAAATAACCACTGGTTAAGAATCATGCAGTTAACAACAGTGGTTAATTGTTGGTGGTCATGCGCATTCACTACAGGACATTCAATCAGCTGATCAGTGCCCTTCGACGTGCTGTGTACACAGAAGTTAAAAATATGCAATTTAATAATGAATAGGAGTATCTGAGAGAGTAGAACTACACAAAATCCATATTTATGCCGTCATGGTTAATTTTATTCACAAAAATAATGTTCTTTTGCGTCGCACTCAACACCGTTTACGGAAGCCCAGTAACGTCGAATAATTGTGGAAACAGTCGAGGCAAAAATTAAATTTGTGCAAAGGTCCACAGAAGATAGCTGCTCAGTAAAATCGCTTAAAATGATGTTGTTGTTATTCTTATTCTTCCGAGACTTCGCGTCTGAGTGCATTTCTGAATTGTGAGGTTAGGTTATTCGAATATATATAACCACAAGTTTCATTTGAAGGTTTTCATTAATACGACAACTGATTAAATTCTAGTTGTTGTGGTTAAAAGTTTTAAAGGTTTTCTCGTTTATTGGATACTAATTTAATTCTTTAACAATGATCATTTAATTTAACTGTGGTTCCACTGTATATTTAATAAATTTAACAAACTTGTTTTAATAGTCGACGAATACAAAATTATATTTGACTATAACTTTATTTTTTTACTTGTATAGATATACATACTAGGTAAAGCCAAAGGAAGTATCCCCTAAGTTCATTCTGGGAATTGTTAGGTAACCTCTAAAATAAAAATATAAATTAAATCAAAATACCTATCATACTTAGTTAATAGTAAAAACAAAATCAATCACCTTTCATGTAATTCTTCTCTTTCCATACCATTTGTTTATTTACTATACATATACCATAAACCAAACAATTCGTTTTTATTTTAAGGTTAGACTTAAGGAGTGTTTATCAGCACGTCCCTCTTCCTATCGGTTGCTACGTAGTTCCTAGTCACTCAGTTATATGTTACAGAATATTATTTTATATTTTAACAACGTTGCTGCTGAGTGAACAACTGCGTTACAGAATTGGCCTGAATATTACATATTTTATACTTTTATACTAGACATTGTAGATACTAAAAACCATAATTGAAGACAATATGACATTCCTTACACTCCTTGCAAGGCATTAATCTGTATGATACCATCACTATGATAATAACAGTGTATAGTACATTCACACATATATAGATGTTATCAGTAATCATGCTCGCCCTGCTATCTCCAGTACTAACAACCCAACGGTTGGTTATTTTCGTTACAGTTATCAACATAAAGTAACTCCTTAGTTGCGTGTGCACATAGTCGTCAAGACAAATATCGCACCCCCTGATGGTGTACGCCCATTGTTTGACTTTCAGTTTGTTGATGGAAACCCAAGAGGGAGTGTTAAGTGTTAAGCCCTCACACAAAGATATTGCAGATCTTTATAACTCCGTGGGCTTCAAGTTTATTAAATTGTTTCATTCACCCCATATTGCGCGTGATTATTATTCTCGTGAGCAACCATTATACATTCGCTTGGCATCTCTGGCCAACGGTATTATATTGACGGCTGCTGATATTAACCCAGTTCTTCTAAAATGAGAATTATGTAGATTTAAGTCGACTTAAGAGTGAGATTTTTTGCATACTCGAACGTGAGTTCTCTGGATTCCGTCGGCGGAGAACTCATTTGTTTCTCGTAAAGGTTTCATTATACTACAGACAGATATATAGAGCGCAGATTCTCGAGTAAACCGAACGTAAACAGTGGCGCCGCGAAAAAGCTGGAAATAACGCTTTCGGGCTGATTATTTTTAGAAGATAATCAATTCGGCAGCATTTTACGAGTTTACTTCATCTCGCTGGTTTTTATATTGGTGATTAAGGAAATCAGCTGGTACATTCACACGGAATAAAAAAACATCTAGATAGGCCTTTTAAATAAACCCTTTGCTTTTTTATTACTGCCTATATTGACCAGATCAGTTTATATCTATAAAGCAGATATTGATGAATTGATTAATACTATCAAACGGAGAATTATCAGATATTATTATTATTAAGGTTATTTATGTTGGTAATAATCTGAAGGCGTTAGATATGGGCAGGGGGGGCGCTTGCCCCCCCTGGATTTCGAACCCAACTACCGCCGGTCGCCGGTCGCCGGTCGCCGGTCGCCGGTCGCCGGTCGCCGGTCGCCGCCCGGCCTGTGTATAAAATAAACTAATAAACAATAAACTAAACGCCTAGCGAGCAATTAGCATATTTCGTGTCCCCACAAAGATGCAATAATGACATTTTCGTATAGTGAAGGATGAAAAAAAATTACTAGATAAATGATGACTATTCCGATTATTATCGGCTATTGTCACCAATGTCAGTTTTATTAGATATTGAGATATTGCCCTCTCATAACAGTCGCGAAAGAGCCACAAGATGACAAGATACGGTATCTAAATTTTGCGCTGTAGTCCAAAATAAGTTTTGTTGTATGCACTTTTATTTGATCGTACTTTTTAGATTCCATTGCTTTGCAATGTTTGGCACTGCTGAGCTGTTTATCTTAATTACACTGGGTGTTAAACTAATAAGCGTAGACTATATAGATAAGGTATAATCAACTAAAGAAGCGAATGATAATTAATCCAGGTAAGGTTAATTTTTGGAAAAAGCACCTCCGCCTGGATTTGAACCAGGAACCCTCCAATTTCCGGTTGACAGCTCTACCATTTGAGCTACAGAGGTAGTGGAAATTTATAGGTTTTATTGGTCACTTCAGGATTTGCAATCCGAGTTTCGAATTAAACAAACCCGTCGTGACACCTATTGGGGATAGATGGAAGTTTGGTAACTAGGAATCGCTAAATGTTTATTGCTAACAGCTCATACAGATGAATAAATTCAAGGGAAAATGGTTATTACGTAACCTCTGTAGCTCAAATGGGAGAGCTGTCAACCGGAAATTGGAGGGTTCCTAGTTAAAATCCAGGCGGAGGTGCTTTTTCCAAAAATTATCCTCACCTGGATTAATTATCATTCGCTTCTTTAGTTGAGTCTACATTACTGACGAGTTTACGTAATAACCATTTTCCCTTGAATAAGGTATAATAGTCAACTTTTGATAGTAGATTAACTTTTGATAAACGAACTCATGTCCAGATAGACGCCGTTTAGGAACTGCAGAGAGCCGGAATTTTGTACCAACTTTAGAAATTGCGTTAGTAAAGTGGGTTGTATGAAGTATCATAGAATAACTATTTTAAAATCAAATAATTTAAAAAGATTTATTGATAACCCATTATTGGCCAAAATTGGTACCAAAATTACAAAACTTTTGTAATGAAAAGGGAGTTTCAAAAAACGTCAAATAATAAAAAATTTCAGACAAAAGTTATTTGGTATTAAAAGATATGATACATGACAATAGATTCTCTATGCTGTTTGTAATATTGGTACCATTTTCTGACTCTCTCCAGCGTTGACACAATACATTTCCGTACATGAGTTCGTTCAAAAGTTAGTAGTTGAACTAACATGTCGCCTTACAAGTGTTCAAGTACAATAGTAAAAAAAATATTATTTCGTCGTCGGTTACACAGAATTTTTAAATTAATCCGCTTTTCTCTATATTTAGTCATTAACGGGGTAAATTTGAAAATAATATTGTTGCCTTTTTATTGTTTATCAATTTGTTATTAAGATTTTGCATCAGATGCTCAATGACCACGAGCTAGAAATTATTATAGGAAATTAACAACAATTTCTCCTAGCGTATTAAAAAGTAATAAAAGTAATAAAAAGGCGAATAAGAGTTCAATGATTCAGAAACAAAATATATTTACAAACAATTATTAATTAAAAATATTAGTTAGTTCCACATTAATAAACGATATAAAGGCGAAAAAATGACTTGAAATTCAATGAATATCAATATATAATAAGTAAGTGTTGTCGAGCATACAGGGATCACGACCATGGATGGCTATCAACACACAAAAATTTGAACAAAAACATGTCACTAACTTAAAGCGATAGAGATTTTTCGGAGTGTATGCAAAATAACACAAATTGAAACTGCTGCAAAACAGTTAATGGCATAGTCCTTAATATTACGTCACCATTTGATACTAAAAAAAAAATTGCCCCCCACCCTGGAACATTTTCAAACGGTGCCCATGAGGCCAGCCTGTCAGGTTTTAGCTGAATAGATCTAACCTAAAAAGAGGCGCCCATAATTGCAGTAAATAGCATCTGCGCCAAAAAAAGAAAATCTAAATACAAAATCTTGAGACGTATATTGGTCTCAAGTCAGCACTATTATATGTCGTCGTATTGGTTCAACTGTAATATTTTCAATCTAGTGGCAACTGCTTAGTTTTATGAATTTGTTTTTAGATTGGAATTAGTATACTCAGCCGTTAGCCCCATTATGCAATTAATAATTAATGAAATGTAAACGAATTTCATCAAAAATTACTGCTATTATTAGCCATTCGCAGAATCTGAAAGCAGATTACGTGGTCCTGAACTCGAGCTCGATTAAGTACCTAAGCGATGGTAAGACCATAATCCTCCACAACTTTTGCAAGTTAATCCAGTTCGAGGGAAATTTCAAACTGTCGCGTCCAGCTGGTTTTTTAATATTTAATATTTCGTTTTATCTTTTTATAACCTAAGGTTAGACGATAAAAACATAGTCAGCATTTCAGTTTTACGCCAATATCGATTTACTCGTTTATGCTAATGTGTCTATAATTCAGCAGTAATCTTTTTGTTGTTATTCGCCAAGTGAGCAATTTTACTGGAAATTTACGAGAGAGCTTTTTACGCTTGACGAACATTATAGCCGCAGAGGTTTCCGCTGTTTTCTGTTTTATTCATGCCATCAAACCACCAAGGATAAAATAATATTTTCTCAACATGATAAAAGCGAATGTGAAGTACTGATACATAATCCAGCAATAGGTAATGAGATTACAAAGTAAACATTAAATTGGTTGTATACATATCTAACAGTGGATTCAAATCTGGTTATTTAGGCAAATTCACTCAATTATGGGGGCCGTTACATTATATTATATAAATCCAACTTATCTACGAAAAATATTTGTTGATCACATTTTCAATCCCAAAACAATATCAAAACGCCAACAATTATTATCTTCTCTGTGCTCCTAGAGAGAGCACATGACCTTGTTTTATTTTAAAACTTGATGCTATTTCTAAGGGATCCATCAATTTGATGCCCTCTTTAAATTTAAACGGCGTTTTATAATTAATGCTGTAAAGATTCCTTCCTCTAAAAATGTGTATATTCTATGCGATGCATTGCAATTTAATAGCCAATAAAATCAATGCCAAGGCCAGATAGCCGTTAAAAGTACCACCACACTGCGGAAAGGACAAAGATAAGAGGGTAATTTCCGGGATTTAATGGATAAGTACCATAGAACATTACTCCTATCGGGAGTTTAAAGATAGAATATCAGTAGGTTCGATACGTTAGACATAATATGCTAAACGAAATTGCGGTGTTAGGAAGATTTACTTTATTGATTATTTCCGTAGAAATAAATGATCCCGTACGTTCAGATGTGTTTCATATTTGTAACTTCCTACAACCTTTAATTTATTTTTTTACGTTTCTTTTTGAACACACTGTATGCATTATACAAAACTTCAAACACACTTTATCATTTAATTATATATTTCACTAGCACCAAAAGGAAAAAGACTATGTAAGATGAAGCGTCCCGAATTTTGTTCACATTTTTTAAAATGGTATTCTAATGTCCAGAATTGTTCCAAATATGATTTTGTTAGAATAAAAAGTGTGCCTTACTTTGGTACTTTAATACATAGAAAAACATAACTACTGTATATTATTAACTTCTGTCAGTCAGGAGCTTTTGAGCTCCATGAATGAGCTCCAACCAATGAATGGTATTTTATAGTCATAGAAATGCAGCAATTTTACAAAACAATAATGATTAACCTATTGCAAACGACTGTTAGAAAACGTGTATTTTGTTTAGTAATTTAGTCAAACTGATTTTCATTTATTTTAATAGATATTATATCTAATAAAATATTATTATTATCGGATTTCGATGCAAATAAACAACTTGTAACTAATATCACATATTTTTACGGATATTTTTCAAAAATCTAAAAGAAACAAATCCCATGTTTTGGTGTACTTTTCTATCGGCGAAGACACTGAAATCCTATAAACCTATTGTTATCTAATCAGTACAAATCATGTCTCAACGCTACAAGGGTTGATAATTGATAATATTCTGACGGGGAGGATAAAACAGTTGAGAGATGAAAAAGATTTTCAAGGTACATTTCCCTATCATTATCCATGTCAGAAATAGTTTAGCTTATCAAACTTATCTTATATAAAGAACAAATGATGACACATCGGCAGGATATAAATTTTAAACTGAATTGAATTAGAAATTGAAGCTACAACCTGGATATTCTGTATACAGTACAATGCACAAATATCTATCCTATCGGAAAATTTCAAATTATATTCTTTATACCTATCTAAATTAGTCATTACGGTATGTACGATAGTCTTTTCA
Source organism: Aphodius sticticus (assembly GCA_963966075.1). NCBI lineage: Eukaryota > Metazoa > Arthropoda > Insecta > Coleoptera > Scarabaeidae > Aphodius > Aphodius sticticus. Next base: position 18,375,405 of record OZ014513.1, on the reverse strand, counting down.
ATTACATTCTTAGAAAAATGTAAAAGAAACATAAAAATCAAAACAGGACAATGACCTAGCTAAGAAAACTAGCATTTTACTTAAATTCCTTGTAATCAAAAAGTCTTGCACTACTTAAGATGCAAATATGTTTCAATTATCGATAATATTTTATTGATGCTCAACCACTTGGATCTCAGCGTCCCGCCTTAAAAGAATATTAAAAAGTTGGTCACTCTAATGCAAGAATATAAAACGGTTTATATGTTTTTTTCTACTTTGCATTCACAATGCACACATTGTAACACTGTTTTCGGTGTTACAATTAACACATTGTAACACCAAAAACAGTAACATTTTTGTCTAAGATTGCCAGGATTGGTACACATTGATATCAAATGCCAAATGTCAAACGTACAATACATAACCACACACTGCCTCTTTTTAATGGCTTGCAATCGCATAAACTGCGAAATATTAATATTCTATACATATTTAAACATGCGTGTAGCCTGCTATAGTATGGCCAAAGGTTGTGGCTTTCTTAGTTTTGCTGTGTTCATCAAAATACGCCAGCATGACGTTTTCGGTGATGTTTTACGACTCTGGTAAGTGATCGTTATCATTCTTTTCAACTAAACATCAAATCCCCTTTTCAGATATAATTCAAAGACCACATTTACTTTAATAAGGTATTATGCGAAGATCAAACCTACATCGTAGATATGAATGATTTTAATTACTGCTACGAGATTGTATATGCGCAATCAATGGTTTATCAGCATACACGTATAAAGCTATAGTACATTTAAAGTGTAGAAGATTTCTTAGTTTATGTAACGTATAAGTTTTCGGTAACATTTTCGACCGAATTCTGTTCGGCTCAATTCGTATTCATTTTTGTCCGTCGCTTTCGACTTCGTCTTAGTTCTGGTTGTGTGCAACATATTTGTATTACCTCCATCACATGTAATTTTACTAAGTATAATTTATTCTAATAAACTACTTTGCCGAAATTAAAATTGGGTTTCAATTATAAGTGCTTGTAAATATATAAGCCGCAACGGCTACGTAGCGGAATTAGGTAGACACCGCTATTAAACGTTAGGCGTTAAAACAATTCTTTAGTAAGTTCTTGTTCTTCGAAGTAACTAATCAGTCACCGCCAAACACTTCTATTCTGATTATTATACTTATGAAACCACTATTAAAGTTGTTGACTTTTTAGGTTAAGTTTCATGTGTTTATCACAGTAGGGTTAAAAGTGTTGCCCCAAGCTCCATTATGATCATCGTTGAGACCTCGCTGAATATTTATTCAAACTTGTAGGCTAAAGTAGAGTAATTTTATTCACAATTAGATTTTGTCAAGATTTTATCTCATAGATCTCATCCTTAACGAAGTTGACAGTTACTACAGTGCTGCCACGTGGTACCCGCGAAATACCCTAGATTCTAATTTAGCGCAATATAGTAACCACAATTTCTAAATTTATATAAAAAGATGACGCAAAGTAGAAAAAATAGTTTACCTACGACCGTATGTGTAAATGTCCCTTACGTCACGGACTACTTAGCTCGTATATCGCTTATAACATACGTGTGCCTTTGGCTGTGCGTTTGTGTTTTTAACGCACGACCTAATGTCATAATGACAGATGTCGCGCGAATATTTTGATTATTTATTTGTAATTTTTGATACAATTTATATTTATTGAAATTTTCGGTCGTAAGTAAGTGCAATACTCGAGCTGTAACATATTATTACTTGCACGTGATAATTTATGTTGAATTTGTACTGAAATTTTCGATCGACACTTCAGACAAAGTTCTCCGTAGTTGCAATAGATGTCGCGCGAATACATTGATTGGTTAACCGTCAAATATTCTTACCTGTATGTGTTTGTCATTTTTGATACAATTTATTGAAATTGTCGGTCGTAGGTAAAATTATGTACAATACTCGAGCTGTAACGCATATTACATACTCGTGGAAAATAACAAAACTCGCCGCTTCGCGGCTCGTATGTTAAATTTCCACTCGTACGTAATATGCTAGTTACTGCTCTTGTAATGTAATATACTATTACCTACGACCGTATGTGTAAATGTCCCTTACGTCACGGACTACATAGCTCGTATATCGCTTATAACATACGTGTGCCTTTGGGTGTGCGTTTGTGTTTTTAACGCACGACCTAATGTCATAATGACAGATGTCGCGCGAATATTTTGATTATTTATTTGTCATTTCTGATACAATTTATATTTATTGAAATTTTCGGTCGTAAGTAAGTGCAATACTCGAGCTGTAACATATTATTACTAGCACGTGATAATTTATGTTGAATTTGTACTGGAATTTTTGATCGACACTCAGACAAAGTTCTCCGTAGTTGCAATAGATGTCGCGCGAATACATTGATTGGTTAACCGTCAAATATTCTTACCTGTATTTGTTTGTCATTTTTGATACAATTTATTGAAATTGTCCGTCGTAGGTAAAATTATGTACAATACTCGAGCTGTCACGCATATTACATACTCGTGGAAAATAACAAAACTCGCCGCTTCGCGGCTCGTATGTTAAATTTCCACTCGTACGTAATATGCTAGTTACAGCTCTTGTAATGTAATATACTAATATTACACTCGTTTTATAAGACGTATTGGCGCACTCGTTCCATTTGGGCAAAACAAAACAACTCGTGCGCCAATTTGACGTCTTATAAAACTTATAAATAAAACTATAATAATATACTATTAGAGACAACCCACTGTAAGGGTAGTTTAATTTAAAAAAAAAGTAGGCTTTAGAGCTGGTATTTCTCCCGACCTATAAAGACTATAAAGAACATTTGATCCCATCAGATGAAATTTGTTGTCCTATTCTACCCGTTATGGTATATTACATTACAAGAGCTGTAACTAGCATATTACGTACGAGTGGAAAGTTGACATACGAGCCGCGAAGCGGCGAGTTTTGTTATTTTTCACGAACACAAAATATGCGTTACAGCTCGAGTATTGTACATAATTTTACCTACGACCGACAATTACAGATCCAATCACTTACTTTAAATAAAGGAGAAATATTGCGACAGAAGTAAATGTATTAGGTTAGGTTAGTATATTTGACAGTTCAACAAAAATGTATTTTGTACTACATGATCATAAAGTGACATTTTACATCTTAGATACCGGGGCAAAAACTACTTCTTAAGAGGAATTAGTAGGGTTAGTACGTCCTATTAAACAAGCATCCATAGTGAGCTAAATTTTGAATCAATTCTCAAATGTTACACATCAAATTATTGGTGTGTAAGTGAAAAAAGCATGTAAGATATTGATATTTTTACATGAAATTTTGTACACTTATAGAGGAGGGTGTATCTTAGACCTATTATGTGGTACTTTTTTCAATTTTAACCTGTATTCTCCGTAAAAGAATCGCAAAGTCCGTCAATTTTATGTCCGATTCAGTTTAGTTATCCACTAGACGGATAATTATATAGGTACCTTTTATCTTTAATTTTGTGTATTGCTTTGACGTTTCTGTGAACTAATAGCTGAGAAAAACCCTCAGAAATTTTACGTGTTTTGCGAGTAGAACTTAGGGGGTTCGAATTCTCCTAACGCTCGAGAGGGCGTTAAGGATTATTATGGCCCGCGCGGGCATTAAGGGTTGCCATGGTTGTATGTCAAATATATCAAATATTTGGCATTCAAATTGTAAATTTTAAATCGTCAATGTCAATTATTGGCGATTAAGGTTTAAGTCTATATTGTCACTCAACTCCGAATTGTTTGTATTGTTATTCAACTCCGTAGATACGCATGCCACTTGATAACGTCAAAATAAAAGTATTGAAGTACCACGGGCATTACTAGATGTTCATACCGTCGGGCGACGTACAGAGCTTTTTAAACTGTCACCCTCGGGGCATGAACATCCGTTTAATGCCCTTAGTACATACATAACTATTATCTGTTGCTAGTTTGTCGCGCGACATCTATTTCAACTGTGGGAAACTGCATTTGAACTGTTGTGACAAGAGGCAAATTATAATCAAATAGGAAAATATGGATCTAATATGGATAAAATAATAAATCAATCGTTTGAGTCGTTGCCATATTGCCATCATTGCAAGCGCAAAAGGCATACTATACTTTTTCTACTACAAAGTAATCTAATCCAACTTTTGTAGACATAGTCCTCATTGATATCGTGTCTGGGTTAAGCGTTATTTTGAAGATCAATAATAGCCAAATTTGCTTTTTTCCAATATCTTGATTCCTTTTGTTCGAAAAAATAATATGTTATGATAAAATTTAATAATCTTCCAATTATTTTCAGAAAACCAGGGTAATTTTAAAAAGCTTAAGCGTTTTCTAGATATGTTCTTCATTATAAAAAGTAATATAAGTTACTAGTGGAAGTACATTGAATACACAGTAACTTTCATATAGATTTTTTTAAATAAAACATGACGTTCTTTTATGCTTAAAATTACTTGACATGTGAAAGGGAACAGCAAGTATATTTATGAATTCATTCTGATGTTCTGTCGTTAACTTTTCGGCAGCATAACTTCAAACGCTAACCCCTACTCAAAAGTGCTTTTGTTTAATTAAAGTTGGGCATATATCATTATAACCTTTATTGTTGTCCGACCAATAGGAATGAAGATATTGCCCAAAAAGAAAATGTGATCAATGTGATCATCTTAAACTCGTGAGGCAGACAAAACATAGATAAATTTTTGCACTGTTTCAAAAATCCAGCTGGGTTTTGAATTTTCCAGAGTGAATAGCTTTTTTCTTCTGTTACTATTGTGTTATTTCACTCAACGTTACTGCCACCTACTTGGGCACTAAATTAGTGGTTACTGCGGCTTTGATTTCCTTAATATCACCACACACTATGGACACAGTGACCTAAATTGTACAGTTGATTATTACACATTTCAATTTCGTGCGGTTCCAATAGCCCATAACTAGCAATCTAGCTATAATTACCACATTCGCACTGTTTACAGTGGTACACGAAACATTAATAACTTAGCTTAATATTAGTCATATGCTCCTAGTCCATCCACTATTTGGTTTGCCATAACTAAATTCTGCAAATTGAAAATTGAACATTAACCAGAATTTAATCTAAATGACGATATTGTATGTAGACAAGTATGTATATGCGTTGTTTGCATTAAAATCTTCATTTTATAACATGATATCCACGAAACCGAATATTAAACAGTAAGGAAAAGAAATATAAATATTTCTCTCACACTTTTTTTCATGTGAAAATATATCTATTCGCATAAATTCGAAGATCATCGTTATTTTTATATCCGGATTCGCGTCATCTTCCTTCGTTATAGTCCGTCGATGGATACAGTGCCATTAGAATTTTTTATCTCCGCGTATGATAAATGGAACGTGTGGTATCGCCGGGTGACCTAAAAATATCCTCAGGGGATGTTTTCGTCGCCGATATACCGTACGACTATAAAAGACTGCAGCTTCCCGTATAAGTGCCATATCGTGTATTGAATATGTAGTTCTGCTTGAAAATGGCATACAAAGGCTTCCTTTAAATTGAAAAATGTATATCACTTTAGATATATTTATCATCAAAAATATAAAGAAAAAGATTGATAGTTCTAAAACTTGGTGAAAAAGTATAGAAGAATAAGAATATCCAGATCAGGAATGGCAACTATTGCGTGCATTATAAAATAATAGGGTTCTGATTTTCAGTCAGAAAATAATTAAAAGTATGCAAGTATATTTTTAATTCGCTTATTTTAGAAGTAAAGCAGTATTGTTTGACATACGACTATACCTCAACCTGCCTCAACCATCAAATCAAATACAGTCGTGACCGGATATAACGAACACTCAAGGGGCCATGTCGCTAGTTCGTTACAAGCGGTCGTTCGTTATAAGCAAACATGCGATAATTTGATGTTTTTTCTAAGTTAATAAATAATAAATAATTAAATAAAAACTTTTCTAAAACTGAATAAAAATGAAAGATAGATACGTATTAGTAAATCAATAGAATACATAATAAAGAACACAGAATAAACAAAATAAATATACATTATCTGTTATATTCTGGTATGTTCTTAAGTATAGGGTTTTTCATTGAGAGCGACGCATTATGTTTTTTTTCAATTAAAAGACGTAGGTTAGTTATGGAAATGATTTTTATTTCAAATGAAAGTATAGTCGATGCCATCATTTATGGAATGCGATATCATTCAAATGTACACCGCGGAAGCGCTGGCACGAGTGAATACGTTGGACCCAACTTTCCATGACTCGAGTATACAAATTGGTCGAAAAATCAGGAATTTCGCGTTCGATGTTGGCCTGCAGCTGTTCTAACGTTTCTGTCTTTAATCCCTTTAGATTTTCTTTAGGGTTACATTAAATCGCTGGTCTATGCCAACAAGCCAGACACGTTAGAACATCTGCAGGCCAACATCGAGTGCGAAATTCATGGTATTTCGGCCGATTTGTGTACTCGAGTCATGGAAAATTGGGTCCAGCGTATTCACTCGTGCCAGCGCTCCCGCAGCGGACATTTGAACGATGTCGTATTCCATAAATAATGGCATCGATTATACTTTCATTTTAAATAAAAATCATTTCCATAACTAACCCACAAGTCTTTTAATTGAAAAAACGAAAATGCGTCGTCTTAAAGAAAACCCCTATGCATACCTACATATTTTTTTAAATAAACTTTTTATTAATGCAGCTGGCCAGGGTAAAACCAAGCTAAAAGTCTTACGAGATAAGAAAAATAGAGGTGGGGAATAGAGGAGACGTAACCGCGGAATAGTGAAACAAACGGTAGGGGTTCTCCTATTAGTCCTGTTGGCGAATGTAGGTTGAGTTTTGCGGGCAGGAGATTCCGACCAGATTTCGTGCTGGGTGTTCGTTAAGTGGTCGTTATAACCGAACTCGTAGAACTAAAAATTGATACAAATTTGGTCGTAATATCCGGGCGGTCGCTATATACGCGTTCGTTATAAGCGAGCTAAACACACATGTAACTATATGGCGATCTGACGGACTTTCTCTTTTGGTCGTTACAAGCGGGCGTTCGTTATATCCGGTCTCGACTGTAGTATTGAATTGTCTGTTGTCACGCATGACAAGCATAAACAGCTATATTAACTACAAAGTACATCAATATTACATGAAATATGGATATATTAGTATACTAATCACAGGGTTTTATTGTATAATGTACACTAGGGTGGCCAACTATTTAAAACTCTAACATATTGCCAATATCTAAAACATATTTTCATCTCAAGTATTGCAAGGCTTTGATTAGCGGGAGATAAATGGAAATAAAGTTAAAGCTAGGTTTCTAAGCTAGGTCTTTGTTCTTCATTAATTATTTTTCTTCAGCTTCTTTTTAAATTTTTCTAAGAATACAACTGAAAAGATTGTACGGACATACCGTAATGACATAAGTAGTGTAAACGCAAAAGTGGTTGACACTCGTATTTGATTAGCATTAAATTACTTGGGTGCCAACGTTTTGGGGTGCCAATGACTGCATGTGTACTTTACCCTATAAAGAACTAAAAAAAAAGCATGTCATAGGCCCCGTTAGCATAGATATTTGTGCATTGTGCTGGATAACAAAAGATGCCTGGCTAAATCCAGGTTTTGGCTTTAATTATTATTAATTCAATATAATTTAATAGTTATATCCTAAGTATGTGTCCTCATTTGCTCTTTATATTTTTTAAGAAGCTTGATGAGCTAACTAATGATTCTGACATAGGAAATGATTAGAAATGTACCTGGAATATATATTTTTCTTCCAACAGTTTCACCTCCACAGCCAGAACATTATCAATTTTCAAGACCTTGTAACCTTAAGGCATTATTTGTACTTATTAGATGCAATGTGTTTATTGTATTTCACTGTCTTTGTCGGTAGAAAGCTAACTAAAGCACGCGATTTGTTTCCAACTGATTTCCAATAATGGAGTTTCTTTTCTGAAATTATAAAACTTTCGTTTCTTGACTATTTATCCAAACTGTAATATTTTTTAGATTAATGAAAAATATTTGTAAAAATATGTGATTACAAGGTTAATTTGATTTTAAATTTTTAAAGAAATTTTATGAATAATAAAGTGATGATGTTTTACTTTGAACCGAAATTTGATAATAGTATGTTTCTATATTAAAAATAAGCATCGATTAAAATTTAAAATCAATCAAAATCAGTTTGACTAAATTACAAACACAATACAAGTCTAAAAATCGTTTGAATAAGTAATTATTATTTTTGTCAAAGTGTTGCATTTCTATGACTATAAAATGCTATTTATTCACGCAATCAGGAGCTCAAAGCAGTACGTTGTCCGTCAGAAATATTTAATATAGAATTTGACAATCCTGACTGCCTGAAAGTTCTATACACCAGATCTGTTCTTTTACAGAATAAACAGTCGATTCTCTAAACACAAGGTGAATCCGTATCCCCTACATTCCACTCACAAAACACGTAAAAGTTAGGAGGGGTTTTCTTCACTATTAATTCACAGAATTAAATTTTGACAAAAAGTTACTGAATCTGACATAAAATTTTGTGACTGCGACTTTTTGTAGAGAGAACGCAACTTAAAATTGAAAAAAGTATCACATAATATCTCTCAGTTACACCTTTCTGTATAAGTGTAAAAAATGTCGCGTACAAATTTCAATATCCCATATATCAAAATTTCACTTCTTTGAGTACATGAGTCAGACATATTTTATCACATCGCATGGGTACAACAATAATAATTAATACATATACATTACCACAACAAGTAATACACCTTTATCTATAATTTGATGTATAACATGAGATCATTGATACAAAATTAAGCTCACTATGGATGCTTCTTCTATAGGACGCACTGGCTCTAATGATTCCTCTTAACTAAATACGCTAATGTATTCAAAATTGGCTAGAAAATATCTCAATTACCTACATTTCTCTTAGATACGGCTGGGTCATTTTGTTGAGAAAAGTATGGTACACTTTAATATGCTAACAAAATCATTATCTTGATGGCTGGTGTCTGGGAAATTCTGGATATCAGAATAACATTTTTAAAAATAGGGACAAAATTCGGGACGATTCATCAGGTGGGACAAGAATTCGGGACTGTCCCGCCTAAATCGGGACGGTTGGTCAGCTTAATGTACACGCCCTACCGCTTGTGTACAGGGAAGTATGGAATGCGTAATGTCAAAGCATGTGGTCTTTAAAAATGTGGAATTTTTTAATATTCACCTCAAATAATCAGAGTTCCTCCGCCTCCGCCAGATATGCTTCTGAACTTAATCAGCGCTTGTTATAGGGAATAAATGCTGAAAGCTCTGCATTTTTAGACGCAATAAAATCAATATCAAGGTTCCTGAATCCGTTAAAACTGCCACTCCGGCTCTGTGGGCATGTCAAAGATAAGAGAAGGATATATATCACACCCGAGTCGGTAAATTTACGAGTTAATGGATACTGGATAAAAAGTGCTTTTATCAGTTAGGTAGAAATGTTATATCGCCTCGATGTGGTAGATCCTAAACAAAATTGCCGGAATGATTGAAGTAGGTACTCTATGAAGTTTTTTTTTAAATTAACTTTTATTTTGCGTCAGAGTATAACTTTTTTTATATTATATTTTGTTCTTTTATATTTTGTTCTTAGCATTTTTAATGATTTTGCAAATGAACCGGCATTTCTATAATTTCGTCAAAATCGGTAAATCATAAATTAACGTAGATATAATTTTTAATAATTTATGTCTGAGATGACATTTTTTGGCAAAATTAATAGTTTAGCTGCATGAGCAAATTCTATTTCATCGAGATCGCTCGTACTGCATTAAAACTAGTTACCCAGGATTTGACAGATTTTTTGATTCTATTGACAGTATTGTCAGCAGATCAGCGTTTGATACTGCTGTATAGTATGATAAAGTCATGTGCCTGGCCACATCAGATTTTTTTTCATTTATACTGAAATCACAAGGACTTTGCATTTGAAGAGCAATAGTGTTTTTTGGCAATATGAGTACCATAATGTGCACCGCAAAAAATAATAAAATTGAAATTGGATGAAAACTTATGTTGCTGATTATTGACTAATATACGGGGTATAAATAGGGTAACAAATATTTAGAATAACTGTGTTATTTGTTCTGTTAGAAAAATAATGATTAAATAAAACTGTGTTTGTTTATTCTACTGCACAAAACAACAGCAGCCAACTTTCTTTTCATATGAAGTGGTATGAAATGCTATGAAATTTAGCAAAGGGTTTTATATCCGAAATTGCCAACTTTCATGAAAACTACAACTGATGCAAGTGGATACAAAAGGGACAAAGAAACAGATAAAAGTCAATTTAAAATAACCCTAGTTAAGAGGAATATATTGATTCTGGTTTGCGTTGTACAACAAACCAGAAGCAAGCATCCAATTTGCTAAATATTAAATGTAGTTTGTTTAATGTGCCTTTTTCAAAAAGGCATATGAAACAAACTACATTTAATATTTAGCAAGTTGGATGCTTAATGGTAATTCGATCATCACTTCCTTAATTTGTACTTTTTGTAATTTAGAGGTTTATTTTATTGCTTGTTTTATGTTTTAATTTAAAAAATAAACACTTGTTATTTTTCTTTGAGATGCACTTTATTAAGCAGATTATCATAATAAGTGTGATGAGCTGCATATGATGGAATTGGTCCTATCTCAAGAAGATATATGCTGAGCATCTTAAAAGGGTCAATAATCTTATTTGTTACTAAAACGTATGGTTATGCAACCAGTCAAATGTCAATAGACCATACGCAAAGTTAATTTTGGTGGCTAACTCCTTTGATCAGTTAGATATCGGTAAATACGTGGAATTGGCAGGTGATCTAGTGCACCCCAGATAGATCAAAAACAACACCAACGGCCCCGGTGGATTAATTAACCCCTAGGAACATTAGCAGTGATTAATGCGTCCCAAGTTCAAGTTCTAATTTCGGTACGGAAACGTGCCTCTCTGCAGCGCTTGTACCCCAAATTATTGCGTCGAAACGCCCACCAAGGGCTTTTATTGTTTACTTTATGATTATTCAACTGTAATTACACGAGAGTTTTCACATTTAAGAATGTATTCCGGTTGAAATGCATTGAGTGTAAAGAAATAAACGTCTTTATTTTGTAATTAATATACAGGGTTCACACTGCAACGACGTCCTGCATTTATTTCACGATATGGCAACCCTACGTATGCTCACTATTTCCTTTTATACGTTTACATATCCGGAAAACACTTGCCAAAACATGTTCAGACAACTGTGGAGCAAGAAAGTTGTTCAGAGAGCTGGAAGTTTATTTCCAAATTTAGCGAATTATTTAGTCTATGAGATAACTACCACCCTTAAAGGGGTTGCCTATGTCTAGGGTTGCCGGAAGTTCAAAAAGTATAAAGAGCAAAAAACTAACCAAAAATGTGCTATATATTTAAAATTTTCCCAGATATGTGGAACGCATGGGATCACCTTTTATAATTATATTCGCATATAAGGGCTGACCCATAAAATTGCAATAACCCACACTTAAGTTTTATAAAATAAAAAGAATATTACCGTACATTTTCGTGCTAAATTTTAAGAAAATATATACTAAGTTAGTAATCTAACCCAATTGTTGATGAGTTACTTCTTCTTTAGTTTTAAAAGAGACAGAGTTTGACACAATTCTAAAACATGCCTTTTCAATACGCTTTTTTTGTGGGGATTACAAAACTGACAACAAAAAGTCAAGTCAAGTTCATCATTGACTACTGTCAATATTTTTCAACTGAACAACATTTTTTCTTTTTATATACAGGGTGAGTTATTAGTATCCCGGCAGTCGATAGTCATCAAATCGTTTGAGAAAGAAAAGAATGTTTTATACAAGAGTTGTTTGACTCATTAGTTTCTGTAACGTAAAACTATTTTCATTTATACAGGGTGTTGCATTTAGGCGTGACGGAAAGTCAGTATATTTTATTAAATGGAACGCCCGGTATATCATACCATATTATGAATACTAAGGAAGTTGTCTTTCCAACTGTGTACGTTGTACCTGTGTAAAGTAAATAGTTCCTGAGATATTCAATTGTTTGTCAAATAATTGGCAATTGCAGGCCTTTCTCAAAAACTACGGCATTACTACATTTTTCCAGATATTGTCGTATAACTTTTGTCACATAATAACTAAACCCATAGCTAGATGCTGATGTCGAGAAAAATTAGATGTGCTATACAGGATGATCGTAGCATACACTAGTTTTTAAACGGCTTTTTCTTGAGATTTTTAAATGGAAAAACCTGTTGATTATTTCCTAATTGAAATGTCTCTTAAGTTCTTTGTAATCTATATTCACTATATCGTATGTCTATTTTTACTAGTTTTTGTGATATTTGGAATTTAAAGAGTAGTATGCTATCTAGTATCTTAATATTGCTCTGTATACAGGATGCTGGGTAGCATGATGCAAAATATTTAAAGGGTTATAGAAGAAGCCAGTTAGAACCTAATTAATTAGAAATGAAAAGGTTTAACGACATAATTTGTCAAATTGATATTTATAGGTTAATAATATGGTGACATAGGCCAACAAATGACATAGGCCTCAGTAGCTCAGTAGCTCAGTATAAAATTGAGTACTATTCATAATATAATAAAATATACAGGACGTTTCATTTAAAAAAATGTACTTACTTTCCGTCACACCTAAGTGCAACACCCTGTATAAATGAAAATAATTTTACGTTATAGAAAATGGCGAGTCAAACAACTTTTGCATAAAATATGTTTGTCTCTCTCAAACGATTTGTTAGCTATGGACCGCCGGGATATTAATAACTCACCCTGTATATATATATTTTTTATAAAGTAAGGTAAATCGATTTATCCGCCTGTTAACTTAACTGAAAATCAACCATCATGAAATAAAAAACCTCAAATATTACAGAAAATAAGTTTCAAGGAAATCCGCAAAGTTTTGCAATTTAGGTTAAATATTAAAAAAGGCGTATTTAAAAAATTTGACTACATATTTAGAATTAAAGAGCATCAAACGTCACAGGAAATAGTTTGTTAATCTGAAATATTTTAGACTCTGGGTCGCCATATTGAATTTATATATTATATTGAAGTTCTGTAATATTTATATTATAATATGTTTAAGTTCTGGAAATGGAAGTTAAAATGGAAGTTCTGTGATATTCATATTATAATAATATCAAATTAATTTGGTTGACATTTATGTCAAAGGCATCATAAAATAATACACCTAATAGTGAATAATGGTTTCGTTGTATCCACTGTCAGTAACGGTCAGACATAATACTAAATAACGCCATCTATGAAGAGGGTACTGATGTTCCTTGCCTGTAAGTGCCGAAGAAGTGAAGGTTCATGATACCCCTTGGTCCTATTTCGCCCTGAAATTACAGGAAATTTAACACCCCGTTTGGCGTCGGATAAAAAGAACGTTGAATATTTTTTTCAGGCAGATAGGCGGGCGCCCTTAAACCCAAAGAACTCAAAGGATGGCCGTAAAGAAAATAAATGTACCGGTATTCCTGCTATCGCACCTAACGATTTACAAGGAAATGAAGAAGTGTCAGAAGTAACGATATTACCAGGAAAAGTTTTTTCGGAGATGTCATTATGACACGCAAAATTTGAAAAAATCGGCATATTCAATAGGATGTAACTCGTTGACCGTTTGTTCAATCTTGATAAAACCAACACCATTCGATTCCCCTCTACTACGTATCAATTCGATAGTGAAATATCAAAACACGTGGTTTCTATGGATACATATCTTAATTTGAACTTGAACATTCTTTTTCAACTTTTTACATAAAAACTGGAATTATTAACTAACTTTCATCGTCAGGGTATAAATTTTTTGCGATTTAGTGGGTTGAACATATCCGACGCATTATTTATGCTGAGAAATGGCTACTATGTCGTACTATTTTGCTAATATTTACCTTCCCATGTGCTATGTACCTAATAAGTACTGTAATTATTAAAGCAAATATCATCATTAAAGTCTTCAGGTACAGTGGTGTATACAGTCTCGTATTTATTTCCTATTTCGTCTGAGCTACATTCGCGAAATGTATTTTAATTACTTCAAAATTAACGTACGCTGGTATGACTATGAGTTGGAAAACATAATTAACTCAAACAGAGCAACTGGAGCGAAAATTTTCGTCAAAAGATCCGATTCACCAGTGAGTATAATACGCAAACCGCTAAAATGCGGTCTTTCAGCATTAATGGGTTGCGTAGCTGACACCTACTTGCATCCACATACATATTCGTCGGCATGTCATACTCACAGTAGCGGATTACCCATAAGGCAATGAAGCACGTATATCATAGTAGATTCCACTCCGGATTTGCAACAAATCGATCAGACGGCTTTTATAATACACGGATCCGATTCAAGTACATGAGGGGTGCATTATCCCAAAAGATTTTAAAATTTATTCAATATTGTAACCTGTAAGTTTTGATAAAAACTCAGAAGGAAAACGCATGTCATAGTAAACTCCAGTCCGGATTTGTAACATATCGATCAGCCGGCTTTTATAATACACGGATCCGACTCAAGTACATGAGGGGTGCATTATCTGAAAAGATTTTAAAATTTATTCAATATTGTAACCTGTAAGTTTTGATAAAAACTCAGAAGGAAAACGCATGTCATAGTAAACTCCAGTCCGGATTTGCAACATATCGATCAGCCGGCTTTTATAATACACGGATCCGACTCAAGTACATGAGGGGTGCATTATACGAAAAGATTTTAAAATTTATTCAATATTGTAACCTGTAAGTTTTGATAAAAACTCAGAAGGAAAACGCATGTCATAGTAAACTCCAGTCCGGATTTGCAACATATCGATCAGCCGGCTTTTATAATACACGGATCCGATTCAAGTACATGAGGGGTGCATTATCCCAAAAGATTTTAATATTTATTCAATATTGTAACCTGTAAGTTTTGATAAAAATTCAGAAGGAAAACGCATGTCATAGTAAACTCCAGTCCGGCTTTGCAACATATCGATCAGCCAGCTTTTATAATACACGGATCCGATTCAAGTACATGAGGGGTGCATTATCCCAAAAGATTTTAATATTTATTCAATATTGTAACCTGTAAGTTTTGATAAAAACTCAGAAGGAAAACGCATGTCATAGTAAACTCCAGTCCGGATTTGCAACATATCGATCAGCCGGCTTTTATAATACACGGATCCGACTCAAGTACATGAGGGGTGCATTATACGAAAAGATTTTAAAATTTATTCAATATTGTAACCTGTAAGTTTTGATAAAAACTCAGAAGGAAAACGCATGTCATAGTAAACTCCAGTCCGGATTTGCAACATATCGATCAGCCGGCTTTTATAATACACGGATCCGATTCAAGTACATGAGGGGTGCATTATCCCAAAAGATTTTAATATTTATTCAATATTGTAACCTGTAAGTTTTGATAAAAATTCAGAAGGAAAACGCATGTCATAGTAAACTCCAGTCCGGCTTTGCAACATATCGATCAGCCAGCTTTTATAATACACGGATCCGATTCAAGTACATGAGGGGTGCATTATCCCAAAAGATTTAAAAATTTATTCAAGATTATAACCTGCAAGTTTTGATGAAGGAAAACACATTTGGTGTCTAACTAGATATGAATATACGGATATGCCTATCATACGGACTTACTGTAATGATGACATAATTAATGTATAGTGAATGGTAATATACAGGCGGGATGTAAATTTTTAAATAATATAAAAACTACAGCCATAACCTGGATTTGAACCAGGGACCTTTGTGCCGCTAGCACAATGCTCTCACCAACTGAGCTATTGAGGCCTATGACATATGTTAATACGGTATATCCGTATATTCATATCTAGTTATATTTCACGTTCAGTAACTGACTTTAAATTACATTTCTGGTGTGAACCCTACGTCATGTAGATGACATTTGATAGGTGTCATGATAGGTTAGGTTTGGTAGCGTTTTTTAGTGGTTTTTGTTTTGTTTTTTTCTGCCTTTCCTTGATATGATGATTTTCCCTAACATATGGCATAGGCCTCAATAGCTCAGTTGGTGAGAGCATTGTGCTAGCGTGTCCCTGGTTCACATCCAGGTTGTAGCTACAATTTTTAATTTATTTAAAAATTTACATCCCGCCTGTATACTACCATTCACCATACATTGACATTTGAAATCCATTCAGATTTGAATGCATTTGATCTGTTTGACAACTACTAATTGAAGAAGCGTAAAATAAAACTGAAGCTTTTCCCAGTGAATCTTGTTCTACATGCCAAGATATATTTCGGCAACAGATCGGTTAAATTAATTTGCAAAGTTTAAAATTGGCAAAATAAATTTGTAAGCACGACACGAAAATATCCAAAAGTTTTTTTATTATTTCTACACTGTTATAAACTGTTATTATAACAAGAATTCAAATTATTATAAAACTGTTTATGATGTTATATAAAACGTTCTTTTTTTTATTCCTTTATTTTACTTTGTGGGTGGGGCCCCCAAATATAATTTGCCCAGGGTCCCCACTATCCTGAATCCGCCACTGCATACTCATAACTCATAGCATACCCACCGATAGTGTCACGAAGTATTGAACGCTTGGAGTATAATTAAACCACTCCATTTATCACATAGTGCGTAATATTCAGGTTTGTTATAAATTAATCAAATCCAGTCCAATGACTACTTAAACACTTAAGTGGCAATTCAAAAGCGTCTGTGTGCAAATATTTCAAATACGGGATTTTACAGGTTCTATAACTGTAAAAGGGCATTGGTATCAGATAACAGTTGAATCTGAAAAATTCCTGTTTGAAATAATAACAAAATTGTATTTTAAACTTCTTAAGGACTTCAAAAATCTAATAAGTCCATATGAAAATTCTTACACATTATGAGATTTACTTTCTAGAACTAATGAGGTAAAAGTTTCATATGGCTTTATTTGTCTTTTCATTTGTTTTCATTATTTTCATATTTTATACCTGGTTGTGTTCTGCCTTCGTTTTCGCATTGGTTGATATGATATGTTTGACATTTTATGTTTGTATTTTACTTTGGTTTGTTAATATTTTAAACAGCTGCTGGCTTTACTCATAATGGCATTTACCAGATTTAAACCCAAATCCTAGAAATCCTGTGAAATCCAGGACACCTGGCAACCCTAGTGCAAACCAATCCAAAGATAATAGTTTTTGATAGATACTCATACGCATAACGTTCGAATCCCAAGTCAGATAAACAATTGTTTCCTTAAAAAAGAATCTGTAAACGCTATTGCTAAAAAGTCCTTTGGTGTTTTTTAAAGAACATTAAATTGATGATGAAAGTCAACTATTTTAACATATTTTTTTTTATTTTATCTTATAGATCAGTGTGGCAGTACAAATCATTGCAACACAATGGTAAATTGTGTAAAAAGTGTCATTACGTTATTAAATAACGACTATCAAGGGAGCAGTAACTGGTTGGTAAAAACTTAATCCATTAGAACTAGGTGAACGTGATAAAATAAAAAAAAACATTAGGAACAAATTACGTTTTACGAGAAAAGTCGTAAAAACCATAAAATATATAAAAAAGTAAACTAAGTGGGCGCTGTTCTACCAATAAGTAACTAACTATAACAAACTAATTAGTACTTGCACAGTAGAGTGGAATTTTTGGTCTGGCTTGTAATAGGGATCAGGGAAAATGGAAAAGGCTTGTTATACGGTAATGGGAATCTTTCAGAAGCCATTGAAACAGTAGGGTAGTGTAATGCGGTAGCGGCTGTAGCCTGTTGAGATCCATTTAATATGTGCCATTGTGAGAAATCGTCGGGATAAAATATTTTCAGGATATTAAGGTCAAATACTTTCACTGGAAATCGGATTTTTCCAGCGCTTAACGTGCGGGATGGAGACTATTTCTTAAGCTCCAAAGATTTTGTTTGTCGAAAATTCTTGAATGTTACACTTTGCAATAAGCAAAATTTGCCAAAAACATACAGACAAACAAGTGTGGTGATCACGGAAATCAGGAGAAAGAAAAATCCTTCAAAAATGTCAAAATCAAATATGGCGCCCATAAGAAAACTGAAAGGTGGCCATGATTTCTGCACCGTCTTGGTTAAAGTGTTTATTATGCTGAAAACAGAAATTTGTCAACAATCAAACAAAAAAAGATAGAAATTTTTATAAACATATAATATAATAATGATAAAAGCAGGTAAAGAAATTCCCCCAGTGGTGCCAGTGGTGCCAGTCCTAGTGAGTTTTTAGCCCACCGGTGTATCAATCAAGATAAATTTTGAGTATTTGAGAAAACATAAGAAACTCTCTGAGATGGTTTGTTATTTTAAAAAATCCTCAAACGAGTCGATTTTCAATTATTAAAATATACATATTTATGCAAAATAAATTTCCAATCCTGAATTGTTGCTGTCGTCGACAGTTTCCTTTCCTTCATTTTCTTACTGATTTTAGTAGATCTACAAATTGTATTATGGTAGGTAACAGAAATATTTTATGGGATCACATCAGTAAATAATCGTTTTGTTCTCTGATGCAGTATCTGAAGTTTTGTAGACATACACCGTTTACTGCAAGTAAAATTTTGCAATTTTAAATGCATTTGGACCTTATTGTAAATGTTACTGCAGTCGCCCTAACATCGAATGAATAAGCTTTTAAATTTTATCCTGAGGTATGTGGCTGCTTTCACCAGATTTCTGTTAGCACAGATTTTGCACATGTTTTTTGAAAGTGTTTCTTCTACAATAATTTAGATACTGGGGATAAATAAAGAAATCTGATGTGGCCAGGCACATGACTATATATACTATACAGGGTTAGCCAAAATTAGCGGAACACCTAAATAATTCTCCAACCGTAAGAAATTGCCAAAAATTGTTCAAACAAAAGTTTTTTTGGCTTTAAACAAGCTACCTTTTAAATATATTTTCAATATACAGGGTGCTCATTTTATTATAGAAATTTTGTAACATTTCCTTTTTTTAAATAGAACACCCTATATATTATTACATTTTTTAATTCTAAGATTAATTCTAAGAATTTTTTATACGAATAATTTTTTTATAAAATGCATTATTTTTTAATTAGAAGCTATTAACCAGAAATTGTCAAAATTGCCGGAACACCTAAATAATTCTCCAACCGCAAACAAATTCGCAAAAATTTTTTGGGCTTAAACAACCTCTCCCCTAAATATAGTTTTAATATACAGTGTGTTCGTTTTATTATGGAAATTTGCAAACCATTCTATTTTCTAATAGAATACCCTGTAAATTTTTATTTTTTTAATTATAACAACATTTTAAAGAAATAAGTTTTTTTGAAAATTCATTATTTTTGAGTTATGAGCAATTAAGCAAAACTTCTAAACTTCAAATTAAGAATATTTTCCCAGATACATACACATTTATTTTACTGTGACAGTTTGAACATTTAATTTAATTCTATTTAATTGTATTGTTATTTTCTCTTGTTTTTTTTATTTTTTACCCGTTTGGTTAAAGTAAAAGTTCATGAGTATTGATTAATTGCTTATAACTAAAAAATTAAAATTTTAGAAAGAAATAATTCCACATAACATTTTAGAATTAATCTTAGCATTAAAAAATGTTAAATATACAGGCTGTTCTGTTAGAAAAAGGAAACGTTTGCAAATTTCTATAATAAAAAAAAACACTTTGTATATTAAAAATATATTTGAACGAGAGGTTGTTTAAACCCAAGAAAAAGTTATTTGAAAAATTTTTGGATTTTTTTACTGTTGGAGAATTATTAAGGTGTTCCGGTAATTTTGAATATTTTTTGTTAATAGCATATAAATAAAAAATAATGCATTTTATAAAAATTTGATTCCTATAAAAAATTCTTAGAATTAATCTTAGAATTAAAAATTTTAATAATATATAGGCTGTTCTATTTAAAAAAAGGATAGGTTACCGAATTTCTATATTAAAATGAGCACTCTGTATATTGAAAATATATTTAGTTGATAGCTTGCTTAAAGCCAAAAAATTTTTGTTTGAACAATTTTTTGATATTTCTTATGGTTAGAGAATTATTTAGGTGTTCCGGTAATTTTGGCTAACCCTGTATATAAAATTAATAGTTTAGCTGCATGAGATTCCATTTGATCGGTATCGATCGTGTCTGCATTACAATAAACTTGTTAGCCAGGATTTGACAGATATTCTGATTCTATTGACAGTAGGTATTGTCAAAACATCACTACCTTTGACCATACCTACTGTCATTAGAATGAAAATATCTGTCAAATCCTGGCTAACACTATCTAGATTGTAGACTTCCGCGGTCTGAGTTAATTAATGATATATTGATTTCCGGGTGGAAACCGCGTTGAGGACTTTGAAGCAGTCTGACTGCTTCAAAGTCCTCAACGCGGTTTCCACCCGGAAATCAATATATCCTGGCTAACTAGTTTTATATTAATGCAAACACGACCGATCTCGATCAAATTGAATTGGCTCATGGAGCTAAACCAATAATTTTACCAAAAAATGTCATAGACATAAATTACACGAAATTTCCTCTACTTTAATTTATTATTTAACTATTTTGACGAAATTACAGAAATGGCGGCTCATTTGCAAAATTGTTGAAATATGCTATCACACAGAAAAGTGATTATTTGGAACGAGAAAACATAATTCCTTGAATCTATTTACTAGATTCAAATGCATATTGACTTGGATGTAGAAAGTTAGGTATATACAAGAAATCCCACATACTGAATATAAGTAAAATAATTTCTCAGATAAATGCTGTCAACAAATAAATTCTTTCTTTATAAGAACCAATATTGTATTGAAAGAAGTAATTGAATTTTTCGTCCCAAAAATGTTAATTTCTCCAACGAAGTAATAGTAAATCCATCCAAGTGCGTAGTTACTTGATCCAAGAAAATATAAGAAATTTAATATAAGTAAGTATTGTTTACTGAATAACAACCCACCAATTATTTAACTGAAGTGATTCTCACTTCTTTCAAGTAATCCCTTTCTCTAAAAGGAGCCTACCCTAGTACGCAAACAACAACGAAGTACCCGTAGGGGATGTGCCGTGTGATTTATTGGGGATGTGTATTGTGATTTATAGTGTACAATAAACGTTTCAACACGGAATAGTTTGATGTAACGCACGCAACAGTTTAGAACGAGTAAGTAAATATAACATACCTATCTTGTTAATTAGCAATAGAAAACGTATTTGTGCCAAATCTTTAAAATTCCTGCATTAAGTAGCTAAAAATATTTACCGGGAATAAAAATATACACTTCATTGAAGACTGTTTACTTACTTCACCAGAGTAACCACTTTGTTAAATCTAGTAATTATTCCAAGAAATGAAATTTCTTGGTTGAAGTCCATAATCTCTCGCGTATATACGAACCTACCAACTACTTCAGCCAAGTAATTCTCTCTTCGTTCGAGAGATCACTTTTCTGTGTGTAAGAGTAAACATCCAGTTCCTTTGGACCCTTTTGAACAAAAAATTTTTCAGCTCTAAGTTTCGTCATGAAGCTCCAACATACTACGTATGATAAAGTAAAAACAAATTATTGCGAATAGATGAATGTTTGTAATAAAGTACTTGATACCCTGACCAATTATTATGAACAGGTGTAAAAAAATATTTGATTGTGTTTTTTGATAGATAAATGAACATTAATTATAAATAAATTCTATTTTTTTATTAAATTTCTTGGTTGAAGTCCATAATCTCTCGCGTATATACGAACCTACCAACTACTTCAGCCAAGTAATTCTCTCTTCGTTCGAGAGATCACTTTTCTGTGTGTAAGAGTAAACATCCAGTTCCTTTGGACCCTTTTGAACAAAAAATTTTTCAGCTCTAAGTTTCGTCATGAAGCTCCAACATACTACGTATGATAAAGTAAAAACAAATTATTGCGAATAGATGAATGTTTGTAATAAAGTACTTGATACCCTGACCAATTATTATGAACAGGTGTAAAAAAATATTTGATTGTGTTTTTTGATAGATAAATGAACATTAATTATAAATAAATTCTATTTTTTTATTAGGATGCTTGATCTTTTTATTACCAGCGCCAACATTTGTACTAAAATGAAGTGTTATTTTTTAAATTCAAAATTATAGAAAAAAAAATGAGACAACAAAGTTGCAACGCTTTTTTAGCCATATTCGAATTCAGCGCTAACTAACTAAATAAAAAAAAGTATATTTAGGTTAAAGTTACCGACAACAAATTCAAATCTGTCGGACCGTATTATTAAATGCAGTGTCATGAAATGCTTTTCATAATCGTGTCCACAGCATTTCCTCTGAAATACAAAGCATTGAAATTAATTGAAGTTCCATTCCGAAAGGGGATTTTTACGGGAGAAACACTATTTTGGCACAATAGCCATTTAATTTGTGAACTGACCCTTGAAATGGCGCGATAATTGCCATAATTGCGCACTGGCACATACAACGACTGTAATTAAATCTGGTCTTCATATCCCGACTGGAAGACCTGCAGACCAGTCCAGCAAATAGGGTACTGTTCCGGAATTGCTTTTCAAAAATAGTGCTGGAAATTAAGTATCGATTTGGCCCCTTTGTCCGACGTAACGCTTGAAGATTCGCCATGAATGCGACAATTCTACCGGAAGTGCCAATCTGTGAAGGCATTTTCAGGATTAATGAGAACTGATTACCTAGATTAGCTCCGTATGGTTTTCACTACAGCCCACAGTGGTAGATAATGCGAACCTAGCCAGTCAAAATTATTTTAGCGTTATAGTCCAATTTAATCCAAAGTGACATAAATATGTTAGTAGATAACCAAATAACTTAAAACCAATGAGTTTGTCACCCTGGAAAATGTAGATAACGTACAGGAACGGGCCAAAGTCCGATGTAGATTTTTGTACTAATTTTTAATTTCCGCAAAAATTCTCGATTGTTGTGTTAAACAATTTGTTTTATAATAAACACTGTGTTACAAACAAAAAAAAACGAAATATACTTTTCACGAGACATAATGGCAGAGCTGTACATAATGGCATAGCTGAAATTTTCCAAACACCCCCAAAATCTCGATTTTTTAAAAAAAACCGTTTTTGGGTACTTGCGCGTGTATAAAAATTCATAACTTTGCCATTTTTTATTCGATTCCCAAAATAAAAAATGCAAAGGAAAGAGGAACCATAGGCCATTATAAAGGTGTCTGTTCAGTCAGATCCAATAACAAATCGAAAAGTTATGGACGTTCAAGTTCAGAATTTTCCTATTATTTTCAGATTTTTTCTACTTTCTACTCTCTACAACAATTTGATGACCTGTTTGAATCTGTAATATTTTTTGCTATTTTTTTATTGAATGCCCATTTAAATAATTGTCTAACACGCGCTTGTTTATTACAATCGGTTGAGACGAAATATACAAGCCGACTGTAATAAATCGGTAGTCTTTATACTCATTAATTAGACATTACTAGCACTTATATTTACAGTTATTCTAAAATTACGACACTGTTTTTTTTCTTTTCCTTTTTGCTTTTACCTGCCAGACTATCACGATATTATAGTTAATATGAATCAAGAGTACGGATTTATTACGGTCGGGCAGTAGGTATATCTGCCTAGTGTGAATGTCAAGACGTTGATTAAACTTCGATAACTCAGTCAAATTTCAACCGATTCTAATAAACAAACTCGTATTAAACGCAAACTTAAATGGGCCTTCAATAAAAAAATAGAAATAAAAAATTATGGATTGAAACAGGTCATCAAACTGTTGTTAAAGGTTAGAAAATCTGAAAATAATGGGAAACTTCTGAATAGGTTAAGATTGTCGATTAGTGATTTTACGATATTTGGGTACAAGTCGAATAGTACTTAATGACATATTAGATAGACTAAAATACAATAAAACAAGGTAATAAACAAACAAAATAATGTCTAGTTAATGTGAATCAAGAGTACGGATTTATTACGTTCGGGCCGTAGGTATTTTCCTTCTGCCTAGTGTGAATGTTAAGACGATGATTAAACTTCGATAACTCAGTCAAATTTCAACCGATTCGAATAAACAAACTCGTATTAAACGCAAATTTAAATGGGCCTTTAATAAAAACAATAGAAATAATAAATTATCGATTGAAACAGGTCATCAAACTGTTGTTAAAGTTCAGAAAATGTGAAAATAATGGGAAACTGAACAAATCTGAGTTTGAACGTTCATAACATTTCGACTTTTTTATTGGGTCTGACCGAAGTGTTCCCTCTTTCATATGCATTTTTTGTTTTGGAAATCGAGTGGAAAATGACGGAGTTCAGCATTTTTATACACATGCAAATACCCAAAAACAGCCTTTTTTAAAAAAATCGAAATTTTGACGGTGTTTGGAAAATTTCGTATATGCCCTTATGTTCTGTTCTACCAGCTCAACAACTTACACTATGTCTCGTGAAAACTATATTTTCATTGTAACACAGTGATATTCAGTAATGAAAATTTGGAAATTTAATTTAGCTTACAGTTTTCTGCAATAACTAGAAGTAAATTATGGCGTTTTCGTTCTTATTATAATAGACAACTTTTCAGCACTAAAGCGTTCCGAAAAAAATTATTTACCACTTACTCTACTATACAATACAGTCCCTATCATGATACAACTATGATGACAGTAGCTTTGTAAAATAATCGTATTTGACTCGAATATAACAGATATCCTTAACTATGTGCTCGTCAAATAATATACTATTACTCTACTTTACTTCTACAAGTTTGCTTCAATAAAAAATATATTTTTGTTGTTCCATTTCCAATAAAAAAGAATATTGGTAACTTATTTTGAGAGCATCCTACGCGAAAAGTATTAACCACACAACTAATATGTGATACCGTCTCTATACAAGATAACATATTACTTATGTTATTTATAGAGATCAAATCATGACCACAAATCTCATTGGTTGCTCTAGGCCTCAGTGTCTTTGAACTTCCAATTCGATATAAGCAGTTCCTGAAACCTCTTGACACTGCAAACTTTCAAAGGCAATATAAAGGTTGAGTTATTAAAGCTCAAACTTGATACAGGGTGGGATGAGTAGAGCTCTTCCCTAGAGTATTCCTATGACCTTTTTCTTGCGGAGTTTTGTGTCCACACGTTCCAGAAACGAATGGCTTGAGATTTGGAAAAGAGGAAACATAAAATATAATATAGATACACTGAAATAGGTGGACAGTCCCTCCAATTTATGTATCTATAAAGATTGATTTGTAACTAGTAGCAAAAAAATAAAATAATAGAAAGAGATTTTTTGTTGAGCATTTTTTGTCTAAATCATACTCAACTGTTTGTCAACTGTTCAATTTGACTGAAACGACAAAACTCAAAATACCAAGAGATGGATATCGGGGTATGCTGGGCTGGGTCCATAAATCTGGTATGCGAACCGTAAATAAGGGTTGGAATTGCTATAGAATTTCGTCAATTGACTGCTAAATTTCCTCGAAGGATATTTCCCATTATTCAGATACTGGATATCAGATCGACGCATGCAAAACAATGTAAATTTATGGGACCTCATGAATACATATGGGGACCCAACTTTTAAAGGACCTGAACGACCCCGTTCACCGGAATATGCAAGAGGTGACATAATATTTATATAGATATGATACCTTATTTATATCGCCCACAATACTATGAAACATATAAAGATGAAGCTGTTTTTTGGAAATTAGTTAATTACCGATGAAAATCAAGAAGGAAAGCGAATTACTTGTTTATATTAAAAACAAACCAAAAGCACGTATTTATTTTGTACCTACAATAAGTTTAAATAATTGACATACCTACTACAAAACCATTAATCAAAATATTTCATAGATTCCAATTACTTTATTTGTCAAAAGCTCATATAACTCTACATTCGCAGGATCGATTTCAGTCTGATGTAACTAATTTTCTATCTGATTTTAATAAATTTTAAGCTGATATTTAATAAGCGACAATTTATTTGCTATCGAACAATTTTCAAGCGTAACGCGTCGTTGTACTTAATTGCATTTTCTTTAATCTACTTAAAATTATTCTTCCGTCTTGTACTAATTTCATTGCAACTTGGAGGGCTTCTTGTTTCGTGCAATATACATTCTTCTAGCGGTGCCTTAGAGGGTAATGGTAGGTCATGTACGCCAATGAATTTTAATATTGCGCAGCTCACGAGAGCATTTTGCCCTCAATCAGCATTTTAAGTATTCTTCAGCCTTCTAACTACGCGTACATTTTAGGTACACTAACGCTCATAGGATTCGGAAAACTTTTAAAAATTTATCAAACCCTTATTTTTATTTACTAAATTTTTGTAATAAAGCTTTATTTTTATTTACTAAAGGTTTGCATCAATTCATGGCGTCATAATAATGATACCTTGATGATATATAAGCTGTCCCATAAAGATTGCAACAAACTGATAGGGATAGTAGGGGACATCTACACCTTTTCAACTTCAAATTGAGATTGAACAATTTCAAATTGGGGATAAGCATTTCAAATTCAAAATAAAAACAATTTCAATCTGGGAATAAACAATTTCAAAATGAATAAACATGAATAAATGGGAATAAATAATTTCGATTTGGGCATAAGCAATTTCAAATTGGGAGTAAACACATTCAATTTGGTACTATGCAAATTAAAATTAGCACTAAACAATTTCTTATATAAATAAGATTATAATAGTTATTAAAAAAACTGATTATAATATTTATTATTATTATTATTATCAACTACCTGTTACATAATAATTATTATAATAATTGTTATTTATTTAAACGACCATTTCTGCTAGACCATGCTGGAGATTTGGATGTATGCAACATATCTTCCACATTTCTTCCATATTTCTTCCAGCCGCTGCACAGTGTGAAAAATAAACAAAATTGGCCCTATTTATAACTCTTTGATAACTCGCGTATAAGAAACGTAAATTGTAAAAATGTTCGCTAAACCGGTTAGCAATGGTATCAGTTCAAAGTTTCGATTTGTGCAAAGCGTATGTTTGGGTGTTTGACACCATTGCAATAATTGTAATTTTCTGTGGAGTTGTTGACAATAACTTTATTATTTTTGTAAAATGAAGAGTGTTCCTCAAGGTATGTAAATACGTTTTTTAATTTATTCTATGTAATTAAATAATTTAACATGTTTTTTTGCAACTTTTATTACAACGTAGCAAAAATTTTATAAACTTAAAGTTCGCCTAGACTTATAAAATTCCCCGCATATCCCCGGTTAGAATTATAGCTCATTGTAAAGATCAGACTTTGTTCTTTTTGAATATGTAGACAGTTTCTCCTCATACTTACTCAAAATGAATTTCTGTTTATTTTTAGAATGTAGTACATACAATTTACGTATGCGCCTATGGGAAGGCTCTTTATTTTTTTCGAATCAACTTTGTTGGAGGATTTCTTGGTCTTTGAGATATTCTTGAGGTTGGATTGATTTTTTCTTACCCAAAAATTGCATCAACCTTTAAATTTTTTTTGCATCCAATGCATTTTCGTTATGTTTTAATAGCACGACTTGAAAAGCAGCAGAGAACTGAGCACAAAATTAAATAATTTTTGAGTATTATAATTAATTTATTGTAGTTAAAAAACAAAAAAAAATTAGTTTTGCTAATCTTGGTGATAAAAATTGCTGAAATCTCGTTTTTGGATTGTATGGCATGTGTGCCTGGATATTGAAAGAAAAAAATTGTTTCAACGGAACATGAAAATAAAGAAGACAGTTCCGAATATGAAGATGTAGAAATTGAAGTACAGATGAATATAGTGAAGCTGATGATGAAGATGAAGAAGACCAAGACGAATAAACAAATACATTTTTATATTCTTTTTTATAAGTTTATAGTATTCAATAGGCACAAAATCTTTTTATTTACTAAATTTTGAAAATTACTTATTTCATTCATATTTAAATTATTAAAGAAGAATACTAAGAAAAATTGAATTTCCATTTTAACCTTTGGTGCCTTGAATAAATGCTCTATTACATTATGTATGTTCACTATGATGAAAATTAATTAAGTGCGTTGCCATTACATAATACGGGAATAAGCGGATTTAAACCTGGTTGGGACCTACTTTTCAGGATTTGTCATTGTTACCAGGTTATATTGTTCTTCTACTCTTCTAATTTTGGCTTTGTAATTTCCAACCCTGAAAACTCCCGAATACTAAATTTCAACTAAATTCAAAATATAAAAACAAATGTCAGCCAATATATGATCCGCCATTTTGCTTTTTTATTTTAGGTTCGAATTTATAATCATCAAATCCCCACAAACACTGAATTTCCGCTAAATTGAATGTAGTTTTCGAACAAATGTCCGCCATATTGGATCGGACATTTTGTTTTTATTAACTTAGAATTTAGATTTATAATCAGCGACCCCAAATCCCCCCTAATGCCGAATTTCAGCTAAATTGAAAATAATTTAAGGATTGATGTCCGCCATATTGGATCGGCCATTTTGTTTTTTCAACTTTTGATGTCGGATTTGTAATCGGCGACCCTTCAAATATTAGATTACCGAGTTTTACCTAAATAGAAAATACTTTCGACTTTTGGCCAGGTTTTTGGGAATTTTTCACACTGTGCGCCGTCAGCGATATTCAACTTGTGTGGTGTTTGCTATGTCATCAACAGCTATGATGAGGGGCAGTTGGGTTGCTCGGTTAGTTTTCACGCCAGCTTTAAGAGTTGCCCAAACAGCTGTAATTGAGTTAAACGTCTTTGTCGATTACCAACACCACTGCTGACTGATACATTTTCTGAGCAGTGCGGAGCCATTTCTCGGTGCTTGATTCTTTACCCATCGATGGGCCGTCAATTTCTTGACATTCAATGTATCTGCTTGAGATATCCAGTCTCCTTTATTATAATATGACATCTTTGGACAAAATATTAGAAACATATACTAACATATAATATAAAATAGTATCTATTTTGACCTTGACCCAGGTATATTTGCGAGGTAGGTATTCTGAGGAATGCACAATATCAGCATCAATATGCAAACCGGGGTATCGCGCTAAAAGAATCATTAACATGCAAATTGAAGTGTTGTCCACACCGGCTCGCATGGCACACGTCCAATAGGATTCATTAGATTCATTACCGATTGCGAGCGTTAAAACTGAAGTTTGAAACAGGAAACTAAATTTATTTTTTTTTATTTTACTCGAATCAAAAATGGTGGCTATTTTTGAGTCATCAAATCCGACATTTTTTACATCTGTATGTGTGTCAGCTCTTCCTAACAAATAGAATAATTCCTTCCTAAAATTGACCTTATTCGAGTCGAAATACTTATAATAGAATGACTTAATTGTACGATACACATATTAAAATATATAAGTATAGGGGTAATAAATACATCTTGGTCAAAAAAGAACACAGTACCACCCTCGATAATCGATTTTGAATAAGAAGTTTCCACAAATACTCTCCCCAAGAAATACAGGGTATAAAAGTTGTTAAAGAGTGTTAAAATGTTAGAGATATTACCTTTCACCCTAACACAAAATGACATAATTGCCTCTGTTTATGACCATCAGTGGACCATCAGGTATTATAATTACCATCCATCTGGCCCAAGGTAAGTGCGTCATAAAACACCTCGGCCTTCTCAAGGTCATATCTTGAAATAAAGAGTTATGACTACAAATTATGACTACATTGTCAACATTGGCTTTTTGTTCATAAAATGTGGTTCTCTATCACTCCTTAAAACATTCTGTAACGACACATCCTGTATATATGTGGTCATTACATTATTCTCCATCTTTTAGTTTTTATTATTCTCCTCTATAAAGTACGTTATATGGAATCCGGTATGTGAAATAAAACACGGTTTTCGCTAATTAGTCTCTTCTATTTATTCTGCACCTAGTTGTACAGCATTGCCTTATATGGAATAGTTTATTTCTGATTTAAGCCAGCGATATACAAAATCCATATGTATTGTACTTTCCGTAGGATTTGGTGACCGATGACCCGTTCTGTTATTTACTATTGGAAATCCCCGATGCGTGCTACTATCGCATTTTCCACATTTTATTGCTATGTCCGTTCGACTGTTTGAACTTCGAATAGAAATTACCCTAGCTACAGCAATGCTTTTTTATTTACAGGATTTCCGTATCGCTTAGAGCCGTTTTACACGATCGAGTTTTCTAACGAAATTATCACGAAATTATTAGCGAAAATTGTCACTATAGTTTTGGTGAGAACTAGTGTCCGACCGAACATTGGGCTTCGGCTTCGGCTTCGGCCACCTTCGGCCAAAAATTGAACCTTCGGCAAAACATCGGCTTCGGCCAAAATTAGGCCGAAGGTTTAGCCGAAGCCGAAGGTTCGCGCATAGCGCATGCGTACCAAGAATTGTGAAAAGAAAGTGATATATTTGATAATTTGTTTACTTTGGTGCTTGCCGAAAATGTGGATGAACTTTTTGTGTCCTATAATAATAGAAGAAGAACCCCTAAAACAACAGTTGAAGCATTAGAAGGAATTAGTAGTAAATAAATTCAACAGGCCTGACGTTAACAACAATGTAGATGAAAGAAACTTTGTTGTGACCTGAAAAAAGTTATAAATCTTTGTAAATATTTTTCTACGAACAATTAAATAATTTTTCAAGTTCGGCCTGATTCCTAAAACTCGCAAGTTAGTAATAATTTTTTGTTTGGTGATATTTGGCCTACGCATAATCATCAAGAACCAATAAAAATTAGCACATTAATTAAATACAAATATAAAGAAAATCATCATTAGACTGAAAATTATACAGTTTTTATATTAAATTGAAAGTAATATTTTCTGTTTTGTTGCTATGAATCAATAGTAGAGAAAAAACTAAGTGTTTTGCGACGAAAAAGCAGATGGATGGTCTGAAGAATTTTAATATTGATTATTGATATCAGTTTTTTGTTTTTAAATCAAATACTGTGCGTCTCCAGATTATTATACATATAATGGACCTACATTCTTTCCTCGCGACAACGTTATTCTTCAAAAATAGTTGTGGGTACTCTCAAAAATCTATAAATCAGCAATTTGATGAAGAAAAACGATGAAAAATTAGAAATGATTAAAGTTGCTCAAGAATAAACTATCAATTGCCTTACAGTTCAATTAAAAGTGTCTGAAATTTTAGATATCGGTCCAGTTCATGGCGAATCTGAACCGGCACGTGCCTAATTAAAAAAAATCTGTGTGGCCAGGCACATGACTTTATCATACTATATATAAAATTAATAGTTTAGCTGCATGAGACTCTATTTGATCGAGAGCGGCCATGCCTGCATTAAAATAAAACTACTAGAACTAGACAGATATGTCGATTAAAGCTGCGTTCGGATATTGTACTCCGTTGACACCGGGTAAACCGTCCAAATGACACTTACGTGTTATTGGATGTAAAAAGTGTAATGTAACATGCGAACGCAGCTTATATTGACAGAAGTTATTGTCAAAACATTAGCGTTTGACACCAAGACTACCTACTGTCATTAGAATCAAAAAATCTGACAAATCCTGGCTACTAGTTTTCATGCAGTACGATCTCGTAGAAATAGAATTTGCTCATGCAGCTAACCTATTGATTTTACCAAAAAATGTTATTGTGATAAATTATTCAGAATTTCCTCATCTTTAATTTATTATTTAACTATTTCGACGAAATTCCAGAAATGGCGGCTTATTTGCAAAATATTTCAAAAATGCTAAGACTAAACCTCCAGTTCCTTTGGACCCTCTTCAACAGAAAGCTTTTCAGCTCTAAGTTTGGTGATGAAACTTCTAAATATGAAGTTTCGTTCCGATACCTTTAGTAGTTTCTCCGGAATCGTCGCCACAAAAAAACGGGTACACACACACACACATACACACACACAGACATTTTTTTGAACCTTGGTCAAAAATGTTCAGGGGACCCAAAAAGGCATATTTCCGCTAAAATCTCAAAAATTTTTTTTGGCACGATTACAATACTTTACATACTGCGTATGATAAAGTAATAATAGAGATCTAAAATTTTGGAATCAGGATTTTAAATGTGAGAATACATGTGTATTACGTAAAAAATAACCCTACAGTTGTTTTCTTGCATGATAGGTTATGTTTGTCTTGTTTTTTTTAATCAGCAGGATATATCTCAAAGATAAACTGTAAAGAATAAGAATTTTCTGATATTATCTTTTTTACTGAAGTTCAGGCTAAGTTATTATTGGGGAACGATAAAATGAAAACATAAGAACAAACGCTAAAATAATAGATAAAACTAATAAACTAGTAACTAATTCATACAAACAATGTATAGAATGGTGATATACAGGCGGGATGTATATCACCATTTACTATACATTGATTATTTCATCATTACGGTAAGAACGTATGATACGGTATATCCATATATTCATACCTAGTTATTCATATAAAATATTCAAATTTTATATCTGAGCACCAGACTAAATTTGAAACAATTTTTCTTTATAACGTTGCACATTTTATTGTGAAAAACTGATAGGTTACTCTTGAGCAAATATAACAGTTTCTTGTTTTTCGTTAAATCAATTTTGTAACAATAACGGCGACGATTTTAGGACATCCATTATAGATATAGTACGGTCCATATGGGGATACACTGTTGGTATAGATAAATTTGTACATATTAATATAGTATGTACAAATTTATCTTTAAATTTCGCCACTTCTTTAGCATTATGAACTTCCTTCGGCTTCGGCTTCGGCTTCGGCCGAAGGTACAGGAAAAGCCGAGCATCGGCTTCGGCTTCGGCCCAAAAAATCACCTTCGGTCGGACACTAGTGAGAACTATTGGCATATTTATGGCGAGAAAGAATTGCTGGACACCATTTGACACGCACCAATTAATTTCAATATAATTAGAATCCTTAGTGACATAAACATGGTCTTAAGTAACCAAATGACCTAACACCGATCAGTTTGCCCTAGAAAATTTAGATAATGTACAGTAATGTTGATTTCCTTTCCAGAATATCTAGATAGTAATGAGGACTGCATGGGATGGAATTTATAACCAGAACATAGGTCGTGTGTGGTATCACTGGATAGATATTTTAATAAAAAACAACATTTGATTGAAAACATTGTTTATAACACATACGATGTAATCATGACGAAAATTACAGGTGCTGGTTTTGTGTTTAGTTAGTAGAGAAGGTAAGTGATATTATATCGATAGCTAATGTTTTAGCCCATCTGATGACGGCGATTGTAAGCCCTTTAAGTAAAGTTTGGGCAGTCAACTGTAGAAAAAGTTAAGTTTTTTCCATTGTACGGTTTATTTCGTAAACCATGATTGAGTAATATTTCTTTCCAACGAAAGATGTTTTATTTTAAAATATCTATCCAATGATACCACGACCTAGGTTTTAATATGAAATTTTGAAACTGAGTGCAATTATGACTACTTCCGGTACATTCCAAAATAAAAAATGTTATAATTGATGTCTCCAGGATGGCTTAGTTTATTCTAGTTTCATATTATGTGTCTTTGCAGCCATAATATTATTCATATGCACAGGTTTCAGAATTATAACACGCACTATCAATCAACCCTATCAAAAGTAACCACTACAACTTGTTACTTAGATTTTAATTTACTATTTTTCGTATATTTACAGGTGCAGTATTATTGAAGTCACTAGGTTACGAAACTTTAAAACTAAATTTGTATAGAAACCACCATCATTGCTAGATTTGTTTTACTATATCTCCTGAATTTGCATATGTATTATTATCATACTCCCAGGCAGGGCCGGCCCAAACTTTTGCAGAGCCAAATAACACTTCCAAATACTTTACTGTATATGCACTTTACTCCATACAATATGGAGTATGTAATTGACATATCATACCGGGTGTTGCACTTCGAGCTGTCAGATCGAAACGAAACGTACGTAGTTCCAAATGTAAGAAGTAACATCAATAAGAAAAAAAGGTTGACTATGATTTGAACCGTTGAACATAACAACTTTTGCCTCCTAATAGAATCTCCTTTTAATAGAATCTTGGAGCACGGTTCAGATATAAAAGGTACTGCTATTTTTCATCTTTATCGATACAACATTCGACTTTTGAAAAATAAGAAAAATATATACTACATCTTCTCGATGATGGTGAGGAATTGGATATGTAAACAAGATTAGGAAAAATTGCTATAACTTTTCGTTGTTAGTTTTCTAACAAAAATGTTCGGGAAATTAATGCATTTTTTTGTAATTTGAACGGTATGTTTTTCTCTATCAAATTTAGCAGAGTTCTTTTTTCTGAATTCACTCGTACTTTAATGTTTTGGGGTTACTGCAAAGAGAATTCAAGAAAAACAGTTGTAAATCGTACAATATTAGTGACTCTGTAGAATATGGATTAGGTCAGGGGTCGGCAACCTGCGGCTCGCGAGCCGCATGCGGCTCTTTCGATATCAAGATGCGGCTCTCCAGTTCCATGTGCAAATGTTAATAATTATATTATGTTCTTTTCAAAACTCATAAAAAAAATAAAATAAATGAGGTACTTCTTTTTGTCGAAGACATGGAGAGCAGTAAATTACTTCATTTCGAAAATCTGAAGCAATATCGCGATGAAACCAATGCAACTATTGACACGAATTACTTCAGCATGGCTTTAAACAAAATGAATTATGGATTCGCTAAGAGATTTGAGCAATTCAAAACAAATGCAAGTACTCTGGCGTTCATAGTAAACCCTGTCAACACAAATACAAATGAGATCAACATTGATCCATTTGGAAGTGATTCTGGTTTGCTTCAAATGCAATTGCTGGATTTGAAAACCAAACACTTGTCTAAAAGGTCTAAAAGAAATGCCGCGAGTTGAGGCACTCATATTTGACGCATGGAATAGTCTTCCAGAATGCTACAGTAAGGTGAAGAAGTTGGCATTTGGAGTGCTGACGATCTTCGGGTCAACATATTCGTGCGAGCAAGCGCTCTCTTGCATGAATATAATAAAAAGTAAAGTAAGAAGCCAACTAACAAATAAATATCTGGAGGCGTGCTTGAAACTGAAAACAACAAGTTATGAGGCAGATTTAACCAAACTTTCAATGGACATGCAAGGCCAATGCTCCCATTGATGTAACTATCTATTATTCAATAATTATAGTTATATTATTTGATTACTAATTTTATTATTCTAGCAGAGCTATCTAAAATACTTATAATAATATTATGTTTTGTGCGAGAGTATGTTTTTATATGAATAAATATTATTTCATATTTAAAGCTATTTATTTCAAATCAAAAATCAAATTTATGTACAGAATCCTAATCAAATACCATAATACTAATACACTAATAGTTAGTGGCTCTTTAAAAACTAGAAAATTTTGTAAATTGTAACTTTTGGCTCTTCCGTCTCAAAAGGTTGCCGACCCCTGGATTAGGTGAATAGAAATTGAATAATTGTCTTCAATAGATTTATTATAAAAATCTTTGTGTCTTTTTGTTTTTAATACGAATACTTATATATTATATTTTATAGTTTGAGCGACTCATAATATGAATGAATAAGAATGAAGCCTAACTAAGTTTAAACTAAAAAAAATTATCTGTTTTCTTTTAAAAGTATTTATATTTTAAATCTCTCCAGTAATAAAGAGGATTCTTGTTAAATTTTCGGAAAAAAGACAATAAAAAATTATAAAATATTCAAAATTCTGGGAAACGTGGATATTGTAAATGTATTTATTAGCATTATCATTTATTTGCGCAGCATACGCATCTGAACTAAAAAATATCAGTATTCGAAAAAGTTAAGGTCAAAATGTCAAAAAATATATCTTTTACTGATTTCTTGTGCTCAACACAATTTCCTAGAATCTTCAAAATGCAAGTGTCCTTGAAGCACTAATAGCGTTTATATTGGTGGCGTAGGCGTTTATATTGTAAGGATGGCCTCGAAATGAGTAGGTAACCAAATATACTTAATAATTTTTTAATCAGATTTACACCCGAGATGTTTGGGTATTTCTATTCAAATTATAAGTTAAAGTGAACTTGGAACCTTTGCCAATAATACAAAACATATCCGGCTCAATTCTGTAGTATTCTTACGATCAACTAAAAAAACACCGATATTCACAGAATTCGTCACCTACACTTGACAGAATTAAGCCAGATATCGGTTTTTATTATTAGCAAAGGTACAGAGTTTACTCTAACGTATATTTTTAATGCACAAACTTAAACATGCACATGTAATAACTAATAACCGATGAAAAATTATAACTGCATTTCCGATTTAAGCGCCACCTTAAGTGGCTTTCCCGGGCGTCCCAACATAACATAACCAAAAACGCAAGATGGTGCTATAGGTGAAATTTTTGAGTCAGGATTTGTGTTCAGCGCAAAGAAATCTATCAAAATTGCCTATTTGAAAGAAAGATGCTTTTTTTACTGCTTTTGTAAAAAATTTAAGGCCATAGAATTACAGTTGCAGCCAGTAGGTACAACAAAAGTAATCCAAAATCCAAAAAATTATAAACAAAAAAATGGAGTATGCTTCTGAAAGATTGCTTCATATTATTTACTTTATTATTGTTAGTGGAAAGTTTAGTTAAACCTCTATTATTGATGTCTTTATTTTTACTTTATCATACGCAGTATGTAAAGTATTGTAATCGTGCCAAAAAAATTTTTTGAGATTTTCCGGAGAAACTACTGAAGGTATCGGGACGAAACTTCATATTTAGAAGTTTCATAACCAAACTTAGAGCTGAAAAGCCTTCTGTTGAAAAGGGTCCAAAGGAACTGGAGGTTTAGTCTTGGCATTTTTAAAAGATTTTGCAAATAAGCCGCCATTTCTGGAATTTCGTCGAAATAGTTAAGTAATACATTAAAGATGAGGAAATTCTGAATAATTTATGAATATGAAATTTTTTGATACAATCAATAGTTTAGCTGCATGAGCAAATTCTATTTTATCGAGATCGGTCGTACTACATTAAAACTAGTGGCCAGGATATGTCAGAAATTTTGATTCTAATGACAGTAATGACACTAATGACAACGCTAATGTTTTGACAATAACGTCTGTCAATATAAGCTGCGTTCGGATATTGTATTACACTTTTTACACCCAATAACACGTAAGTGTCATTTGGACGGTATACCAGGTGTCAATGGAGTACAATATCCAAACGCAGCTTTAATCGACA
Source organism: Aphodius sticticus (assembly GCA_963966075.1). Lineage (NCBI taxonomy): Eukaryota > Metazoa > Arthropoda > Insecta > Coleoptera > Scarabaeidae > Aphodius > Aphodius sticticus. The sequence goes on along the minus strand of OZ014513.1, from coordinate 18,337,944 downwards.
TATCTGTCTAGTTCTACTAGTTTTATTTTAATGCAGACATGGCCGATCTCGATCAAATAGAATCTCATGCAGCTAAACTATTAATTTTATACATAGTATGATAAAGTCATGTGCCTGGCCACATCAGATTTTTTTCTTCGATATGCTTTACACAATTGTTTATAGGAAACTGTAGTTCCTTTTTATTTGCGGGGCCGGGTTCAGTGGAACGCGCTGAACCCACCTCGGGCCGGCCCTGCTGCCAGGATTTCAGAACCTTGCGCCAAACATATGTTTTAACCCCCTTAAAACATCCCCTATAAGGCTAAGGTTTGTCTAACTATTTTCCACCTATCTAACGACTATTCTAGGTTCCTTTTTAAAAAGATAATTTTGATTAGCTAAAAGTGCAACAAAATCAACCACTGTGAGCCGTGGTTGACGCCTTGGCTAAAGCTTCTGCTTCTTTAGGATTTTCTTAATTAATTTAATTATCGTAATTTGTCAAATTGTGGAAAAGTTGCAAAAAGATTTGGCGGAATTTGATAAAAAAATCTACTTTTGTAATGTCAATATTGAACTAGATCTGAATAAAATAAAAGACGTATAAATAATAGTATATTATTTGACGAGCACATTACAAAGGATATAAATCGCGAGCATAAAGTTTATACGCCAGCCGTAGGCGAGCATGTAATCATGCGAGCCATTTATATCCGTTATGTGTGAGTCAAATACGACTCATAATTTCCATTTTATGTAAAATATTTTAAATGTATTTGCAATGGTGGCGACACGAACTGTCAAATAACTGTCATCCACGTAGTTTTTGACAAACTTTGGCACTAGCGTTGTATAATGATGACTGTTCGTTCAGGATAAACTATTTTGTCTACGACTCGCATATAATAAGTTCATTGCTTACATATTATATGACTATATAATCCCCATCATGATACACGCCAATGATTATAATGACACTAGCGTTGTATAATAATGACAGATCGTTCATATAATGACTTCATTATTTTAACGAACTGTCATTATTCTGTCAAATCTTACGTGAATGACAGTTATGTGGCAGTTCGCCTCGCCATCATTGCCAAATACATTTAAAATATTTGATATAAAATGGAATTTATGAGTCGTAGATAAAACGTCGTATACGACTCGCACACAACGTATATAAATCGCTCGCATGTTTACCCGCTCGCCTACGGCTCGCGTATAAACTTCATGCTCGCGACTTATATTCTTAGTTATGTGCTCGTCAAATAATATACTATTGTTTTTTCCTGAAAAATAATTATTTTTTAGATAACCCAATTAATTATTTAAATGGCTCCTTATCCATCTAAGAAAACACTGAATATTTCATCAATTTTGACAATAAATAACTCTATAATTCTACAACGCGCATTCGCAAGGTTAGGAGTCCTGGTTAGGGTTGGAATTAAGGAACAAATTATGTCTTCAGTTATGTGGTGACATTTTACGTCCGCTAGAGGCGCTAGTAGTAGATATCTCTAACTGGGCCATCCAACATCTCAAGCTGTAAACATTATTATCAACCTTTTAAAGTCCAATGTCTTGCGTATTGTTTTGATATTATCATTTTCGAATCAAACACAGATTATCCTAAATACAAACGGCCAATTTAAACGAAAAACTAAAGATTCCCATTAGTTTATAATATATGTTAGCGGTTGGAGGTTAGGTTTTGAGGTTGCAAGTTTAAGATAAAACGTGAATAAATGGGTTATGCCATGTCTATGGTGGAGGGAATTGGTAACTTTATAGAGACTCAGTTCTGAAATGAAATGACCCTTATCAGCAGTACTCTGTTCGAATGTTTCGTGTTCTTGTTTTGCATGCCAGCAGTGTCTGCAAATACTGAAACGTCGACGATTTTTACTCGCAATAGCAATTTTGGACCCTTCCCGGAATACCAAGTAATCCTCTTGATTGCCAGCGATTGTATTAGCGTCCCTGGGCGCGAATAAAAGAAAAATATCGCCTAGATAATTTTGAGTTTGGAGAAAAAGTCCGATGAATTTTAATGGATCTGTATCGAACGTTGCAATCATTCCACAAACCCACTGCTCTGGCTTTAGACAGGGTGGAAAACCCTTACCTAATTGGTACTTCGGTTTGTTAGCAGAAATCCTTTTACTTTGATAATTAAAGTCAGATTTTCGAAACACTCATTGAAATTTGAGTTATTAAGCAATGATTATAAAAGACCATGAAAGGGAACATACAGTGTGTACCAAAAGAAACGCACCGAGTCTAATGTATCGTTCTTTAAACACTTTACAAAAAATTCAAACAAATAAGTTTCAGGAAATGATTAAGGTATATGCTGGAAAAACGTTTGAATGTACTTACACTCATTTGTAAGATGTAGACCAAAGATATTTTTATAGAACACCCTGTATATAAAAGTAAAAATCTGATGTGACCAGGCACATGACTTTATCATACTATGTATATATAAAATTAATAGTTTAGCTGCATGAGAACTGCAGGATTTGACAGATATTTTGATTCTATTGACAGTAGGTTGTGTCAAAACATCAGCGTTTGACATGCCAACAAATTAACACAAAACATATCTATCGTACACTAATACCAAGTCGTCTAACAAACAAAGTAAATTCGACTTTATTAAAATAAATAATTACTTTATAATAGTTATTTAACCAACAAGTATTTTAAAAGTAGCGATTAATGATCAAGACTGTTTAACCCACGAGCGATTAGCGAGTGCGTTAATTGTCCAGATCATTAATCGCTGTTTAATATTCGAGTTGGTTACAAACTTTTTTGGTCGATCGCATTCTTCTGACGGCGTCTACATGTTTTGATTGGATGGTTTTATTTTACATATGTTCGATTGGCTATAACAAACCATGCATTAATAGAAGTCGTGCATTTATAGAGCGTTTTAATGAGCGATTTTCTATTCACTAAGCATACTCACAAATACACGATCGACGGAAAAATATATTAACTAATAATAAACTTACCCAAAGGGCAGTCACAATAACTGTTCAAATCTATTTTATTGAATACAGTTATTAATGAGCCTAGTAAATTCTTGCCACTCATTTTGCAAAATGCACAGAGGGCGCCAGTAATACAATACAGGCCAAAATCGATTTAGTTAGCGTTTATTTGACAATGTTCGACTATTCGAACCAATTCATAGCCGCCTAGATTAAAACAAAATAACTCTTTCCGTTGCGTTGGTGATAAAAATTGACGATCGATACTTTTGTGTTCAGAATGTTATCCTGATTGAAAATATCACAGAAATAATATATAGTTTGAAATAATATGCTATATATATATATATATAGAGAGAGAGAGTTTGAAACATTACGCCATTTCCAGAAAAACCGGAAGTTATACTAAAAACATTTATTGTAAAGATTGCAAATATACCATATTTTAAATAATAGTTTCAATTTAAGGTTAAATTACTTTAATTATTGCTATGGAAAACAATGAGAAGTGCAAAAATAAGAACAGTAGCAAAAAAACGGTTAAAATTTTAGATACTTCGATTTCCAGTAATAATTACTTTACATACAGTGTGTCCCACTTAAGAGTGTAACACCTTCATATCTTTTTTATTTTTAGTCCAATTTTAGAAATTTTTTCTTGCAAATATAGAATACATATAGCTCTATTTACTGCCAAAAAAAACAATTGTCTTCTTTAAATGCAAAGCACCTTGTGATGGCAAAATGAATGGCAAAAATCAAGAAATCACTTTAGGGATTTTTTTATCGAAAAATTTTACTAGTAATAATTGTTCAGAATTGCCCAAAAACCCTATATCCAAAACTTCATGAAAATTAAAAAATATTAAAATTGTCTTAAAAAATAATTCTAAGGGCGTAAATATTATTTGCATAGACAGCTGCGCTCAAAAAGTGTGCTGTGGAAATTTTGTTTGAAATAAAAAACATGAAAAACATGAACTGTCAAAGTGCTTCAGCTGCTTACCTTGCTGATCGCGCATTATCACCGACAAAACTGATTATTTTCACCTTTTCGGCAAGCATAAGCATTATTATTCAGACAATAATTAAATACGACAAAGCACTTTGACAGTTCCCTAAAGTGATTTCTTGATTTTTGCCATTTATTTTGCCATCACAAGGTGCTTTGCATTTAAAGAAGGCAATTGGTTTTTTGGCAGTAAATAGAGCAATATGTGTTCTATATTTGAAACAAAAATACTAAAATTGGACTAAAAATAAAAGAGATATGGAGGTGTTACACTCTTAAGTGGGACACACTGTATTTGAATATATCCTTGAAAAAAAAATAAAAAAACAAAATTTTATCCCGATTACGAGAAAGAATCGTCCTGTATATGATGCTATAAAATCTACACTGTTCCTTTTGACCGAAACTCTGTCAAACAAAATCTTTTGTGTACGAAACTTGCTCAAAGTTTGCAATTATTAGTTTAGTTTTTGAAAGATTAAACTTTGTGTCGGTTCTGAGCGTAAGCGGAAGCAAAACGTGTAGTTGACTCAATAAGAGACGGTATAAATTTGAACTCGGTCGGACAATAACATTTGCGTCCTACCCTACTCAAAAATGTCATACTTTATTCCAATCTTCGGCGAAGTTTTTGCCAATAGGCACTGACACACAACGTGGTCAGGTCTGAAAAACATCAAGATTGTTTTCAGACCAGTGACACCTATTAAGTATTAATGGAAGTCTTATCTGAATATGCAAATATGTACGTTCTTTCCAATTGGTTTTTTAGGTTAGAAGAAAAGTCCACATAGGTAGCTCAAGAGTAAAAAGTTTTTAATCGTAATGATTATTGAACTGGAATTGGCAGAAATATGCTATTTGTATCGATAAAGCTAATACGTGAAGTCCAGTTTTAGTTATTGGAAATTCTACCTACATATCGTTGCTTTATCCCAGAAAAATTGATATTCTGTTTGAACTTTAAATTGATAATAGCGTATGTAAAGTGGCGATGCCATTTTATTTGCAAGCGTTCTGTTGCGGTTAATAAAACACAACAAAAGTCGTCAGTTTTTACTGCACGCAAAATGGAAATACAGGCCTCCAACATTTCCACGTCAACCTAAACTAACAAAACTTTCTTGCTAACGTTTATTATTTGAGTTTGAAATGAACAAAAGTTTGTTTTTCACATATACGTATGTAGAAATGCATATATTAATAACTTTTCTGAATTGACTTATACGTTACTTTGCTTACAACTTCTGGACAAAAGACTCTCTATTCACTATCTCCTTAATTTGATTCGTGTTTTATTGAAATTTGTTTTTTAATTTTCTTTGTTTTTCGGTTTATTTATTTTCTATGTTAATAATTATTGCATTTTGTCACTTCAGAGTAATTTATTATCAAATTAATTTACTTATATTAATAGGTAATGTTCCAAAGGATGTGTAAAATCACATTATTCAAGTGTTTTGCCAGGACAAACGATCTTGCTGTGTAATTGAATATGTCGTCATGAAATACACAAAAGCTTTTGTGTTCTTTTCCATTGCGGACTTGACAAATACTGGCCATTCTTTTGTTTAGTGCTTTTTCCCCGTTCATTTCGAAATGTCGTTTCCTAGAAATGACAAATGAACGCGGTGGATTCAGGTACAGAACACCAAGGAAACGAAAAAACATCTATCAAAAAGAAATTCTATCATGAACACATTTCAGTTAGTAACTTGGTAAACTTTTATTTAATATCTTTCACATCATGATAACATAATTTTGGAAGTGTTGATTTGTTAATATTCGTTTAGTATGAAATAAATAGTTAATTTGAAAGTTTAGACTGTGTTCATCAAGCCTGCAATAAAAATTCTTAATGGCAAATTAATATCTATATCCTAGACAGACCCGGCGCGTGATATTTATCTTGTGTGTGCAAAAAATTCTGGCGCCTTTCGGAAAAAAAATCACCTTGGTCTCAATCGGCTCTAAAATATAATCTGAAGTTTTATAATTTGCATGTAGAATTGAAATACTACAAGGCAATATCATAAAAATAGTTTTTTTTTTAAATCAACATGCGATGTCACAAAATAACGTAAAACCCCCTTAAAAAGTTCAGTGAATTTGTATGAGTTTTTATTCCATAGCGTAGTTTTAACCAGGGCTGCGGAGTCGGTAAAAAAATTCTCGACTCAGACTCCGACTCCAGATATTTTTCGTGTCCGACTCCGACTCCGACTCCGACTCCAGAAAAATTGCATACAAAAATATTTTCAAATAATTCTGTGTAAAAAAACATGTAAATAATCACAAATTTGACACAGAATAATACAACTGAGCAATATTAAATTTGATATGAAAACAAAAATACTACCAGGAAAAAAGAAACAATTTTAATAAATTAAATTTCTATTCGAGTATTGTGATTGTATTGCCATATGCAAACATATGGCTTGTACATAGCAAATTACTTACAAACAAATGCTGCACACATAGGAAAAACAGAAGTTTTATTTGTGTCCAGCGAATTTGTTGGCAAAACTATTTAAACTGATAATCTAAATGTAAATAAAAATGACCTATAAGATATCAAAAAGACATATTGATCGGACAACAAATAGAAAAGTTATGTAAAAACAAATAAACATACCACACATAAAAAATTATTATCTACGACTCACATATAATAAGTTCATTGCATACGTATCTAGGACTATATAATCGTCATCATGATACGCGCCAATGATTATAATGACACTAGCGTTGTATAATAATGACAGTTTGTTCAAATAATGACTTCATTATTTGAAGGAACTGACATCTTTATACGAACGTACTGTCAAAGTCAGTCTAAACCTATGTGGATTACACTTATTTGACATTTCGCCTCGCCACCATTGACAAATTCATTTAAAAGATTTGATATAAAATGAAATTTATGAGTCGTAGATAAAACGTCGTATTCGACTCGCACACAATTGATATAAATCGCTCGCATAGATATACGCTCTCCTACGGTTTGCGTATAAACTTCATGCTCGCGATTTATATCCTAGTTGTGTGCTCGTCAAATAATATACTATTTATAAAATGTAATTTCTTTGTTTATTCAAAATATCTGTATTAAACTATTTTCTCATTAGAGAACATACAATCGTCACGACTTTGTCTATTTAACTGACTTTCTATCTCTAATAATAACAAACGCACCCATAAGACACAGTGTACAATATAAAATAAAATTCATTCCAATAAAATCAAAATTAAGTGCAAAATACGTTTATAAAATTGTTGTGATGAACAAAATAGCTCCAGCTAATTCTCCTGCAAAGATGCCCTTAAATCATTTTTAATTATTTTCAAAGCTGAAAATAATCATAATTATGAACAAAATCGTGGTTCATTTACCCCACTTTCTATATCTAATAATAACAAAAGCACCCATAAGCCACAGTTTACATAATACGAAATAAAATTCATTCTAATAAAAACAAAATTAAGTACAATATACGTTTATAAAATTGTTGTGAGGGACAGAATAGCTCCAACTAATTCTCCTGCAAAAATGCCCTTAAATCGTTTTTATATATTTTGAAAGCTGAAAATAATCATAATTATGGCTACAGGTATAACTCTGAATAAATGATACTACATTGAACTACGGGCCTACTTCTCAATCTCATTTTAACACTCTTGTTCAAATTTCTTTTTTCAAGTTTCTGACAGATTACTTTTGTTAATTGTTTTCACTTTCGTTTGAAAAGAGTTTTGTAATTTGATTATTTACATATGTGTATGTAGGTAGGTGCTTTGTAAAAGACCTAATAGAATATTTGATTTTAGTTGTTTACTATCTACTGAGGCAACGTCTATCTCGCATGTATTTTCTACAGTAATTAAACCTGGACTCGGAGTCGGAGTCGGTACATTTTTTCCGACTCCGACTCCGACTACTCTGAAATTTGTCTGAACTCCGACTCCGACTCCACAACCCTGGACTTTTAACTTCGGAGTTTTGCTGTTTAAAAAGCAAGGCTGTTCTAGAAAAACTACTATCAAAGTTTTCGCAAAAAAGTTATTTAGAACTTCCTTTCATATATTTTGAAGTTTCTCTAAAATTAAAAATACTGGCATCTTGTGATGTCACAATATCTACATATAATTACGAAACTGTTTCTGTGACATTGATTTTAACTCCCATTATTGTTATTAATGTCTTTGACAAGATTATTGGCTTATTTATATGCCTATTCTAGCTACTACACATGATGCAATCAATATAATAGTAGCTAGCCTAAATTTCACATAAAAACTAGAATTATTTATTAACTTTATTAGAATAGAAACTTTACACTAGGGCCATTCCGCAAATTTATAATTTTAGGTTACCAAAACGAAGAGTTCGCTGTGCTGCTAACGACTGTCGCGGCTATTTAAAAAGGGTTTTCATAAAACTTATCAGTTTGAACATCTATCTACGACAATTCTAAAAGAAGTGTCGTCTTTTTGTTATAATGTTGCATCAAAATAATACTAAAAGCCCCAATTGCTTTTGTATAGTCGTTAAACGGGCGTGACGGGTGTGACACGTTACTGCGGAATAACCCACAACTAGGCGTAGCAACTAAAACAGGCAAAGTCAGTACAAGTCTGAATTTGGGAAGATCATTATTGTTTAATCATCATCATTGATTTTTAATACACATACATTTCTCACTTCTTTTTAAGATCTCTTGGACTGGGGTTTTTAATGCCGATTTTATATATTAGAACTCGGTTTATGGTTGAATCTGGCATTGAAAAATCTAGCCTTTAGCGCCTTTTTATTACTGCGCCTGTGTGCCCTGCACACTTCGCACACGCCTCCCGCCGGCCGTGATCCTAGACGACCATATTAATGGCAATTCAATAAAACATTATCGAGAGTGAATGTCTAAATAGAATGCATTTGTTTATGCTGCAGTGAAATAATAATTAATATCGATACAGGTTTAAAAAGATAAAGTTTACTCAAGCATTTTTAGGTGACCGCTGTCTTCGTTGCCGAGGCGTCAATTTTTATTGATAATACATGAAATAAATTGGTTTGATTGGCCTAATAGAAATATAATAAGATCTAGTTTAAGGCCTGAGATGGAGATCACTTCATCTACAAGCAACACGACTACTTTAGTTAATTTAGATCAAAGTCCACATCAATAAAATTCGGTAATTTCATATAAATCAATGTGTTATATAACTCTCTAGTATAACTTACAAATATTTCTAAACGTTAAGAATGGGTAAGATTAAAAAACTAGTACAAAAAAGTGTGAAATAAACAAGATATAAAATATTACTATTTAATTCTTATTACAAACGATAAAAACTCTCAAATTAACTTGTACTAATATATAATTAACCGAGTTTTTTGTAGTATTTTCCAACACAAAACCTGCCCCTTGATAATTAAAATACGTCAATTAAAACAGAGTTTTTATATGCTGCGACCATTATTTAATCTAAAATTGCCAATCAATATTAATTATATATAACTTTCTCTCGAAAATTACTAATACTTTAATTATATACTACGAACTTTGAATTTCTAAATAAGTGTAGCTACACTTAGCAATACCTTCAAGGGCCCTGGACAAATTTGAATTTAGAAGCCTCATGTACCTACAATATTGAATACACATCTTTAATGTAATTTTTGGGGCAAACTGCACATTATCTGATGGGGCGCGGAGCGACTGGTTATTATATATTGTAATAAACTCCTAAGGTAAAAGTCCCAAATTCAGACACTGGCCTAAACTCAGACTTATTTCTGTTTAGTTGGATAAAATAAGAAATCCACAACATTGAACTTTATTTTAGGACATCCCGTTTGTTGATTTGGCATTACACTTATCAAACACACAATAGTTTCTTAATCTACCAATGTTCTAACGGTCAGAATATAACCTAGAAGGTTGACTGATCTTGATAATTGAGTGTTAGGCTAAAAGTAGATTTTGTCCTTATAAGGTGACTGCAATTCGACTTCTTTTTAAATCGCTACAGGATAACAGTAACTAAGAAAATTCGAAAAATGCTTTATATTTTCATAATAATACGGTGTACTACTCTTCTAACCACTATTATTTACTTATTGAGGGGTGTGGGAATTAGGTACATATAAATATAGCACGTCCGTTAATCAGACATGTGTCGGAATTGTGTACATGGTTGGAAGTAATACATATTGCTCTATTGCCGTCTTTACACAAGAAAATAACATATTCTTCATCGTTTGCTATATTACAATTAATAGTACGCATTTTGTTGAAATTCCGACAGAAGTGTTGGAATTACGGATATCAATAATCCCTAATTATTACAGGGTGTCGGAATTCCAATCATCAATAGTCCCTAATTCCGTCCTAAATATCGACAGGCATCATAGGAGATGATGAAATAAGACAGAATGGTGCAACATTAGCAGCAGAGAGTAGCAATTTTGGCATTGATACACCACCTTTGGAGATAACAGTTGAACTGATGCCATCTCCATTAAAAAATCATCATTCTGGCCTGAAACACCCAAATAAAGTAAAAAGCAACTGTTCTTCTGTAACACTATCTCTAATGCTTGGAGAGAATATTTGTTAATAAAAAAGAAGGAACCACAAACGAAAATCATTGTAGAGAAACAAGAAAGGAAGCGAAAAAGGAACAAACTAAAAAACTGCGCCAAGAAGAAGAGAACACTAAAAATTCCAGATGCAAGAAACATTAAAAATTAAACTACAGATGAGGTAAAGACGGCAGACTGAAGAAGATTATTGTATACTGTTTCCTTAAAAATGGTAAATCATAAATGTTTAACATTTCTTAATAATAAATCTTATTTGACAATATTTAAAACTCTTAATATTTACTAGAATGTTTATATTTGCCGGAATAATGTACCACAAGTGTCTGATTTAGGATCACTGTCTGAATTAGCTTCACTGAGGTGTCGGATTTCGGATCAAAATATACGTTTAGTGTCGGATTACGGGCAATTGTTTACGTATGTATAAATGTATAAAATATAATATAAATTACATAACTATTATCAATTTTCTTTCAAAATAAATAGCTAGATATCTTTAGAAGAAAATATTTGTCAAAAAAAAAAGGTTGGCATAGTCATTAGCACCACGTAAATATAAATTCTACAGTTAGAAATGTTACAAAAATTCCTTAACCTGTCTGAATTAGGGGCGTTACCTTATATTGGGGCGCTTGCAGTGTGAAAACCACTGTTTTTAAGATATACCTTTTTGTACAGAACTAAATAAGGATTAATATTGGACACAAGCTAAAATTTAATCTTTTATGACCGGGGTAACCCTGCTAGGTTATTGGTATGTAATTTGCACATATACAAAGTGTATTTGTAAGATACTGAAGCAATATTAAACACGGTGCATAAATCGTTCACCAGATCTCAGTCCATTTGATTAAGTGTTTTGCTAACCATAAAGTAAGGAAGTTTTTATTTTTTTAATGTTTAACTACTTTTTATTATGTAAATGGGATGAGTGTTATATTTGTCAAAAGATGGCGCTTAAAAATGTTTCTATCTATTCGTGTATTTTTAGAGATTCTAAAAATACTTACTTGGAATCCTCTCTACAACGATATAAAATACGTCAGAGTCTCCTTAAGTCAAATTTTAATATTAACCCGGTCCGCTCAGAACTCCGTATACCCTTATTTTCGTAAAAAAACACATAATAGTGAATAGACACGAAACAATAAATTAATAAGGCAATAATTAAAACTATGTATATTCGATAGCGCACATCATTACTGTCATTCTTTACACTAACCATAGCGTAAGCGCTATACCTAAAAAATGATTGAGAGAAAATTTTGGAATCTGCAATTAGAATCAAACTAGTATATAAAAATAAGAATAAACGATTAAAACAAAATATAAAGTATAATATTTGAATGTTAAACTAAATTTAAAACAACTTCTTCGTATGACATATTAAATTCAGTTTTGAAAAGTTACTTTCTTCCTGGAAAGTTCTCGTCTCTTATACGTATTGTTAAATCTATCCCGAAACACATTGTAGATTTACTATTTGCTATTTAGTTTTAATCAAAACTGACTGACAATTAATGAATCACAACTTGTGTAAAAAAAAGCAAAACAAAAAATTTAAAATTGTTAACTGACAATTAGTACATAATAGTAGTTCGCTGGACACTTTTTTTGTAAGGTAATTTTCAATTTAAAAAAAAAACATGACTAACAGCTGTACCAAACATTAACCTTGACAATTTTATGTGAAAATATGATATAAACATATTCATAATTATGTAGGCCTTAGAGTGCTTCTTATTATATTAAACATTCCATCGCTTTAATATATTTAATGACCTGAGAATCAGTAATTTTTTATAACAGGATATTTTAGGATTTAGGAATAACCACCTGCTCTCAGAGCTAATAATAATGAATAACTTTGTATTAATAAAATAATAAACCATAAACTTTTGAGACTATATAGATATAAGAACATTGTACAAATTTCCATTCACTCAAACTACAATAATTTAAACTAAATTATTACCCTAGGGGATAAATAAAGGTTTAGTTGTTTGGCTTTTAATAAATAATTATATCAAAGTAATGATATTTTTTTAGTTTTAAACAATTGATTTTATCAACTTAACCGGTTTATAAAACAAAAAAATGCAAACATATTAAATTTAAATATATGTAGGGTTTGGCGACAATATTCTTTAAAAACTTGGTTTGTGCTAATTTGATGATCATGTATTTTTAGCATACATGTTGAAATCTAATAGATACTATATAATGCCAGATTATTGTTGTTTTCTGTATGTTTCAAACTATAGAAAGCGGTTTAAAATAAGTTAACCGGCACAGGTCAGTCATAAACCAGAATAAAGTATTTTTGAATCATCGCTTTGTATTTTTGAACACAAGCACACGGGCAAGTATCACAGGCGAAAATAAAATAACTCTGAATTTATTTAGAATAAGTGCATAAAACATAATCCCCAAAATGCGTAAACACGGGGAGACGTAAAATTTATAATTACAAATTGCGAGTTTACGAAAATAAACAAGCAGCACATAAATAAATCAGCACTAGGCTTAGCAGCGGCCGGCGTGATGTGCTGCTTCACTTTGATGGTTTAATTGGCACCAATGCCAAACCAGTGTAAGATTTGTTATTAGATATCACGCTGAATGTACACCGATTATATTCTACATACATACTTGACATTTTTCTTAGTGGCACTCCTCAAATTTTATACTGATTTAATGTAATTTCTTGTCGCATTTTCTTATATAAACTTATATTTCGGTAGTATGAACAATAACTTTAATCAATTACGATAAAACAAACTAAAAACTATTAATTAATCTTACCAGAAATAGGAAGTATCGGTCGCGATTTTTTGCGCACTTTTCGTGACAAACAAAGATGAAAAATAAACTTGTTAAAAAAATAAAAAATCACAAAATTTAAGTACGATGAGTCTCTGATCACATTTCACTGGCGAGAAAAAAACTGTGACGCACTGAATTAGTTTGTTTCACGGGCGCACAAACTTGGGAAACTTTCGGCTGGCGGTAGATTGGCGTCGGAACTATTTTCGAAAACGGAGCGGTCGGTGTCTGGCGACCGTAGCGCCGTTCGTTGTCGACTGCGCGTCTGTTATCAGAGCGTCGGGACGGATGTACGTATGCAACGACGCCAGTGATACTCGGTTGCGCACATTTCGGCTTTTAGCTACATACTTCATTCCAATTTTCGCAAATTTTTTCGTTCGACGTTATTAGGAATATTTCCTTTTTCCTGTACAGTGTACACTGTACAGTAGGGTGACCAACCGTCCCGATTTGGGCGGGACAGTCCCGGATTCTGACCACTTGTCCCGCCTGATGAATCGTCCCGAATTTTGTCCCTATTTTTAAAAATGTTATTCTAATATCCAGAATTTCCCAGACACCAGCCATCAAAATAATGATTTTGTTAGCATATTAAAGTGTACCATACTTTTCTCAACAAAATGACCCAGCCGTATCTAAGAGAAATGTAGGTAATTGAGATATTTTCTAGCCAATTTTGAAAACATTAGCGTATTTAGTTAAGAGGCTGGTTCAGCCTAACTTCAGGTCTGTTCTGCTCAGCTCTGGTGGTCCCCTATTGGTCCAATTATTCAAACAGTTTAATGCTCCTGTGGGTTAATTATTGAATAATGATAGCATCTTATAGGATTACAACAATCTGAATTAACTATTCTAGTGCGCCACATCTCCATATTTATTATACCCATGCCCAATTTTAAACAATTGCTGCTCAAAGATAGACTTATAATTGGAGGACGGATGATATCCTGATTTCAGGAATAACATTTCAATTATGTATTTTTGCGATGCGCCGCAGTAGTTCAACTTTATGTCAATGTACAATTTGAAAAAAATCCAATAAATGAAAAGAAATAAAGCCACACCTTTGAAGAATCGGCGTCGTATTTTCCCAATTTTTCCATTCATGTTCGAGTCTGAACAGTGTGTCCATCTACGATGTTCTCGAGAACTAGTCGTCATTAGACGAAGATAATAGTAATGGGTCTATCTCTATCTACCATATACCACAAAAAAAGGCTGTTACTCGCTAAAATTCACATTTATATATACTGGGACAGATTTCGAGAGTTCTAACCTACAAATCCGATATAATCTGAAAATGTAGAAAACTTGGGGACACTGCACAAAGAAGTATTCTAATCGAAATTAGGAGATTACATAAAAATTCTACTATTATATCAGACATCAATCAGGTTTGTGCCTAAAGAAGTATACTATTGTTTTTTAAAATTTCCTTTTCAATTGTTAGGTTAGTTAGCAGAATATACATATAAACAGTGCTGTTTTATCCATTCTACTACCAGAGAATTCAAGCTCCAAGTATGGTATGATGCAGAAGATCATTACGGGTTTTGTAATTGGATTCAAATCACATTACGAGGAATCAAAATCCTTACGTACTATTTTGTTGATCGAAGAGGATTTCTAGACAAGAGATGTGATTACTAATTTTCATAATTTCCATGAACTGACAATAAAATTATCGAGGTATGCTGAAGATTACCGATTTTTTATCAAATTTTTTGGTAATATTACTGGAAGACGTCTATAACATTATTATATGAGAAATGTATAATGGGACATAGTCGACTTGTCAACCACTGACTCCAGACGTTTTTCTTCTCAAGTGCAAAGTGTATGGAGGATTACGTTTAACACAACAAACCGCAGATAGTATTGCAATTAGCCCCGAAGAACCAAACAAGCATTACGGCCCGTATGCGTGTGGTCTCATGATTGGTCTCATTGGATCAACATTTTTGTGATTTTGATATTATAATATAATATTAATAAAGCTTATGTTGTCTATTTGTCTTTTATAAATAATATATGAATTACAAATTGGTAAATAAAGAATAACTTATTAACTGTTTTGTTTTTCTTATACGTCATCAGATCCCTGTGCTGTGGATGTACATACGTATGTAATATCGACCCATGCAACAAAGACTATAATAACTACATTTAGTTTGTTAGTTACGATAGTCTTCGTTGCATGGGTCGATATGTATTTGTTTTTCAGTAGCTAGGCATAAGTGTATTATCGGCTGAGAAATGAGTGCATAATGTATCGTACCAAGAGTAAGTAATCTGTGACCAAAGTTATTGGTACGGGGTTTGTTTTTTAGGAGGTATAAATGTATATGGGCGCATAATCTCAATACACTTTCAAATATTCCACATATTCATAGTACGTGTGCGTGTATTCATAGTACGTGTGTTTTTGCATATATCACTTCATAAACCGTAGACAAACGTTGAAGTTATTTATCATATAAATATATGATAAATATCTCACATACTCCACATAGGTTATGTCATGGGGTGCTTACTTCCCATACGTAGGCGTTGATAGCAAAATTTTAGTTCACCCCCACGCGCTATCTCTGGCTAGCGCCCTGCTATACCGGCCGAATCATATGCTTGATACCTATTGGCTAGTTCAAACCGTCACTGTGGATGTCGCGTGTTGCGTAGTCATGGCGTTAGTAAACCATAAACAACCATTAAGTTCTGTCAATTAACTGTCTAGTGACACTGCTAATTTTTACCACCGACATTTAAACGCATATTTTTCACTTATATATGGGTGATGTATATAACGTTCAAATTTCTGTGGTAATTTTTATTCTGTATTAGTTCCATCACGCGGTTTTCCTGATCTTATGAATTAATTAAAATATAATATACGAAAAGGCTAGAAGTGGGAAGTCTATTAGCGCCTCCTAGCGGATGGGGGTGAACTAAAAATAGAAGCCACAAAGATTGCCCTGAGTCGCCCATCTATATTAGTATATATGTATTTTATCTATGGGTTATGTCACGGTTATGTCAACAATTTACCACAGTAATTTTTAGATCTACCATGTTATGTTGGTCAGCGTTCTAAAATCACTAGACAGCCTGCTTACGTGTGCAAAAATAAATTGAAACAGCGTTAAAGACGTTAGATGTGCGTTAGATCATATAATGTTGACCGCACGTCGGCAAAGTCTATCTTGTTCCAAAGTAGCTTTAGCGAAAACGTCGACATCCCCACGCAAAGACCAATTCTCGACTGATTTCTCTAAACTTATCAAAACCAGCCAAGCCTCTGTCGATCAGCTGTTGGACCCGACACTTAAGAGGAATCGATAGAGGTTGTGCGTCCTATAGAAGAAGCATCCATAGTGAGCCTAATGGTGGGTTTAGTCAGCTTTCCATAGTCGCAAAATGGCCGAAATTTAACCCTACAATTAGGGTTGGCAACATTGCGCCTATTCTGACCCGGAGAAAAATAATTATACTATCCAACACAGGGGTTTAATTAATAACAGCCGCCACAACAATGTGCGGCTTCGACACATACTTTTTAGTAACGCTTTGGTGTGAAATTTGGATATAGGTAGTATAGAAAACGAGATCTAGATGTTAATTACTAAGTAAATTAATTTACTTCAATTCATGTATAGATATATTTTTCAATTTTCTCGTTTCTGCCTTATTGTGGATTTTTTTACGACACACACATGAGACAAAATTCCAATATTACCACCCAAACCTAGCATATTTTTGATGTACTGACAGAATTTGTTTAAGGGATCATGTGTTTTTGCTTGAAGTAATTATCTACACGTTCCCTAACTAATTTTAAAGTTTCATTTTATTCTGACAATATTGGCGGTTTGTATAAACCCCCATAATAAATGTGTCTTTAGTAAAAAATCATAGTCATAATCATAGTCTTTGCAAACTACTAATAATATAATTAAATTTTTAAATAAAGGTATCGCTGTCTCCATGATTTAAAAAAATACTGTTTTATGACAGACCAGTATGATACTATTCTGCGAACTGCCTTGGACACACTCAAACATATTGTTGGGGCATTTCTTATCATCTGAACAACATACATATTAAAATAATCAACGAAAGTTCAAAACGTATTTTGTTAATTAATGTATAAATGTTGATTTCTGACAAGCAAATTCCTAAATTCCTTTAAATAATACCCGTCTTCTTGAAAGCCATTTTTGATATTAGATTTGTCTCAGTCTATGATCTGATCATCGAGGCAGGATACAATCTTCTCCGTTCGTCGTACCGGTACAGAATTCCTACTTTATTCCCTAGACGTGACAAAATCTAAAAATGCTACAATTGCTTCTTTCAAAGTTTCTCTCATTCTCCCAAAAAGTAGAATTTAATTGTTGTGAAGATTGAGGAATAGAGTGCTTCTTATTTTGAGAAAAATTCTTTCTTTTCAAGGAATATCGTTGCAAACTGTGTGATTAGAATAACAATTACTGTATTTTCAGAATTTTTTTTTAGAGGTCGCTACAATTTCTCAAAAGATCTTTAGTTAGAGACCTTTAGTTAAACCGGAGAATTTCACTGAAGACCCGTAGCCCGGAGAATGGTCGCCAAACCCGAGGTCTCCGGGTCAAGATGACCATGTTGGCAACCCTATCTACAATCAATGCAGGCCTCAGGAAAATATTTCGCCGTTTATACAGAGAAATTAAGAATTCCTTAACGTAACGATGCGCAAGGGGGCGTAGTAGAAACTGTCAGATATAACCCCCAAAATGTTTGTTTTGAAACTACATTTGATACTGAGTGGCAACAAAAACCATCCTCATCGGTGATCCTTCAAATAAAATTGTATCTCGGTGTATTTTTTATGATTGTTTTGTCAAATAGAAATTTTATATGAAATAAAATCTGTTTGAATAGGAGGCGCCATCTTGTGGCTTGCACGAAAAATTTGGTGATACATGGTCTTCTGTCTTTCCTTCTGGACGTTATTAATGTAATATTATTAGTTTCTTCGCGACACCCTGTTTTGTCCCTGTGAAATAAATCTTCATTTTCATTGTAAATAATTCATTGGTACAATATTGTTAGTAGTTTAATGATGCTCCCATAGATGGCTCCAAATTAGGGAAGGACCTAAAAGTTAAAACATTACGTCCTTTTCTAGGGAAAGTTAATGTAATCCCAGAGCTGTCTAAACCAATATACGGTTTCCCTATGTTTTAACTTGTTAAGTTTTGACGTTAAATTGCGTTGCGGCTACGAAAAGCTGACTAAACCCACCATAATTGTGTATCAATAATTTTATGTAATACCTGAAATGAGATAAAGGTTGTATTACTTGTAGTAATGTATAAGTTGTAATTGTTCTTCTTGTATCCATGCCATGTGATATAATATGTCTGACTCATGTCAGATTCAGTGACTTTTTGTCAAAAACGATCAAAAATTTTTTATCTTTAATTTTGTGTATAGCTTCTATGATTCTGTAAACTAATAGCGAAGAAACCCCCTACGAACTTCTACGTGTTTTGTGTTTAGAGAATCGACTGTTTATTCTGTAAAAGAACAGATCTGGTGTATAGAAATTTCAGTCAGTCAGGATTGACAAATTCTATATTAAATATTGCTGACGGACAACGTACTACTTTGAGCTCCTGATTGGGTGACTGAATGGCATTTTTATAGTCATAGAAATGCAACACTTTCACAAAAATAATAATTAACTTATTCAAACGATTTTTAAACATGTATTGTGTTTGTAATTTAGTCAAACTGATTTTGATTAATTTTAAATTTGAATCGATATTTATTTGTAATATAGAAAAGTATTATTATCAGATTTCGGCTTCATAAAATTTCTTTCAACATTTAAATTTAAATGACCTTGTAACTAACATCACATATTGTTACAGAAATTTTTCATTAATCTAAAAATAATCACAATCTGGATAAATAGTCAAGAAACATAAATTTAAGAGCATTTCAGAAAATAAACTTCGTTATTGGAAATCAGTTGGAAATAAATCACGTGCTTTGGTGTAGTTTTCTAGCGGCGAAGACAGTGAAATACAATAAACATATTGCGTCTAATAAGTACCAATAATGCCTTAAAGTTATAAGGTCTTGAAAATTGATAATATTCTGGCGGTGGATAATAATATTCTGTTGAAAGAAAAAATATTTTCCAGGTACATTTCTAATCATTATCTATGTCAGCAAACTTCTTATAAAATATAAAGAGCAAATGCTGAGATATCGGCAGGACGTAACTTTAAATTAAATAGAATTAATAATAATTAAAGCCAAAACCTGGAGATAAACCAGGCATCTTTTGGTATCCAGAGAAATGCACACATATCTATGCTATCGGGGCGTATGACATGCTTTTTTAGTTTTCTATAGGGTAAAGTACACATGCAGTCATTGGCACTCCAAAACGTTGGCACCCAAGTAATTCAATGCTAATCAAATACGAGTGTCAACCACTTCTGCGTTTACACTACTTATTTCAATTGGTTATTACGGAATGTCCGTACAATCTTTTTGTATTCTTAGAAAAATGTAAAAAGAAACTTAAAAGATAAGAAAATGAAAGAAGAACAAAGACCTAGCTTTAACTTTATTTCCATTTATCTGCCGCTAATCAAAAAGTCTTGCAATACTTATGATAAAAATATGTTTCAGTTATTGGCAATATGTTAGCGTCCCGATTTGGAGTTTTTAAAGGTTGGTCACCCTAGTGTACAGTAAAGATACGAGAAGTTTTGAGCGTGAGTGTTAAACTCCAATACTTGGCATCTATGTTCACAGACATGTTTGGTGTAATTCTTGATCCATAAGCAAAGCAATGTATTAAATACTGATCATTCCATACGGTTGTTTTTTATAGACGCGGGATCAGGATATCAGGTTTTTGAAAAGAAAAAAATTGAATGTTCTCACTAAACACCTATACTCACTTTCCATTCAAAAAATCCATATTTCCCAGTTTTATCAAAATTGTCCTAATTTTCAGTTAACTTTTTCTCGAATACAACGTAGTATTTTTTGATCACAAAATTAATAGAAAGGTAGTGAATTGCTATTTAAAAAAATTAAAAACAAGGAAAATGAAATTGCTGTAAAAGGGTATTTTGATAAAATAAAATTGCTTCTTCGAGTATATTTTAAAATAATAAGATGTGAATGGTTTTTACAAGTAGATAATTACAAATTTATCAGGTAGATAATTATAATATCTTTGGAAAATGAGAATATATTTTTATTAAACTCCTCATCAAATGTTATTCTAGCTATTTTCACCGACAAGTAAACGCCACAGCTACTAAGACAAAATATCCAGGTAATTCGAAAATCTGTTCACCTGCAAAAATGATTTAAAATGATGACAACAAATATAACCAAATTACTAATGGACTTGATGAAACCTTGTTATTGCAAATTATTATTCAGGCTGGACCATTTTAATTTTTACATTTGATTATCTTAAGATTAGCCTCCTACAAAAAATGTACATAGCTTTCTTGTACAAAGATGGCGCACAACCAAGTCCAGAAAATCAGGTCTTCATCTTTTTAATTGTTTATATTTCTGTAGAATTTTGAATTCTTTGCAGTGTTTAGTGCAAAAAGTACTAAGGAAAGTCCTACCCTAACATTTATAATATTTGGCTTATTGCCTTATTTCTAAAAAAAAACAACATTATTTTAAGAGACAAATTATATGGTGAAAACGCAATTATCTCCAAAACATTACAGTACAACAGTAGAGTTTACACAATAGTATGCTAGTGCCTTTTTATATAAAAAAATATCCAAAAATGCAACCATTTACAGGTTGTTCCAATAACAAAATCGATATTCTTGGAACGGACATTGTTTGATAGATGTAGTCCAACATTACGAACACGCTGTATACAAACTAGTTATGCTATGTCTTGAAATTGATAGAGTTTAATCATAAATCACTTCAAATAGCTGTCTAGTAGTTCAGAAATAATTTGGTTCTGAAGATGCTGTGTTCTAGACAAATAAAGAAAAATCTCAAAAACTGTAAGGAATTTGGTAGGACCGTCAGTACTTCATGCCTTAAAATTTTACAAAGAATTCAAAATATACAATAATATAGGTTATTCTATTAAAAGAATAATGAACTTGAGTAAATTTTCATTCACAAAATGTAGGTGGAAAAATACACTTAAGTAAATATTTTTCTTTCTTTTGAGATAAGGCTAGAACGTAGTAACAAAATAATAATGCGATAGTGTTAAAAATAATTGAGAGATCTTCTTGTCTGATGTCAAGAAGATCTCTCAATTATTTTAAGTTATTGTGGGTGATAAGTTGAGAAGAGAAATCATGCTATGTAGATATTTTCAAAATTGTTTCATATTTGTGCAGTGTTCAAAAAATCCTTAATCCGTATACCGCATGGAGGTCCGAGGAAAAGGGTATTAGAAGTGTGTGTAAACTTTACATGAATGAATCTATGACGATGTTTTCAACAGCTACAGTTTTCGAGAAAATAATTGAATCGCTGTATTACAATTATATTTCCTTTCCATCCGTTCATATGATTAATTATCGGTAGTCTCTTTATTTCCACATAAGCCACGTGTCTTCAAAGCCATGGTATCAAAAAGAAAGTGTCCAGTATGACAGGTATGGGCAAGCTGGCCCTGGTATATATCTGACATTCTTTTTTTTTCACGTGATAAGTCTGCTCCGCTTCTGAGGGTCCGCGGACCCCTAGGTTGGCGTTAACATGTGTTCCTGTGAACCGTTACCAATAATTTGGTGATTTTTTCTGGACATTAACCGCTCAACCGCTGCTAGTTTAGTTCTTTGAGGACAGTTCGCCTCACTGAAGTCAAAACAGTCTAGTTTTTCTTTAATGTCAATCAAATGTTAATTAGATGCTGAGCCATTAAAACTCTAATGAATTCATTGGACATAATGTATACCTAGAAAGCAGAAACATTTATATCTTTCTTTGTTATTTTCTATTTTGTGTATACATATTTATTGTGGATTCCTTTAGACCGTCATCTTATCTGAAACTAACGGTATTTTCAGGTCTGGTCCAACTAAGCTTATATTTTATACATAGTACTCAGCAATTGTATTCAATTATATTACTTTTCGAGGCAGCAAGGACCAATTTGCCTATCATGTTTTGGAAAAAACATATTAAACATGAAATTTTGGGAAAAACATTTATTAAACTTTTGCGTTTAACTTGTCCGCTGGTCATCGACCTCAAAGATTTTCCCAATGCAAATTATTAAACGTCTAATTTAATTCGTAACAATATGAAATTAATTCCAAACTTTATTTATACATGTACATCTAGTGTGTTATTCGTTGCTGTATTTACGATTCTTTATCTATAAAAATACTTTGACAATATGTCGTTAAACATTTTCAGTTCATCAATAATGTTAATATTTTTCGGGGAAGTTCATTTAGCGATTATTTACAAAGGTCTCCATCATGATATATACCTTCTTATTATTTAGATGCTTCGAAAAGCCACATACAAAGGTATATTGAGGTATTTGTACTGTATGGTTCATTGAGAATTGTTAAACGTTGATTCATACGTGCTCCTTGCACTTTTCACAAGTCATGCAGGCATATAGTCGTGTTGGTAGATTGAATTGGTTAAATTGGTTAAAATACACACAATTTTACAATTGTTCTTCATTTTTACAACTGCATGAATAAAAAGAAGTTGATGTTGTTACAACATTATAACGATATATTGTTACAATAACATGTTAACAAAATGTTAACATGTTCTTGCTAGTGCATTTTGTTCTGCTTCTTATTAATAAACAGACGATAATGCTGATTTGGCTCTAAATTGCACTGTGCTTTAAACATCTACAGATAATTAATCATATGAAGGATGGAAAGGAAATATAATTATATGATTAAACGAACTTACCTTAGTGAAGTTCTATCATAATTATATGTCCTCTTCCATCCGGAATATGATTTAACCCACCCTTCCTTTGTTTAGACTTTCCCCAACCCTGAGCAATTTAGAGACTGTGCTTTCAAGAGAATGTCAGATATATACCAGGGCCAGCTTGCCCATACCTGTCATACTGGACACTTTCTTTTTGATACCATGGCTTTGAAGACACGTGGCTTATGTGGAAATAAAGAGACTACAGATAATTAATCATATTCCGGATGGAAGAGGACATATAATTATGATAGAACTTCACTAAGGTAAGTTCGTTTAATCATATAATTATTGCAGAGTCCCACTTGAAATGGACTGACACAATCTATAGCGTTAAGACAGCTCGAAACCGACATACACATATAAATTAATGAATTACCTTAATATTTAGCCAGTAGTCCTATGGGTTGGTCCAACATGTCCACAGCTCATAACAAGATATATTTTCACAGATCATGCTCTGCTCATGCATCAACATATTTAGTATTTTCAACTGATGATGCATTTATTCACATTGAGCGGTGTAGGTGGTTCTTCGATACCCATATTAGGTGACAATTTTTCTTGTTCTGCTCTTCTAACAAAAGCATACCTCATCTCTCCATGATTAAGCTTGCTAATAAACACATGATCACAATGTACCCGAACATTTTAAATCTGTTTACGTCACAATTGTTTAAACACTTCACAAATGCAGACACATTACAATGTAAACAATTGCAATAGATACTACTCACTTAAAAACGAAAACTACAACGACGATCTATCCGCGCGAAATCGCACAAGCAAATGATTTACATACATAACTGCGTCTGAGTGATTTTCACCAACACGACCAGGTATACGCTTGCAGGCCGGCCGGCCGGCCTACAAAAACAACTGGCTAGTTTTTGTCCACTTCGTAGGTATGTTTAGAATCAAATGGTCTTCGAAGTTAAGAATTTTTGGAAACGTCCGATTTACATAAAATACTTATGTATATAACATAATTTAACTGTGATTGTACTACTTACTCGTCGATATTGAAATAGCATCAAATTAATAATTTTTTTTGTAAGTACACTAATTGCATGGATAATTTAACCATTTCTTCTGTAACTACACTATAAGTATGTCTACAAACAAATCATTACAAACACAGAAATCATGATATATCATTATTATTACAATTTTCTCCTATTAAACAAACACAATAGTTGACGATTACTTGACATCATCGAAAGTTTGGAATAGTCGATATATTGCAATATTATTGAGATACGGTAAGAAAATTACCAAGAAAATATGATAAGAATCAAAAAATATCCATAAATATTATTGTAATATTAACCTTTAACTATTAGAATTCATTTAATTAAGATTTTAAAATTTATGAAGACAAAGAACATTATCTTTTTGTGAAATTTAGAGTGTGTGAATAATTTTTGATTATGACAAGCCTTTCCTAGCTACTAATTTTGATTTTACATGTTTTTGTTTGTTGAATTCAATCTTATTGAATGCAGAATAGAAGTATTTTCAATTATTGTAGACAATGCTTCTTTGATGGCGAAAAAATTAGTTCAACGGGTTAAACTGCAATCGTTCTTGAGGACCATCTTGTAGTGTAAATTCTTGTTTTTTAGCTTTAGTTAACATACCCCACCTCTTGGTAGAAGATGAAAAGATACAAATAAATTTTTAAGCAAATAAACTAATGCAGTGCTTTTGGGCTAGATTATGTCGCTTACAACTAAATTCAGACAATGAGCCGCAAGCACCAGAGACATACATGATTACATCTTGCTATATACGCGCTTGAATTTAAACTATATACTTTATATTAATTAACCTTATTATGCAAAAAAGAAACATAAATATAATTAAAAACTAAATCCTAATAATCGTTCTTTAAAAACATTCTTTATGTTTCCTTACTATCAGATCTAATTTTTCCATTTAACCTTCTTTTATTGAGCCCAGCGCGTTATACTTATTCTATTTATTAATAACCAGGCATATACAAAAGCCGAATGCTGAAACAAATAAGGACAGACACGAAGTCGCCGCAAAGTTAATAATAATAAGTAATTATTATTATTGATCGCAGCTTCAGGCAAGCGAAATAAACTCATAAAACTCACTGGGCGTCCGAGTGTTCACACTTATTTGTCTTCCCGAGAAAAATAAATCGACACTGAGTCCCACTCTGTTGACAATATAAAAATATCAGAGCAAGCGGGCTATTCTACAACGAATTCTGAGTTTGTGAGTGGTAGGTTATAGCAGAGGCCTATGGGCAATGTTCCCAAGGCTAGTAAATTGATCGGTTACAAGCAGAAGTTGTTTAAAAATGTCGCAACCCGAGGCTGTGTCTTCTCTTCGGCTTTCTGGCTGGCACGTCGGAAACGAAATTAGACCCAGGAACGGGGAGTCAGTTTCACTTTTCAATACAGTCAGTCCCAAAAGTCTTGGTACACCACAAGAAGATGAGAAATTCAAGGAAATACAAAATTAATTTACAGCAAAATATATTTTAACTAGATATAAATATTCGTACGGACATACAATATAAATATATTTTGTTTATCCGTCTGTTTACAAATGATATATTTAACGATAAATATGTTCTTTACTGTAGGAAATATTTTGTCGAGATCATTCATGGGAGCTATTACGACTTTGTAATATTTTTGTAGAAATTCGTGAAACAATAACTTATTTCTTTCATAAGTAGTTTTCTTTTGTAAACAGAGTGGTAAGTAGATATCATTTTTGTGTAATGTACGAAAACTTTTGGGAGTGACTCCATCTCAGCTTAGCAACCTCGTCCACCAAGATTTAATTAACAAGATTTTTCTGTCTTCCGCAAACAGATAACTGCATTCGTTCGTGATTGCATCCCTTATGATGTGTTATAATTTCAACTTTTGTTCCTTGATACAATAAAAGCGATGGCATACTTTGAATCATTTTAGTACAAATAGCAAACAGTAAATTTCTTTCGGGAGTAAGATCAGGAAAAGAATAGAAACTACTTTTTCATGTTAATATTTCGAAACTATATTGTTTCTTCATCAGAACACACGAATTTCTACAATATAAAAGGTCATACTCAATTAAAAATTAACATCATAGACAGATCTACTTACGTAGTTTAGTGAAGTCGACAATGACATCGAATACAGCAATCATACCATTAAACAAACACAACGCATTAAAATTAGAAAACGTGGTGTATAAAAGGCCGACGTGAGTGGAATGAGAACCAGTTTCTATAGGCCATATGGGGAAAACAACTTGTCAACGAGCGCCCTCTGTTTACGGCGAAAATAAAGAATTTAATTTTAAATTTCAAAAGTATTATCCAAATTTCGATTATTAATGATATCAAAAATGTTAGAGTATATAGAACTAAGGTGACCGGTGTCTGTTTTAAAATTGACGGTGTTTGGAGTGTCGTTAATGTGACAAACTTCCAAAAACAAACGTCCATAGTAATTACTTTCAGCATCCAAAACGGAAGCGTTTTCGAAGTCAAATACATGGCCACTACTTAAACTGTGTTGTGCAAGAGCACACCCACCTTTACCGGTTTTTATGTCACTCTTGTGTGAACTAATGCGTCTCTTAAACCATTGACAAGTTTGGCCAACATATTTTCCCTCGCAACCCCCGCACTGAATGCAATAGACAATGTTCGACCGGTATTCAACAGGAGTCCTATCTTTAAGTTTGCTAAACAATGTGTTAATGGTAACTGGATAATGTTCCACTATCTTTAAATTACTGGTTGAAGGGTTTTTTATAAACATTTTAATCAATTTATCGGTGAGGTCCGCTATATAAGTTAATTTTTTGTATATGATAGGTGTTATTACGTTTGTAACATTTTGATTATTGGTCTCTGTAAGTAGCAGTCGAAAATAAAAGTCTGTTAAGCAAGCTTTCAGGGTACTGATTTTTTATGAAAATGTGTTTTAATTTTAACAAATTGCTTCTCAAAAGTTCAACCTCACAGATGTTCATGATTCTATGTTTCATTGCTAATACGGTATTAATTTTATGTTTTAATTTATGGGTAGAAGAATAGTGGATATATCTTCCCGAAAAAGTGGGTTTATTGTACCAGTCGAACACTATGCTATTGTTATGACTTCTGATCACCTTAGTATCCAAAAAGGGTACAAAGTTTTCTGCATTCTCTATCTCTATTGTAAATTGAATGTGACTATTGAAACTGTTAAAAATGTCCAATGTGTCCTCGCAAGCATCCCTTGGAATTGCCAAGATGATGTCATCAACATACTTCTTTATAAAAGGTAACTGAAAAGGTAATCTGGGGATGTCCACATCCAAAACATAGTAGACTAGCACACAAGTAGACTCCACACAAGTAGACTAGCAACCGACAGAAAATACGACGACAATCAAACACTCAACTCTTTTGTTTTTGAGTTGAGTGTTTGATTGTCGTCGTATTTTCTGTCGGTTGCTAGTCTACTTGTGCTTGTTGTTAGTCTAATTGTGCTAGTTATGTACCAGATGACGAGAGTGTTTATTGTCCGTAGATATCCTCCAGTTTTGACAATTTAGGGCTGAAGATGGTTTAAACAACCGAAACATGTACCCTATGTAAATTTTATGTTTTTAAAGCAAGGATAAATATAGAGGCTTCTAATTGTTTTTAATAATATTAATTTGAACCTTGCAATATGGACCCAATACATAAATGAAATAATTAGGTACCTACCTAGTGTTCTCCCAGCACTTTTCTCCACCGTCTCCACGACATAGCACCACATAATCTTTTCATAGACTAAATGCTATGAACATTTGGTGATTGAATGATTTACCTTAATAACGTATCGCGGGATCATAGGCGCTTCTTTGATACACATAGTTCACGTAACACAAACACTAAGACTGATAACGTGTGCTAGTGACAAATAGCAATAATTACTGGTAAATTAAGAGTCAAAACAGCACCGATCTAAAACGTAGGTATTCTAAAACGCAGCACGAGATCAACTGAAGAATAACAACATATGTATACGCGTTGAAGTGTTTGTCAGAAAACTCGACCATTTTTTGTCCGCATACCATCAAAACGTAGAGTTATTTCAAAATATGCCGAGAGTATGCATAGGCATAGGTGAGCCGTTCCAGAGGGATTTTGAATTATACAAAAGGAACAAACATATGGGTTTTGTTAGATATTCTACAGTTTAAACCAGGGGTTCTCAACCGGAGGTACGCGTACCACTAGTGGTACTCGAAGGACTTCTAGGTGGTACGCAAAAAGTACCAAACTTAAAATCATATTTATTCAGATGATATTGTTAATTTGTTTGACCCAAAATTATAGCGGTCAAATCAGATAATACCCATTACCGTACGGAGACGTATTTGAAATGGCACATTGTGTAAAAGGAAGTGTAGTTAAAAAGATAAATCAAAGTTAATATTTGCGGCACAGTTAGATGAAATACTGACATAATTAATTTTTATCAATTATTAGTCTTTATCCGATTCGAGGTGGAAGAGAAAATTGCAGAGAAATAATTATTTTGTAAACCTCTGCTCGAAAGAACAACTGGTGAAATATTCAAATTTCTTAAGAATTGTATGTTTAACAATTCCATTCCATGAGCGAAATGCACTGGTGTCTGCACTGTTCGAGCTCGGGCATTAACAAAAAAATAATTGCAGTCAATATTATTAAAAGTCGAGCATTCAGTTCACGAATATTTTTAATATTATGTCAGGAGGTGGGTAGCAACAGATCTCACTCTTGTAACATTCCGATGATAGATGGCTCTCGAGAGGTAAAGTTTTGAATCGTCTCTTCGAACTTAAATCAGAAGTTCAAGTTTTTCTTGAAAACGCTAATTTCGAATTCAAAAATTCTTTCTTTGACGAATTGTGGATGGCCCGGTTAGCATATTTAGCTGAGATTTTTGGAAAGCTGTATGAAATAAATTTAGTTTTGCAGGGATCAAAGGTTCATTTAATTATCGTTGAAGATAAAATTACCAATAAATAAATAGAGTTAATCATTAAAGAAGTTAATAAAAATAAATGTAGTTTATTGCCAGCATTCGAAGGCTCCCCTGAAGATAGATGGGAAACATCAATGATGAATTAGTCGGATATAAAAAATATTGATTGCACCTCTTTAAAAAGCAATAGTTATTTTCCCAAATCTATAACAATGAAAATTGGATCAGAAATCTAAAAGGTATGTAAATACCACACTTCACAACCTAATAGAAAAAGAACATTTAAGAACATTTGATAGACATTTCTTCACACACAGCGCTGATAGAAGAATCTAAAATTATTACAATCACCGTTTTTTGGATCCAGAAGAAGAATTATTTTAAAGAAACTGGAGATTAAGATATTAGACATTTAATGCCTTTTTGCGCCACGATTTACAGTAGACTCTCCTATAACGCGGTTCCTACAACGCGAAATACTACAAACGCGCTAAAAATTTTGCGACTACATCTTCATATAACACGATTCTCGTACAACGCGTATGCGTCAAAATTTGCGATCCTCAAATTCCTATAACGCGTTTTCATAAAACACGTAATATTAAGGCTCCGTTTTAAAAACATCGCAACTTCCAAACGAAATATTTCGTTGCGATGTTTTTTTTTTGCTGGGAGTGGTCTGCCTGGCCCCCACCAACGTCAACCAGGCCACAGTTTTATGATAAGGGGAAGTTGAGGGGTTTAGAGGAAGCAGGCAAAGGCGGAGCATAGTCGACGCGAGTACATTCGAAGGGGAAGTACTCAGCCAGTTTGTCGCCGCGCGTCGGCGCTTTCGCTTTAGCTCAAGTTACAATGTATTAGTGTTCTCACTCATCACGCTCGCATATGCATCCCGGACTGCATACAGCTGGCTGGCGGCCGCCAGGCGGTAAAAGAAAATATATTGATTTAATTTAGAGCTATTATAATATGCTATTAATAATGCTATTATAATATTTAATCTTTTCAACAGGGTGATATACATACAGTATAGTAAATTGACAAAACTGTGTTAACTCATGATAACTCATCGGTAAATTATGGACTTCAATTTAGAAAGGAATTAATTAAAATCGAGCAATGAGGACCCAATACATCTATAAACATGCTGGATATCGAACGAACGCACGGCAGTGACACACGAAGACAAAAATAAAAAAAAATAATCTGATGCGTTCAGGCACATTACTTTATCACACCATATATAAAATTAATAGTTTAGCTGCATGAGATTCTATTTGATCGAGATCGGCCATGTCTGCTTTAAAATAAAACTACTGGAATTAGACGGATATTTTGATTATATTGACAGTAGGTATTGTCAAAACATCAGCGTTTGACACTACCTACTGTCATTAGAATCACAATATCTGACAAATCCTGGCTAACTAGTTTTAATGCAGCGATCTCGATAAAATAGAATTTGCTCATGCAGCTAAACTATTCATTTTACCAAAAAATGCCGTAGTCATAAATTGTTCAGAATTTCCTGTACTTTAATTTATTATTTAACTATTTCGACAAATTTCCAGAAATGGCGGCTTATTTGCAAAATCTTTCAAAAATGCTATAAGACTAAACCTCCAGTTCCTTTGGATCCTTTTCAACAGAATGCTTTTTAGCTCTAAGTTTGGTTATGAAACTTCTAAATTTGAAGTTTCGTCCCGATATCTTAGTAGTTTCTCCGGAATCGTCGCCACAAAAAAAAAACACACACACATACACAGATTTTTTTTTTACCTGGGTCAAAAATGTTCAAGGGATCCAAAAGGACATTTCCGCTAAAACCTCAAAAATTTTGTTTGGCACGATTACAAACTTTACATACTACGTATGATAAAGTAAAATCATAGTACATAGTCCAAAGTTCCCCAAACCATTTATATAAATTCCAAATATTTTGTCACCTACAAGTTCGCTATATTTTATAAACGTTTTGGGCGCCATGAATGCAAGATTCATGAATGAAAACAAATTCTGGCATTGGCTATAACCAATTCCCGCTGTAATACTGCCCAATACAGTCGCTGAACTAATATCCATTAGAGCCGACCCAAGTTCGTCACTGCTAATTGTCTCTTCCTGTCCACAAAACCGACATTTTAAATAAAATGTTTATTTGAGTCCTGTTCTGGTCTCTTTGTCTCATTTGTAATTAAATAATTATAATATTGTTCTTTTAGATTATCTATACATATATTTTAACTTAGGTGGTACGTAGTCGTCTTTTACTAATTCGTCTAGAGGACAGATGCGGATGTTTAGGTATTTTGCCACGACTTCTACCCATTATTAAACAAATGTACCTAACACCTAGCAGGTATAACTACACTAAGTATAATATCATACAGTATATGACTTTTATCGTGTGTTAAATTTGTAAACCGTGCGTATAAATGTGAAATGCGAGAACTCTCCCGATTCAATATACCTACGCTACGGTCATAACTTGTGAACACTGAACAGTCTAATGTAAAAATAGAAGTAGGCGTGGCGTAGTTATAGGCGGTGTTTAAAACTCCTAACGTCTGCTGTCTACACCGGGCCCGTAATATAGGCAAATTACATACATTTCTGGCAATTACGCTTTGTTATCGCAATTATAATGTTTAGATTAAAATTGTACTTAAATAAAAAATCTATTTTTGTATCATGAGTTGGGCTAAATGTTTTATATTTGAAAAAAACCAAAGATGTAGAAGTAAAATTGAGTTTTATCTTTAAAAAAATTTTTTTTTCATCCAGCCCAACTCGTTATTTATCTAAGAAGTTACATAAAAAATTTCATAAACTTTGAACAATAAATAACGCTTTTATTTGCAAACGCGTTTTAGGAGAGGTAGAACTGGGTCTTAAACCGCGTTGTAGGAGTGTCTACTGTATGTGAAATTTATGTAGGTATGGGTTTTCGTCAATATTATATTTAAACAACAAACATAAGCCAAAAGTAATAATTGAGCAAAATTTGAGCTTGAAACTAATTGACACAGATCATGATATTTAAAAGAAAATGGTTTAGCAACCCCAAGGGTTTTTTTTATTTTATTTTTGTATATCAAATGAAATTTTGTTATGTAATTTTTATAGTTATTGGTTAGGTAATTTTTGTTATTGTTATTGGTTTCGATGAGAATAAGTTTTTACCAAGTGAACTTTTGTTATAAGCGTTCTTATTTTATTACAAAATAAATAGGTAGGATTATTTCTTGCCTTGTATTAATATGCATTTTTGTATAAAGGGTGTTGGTACGAAGAAATTTGGATATTTTTTAGGTGGTACACGGAACCTAAAAGGTTGAGAACCCCTGGTTTAAACTATTGAAATTGCAAAATCTTACGTTGAAATGATTCGACTAACAATAAATTGAAGTCTATATAGTAAGTAAGGTTAGATTTGACATTATTATTCATAACACGTTCTGTTCTTATGACTATTAATTCATACATATATATTGAATAGAATTAAACGATAAAATGAAAAGTTTATACAAATAGAATTGTTAGAATTGGTAGAACAAAAGTACTACCAGTACGGACTATTATGAGATTCATTTGTGGTATCGGACTACCTAAAAGAGGCAGTATGAGAGGAATGAGATCACAGATTAGGAAATGAGATGTTTTTTCACTGTAGACACTATTCCAATCATCTCTGTGATGTTCCATCATTATTCCTAAGTAATTGACTAGTACTCTCTGTTCCATGATAGCTGCAAACACTAGCTGAGGTTTTTGCGATCTTTAATTTCAAATAGACTTATAAAAAATGCCTTATATCAACAAAGACATTAAATGAACTTCCTTAAATCCTATAATTGAATACACCTTGGATAAATCCAATGTATGTGTAAAAATAAACATCAAAACCTCCAAAACCGAGACACACACACACACACACACACACACACACACACACACACTAGGTTTACTGAATGACAAATGACGTCAGACCCTCTTCTTAGTTTGTAACATCTCAGTATTTGATTGAGCGACATTGTTTTACAAACTTTTCTCCGTTCTCTTTTACAAACATTCGGACATTTACTTTCTAAAAAAATATGTGAAAAACTACATCACGTGTAATATATTATTGCTGGGATTCCCATTATTTGTTATGATTATAATTTATATAGTTGAATGTCTCTTGCATCACTTGGTACCTTCCAGTGGCGGCTCGCGTATAGGCACTGTGGAACTGCAGCACCCCCTATTAATTCCACTTAATATTATGGATACATAACATTTAATATAATGCGTCCCTTTTCCTTTATTCTTTCTTTATATTTGTACAAAGTATAATCCTTAAACCTTAATGTCAGTAGCCATTCCCCAGTTTAAGAAAGAGATACAAAAATCGTTGTATGGTTCGTTGGCTGTTCTGCGCATGCGCACATAGGAAGCTGCACGCTAAGCAGCGGCACACACCGGCATGTTATTGATACAGAGACAACTGTTGTTCCCGCAGTGCAAACCGTGCCGACCCTGTCGTACTGGTGGACGGTAATTTTAACTGCAGATGGCATATCATAAGTCATAGTCAATACGTATTTTGCAACAAATGACGTGCTTTCAATAGAGAAAAAAAATCCTCAGTTTTCATCCAGAGACCAAGGCTAAAATTATTGATATTTTCGCGCAAATTAAAACAAGATGAACGGATTTAATTTTTACTATGCTTATCTTAACTTCACTTGTTTGTTTGCTACATTTAAATCTTGTAATCGATATTTTACCTACTTCCCAATATCCAAACGAGTTGAAATTTTGCACGTGGACAGATTGCCGGTGACAATGCATAAAGGAATAAGAAGTTTTTCCACAATTTTTTAAATTTAACTGTTAATGCGTTTATTCATTAAGCATGGTTTTTAAAAAATGTGTTTTTTACATAAATTTATTACTACACTTATCTTAACTTGACTTGTTTGTTTGTTTGTAATCGGTATTTTACCTACTTCCCATTGTCCAATCGAGTTTAATTTTTGTATGTAGACGATTTCTGGTGACAATGCATGAAAGAATAAAAGATATGGCAAATTTTTAATGTTTAGTGCATTTTTAGTGCACGCTTTAACAAACGTAGTTTTTAGAAAATGTATTTTTTACATAAATTTATTGATGAATGTAACTAACAATTTAGGCTAAAGTACCTAAATAAGAAATCTGTTTTTATTCCCTAAATTCTTTTACGATTTCAGCAAGCTTCTGAATAAATTTTCTTCTTATACGTTTTTTTTTTCCTTTTACACAATATTTTTTAAAACAATGACAAAAAAATTTCTGGAACAGCACCCCCACTAATACAAGCTACGAGCAGCCACTGGTACCTTCCATATTCACTCTAATAAGTAGTACCTAGCTGTAATCTCCAGAATCAAGTATAACTTACCTTCATCGTGTTTGATGGCACTTATTTAGCCCAATATCTCGTTCCTGCTAATTAACGAAGTTCTCCAACTATTTCAACAAAGCTACGAATAATAGAGATCAACCGGGGCCACTGAGGAATTAGCCCAATCAAACTTCCCTGGGCATTATACCGGTGCAGCGAAGCCCTAAGTAATATGTCGTCTGCAGACCTTCGAATACACAGTCAACAATCAAGAGCCGGAGAAACGTTTTGTAAATCGCATTAATATCCATTGCATAGCTCTGGAGTGCGTCAATAAATATTACTTAAGTGAACAGCCGGTGATAGTCCGCTATAAATGTAACTCCGAAGATGTTCCCTTTAAAAGCGGACTGCAATAGTGCTCGGAGCAATTTACCTAGGAGCAAATTAAATTTCCCGAGTTCGTTTTATTGTTGTTTTATTTACCTACACTGCTTCTCTTAGAGGCAGTCACACAATTCGTGAACCAGATTACTGTTCAAACTCACTTTTAGATGATAATTGCTTCGAGCGCTCCTGGATTTTCAAAGGATTACTATTAAGTAAAATTGTGTTGTTCTAAATCGCATAAACGCTAAATTATTATCCGAAGTGGTACCAGTTGTCGATTAGTTCATAATTTTGTTATCATACTGTAGTCATATAGTCCAGTCAAATGGTGTTTTGGCCACGAAAAAATATAGAAGCTTTTTTCTTTCATTCTATATGTTTTTTGTTTTTTTTTTGTGTTGAATCCGAATTTGAACTTTGCTACTTCCCACGGAAATGGCTTCACAACGAAAATCGCAAAAAACCTCAAAATTGTCGACTTTTCTTTAGCTTTTTTGCCAAAAAGTCATAAAACTATGCGCTTTTTGACGTAGACCACTATACAGGGTGTGTATAAATTGGCGGAAAAGCTATACGTGGCGATGTTCTTCGTAAAATTCTGAGTAAACAATCTTTATACTAAAATGTTGTAGCGTCATTATTGTGCCCTCAGGAGCCAGTTGAAAGAAACATAGATTTGGCAATGCTGAATCCAACAAGTGTTCGTGTTACTATGCACTGTAAACAATGGGTCCGTATACCATATACATATCGGCATACTCATTAAACGTATATTCCATGTTGAACGAACGAAAGGATAACGTAAAATACAATAACTAATAAACTAATAAACTAATTAACTAATGAACTGTAGGAATAATCACGGTAGAACGGTAGAACTGACGAAATTAGCACAAACAAGTCAAATTACTTAATTTGATTATACAACTGTCAAAAGTGACAAATGCCAAAATTAAGTTACCCATGTTCTACAGTGTTGCCGAATGTATTCTTATGACAAAATTAACGAAATACCGAAATTAAAAACAAACTTTTTAGGCAGAAAGATAACATTTAGGAAAAGAAAAATTTTCATTATTGTTCTTTATTCTAAACTGCAGCTTCTCCATCAATAGATTTCAAATAATAACACCATTCAAGAGATCGGATATCATGACTTTGGAGACCTCGTGAAGACTCAAGAAGCACGGTACAACATTTTAGATTATAGATTGTTTACTCAGAATTTTGCGAAGAACACCGCCACGTGTAGCTTTTCCGCCAATTTATACACACCCTGTATACAAAAATAAAGTACAAATTTTCCTACTTTATGTAATGTGCGTATAATTACAAAAAAGCTTAGATTCTGATAAAACTACATTAAATTCCCTACAAATTGCATAACAATCAGTTATTCTGGCCAAACTGTGTAGCCGCTAGCGCGCGTTGAAATATGTGTGCCTGGATATGAAAAGGGACCAGTTGACCGAAATTGAGTTATGAGTGTTTTTAGATAGAATAAGTTATGGCAAAGGTACTCGAACATTTTAAGCCGATTACCATAGAGAGTAATTGAAAAAAAAAATATTTAAGTTGCTGGTGCAAAAATTAAACTTTTGCGCTATGACGCTTCAAACTTTTGCAAAGTTTAAAAGTTAATAACTTCCCGCATTTTTGGAAGTTACGCTGACTCCAATATTTTTGGAACAATTTCGATATTAGTTTCAAGATTTTTAGTAGAATTTATTATTTCATTATTCCGTTTGGGTTTTATAGGGTTTTTAATCTATAGCGTCATTGGCCTGGGTCTACAATATGTATAGTGTAAGCTAGGTATCTTCATCTCTCGAGTCTTAAGAAGACTTAAGCATTCTCGTAAGGGGTTTATGGGGTCCTCTGATTCCAAATCTTATTTATTTTTAGATTTTAGGAATTCAAAATGGCGGATCTAATATGGCGACCAAACATGTAATTAAGTGATTGGTGTATTCCGCAAAAAAATGTAATTGTAATTAAATGTAATTAAGTGTCGGATTTATACAAAAATTAAATTATGTTATATATGAAGGTTACGGATTCCTAATCTGTTGTCAGTTGTATAAAATTCAAAATGGCGGAGCCAATATGGCGACTAAACATGTAATTAACTGTCGGATTCAGAAGAAAACAAATATCTGATGTTAGAAGTTTATAATTCAAAATGGCACCGAATGTAATGTGGCAACTATAATAAATTAACGTGAATTTGCAATTTTTGTCATCCTATTTCCTGTTACATAATTATGCAGCTGTCTGATGTCAACACTTATGTCAGTTAAAAATCCAAATTGGGAGTTCAAATAAATCAGATAGTATCAAATTATTTTAAACGCTTAATGATAAGAAATAAACATAACTAGGGACACAAACATGGAAATACAATCATAATAAATTTATATAAAAAGTGCATTTTTTAAAATTTTCTTCAAATTTTCCATTTTTTTTGTCATTTTATTTTTTTCGAGCATTGTCGCCGGCAATCTGTCCACATATAAAATTTTAACCCGATTGGACATATTTTCCAAATTCAAAATTTTTTTCAAAATTTTTCAAAATTTTCCAAATTTTTTTAGTGCTTCATGTCATTGTCACCGGAAATCCGTCCACAGGCAAAATTTCAACTCAAATGATCAAATTTTCCAAATTTTGAATTTTTTTTCAAATTTTGAAGTTTCCATATTTTCTTTATTGCTTCTTGTATTGTCACCGGAAATCTGTACACATGCAAAATTTTAACTTGATTGGACACTGGGAAGTAGAAATAATATCGATTACAAGATTTGTACATAACAAACAGACAAACAATCAAATAGACAAACAAACAAACAAAAAGTGCAGTTAATATAAGCGTAGTAATTGTCCCGGAATATTATATAACTATGTACATAATTATATTTTATACAAACAAGTTTATAAACTGCTATCATACGGATATTTGTTTCTGCCACTGTATGCGGCAACACCGTAATGCACTAGAGCGTAGCGTGATATAGACAACTAGTCCCTTTTTCGTTCGCAATAAAAACGCATTTTTTTATGCTTTTCCAAACGCACACGGGTTTCAGACGAACACATCTGATAAAAAACACAATAATGAGAGTAATTAACCAATAAAACAAAAATGTGTATTTTGCACCCGTTTAACTTTATTTGCGATTGTCTGCGTAACTAGAAACGGACAACTGGTCCCTTTTCACATCCACGCACACATATTATGTCAAATTATGCGAAACCTTCTAGTCAAGAGCCCTTCACCGAAAATTCAGTGGAGACCTATATTATTACTATTTATTTATTAAAAACTATACATTTGGTCTTTTTAATTAATACTTACTGTATTATGTATTTTTTATGTGTTTTTTTATTAAGTATGCGACGCTTTAGCGGTTGAAGATCCTGGTTTCTCTTCTGAAATATGAAAAAGAAACACAACATTATTAGCACTGACTGCAGTGAATTGGAAATAACGGATTAAGTTATGCAATTTGTAAGGAAATAATTGCAGTTTTATCAGAATCTAAGCTTTTTTCAAATTACACGCACATTACATAAAGTAGGAAAATTTGCCCTTCTTTCAGCGCGCTCTAGTGGCCAAACCATTCAACCAAAATATACACATGATGGGTGCTTTTTGTAGGAAATTTAGTGTACTTTATTTCTGTGGTCTACGCCGAAAAGTGCATACTTCTACGACTTTTTGGCAAAAAAACTGAAGAAGAGACGTAAATTTTGAATTTGTTGAAATTCGGATTCAGCACCCCAAAAACATATAGAATGAAAGAAACAAAAATTCTATATTTCTTTCCTGGCACAGGCACTCTCGTAAACGATTTGACTGGACTAATACTCAAAACCACCTCAAAACATATCAAACTGATATGTTTGCATCAATATCGCCAAAACTACTAAGCTAAGCAAAACAAATTATACACCATTTTAAAGACGAAGAATGTGGGTTGAACTTAAGAAATTTAGAACTTAAAAATATTGAAGGATGTAGGGTTGGGAGAAAGTTAAAGAACAGGTTTTCAGAATCGAGATATTGTATCAATAATGAAATATTGCGAAATATTGTAAAAGTTTCATAATTCCAAGTGCCTTTGTCTAATAAGTTAATAACATAGTTAGTCAAAGAATACATCAAATGGCGGAAGATAAATATCAAAGGTCAATTAATTGAACCAAAATAAAGGAGTTTAATTTGGATTGCAGTTAGATGAGGCTACGGATAATAATAAAGATGCTAATTTGATATGCTATCTACGGTTTATAGATGTATTTAATAATATTAAAAATCTTCTGTTTTGTAAAAATATCACTGCAGGAGCGAAGGCTCAGGACCGGTTCGAGTTTCATATCTGAAAACAATTTAAATAAATACGTTGGTATCTGTACTAATGGAGCTCGCTTACAGGTGCTCATTCGAAGCATATCACCAAATGCACTGCGGACCCATTGCATTATTCATGTCTGTGTATAGAAAAACTTTCTTTTCGTAATTCAAAATTTCAAGTTGCTAAAGAGTTCTCCCTATGGAGTTCTCCTATTCATAGAGAAGTGCTTGCGTCAAAGCATCTGAGTCCTCCACTGAATCAGGTGTTTTAATGTGTGGTGAATGTGGTAAATTAACTAAAATGTCCATTGAAAAAAAGGTTTAAAAAAAACTTTGGGAGGATATGGGAGTCGAACACTCATCTTTAAGTTATAATAATATAGCAGTGCAGGATGGCTCTCTCGAGGCAATGTTTAAGTACCTTTGAATTGCCGCCAGACATTTGTATTTCTCTTAAAGAAGAGGGATGCAAAGATGCAGAATATTTTGCTAGTGCTGATTTTTTAATAAAATTGGGATATTTATGTAACATTTTTGAAAATCTTGATTTCCTTAATGTCTCTCTGAAGCAACATGCGCCTTTTGAAATCAACGGAAAGCTTCTATAAAAAAAAAAACGTATATATAAAAAAGTATGGAGAAGAAAATTGACTAAAAGTGCAGATAGAGATTGTTTCTTAATATTACAACAATTTTTGCCGTCAAATGAATGTGATCTTTCTCAAGATATAAAAACCAGAGCACTTATCTGAGCTATCACAGCTAATTATCTGCGTAGAAAAATATGTTCCAAATGAATGTTCGATAAGTTTGCGTGTATTCAAAATCCATTTAACACTAGTTCCGTCTGAATTTACTTCAGCAGAAGAACAGAGTCTTATCTAGAGATAGCAGTTTGCAAAACTTGGCAGCGTGGGATTGACAGAGTTTTTAATTTCAATAAACTATTAATATCCCCTTCTACGTGATAAGATTATTGTTACCTCTTACTAATAGCCATCCTTTTACTTAGAGTAGGGCGTCATGAAAGTATTTTAATTGAAAAAGGGCGCCGCGACTAGGAAATGTTTGGGAACCACTGAACTAATGAGTATGCTAAGGTAATTATGTATCCCCCTTTTTCCATACAAAGCTCTGACACTGCTTTACCATTTGGAATACTTTTAACAGATATTAATTTTTAGGCAGTTGCCATTATTTCGTTCAAAGAAATAAAATCCAGATACAAAAACAGTTCCGCTTGCGGCACTAAGAGAATTGCTTACAAAATTTCGCCGTTTATATCAAATGGAACGTCCACAATATTAAGTAAGCATTCTACATATATTCGTTGTATTTGGAAGTTTTTGTGGATTGGTTACGAAAACCTTAAAGACGTTATACGTATTCAAAGAAATATAAAACGTTTTTTTTCT
The DNA here is from genome assembly GCA_963966075.1 of Aphodius sticticus. Lineage (NCBI taxonomy): Eukaryota > Metazoa > Arthropoda > Insecta > Coleoptera > Scarabaeidae > Aphodius > Aphodius sticticus. The sequence goes on along the minus strand of OZ014513.1, from coordinate 18,297,026 downwards.
CTTATTTTACGCTGATTTTTTATGAAAGTATTTTAAAATTCAAGGGAAAATGGGTAATTACGTAAACTCGTCAGTAATGTAGAATCAACTAAAGAAGCGAATGATAATTAATCCAGGTGAGGATAATTTTTGGAAAAAGCACCTCCGCCTGGATTTGAACCAGGACCCCTCCAATTTCCGGTTGACTGCTCTCCCATTTGAAAATGGGAGAAAAATTAAATTTCCACTACCTCTGTAGCTCAAATGGGAGAGCAGTCAACCGGAAATTGGAGGGGTCCTGGTTCAAATCCAGGCGGAGGTGCTTTTTCCAAAAATTATCCTCACCTGGATTAATTATCATTCGCTTCTTTAGTATTTTAAAACACACAGCACCGACACACACTGACTTTTTTTGTGATGATTATGACATAAATTGAAGCCTTGTTTACGTTAGCAAGTATGAGTTTGCTTATCTTGTTCCGCTAGTAACAACTTTACTCCACCAGTAAAAAGTTTCACTTCAAAAACGCGATAGGAAACCTCTGAGTACGGATTCATATTCGACGTAAAGAAAGCTATCGTTAGAGGCGTTTTCTTCATTGTCTAAATCCATGCTCATCAGTGTACCTAATCAATATTTTATGATTTTCAATTAAGTTCTTATCAAAGGATTTCAAAATTTAGGAACGTATGTTAATATTTTAAACTTGTACTTCTCTTATTTATCGGTGTAATATAATGTATATTATTATATGTATTGCAGTAGCATGAAATAACGGTTTGATTTGATTATCTAATATAATTTTGACCAAATGGTATTTTGGCCCCAAGTGACGGTTTTATATCCCGTTTAAATTTAAACGTCGGTCTTTAATTGCATCAAAAATGTGTTGCCCCCCCCCCCCTTTAACGTTGCCCATGCTAATTACAAAGATTGTGCTTGATTTCATTTCATTTCATCCGGGAAAGTTTAAGTGGTAGGTATAAAAGCTTGCATCTACATTTATGGCATCGTTTCAATGTAGGTAGGCGCTTCTTTCAGAATAAATTATCTCTTGGATTCATGATTACTGAAAGTTATAGAACCCACCTCATGAATACTAATTATTTGTCTAGCAAGAAACGACGATTTCAGCTATTTAAACCTACAATTAATCTGTGCCTACAATTTAATGACATGGGCATTTGCACGATTGAATGTCATATATTCTCGTTCTTCATATTTGTAGTTTTGATTTATGAGTTTTCAGCAGCCGGCAGCCCATACTTTATAGCTAATTAAGTAATAGGGACTGCAAGTTCACATAACTTTCGCAACTTTTTAATACTATTAAAAGCATTAGCAACCAGCTATCTTCGCTGTGGACACGGTAGGCTATTCCTATGAGATTTTAAATGGAAATGAATGGATTAGTATTCAACTTTTCCTATACTTAAATGAATTACAGGTAGCCCGCGGTAACTTAATCGATTTTCTCTTGCTTTTACAGACATTGAATACACAGCCAATAAGGTGACCGTATTTGCCGAACAAGAATGTAGTACAATAATACAGGGTTACTCACAACTCATTTCTAATGTCAAAGCGGAAACGCCATAAATTACTTGAATCAATTATACCTACTAAATTAACCACCGTTTATTGTCTAGTATAGGTTCTCGAATCCCTTTGATGGTAATTTTTGTCCACTACAACGTTGTATTTTGATTTTTGCGATTAAGTGAGTGAAATTTGAGGAATGAAGGATTAAACTCTGAAAGATACAATTGTTTGATTAACTATAAACTTGTTGATAAACTTGCCTACTAACTATGATTCTAAATATTCTAATATCTAATTACGGAAACCATAAACTATCGATTTATATAAGTTTCATCGACTGCATTGTAGGTCAAAAATCTAGAATGACTGGACTAAATAGACGTATTTACCATTATTTGTTTATTTATAAACAGACAGGCAGTTTGTCCACGTTTTGTCAAAGTATTTTAGAACATTACTGTCAAAAGTGAATAATCGTCAATCGAGCAGAGATACAAGAGCACTGTTAAAAAATGGTGCGTACTACAAAAATTCAGTTGTATAATTTGAACTTTTAGCTCTTGAGCCTGAAGGGATTTTAGGGATCCCATCGTGACATCTATGTTCAAGAAGGTAAACTTCAAACGGTTGAAAAGTTGGTAATATATAACTCTGTTTTAGCGGTCGCTCGCAGCTCATGTACTTTTCGCATTCTCTAACCTCCATTCGGTTGCAAATGTGCAAAGAATTGTCAGCGGAATTTGCAAGTTGCATAGCGTCCGGTTGAAAATGAGTGAAACGCAATGGACCAACGGGAAAGTGAACGGAATAGAGCCAAAAACACCATTTCTAATCGGTGTGGCCGGTGGCACGGCCAGCGGAAAGGTAAATTTAGAAATCATAACAAAATCAATAAGGCGCATTTAAACTATGTGCATATTCTGCAATTTTAGAGTACGGTGTGCAAGAGAATCATGGAAAAATTGGGGCAAGTTGATATGGATCAAACACAGCGACAAGTGGTGTGCATATCTCAAGACAGTTTTTACCGTAATTTGACAAGGGAGGAAATGGAAAAAGCGGCAAAAGGTCAATTTAACTTCGATCACCCTGCCGCGTTTAATGAGAAACTGATGGAGCAAACCTTGAAAGATATCCTAGATGGTCGTAAGTGTGAGATACCTGTTTACGATTACAAAAACCACAAAATGTAAGAACCAGTTGATTATTTTCTACTTTTACTCTAAATCTATCTAAATGTTTCAGTAGAAAAGATGAAACGATCACTATATATCCTGCTGACGTTGTTCTATTTGAAGGAATTCTTGTATTTTACTTTCCCGAAGTACGAAATCTGTTTCACATGAAATTGTTTGTTGATACAGATTCTGATACTAGACTGGCACGGAGAGGTAATTAATATCCTTTTTTAACATTTCAAAAGTGGAAATTTTTTTCTTTTTGCAGTTCCAAGAGATATCAAGGAAAGGGGCCGTGATTTGGATCAAGTGTTAAACCAGTATATGAATTTTGTAAAACCGGCATTTGAAGAATTCTGCTCCCCGGTAAGCAAACTTGTTTATCTAATCATATTTAACTTGCTATGGAATCAAAATAATTTGCCAAGGTCACTCATTATGGAGTCTAATGCATGTTTAATATGCTTTTCATTGTTAGTGATGACAATGTAAAAAGCTGGAAATTGTTTACCAAGCAAGTTTAATAACCAGTATTTTATATGAATTCGCCAAATATATCAATAGTCACGTATTGTGTGAGTAAGTATCATCATTCATGGTATGCATTTGCAGATTAAATATGTTTATTGTTAGTAATCAGTTATGTCTATAACAGCATTTCGTAAAACCTTGAACTCAAAATATTACGTTTGATTCAATAGCGGAGTCTTGATCTTGAAAAGTGACATATAGGACCAAGAAAAGTTAGGTGTTTAGGTTGGAGCATAATAAAATAAATGTTCCTAATAAAGCTTGTGACATTATGTCAAAAGCCACACCAAATTCCCTGTATTTAAAGAAGAATAAACATAACCTAATGTCAAACACCAATGTCACCAGTCCTATATATCGCTTTTCAAGGCCAACACTCCTTCAGAATAGTAAAGGTTTAAAATTATTGGAAGTAAGATTACTGTAATTTTGCTAGAAATATTTTCATGCAACTACAATTACCTACAATTATTTAGTGTTCTTTTTCTTCAGATATTGTCAGAAATTAGTACAGAAATAACGAAGAACTAATTTTTTACAATTTTATTACACTTATTTATTCTGTGCTTCTTATTTCAGACAAAAAAGTTTGCGGATGTGATTATACCACGCGGTGCGGATAATATAGGTAAGGCATAACTTTCTAACCGCAGCTTCAGCTTATTAACAATTAACCTACCGCTTTGTCAATGTCAACACTTGTGCGTGCCTTAGTCAAAAGTGCGTCTTGCACGCTCATGGATTGCATCATATTTTCGATAGGTTCCTAGTCACTGCAATACATAAGCCATTACTTGTACTGACGTCGATTAAAAAACGACCGTTCAGTGTCAAGCAGCTACACGATATTCCATAATTTCCTTCTCGCATCTACGTGTCTCAAGGTTGCTTCCCTCTTGAAATATACTTACCGGCAAAAGTACCGGCCACCTAATATTTTGCTGAACTTCGATCTTCAAGATCATTTGTAAACTATTATTGATATGGATTTTATATTTTTTTCTGAACATTGTAAAGAAGTTTATAAATAGTCGCATAATAAAATAAATTCCATGTTTTTAAAATATAAACATAACCTAACATGTTTTACTTATACGTCAAAACATCAACAATGAGGTTATGTTTACATTTCCTCTTCTTTCAAATAAGGGCATTTGGTGTGGGTCTGTCACCAGTTTTGTTAGGATCATTTATTTTCTTATGCACCAACCTGCACACCTAAATTCTCTTCGGCAGAGGTCTTATGTCAATTTTCATGGTCAACACTCCACTATTGCTATTTGCCAAAAATTTGCATTTGAAAATACTAAAAATAGGATGTCTTGCTGTTAGACTACCAACACATAAGTTTGGTTCTCTCTGTATAATAACCTGCGGAGAAACTTCTTTAAAATGGTAATGGCAATGATAATCTCTTTACGATCTTTACAAATTCTTTACGATGTTTCTGAAAAAGAATCAAAAATGGTAAAAGATTACAATAGTACTTGGAGTACAAACTGTAGCAAAATATTAGCGATTTATTATTGTCGCTAGTAATGTGTTTATGTTGCAGTGGCTATTGACCTAATAGTGCATCACATCTGGGATATCTTGCATGGACGCTCGCAGCACAATGGACTAAGTAGAATCGGCACTAGTATGGATATCCAGCGATGATCTGTAGTCATTTGCCAAATGTTGGTCTATACGCACCAAAAGCAAAACGTACACATTAACTGCATTTACACTTGCACAAGTATTCTTTATGATTAGCGTAATCCCGTATGGTGTAGTAGCTAGCTTTCGGTAATTTTACTCTTAGCACAAATTCTATTTCCTCTTCGTGGCTGTTACCAGTATTGGAAAACTATAGACTTGTTTCCCCTTATATTCCATTGTGCCAGTGATTTAGCAAAAGTATTCCTACTTTATGACGTTACAATATTATTGTGGATTTTTACTTTCACTTGTTTGTGATTTTTTTGTATGATATGTCATATTTGTATGTATATGTTGTATTCTGTAATCGAAATAAAAGTTTTATGTACTCGATATGTCTTGTATTCTAATATAAATTGATTACAGCTTACATTATCCAGCCAAAAAAGATGGCCACCTAAAAACTTTGCTAAACTATTATTTTAAGATCTACAAAAATTCAGAATTTGGGATGAATCAAATACAAAATGTTTAGAATAGACAGAGTTAACAGAGTACCCACTTGATGACCTAGACAAAGATAAAAGAATATAAAGATGCGACGCTTTGGGTCTGCTCCGTTGATTTAGTGGGGTCCACATTTGATGACCTTGAACGCATGTGAGCTTTAAACCGTTGACCAAACAAGACGGGAATTGGCGGGAATTTTAAAATAACGAATACAATGCACGATGGGCGGCAACGTTACCGACATTAGAGGTTATGTAATGCAAATGAAAACAAATAAATATTCACATATATAAATAAAATAGAACGTATCCGATAGTCACCTAAATGGAATATTAACAAAAATAGTGGATTATAATATAACAAATGACAGCGGTTTGTTGACTTTTTGAAAGTATAATTAATAATTAAGCAAATAACTGTGATTGTTTGCCTAGGCCATCGATCGATATTCAAACTCACATTATTATTATGACTTGTTGCTGGCACCCAATATGTTTTATATATTTTATTCTATTTGGCACACCGATTTCCACTGGGATACCTTTTTGTGTCCATTTTCACTGTCTCTACTACTTACTATTAATAAAGGTACCTCTAAACTAAACAGCACGAAACCACATTAACAATTAACATTTTAATTAAAAACTGACCACTCATTAAAATGCTTTTTAAAACACTACATACACAATCTTGCACAATCCAAGGAACGTAAACACCAAACTAAGGTTATATCACCCGATGTCACCCGCTAGTATACAAACACAATCAGCTGTTGGTAGCCATCTTTTTGTTGACCAAATCTATCTCACTCTCGAACCGCGTTTTCTTGTCTAGTGACGTATCTTATAATTCTCTTATCTTTGACCTAGACTCCATTGCACCACTTCCCTTTAAATGGAAACTTTAGTCAAGCGACACTTGAAGTGTAGGTTATGTTAATGTTATTGAATAGAAATCTTTATTAAAAAGACTGGTTTGATTCAATGCATAAATAAATTTGTTGTTTTCTTTCTGTGCTCTTGTTTTAATAGCAAATTTAATGTTGACTCAGTTGTATTATTGTGTGGCAAATTTACAATCTTTTACCTAAATGTCATAATTTAATGTCAAAATGGAACTAAGTTTTAAATACTATATTATAATACAAGTTAATAATATAATATAATAATAATATAACGAGTGCGCCAATACGTCTTATAAAACGAGTGTTATATACCATTTTTTCTCCTTTGTGACATTAATTTTACATAAATTTCAAAAATTGTGGTTGTCATCTTACAATCTAGCGTGGTTTTATATTCAACAGTTGGTACTAGTGGTAAAATTCACAAATACGATTGACGCGAGCCAATAGCGATTGAGATGTCAGCCTTATTTGACACTTGACGTCAGTATCATCAATCTTGGAAAACTAAAAGTTAGTGATCTAGTGTTTTCATAACGACACCGAAAGCGGTTTCGTTATGAGTTTATAACGAACGCAAAGTAGAAAAATGTTTTTACTGAAACAAGTACGTCCACATGAAAAGGTTTACTGAGAATGATTCATTTTATTTTCTTTCATTTATTTATGCAATGTAATTTTAAATGTCAGAATGTTGAGATACGTTGAATTTGAAAGGTATTACATAATATACTACGGTATTTTTGTTGTAGAGAATATTAGGTAAATTCTCATTTGGTAATGAAATAAAACAATAAATTTTTAGCATTCAATTCAATTCCTTTTGTCCTGCTTTGAGCTCTCTTTTAAGATTTTTTTAGATGGTGCAGAACACATCCAAATTGTCTTCCAGTATGTCGTTAACAATAAAATATAATTTAAAATTTAATTAAAACTTATTTTGCATTGTCCCTGGTAAATTTTAGTGTATCTTTTATGTTTACATGGTGCAATAGAGCATAAGTTTCTCCTACAAGCTAACATTTTTTAAGCATGTGTCAAAAATAACTTTTTTTAATAACAAAAAATATTCAATTATTAATTGGCATTTTTATTTTTTGCAGGTGAGTATATTTTCTACAAAAACTCACTTTATTGGTACTTAACTCCACTGTCTTAGAGTACTTTGCTGAATTTTTAGTTTAAACCAATTGAGAAAACAACTGATAATTCATAATTCATAATTCCTGTCTGAAAATTATGATTTGTTTCATTTTATTTTTCTACAATTTACAATCCATGATTTAAGTCAATGTATTTTTTGTTTTCAGTTGCAATCGATTTGATAGTACAGCACATTCGGGAATTTCTGGCAAACAGACTTCAGGCAAATAAGGAAGCTGCTACACGAGGCTTAATGTGCTCTCCAAGCAATCAGATGGCAGCACGTACGGTTCCGTTCAAACGGCTCCACTAAACAGCACTGTCTGTTAGTGTAGAGCAAATTTTTGGGAGTACATAGAAGAAATAAGAGTGAATCAGCTCATTATATTTTGTAAAGTTTTAATAATAGAGTTAGATGTAAATGAAATGTTTGACAAACTATATACCAAAGTACTAATTAGAGTTTTCCGCTGTTTAAGCTAATCGCACAACGCTGTATAGAGAACTGTTGTCGCTTTTGAAATTTTATATAACATACTGTTTAATTATTTTTTTTACATATACTTATAATATATTGGACTGTTATATCGTTTTATTTAGCGTAAAAATTATTTATTTTGTCTTCGAATGTGTGATATTTTCGAATAATAAAAATCTATACAATCATAAGGGTAAAGTGTTTTAATAATGGCTCATTTAAAAAAAGGTCAAGTGTCTATTTCCCTAAACTTACATCAATACATTAAAAAAATTAAACTTATATTAGTCAGTAACATGTCTGCATTTCTTATTCGATAAGTTATTGATAGTATAATTCCAAGTTCATCCCATCGTGAATTTCATCTATAGATTTGTTAAGAAAAAAACTGTTTTGTTTATGCACTTACAAAAGCAATAAACACCATTATTATTTCTCCACAATTTTTAAACAATATTACAAGCTTTTGATTCAAGTTAATGCCAATAAAAATAATAGGGGTCTTGCATGATTTTACCTAAGTTAACAAATAAAACCCTTGGGTGATAAAAAAACCGTGTGTAAAATTTTTCCACTTAATATTGTTGCACTCAATTGTTATTAAACATCAAAGTTTAAACCGGACTAAGAGCGCGCCAAAACGCTGTCTACAAGGCAGTGACGTCATAAGATTGGTGAGAAGTTCAGCGAGTCTAGAGAGTGGTCGCGAAAGCAGGACGTACTAAAGTAGGACAGTTAGCATGTAAAGAATCGTTATTTATTATGATACTTACCCATTGATGTGATCGATCCTGCTATTTTCATGCAGATTTATTTGTAGAGTAAAATTCATACACAAAACGGCAATACGTATAAGAAAAATTTAACAAAATAGTTCTTTTTGAACAGCAATAAAAGTTTGTATTTGATTCTTTTTAATAAATAATTTTTATATATATGTACATTAGGGTGGTTCAAATTGGCTATTTTTATTTAGAAAGCAACGATCCCCCCAAATCGTTTCCAAATCCAAAAAAAGCGGACACGTATTTTTTCTTTTTTCGGAATTTTGATTCTTAATGGTGCCTGTCGAGGCCTCAAATTTACATACGAAAATGCATGGGAAAAAGACATTTTTTGGTATTTTTCGAATAATTATTCGGAGTTTGGGAAACCTTAACACTAAAGTAATAGGACTTGTAGAGGACTTTCCAATGAAGAATTTGAGGTATTATACATATGGCTTTGTCGCCCCCAACCCACCCCCACAGTGCCCTGAAAACTACCATTAAATGAAAAAATGTAGATTCTTCAGAAAATTGACCCTTCTAATTATTTCATTCTCTTTTTTCTCCTAGAAATCATTATTATAAGTCTAGTGGGATGTTTATAAACATTTGTCAGTTAATTTCCATTTGTTTAAACAAATTTTATTTGTTTAAATAATCCGTTTTTCTCGTAAATCCGTCTGAATTCTGTTTTCTGAGTTCGAAATGGCAGTTTATTAATTTAGAGTGACATTATTCTTAAAAAAGACTCCTCCTATTGTTTAAACAATAAATTATTATTCATTTTCAACTTTTTTCTATTTATGGTAGAGAATTCAGCTTTTTTGAGAAATTAACTTATAAATTTCACCATTAATGTATTTTATATTAATATCACCATTATGCATTTGAATAATATTTTATTATTTAAACAATGGAAATTATCCCAAAATATAAATGATGTCACTTGACAATAACAGTTGACCAGACCGATCTAAAAAAATGAATGTTAGGAGAATTGCAAAAAAATTGTTTAAACAAATGGAATTTGTTTAAGCAAATTTGGGTTTATTAGCTAATAACAGGCAAGATACCTCGAACATGAAATTTATAAGTTAATTTCACAAAAAAGCTGACTTTTACCATAATTAGAATAACAGTTGAAAATTAATAATAATTGATTGTTTAAACAATAGGAAGAATTTGTTTAATGAATAATGTAACTCTAAGATAATAAACTGCCATTTCGAACTCAGAAAACAGATGTCCGACGGCGTTTCGAGAAAAGCGAATTATTTAAACAAATGGAATTTGTTTAAACAAATGGAAATTACCTGACAAATGTTTATAAACATTCAACTAGACTTATAGTAATGATTTCTATGAGAAAAAAAGAGAATGAAGTGATTAGAAGGGTAAATTTTCTGAAGAATGTACATTTTTCATTTAATGGTAGTTTTCAGGGCACTGTGGGGGTGGGTTGGGGGCGTCAAAGCCATATGTATAATACCTCAAATTCTTCATTGGAAAGTCCTCTACAAGTCCTATAACTTTAATCTAAAGTTTTCCCAAACCCCGAACAATTATTCGAAAAATACCAAAAAATGTCTTTTTCCCATGCATTTTCTTATGTAAATTTGAGGTCTCGACAGGCACCATTAAGGGTCGGTGCGAAACGAAAAAAACGCGTTTTTAAGAAGTTGGTAATATACTACCAACTGCACTATCCACGGCGACCTTGAAACAATTATCTTCACTTTTTATCGTTTATTGTAATTGTTTATTCCCAAATCTTTTGTATTCACGTAATGAAACAAAAACGAACAAGATCACAACAGACAGAACCTATCTAAACTGTAAATACAGAACCAATTTGTAGTGACAATTTGCACGACGAGATGGCGCCAAGTGTCAACAAGCACGATTACAGTACATTATTTATGTGATTAAAGTACAAGACGAGTTAATTACAATTTATTTTAGTATGGTTGTATATACCATTCGGTTTAGGAGAGCATGGATGTTAATATCTCTATTTTATCTCCATTGTATCTATTTTATGCGGTTATTTGATACTTAAAAATCATCAATAAATAGAGATAATTGAAATGAGATATTCATTAACAATCTTGCCAATTCAGATATTAATTTAATTGTCTCTTACGACCGCCTTGTACTTTTTCATTTTACATGATTTCTGTGTGGTCAGCTTAATCGGTTGCCGACCGTTAAGAATCAAAATTTCGAAGAAAAAAAAATACGTGTCCGCTTTTTATGGATTTGGAAACGATTTGGGGGGATCGTTGCTTTCTATCATCACAAAAATTTTTGCAATGCATTTTTGAACCACCCTAATGTATATTGTTATTTAAATAATTATTATTTTAAATATAAAACCGTTGGTCATTTTGACGCTGTTTGTATTTGCTATCATAACAAATCCATTACCTTTACTATGACTTGGTGAGCAATTTATAAAGAACACAATTCCAACATTAATGGAGTGCAATTAGACAGGAAAAAACGTTAATACACGAGGAATATGATCAGATTTTTATAAAAGTGTTTGTATTATGTATTCTGACTAAATATAATAAGTTAACCAAGTTATTGTTTACGAAAAAAAGCCTAATGTTGATGGAATAATTAAAAAATCAAGTAGTCTCCTTCGACCAAGCATGCTACGTCACACCAATCACAGCGGGTTCTGATCTGACTCATATTTAAAGAGACATGACTAATTTTAATACTATAAAGGGTGTGAGAAGCGATTTAAAAAAAAAAATGTTTGCAGACAGTTCTGGTGTACGTTTGGCACTTTTAATTTTACGACTTAGTGCAAGACCCCCTATTGTGCTTTGTAAAATACTTTCTTAAATTGTGGTTGATGCGTAATTTCTTTCGTAAGTATATTATAAATTATTAAATTCTACGGCAAAAGTAAGAAAAAGATGCCCCCTAATATTTTGCTAAATATTTGGTATGTTTCAGTGATACTTTAATATACATATACATCCACCTTATGTGACCCTGAGGACTCAGAAAACAAAATGGGAACAAATATGACACTCTTAACAATTTCTTTTTGTAATGGATCAAAAAATAATCAGTATCAGTAAAATATTAGGTGCCGTTTTCTTTTTCCGTTGAGTAGAGTTTTGAAGATATACTGACCTCTAACAGTACATTTACTAAATTTAAAAAGGATACAATCTTGAAGTGCTATATGATCTTTAAATGTTGTGTACCACTTCTTAAGCACTATTTTGTCCCATTTTGTACCAGTTTGCGCAGCAATTAGTTTTTTCAAATCTCCGACTGTATCATCAGGGTTGCATTTCACCCTTACTTTCTTTCCCAATCGATCGTTGCAAGTTATCTCAATCATCCCTCTTGCTGTAAAACACAAATAAAATTAAATAAATTTGTTTGGTTATGTTATCTAGTTGGTGACTAAAATTTGAATTATCCTTATAATATACTGAATTATTTTTAATATGGGATTATTTACCGGATTATTATTATTATTAACTATTGGCGATACCTTTTTGTAGTAATAAATTAGAGGAATTGTTTGGAACAAATCTACTCTGATTACAGTCTTCAATTAAATTTGACAGCGATAGCGGGTACATTCGTAAATAGGACGTCAAAATCTAGAACATTCCAACATGTGTGTGTCTTCAAGATTTTAGTAAGTTTGACACCGTTTAAATTGCGATATGGTTAACAAGAAAATAATAACTAATAATATTATAAACAATTAAATGTTGTTTAGAGGAATGTACAGTCCGTGACGTTTGATTTAACAATTTATGAACGTTTCCAATTGTCAATTTTAAGAGATGATTTGTAAAATACTTCAAATCATGGAGGAAGCTTCAAATACATTATGAAAAAAATGGTTATTGGAACACTAATATAGTCACGGAGATTTCATTTCTGCAAACATTTGGGTGTATTTGTTTTTTTACTCCATTTTACCAATAAAACTATAGGTACACATTAATTTATGATTACTCTATAACATCTCAATGTCAATCACGCAGTAATTACAGTATTACAAGTGGTATTTTCAACAAAAAATGCTCCTTGCTATGATTACAAATGGTTTTAATCGAAATAAGTACTAATTACTATACGAAATGATTCTTTGATATAGTCGTAATTATCATGCATTATAATAAGCAAATATATCTTCAAATTTGTTTAATTCTTTTGGACGAGTTGGAACTTTGGAAGATTGCCGCTGCTTCAATCAAATTTTGACACACATACCGTTGAAAGTAGCCCGAAAGCGCGCACGTGTACAGTCCGAGTCAAATACGCTGTGTGCGTGGACTAAAATTTGTGTCAACATGAGCATCCCCAACGAATACGTTTCAAAAGCCGAAGACATAGCTGATCAGGTAAATAAATGAATACCACATTTTCTACGCGATATTCGGAATGGCAATTTTCACTTCCGCCACATTTTTTAATACAGAACATTCAAAAAATAAGCAATGTCACGTCATACCTACTGCACTTTGTACAATCTCAATGAAAATATTCAACAAGTTATGTTTAAAATTAATATATAACCAGTGAGCCTATAGTTCTAATATCTTTGATTTCTAAATGGTGTTTTTCATGATACCAAAAAATTCTTATCGTATACATTCAGCATGGTTTTACTTTTTTACTTGCAGCAAAATCCATATGGATTATCTTCTTTATTTGATAATATATCATGTTATTTGTTATACGTTTGTTTGTAGGTGATCAGGAAAGGAAAATTTATACTACCAACCGTAGCAAGATTATGTCTAATCTCGACGTTTTTGGAAGACGGGCTACGAATGTGGTTCCAATGGTACGAGCAAAGGGAGTACATGGACATGTCGTGGGGATGTGGCAAATTTCTAGCGACAGTTTTCGTGTTAGTTAATTTAATTGGACAATTAGGAGGTTGTGTTATGGTTATAATCAGGTACAGGGTATCTATCGCGTGTGGAGTTCTATTCTTCATAGTCGTACTGCAAGTAAGTCTTAATATCTTTAAGATTTTATCACTATAACAGCTATTTATAGAATAGACATTTACCACAAACTTTCACTTGTGTCTTCTATATAAAAAAGAAAGCTTATATAACATAACCTTGATAAAATATATCACTGTGTTCTAGTGAAAATATTCTTTTTTCACAAGACAAGAGTGTAGGTTGTAGGTCTAACACTCTGACAGATCTAAAAATAATTCTCTTACACCCCTAAAATCTATTTTTATCCCAAGAAAACTATAAATAAAAACATTTTTAATTACGCCACTATTGTCTTGGTTGAAAGAAAAATACGTTTAAACCAATGTAGGTTATTTTGTTCGGATGAAAAATCATCTTAAAATTAACAAAAACTTACTTGAAATTTTTATTTGTTGGCTACAGCTTGTTTTCAGTTATTATTTTTTATCCGCTGCACAAAATATCAGATTATAATAAGTTGTAGTTGTTTATTTATAAGTACAATTATTATTTCAAAATACAACAAAATGTTAACTATCTTTGAAAACTAAACTAAAATTCAGAGAATTTACTGTACAAGTTTACTTTTCAAAAGTGTTATTTTTATGAGTTATCAAACTTTACCAATATGCCAAATTTGAGCTTGATATACTTATTTAGTATATAGCTGAGAAATTTGATTGTGACATCAGACAGAAGAAAACGAATGAAAATAGGAAATAAATACGCGATTTGTGGTAATATAACTAAGAAATTACCCACCGTAATTTGATTGGATTTTCACCCGGAGATTCTTTGTATGTTAGGGAATATTCAAGAAAAAACACATGAAAATTTATTGGATGATTTTTGAAATGCACGATGCATACATAATTTTTGTTGCACATAAAACTAAGAAAAGTGCAAGACCAATCATTTCTTTAAGATCTTTTTAAAGTATCTAGAAAATCTGTTGTCAGCCCAAAAAAAATCTATCAAAAAAACAACTTTTCTACTAATCCCAATAAGCCACGTGTTTTGTTTTGCAAAAATAGATTTTTTAGTTGCATGAGAAATTTTATTTAGGTATGAAATTATTTTTAGTTCAATTATGTATACCTACAAACTACAGTATGTCTCACGAAGAGTATATCGATATATAATCTTTATTTTGTACCACAGTGTATTTTGCTTTCTTTTCAGACATTTGCGTATAGCATTCTTTGGGATTTGCAATTTCTATTCCGCAACCTGGCTCTTATCGGGGCGTTACTCCTCGTGCTTGCGGAAGGAAGGGGCGAAGCAAAGAGTTTGTTTGCAGGCGTCCCATCGATGGGAGAGAATAAACCAAAGAATTACCTTCAGTTGACTGGACGTGTTCTAATTGCGTTTATGTTTGTCACCTTGATTCGTTTTGAATTCACATTCTGGCAAGTAAGTATATTTATTTTGTTTGTTTTTCTGCTTAGCTTTGCATACCTCGAACCTCGGTCTGTGTAAACAATCGAGTAAATATAAACAGAAGAGACAGTGCACCTTGTGATTATTTGTTTTTTATTTCAATGTGAATAAGTCCTTGAACCTTGTGGTGGATTTGATAAAATATTATCTTAGAGAGGAAAATGTTTATCTTTGAAGTTAGATGTCATACCAGAAAGATTAATTTGAAAATATACTATCATTATTATACAATACTTGAATAATCTGAATTAAATGAAATGTTAATCATTATTATCTTTTTATTACATATTAGACCAGGCAATAGAGACTTTTTCGTGACAAAAATAGTATCAGCAAGCCGCCGGTCCCAGGTCACGTGGAACAGTCCGTAGATGTATTGTGATGTATTTTCGACTAGCAAATATCATTACTTAACTGGTTGTAAACAAAAAACCTAAAAAAATCGTGCTTTTTTTCGTTGTTCGCTTGTAAAAGCTGAACCGATGGAGCAATCTTGATACTGTCAACAGACGAATTGTAGAGAATGAAAAGACGAAAAAAATGACCCCTACACGGACCCGATCGGATTAATATTAACGGAGGAAATTCGGAAGAACCGGAGAAATCTGCGTTTTCTTCAAAAATTTATAACTCCGCCATTTTCAAAGTTGTAACGCAGGATTTTCGCGAGAAGGTAGCGATTGATGGGTACTTTAAGTGTCGACAACCCAGGCATTGTCCGATGATTAGTTTTTGCATAATTGCGATTTGAAGTTTTTTTATGCAATATGGTTCGGCGAGCCTGGATGCTTCGGAGCTGGTCCGATTTTAATTTTTTTACGTGATTCGAAAGTAGAAGTGTTGTGCTACAAAACGTCTATTCTGATTTTGCGTTAAAATGTTGCAAAATAGGCGAAAAATGCTTGCAAACTTGACCGGAATCTGCGGCGCGCTCCAAACCGGTCGAGTAGTGGGGGTAGGCGGCCGACGCGGGGAAGCGCGCATCTATAGTAATCCCAACGCGCTGCGCGCTTCCCCGAGTCGGCCGCCTACCCCACTACTCGACAGTGTTTGAGCGAGCGGCAGATTTCGGTCAAGTTGGCAAGCATTTTTCGCCTATTTCGCAACATTTTAACGCAAAATCAGAATAGACGTTTTGTAGCACAATACTTCTACTTTCGAAATGCGTTAAAAAAATTAAAATCGGACCACCTCCGACGCATCAAGGCACGCCGAACCATATTGCATAAAAAAAAATTCAAATCGCAATTGTGCAAAAACTAATCATCGGACAACGCCTGGGTTGTGCACACTTAGTACCCATCAATCGCTACTTTCTTGCGAAAAGCCCGCGTTACAACTTTGAAAATTGGGGAGTTATGAATTTTTGAAAAAAATGCAAATTTCTCCGGTTCTTCCGAATTTCCTCCGTTAATATTAATCCGATCGGGTCCGTGTACGGTTCATTTTTTTCGTCATTTCATTCTCTACAATTCGTCTGTTGACAGTATCAAGATTGCTCCATCGGTTCAGCTTTTACAAGCGAACAACGAAAAAAGCACGATTTTTTTAGGTTTTTTATTTATAACAAATTAAGTAATGATATTTGCTAGTCGAAAACACATCACAATACATCTACGGACTGTTCCGCGAGACCTGGGACCGGCGGCTTGCTGATACAATTTTTGTCACGAAAAAGTCTCTATTGCCTGGTCTATATGTTTAGAAATACGTATTTGATCAAATAAAGATTATCCGATTTTAGTGTTATGAAAAATACTGTACGTTTTGTTCTACCTTTTCAGATTCTTATGGATGTGCTTGGTTCTGGATTAATGGTTTTGGTAGTGGTTGGTTATAAGACTAAATTATCTGCGCTGATCCTAGTGCTTCTCCTTTCGACGTTGAACTTCTACCATAACGCATGGTGGTACATACCAGACTACAAACCATTGAGGGACTTCCTGAAATATGACTTCTTCCAGGTATGTACTCAGAAACTATCCAGTACTAATTGTATTTTTTTTATCTATTTTTAATTATTGTATTTCAGACATTGTCTGTTGTTGGCGGACTATTAATGATTGTCTACCTTGGACCGGGTGGCGTATCGATGGACGAGCACAAGAAACGGTGGTAACTCATATCATAAATTATCCATTCCGAACATTTTGTGACAGGTGCAGTTTTATGTATACATATATATCTTTCATTTTTGTTTTTTTCATTTTGACTGACCGTTTTGTTACTGCAATACCAGGTGTTGCGGAGAGTGTCTTTTAAGTGTGATTTTATTAGTTTTTATCAAACAGTAAAGTTTTATTCGGCTCCCCACTCCTCTCTATGTGACTAAGTCAGTAATCTGTGCTCCTCCCCCACATTTTGTAACCGATTTTATGTAATAGAAGGCGCGGAGCGATGGAAATCGGCGTACCGAAGACGTCGCAGTATTACGTATAGCGGAGCACGTACGCCGGTCTTTATCGCGCCACCGTTTATATTAGAGTAAGTGTAAAGATTAAAGGTTAATATATTTTATGGACCATCCGTGAGAATGAGAAATTGTAGTCATGATTGATTTGTTATAAATATATTATTTTTACACATATGATTTTCTTAATAATTGGGTTGTTATTACAGAAAGTTACTAATAAAGTAATATAATTTTTATCCTAGGTAGTATTGCTTCTTTATGGTATTATTAATAGTCAAACAATAATATGTTCCTACTTCTATCCAGGTAGTAATCTAAGGATTTCTTCCCACTGCAAAAATATCAAATAATTTTGAAAATATTTTTACTTAAATTTTTCTTTTTACTTAAATCCCACAGGATAACTGATGTGAAGAAGAACGATTTATATAACTTACTTTTCACACCGTATTATTTATCGTTTATTTTTTTTTGTTTCACTACGTTCTGGCCTTATCTCAAAAGAAAAAAATCTGATGTGGCCAGGCACATGACTTTATCATACTATATATATAAAATTAATAATTTAGCAGCATTAGATTCTATTCGATCGAGATCGGTCGTGTTTGCATTAAAATAAAACTAGTTAGCGAGGATTGTCGAAATATCAACGTTCCTACTGTCATTAGAATGAAAATATGTCTAATCCTGGCTAACTAGTTTTATATTAATGCAGACACGACAGATCTCGATCAAATAGAATTTGCTCATGCAGCTAAACTATTAATTTTACCAAAAAATGCCATAGACATAAGTTATACAAAATTTCCTCTACTTTAATTTATTATTTAAATATTTTGACAAAATTTTAATACAGGGCCATTAATAAAAATAAAAAAATTTAGTCTCAGTAGCAGTGTCATTTTCTTGTTGGTGCAAATAGCTAAAATAAGATTTCATGAGGATTTTAATAAATAAATGAAATATGTACAGACAGTCTAATACAGTGGAATTTCTGTTAAATGTCTAGAAATTATAGATAATGAGTGATATGAATACAAATGAGTACCTATATATTTTATACTTATGTATGCTTTCTTTGTGCTCGATATATTTGCTAGTTAAATAAATTCATAGGAATAAAAATCTGAAGCTCAATGTCAGCAACATCACTATCAATAGAATGAGTATATACTCATTTTTATACACTTTTATTATTTTATACAATAAAACTACGGGTAATTAGTTTTATTAATAAGTAATTAACATTTTAAATACTAGCAAAAAAACATTCACATGTAATCATTTAAAAAAAATACTCAAGCGGGCAATAATTGTGTGTCCTATTCAATAATTGTCTGATTGGCGTTTATAAAAAACTAATCGTATGGAACGATGAATTTTTAATGCATTGCGTTGTTTGTGGACCAAGAAATAAGTACTTGTGAAAATCGAACAATTAATTACTGCACAAATTTGAAATTCCCACTGCCCACGAAAAAATAGTTACAAAATAGACCAAGAAAATATATGGAAAATAATTTGGTACACAACTATTAATCTTTACAACAAATGCCCGAACAGCTGGAAGGCCCAAGGCCGAAGTTTTAAGACTTTGCTGCACAATCAGCTCATTACTCATGCGTATTATGACATAAATGAAATACAATTTATCTAACTCATTATGTAATTTGACTTTTTACTGTACAGTAATTAATAAACTTATTCTATTCTATTCTATTCAAATAGACTAGAGAATGTGTTTTGCGATGATTATGCCCCGCTAACCCTTCAGGATGTTATAGTCTATGTATAACACTATTTCAACAAAAGGTTAATGTTAAGTATCAATTATCAAGATTTATTTGTCTACACATTACTATCTTGAAAATTTTTTGGGCATTGAGCTAAAACATTGCACTGGAGGAGTAAAAGCAGTTGCTAAGGGAACAAAGTATACATACAACCGGTTGCCAACATGAACTATGCAGATTTATATGATAGAATTAGATTCTGTAAACAAGTTTCCCTTCTGTAGTGTGTAGCCTACAATACACTGTCTTTTCTTACTCTATTAAAGAATTTAAAAATTATTTTCATTCTAAATTAGTAAATTTTAAATAAAACCTAAATACAATAAGGAAGACGTAAGGTAATAAATAAAATAATATATATTTCAATAAATATATTTCTTAAAGATAAGTCAGTTTTATGTCTTTCTGATCACAATAAGACAGAACTGCCTTTGCTAAATTACGATACTGGTCGCTAGGGTGACTGTCAGGTTTGGCAATAACTATGGGAACCCCCATATCAGAAGTGGAAGATATTTCTCTCTCGAGTGGCATACGAGCAATCACGTCCATTCCTACCGAGTCGGCAAAAACCTGCGACGCTTTTCCAAATAATTCAACATCGCTATTACAGTTTGAACATTTCACAGAACTCATATTATCCACAATTCCGATGATAGGCACCTTGAGTTTTTCGAGCATAGCGGCACCCCTTTTAGTTACCTCGACAGCGGCGTGTTGGGGTGTTGTGACTAAAACTGCGCCTAAAAGTAAGGATAAGATCAGAAAATAATGGTAGGTACGTTGTAATGTAATCACCTGCGATCGGAACACTTTGCGCTAAAGTCAGGTGAGTATCCCCTGTACCAGGTGGTGTATCGACAATTAGGTAATCTATGTCGCCCCAGGCAACTTGCCACAAAAGTTTATTCAGCGCTTGCATGACCATCAGACCTCTCCAAACCAATGGAGATCCTTCACCAATAAGAAAGCCCATAGACATACTACAAATTATAATATTTTTTCATTTGGTCAAAATATATATATTTTTAAACAAATATTTAAAATCCTTCTAGATTATGACACAATGTCACCAGTTTTATTAGGAACATTTATTTTATTATGCACCAACCTGCATACCTAACGTCTCTTGGATTTTAGGCCTCTATGCAGCGCCGGATTTAGGACTGTGGGGGCCCCTGGGCAAAAAAGCTGTGGGGGCCCCTAGGGCACATTACTTGATAACATGATTTTGCATTGTAAATACTTAAGTTTCAGTACAGTGTGTTCATTATTGTGGGCCAAAAAAAGCGGTACACATTTTTAATTACTCGTTTTTGTAATAATATCAACGTATAATTACTATAAAGTAATATCGTAACGGCATATATTTGGTCAAGATTTTGAGGGCGCATGCCTGGCCCGAGGCCCAGGTTCACCATTTTCCCGTAAGGTGGCGCTAGCTTATTTCAGCTTGCATTTTTGTGCTCAAACACAATATTAGTGAATTTCACACTCAAGTATCGAGAGGGAATCTTTAAAACGGTATTACATCGAATTTCACAATTTTTAAGGTATTTATTTCATATCTGAACTGTGCTGGCGTTCTGGTAGTGGCGCCATCCAGTATCATTTTAACGAACCATATAGCATAAGGGCGACACTGAATTATCGAGAGAGAATATTTAAACCCGTATTACATCGTCATTCACAATATTAGAGAAATTTACATCATAATTGAATGAAAAAATCACTTTATTCTTAATCAATTCTTATTAAATAGCAGATCCATTTTGCATGCGCCATTTAGTATCCTTTAACGAACTGGGGCCTCATCCCTTCCACATTTCTGAAAAGTTGGGACGCCGACATCAAGGGAGCCAACACCTAATGCGACTACTTTATGATATATATATATATATATACATTGATAATATTTAGTCAATTCAAATATCTCTTGAAAAAACGGATTGCTTGTATTGTGAAGATTAAAACCAGAACTAATTCGCAATAACAGAAGGTTTCAATGCAATGTTATGTTACTTTATGATCGGCTAGGCACATGGGCGTAGCCAGGGGGAGGGTTTTGGGGGTTCAAACTCCCCCCCCCCCCGAAAAGTTAAGATATTATTTTTTTTTATATCTTTAGTATTTTTCTTATGAATATAAGGGTTATTTTGTGTACTTTTAGTCGTTTTATTTTCTTGAACCCCCCCTTTACTAAAACCTGGCTACGCCCGTGGCTAGGCAGCATTTCTGACAGGGTTGTTATAAAGGCGTTTTTTTTTTATATTAAAGAAAACAAACATGTTTTTTTATAAGTAATGTTTTTATGAATAATGTTTTTTACGAAACCATGTTATTACACACTTCACAAAAAACAAGGAATAAAATTTGTTTTAAATATGATTTAAATCATGCAATTATTTTATTTCAAAGTATGTATTTTGATCGACGTCTTTTCATACCTTATTTTACTTGCTACCACTGTCTTGTATTACTATATTTTATGAAAAACTTCTTTCTTTTACTAATAAATATAAAATTTAAATTGTTTTGTATTTTTTAATTGATGTATGCATACAAATCTGAAAGACCAGCAGACAGCTCTCATTAAATAATTAAATATGCTGTTCAAATTTCGATAGTTTAAGGGGAATCCATAACCTCTACATTTTGCTTGCAAAACACACAAAAGTTCTGAGGTTTCTTCTCAGCAATTAGTTCACATAATCGTAAAAGAAATACACCAAATTAAAGATAAAAGATATATAATTTTGCGTCTAGTGGTAGATTTTTGATAGTTCTGTTCGCTTTTGACAAATCTATTTCTGAATATTACATAAAATTGGCTTATTTTGCAATTTTTGTACGAAGGACTCAGGTTAAAATTGAAAAAAGTACCACATAATAGGTCTAAGTTACACCTTCCTCTATAAGTATACAAAATTTCACGTAAGAATATCAATATCTTACATGCTTTTTTCACTCAAAACTTTACTTCTTCGAGTACCGTAAACTTGGGTGACTTTAGTCCACTTTTGAAATTTGAAGTCTGGTAACTTTAACAGATTATATATAATTACTCATACTTGTGCTATTTTTTGGGTCTTTGATAGTACTTAAAAAATATCAAAACACTAATATTTCCAACGTCAGGATATACTTCTTTTATGTATACAGGGTGTGTATAAATTGGCGGAAAAGCTACACGTGGCGGTGTTCTTCGCAAAATTCTGAGTAGACAATCTATAATCTAAAATGTTGTACCGTGCTTCTTGAGTCTTCACGAGGTCTCCAAAGTCATGATATCCGATCTCTTGAATGGTGTTATTATTTGAAATCTATTGATGGAGAAGCTGCAGTTTAGAATAAAGAACAATATTGAAAATTTTTCTTTTCCTAAATGTTATCTTTCCGCCTAAAAAGTTTGTTTTTAATTTCGGTATTTCGTTAATTTTGTCATAAAAATACATTCGGCAACACTGTAGAACATGGGTAACTTAATTTTGGCATTTGTCACTTTTGACAGTTGTATAATCAAATTTAAGTAATTTGACTTGTTTGTGCTAATTTCGTCAGTTCTACCGTTCTACCGTGATTATTCCTACAGTTCATTAGCTAATTAGTTTATTAGTTATTGTATTTTACGTTATCTTTTCGTTCGTTCAACATGGAATATACGTTTAATGAGTATGCCGATATGTATATGGTATACGGACCCATTGTTTACAGTGCATAGTAACACGAACACCTGTTGGATTCAGCGTTGCCAAATCTATGTTTCTTTCAAATGGCTCCTGAGGGCACAATAATGACGCTACAACATTTTAGTATAAAGATTGTTTACTCAGAACTTTACGAAGAACATCGCCCGCTTTTCCGCCAATTTATACACACCCTGTATATATGGGTGGCCAAAGTCAGAATTCATTATTGGGTCACTTTGGCCATACTACTGTTTATCATGCCAATGAAACGATAAGCTAGTGTATGCTCGAGTTTGGCCACCAAATATGTTTTAAAAGTGTTCAAGAACAAAATATGTTAAAATCAGCAATAAGATCATGACAAAACTATTTTATGACTATTTTAAAAAATAATGCTAACATGTTATACATTGCGGAAATGAGAAAAAACACGACTATCGGAAAATGCCAAAATTCAATATGGCGCCCATAAGAAAAACAAAAGTTGGCCATGATTACGCCGCCATCTTTGATGTTATTACAAATTAAAAAATAACACTGCATTCCTTGTTAAAAAGTCGCTGTAGAATGTTTTTGTTTCAAATGTCTAGCTACGTTTGGTTTTGAATAAAAAATTAAAAACGATATCTTATCATTTCAGTTTTTTGCGGATATCTTTAAAATGAAAAATGATAGCTAAAATTTCTTTTCAGATAATTGTTCAGCACAAAAATACGAAACTTTGCCAAATTTAAACATAGCCTCTATCTCCACTAATAAGCGAGATCTAATAAGCCTCGAAATTGAATCACCCGGTATAGCTATATATAATTTTGTACTTCTGGTATAATGAAGAAACCTCCTTTGGACGGGACAGGTGTTTTTATTTCTTGTAAAATGTCATCTTTGTCATACCACAGAAATGTCATCATCTGATGGCCATTTCCACTGAGAATGCCCGACTTTACTTTCCTCGATTGACTACACCGAGCACTTTAACTACGCGGGTATTGCAGAAAGATATTCCTAACAAACCACAGGACTAATGTTATCGGTGGCAAATCATAGATGCTGATAGATTACTCAACACAAACAAAGTTGTTCATAGTAACAAAATTGGTCAATTTTCAAAGCTATCTTCTGAACACTGCCACAAAAAAAAATAAATTATCATCTAACTTACATTAAGCACCTTTGTATTCAATATAGTATCTAAAATATAAATAACCAAAAATACTCGCAATGTTTGAAATATTAACAAAGATAACAATATAAATAAATTTTCGAATAGTGGCCAAAGTCACCCAAGTTTACGGTACATGAATAAGTTATACAACAAGTAATACATATACATTACCACAGCAAGTAATACACCTCTATCTATAATTTGATGTATAACATGAGAGAATTGATACAACATTAAGCTGACTATGGATGCTTATTTTATAGGACGTACCAGCAGTACTGATTCCTCTTAACACATGTTTAAAACACAACATTTAAAACATGTTTAAAACAAATTAGTTTAAAACAAAATATTTTTTTAAAACATGTTTAAAACACTGTTTTAAACAAAGTGTTTTAAACATAACTACCCTGATTTGATTTCTGATAATATAGGGTCAATTGATTGAGAAATTACAGGTGTATTAAAATCAACAGGCAATTACATTTGTCTTGTTTTAATAAAAATGGACAGTAGAGTTTTTATAGCATTGTATACAGGGCGATTTTTTATCGTCTACAGGGTAAAATTTTGTTTGTTTTTTTATAGTTTTTACTTAAAAATAGCTAATATAAAAATAAAAAAAATTAGACGTTTGTAACCGGCACGAGAGATCTAATTGTGTCAGTACTTGAGTTATCTTTAAAGATTATGGAGAAACCATTACCAACTTTCGGTTTTGTTAAGGGCAGCATGTTTGATTGTAACATTTTATGTAGTCTTTTCGTCAGATTAAATTATGATATATCACACTCGTTGTTACGTTGTTATGAATGTTACTTACATCTTTTGTTTGTTATTGCAAAGATTGAATCGGAGCTGAAATCAACGTTTTTTGAGTATGTCACATCATGTCAAACCAAGTTTTCCTTTTTATTTTTTATGGAATTTTTAAATGCAGAGCATTTCTAACATCAGCCTGAACGCTGAGTACATAGTGTTGCTCCCCCTTTTTCGACCTGAACGTCAGACAAGTGAAACCAAACTGTCATAATTTCAATTCAATAAATAAAGATGTTGTTTTAGTTCTAAAACACTGCAAAAACAATAACATACAAGTTTGCAATAAATCTGCCCAACAAGTGTGGTATAAACTATAATATGTAAAAGAGAAGCAAGAAAAATCCTAATATCCTAATATGTAAAACAGAAGCAAGAAAAATGTCAAAAACAAACATGGCGCCCATAAGAAAACTAAAAGTTGACCATGGTTTCTCCACCATCTTTAAAGATAACGATTTGTGGTTTCACTGCTTTTTTGAGTAAAAACAGTAAAAAATAATGTTTCAAAATTGCACCCTGTATACGATGCTACTGTTCTTTTTGGCCAAAAGCAAACAAATTTCATTACCTACCTTATTTAATACCACTCATATCTCATTTGTAATAGACCCGACACGACATTATCAGACATGTTACATAGCCATATGTAAAGTAACATAACATTGAATTTAAAGTTCATTTATTGCGAATATGGTATGATTTCAATCTTCACAATATAAGCCACTGTTCTTTTGAAGAAATGCTGAAATTAACTGAATATCATTGGAAATATGAGTAATTTAAAATTACAGTACATTCAATTAGCTATTTTACTTATTTTATGGTGTTATTTGTAGCCACCTGAAAAGTATTAATTTAAATATAATTTTTTATTTATTTTATTTTGATGGGGGCCCCTGGGCTGCAGCCTAGTCAGCCCTCCTTTAAATCCGGGGCTGCCTCTGTTATTTTTCACGGTCAACACCCTACTATACAAGTATTTATTGAGAAAAATCCTTGACAATCAAATCACAACTGATTGGGGAAAGTAGTTAATTGAGTAAATTTCCAACACCAATTTTTGTAATAAAAGTTTATAGACAATGTTTTTTCAAATCTTACCATTTCACTCCATAATTTTCGAGAGGTTCCATTAAATTTTGATCGTTCAATACTGGTGTATCGGAGAGATTCATCATTAAAGGTACTGTAGGTCCAAATACATCAGCATCTAATAATCCAACACTTTTAGTTGGATCTTCCAGTTTTATCCCAACTGCTAAATTCACTGTTACGATATTGATATTAACAATTAACTACTAATCAAATTTGCGTCCAAAATACCAGCAGTTGTGCTTTTTCCAACACCTCCTTTCCCAGATGCTACAATGACAATCTGTCGAACACCGGGGATGGGTTTCCTTTTCGGCAATCCTTTTGCCATTATTTCCGTTCTTTTCTGTTCTAAATCATGATGACGAGTCTGTTCGGTACTAAAAAAAGCGGAGCTCACCTGTTAAATATAAGTTGGACTTCCTGAATGATATTTATTTATGATTATGTTCATCACTTACAAATCTTAGCTCCTGTTTCAAAACTCGTTGAATTCTTGATATTAGTGCCATTTTGGCATATCCTCACACTTAATTCAGTATTTACAAAATTGCAGATATACCCTATGGATCACAATATGTATTGATCCTTGGAAATGAATTTCTTTCTTAATCTTGTGGATAGTAAAGGAAAAGTTCTAATGAAAAATTCCTACTGAATCATAGGTAAGAACTGTCAGCTCTTTAAATATTTTAGGCAAAACATCATTAAATACTCACCTTTTGCCTTAGTTGCGCGTTTTAGGTCTAGGAAAGATTAAGGGATGTGGGGAAATACAAATTAAAACTTCAAACAGTGAAGTTATTCTCCACCATCAATAAACTTCAATATCAATTGGATTCATAACCTAAAAATCGAAAATAACCTAGATATGGGTTGTAAAGCAGCTGTTCAAGTTTTACAGTGAGTACTTCTATATTTTATACTATAGCTTGATTTGCACAGCAACAGCTTTTAGGCAAGCCGATATCTTAAAAGCAAAATTATGTAAAACCGGAGATTTGCTAAATGATTCTGAAGCTTGGACCAACCAGCAACAACTGCAGACGATCTATCATCAAGTACTAGTACTAGATCTGGAATACGCCTTGGACAAAAAAGTGGAACAAGAATTGTGGCAATTAGGATTTAAAAATCATATCGCTGCTTTACAAGACTTAGCAAAAGATAAGAAGGTTAGTGCCGTGTTTGCTTTATATTATTTTGTGATGATTTGGGAATTTTAGAACCCAAAGAGGCCTGACTCTCAAGCACTGCTGTCGTGGTGCTTAGAAGCAGCATCGGGATTTTATTTGACGCTGTTACATGAGTTCTGCACCACGTTTGACCTAGATTTACCATTTAGACGTCCTGGGAGTGTATATGGGCAACTAAAAACAACAAATTCTTGCGAACAGGTTACCATACCACAGTCTTCTTCATGTTTATATATTTGCCAATATTGTTTAGTACACCTTGGTGATATTGCTAGATACAGGAATCAGCGTAGTCAAGCTGAGACGTTCTATAAGTACGATTGGTCTTTTGTTATTTTTAGGATATTGTAAGTAGAATGCCATTTGTTTCAGGCAAGCTATACAGGTGTCACCAACTAGTGGACAACCCTATAACCAATTAGCTTTGCTGGAAGCAAGCCAAAGGAACCGATTATCAACTGTTTTTCATTATGTTAGGGCTATTGGTGTTAAAAACCCTTTTCCCGCTTCTTCAACAAATTTGTCAACAACTTTGGCATCTGCGATAGACAAAGATGAGTAAGTTTGCCAATAATTTATTAGTTAGATGGTTCTAACATAGTTATTTGAATTTAACAGGCCGATTATAGAAATCCAAACTAAAATGTCTGTAAATAAATTAATGAGATTGTTTCTTCACGTTCATGGTTTATTACATAGTGCGACAGATTTAGAACAAGCCGATATTGGGGTAAAAAGTATAAATGCTGCTTTAACAGCGTTGGTAGCTACACAAAGTTTTACGTCGGAAAAATTAATAAAGATGACTGTTTTAAATATGTACGCTCTATGGAAATTGCTTGGAAATAGTATAAGAAAAAATACTGAATTAACGAGTGACGAGGTCAAAGTTCGTGAATTGATCTTGGATTTAATAGCAGGATCGTTAAGCGCCTTTCTTTTACCGGTTTATACTCTAAAGAACGACGAGACTTTGTTGGATTATTATGCATTACCTGCAAGTAAGTATTTCTTGTATTGATGAATAATTTTAATGTTATGCATTATTTTTGTGGTTGCAGTTAAATTGATTTGTTTTTGGATTGAAAAAACTCCGGATGTTTTGGCTGAGCAAGTTTTTACAACACGTTTGCAAATATGGCCAGGTTTCTGCAAATTGTTGAATAATATTCAGGAGCATATAAAAGAGTTCAAATACGAGAGTTGTAAGTTAAAACTTATCGATTGAAAAGTTAATGTTTCTATATTTGTTATTTTTTTTTAGTTACGGAGGTGCCCTTATCAGAAGATAAAGAACTGCAAGGATTTCTACCTCTAGCAGAAGCTTTTAAACCATTAAATTTCAAATTGGATGTGCAAAATGATACAAATAACGAAAAGTTTATTAGAGCAAAACGACTAGTCGATTTTGGTGTTTGGTTAACCAATTATCAAATCAATAATAGTAATTTGATCATCAGGTACTAGAAAACTAGCTATAATTATTGTCTATTTTAATAGTCAATTTTCCTATTCTTCAGTGTTAAGGATTCTAATGAAGAAATAGTCAACTTTGAACCTGGTAGTGTACAACCTGATCCCACTGACCAGCTTTTAGAGTTGATGAAATCTGTTAATATTACGGAAACAATCGAAGTCAAGAAAAGTAAAGGTAAGCAACCTGTCAGAATTTAGCACCAAACGATAAATGGTTATTCCAATTATAAAGGAATCTTTTCTTTTGTGTAAGAAGAATCTTATTTGGTTTTAAAACAGTTATCCAATGATATATCTGAAAGTTTTTACCAATATTGACTTCTTTTCTTCTGTGATTCAATGAACAAAAGTTTTTTACTTCTTTTTTTAAATATCTCCAATGCCAAATGAGACAAGCGGCTTTCCTCTTCAGATTAATGATCAGTATGAAATTTAGCTACTTTGAGACAAATTTAAATATATCCTATAGTATCGGGTTGAAATGCAGCACACAAAAATAAATAATTATTGTTTTTCTTGAAGGAAATGAAAAGAGAACCGGAATTCTGAAACCTCAAGGTTCTTTAGAGAGGTCTCGTGAACAACAGCAACAAAATACTTCTGATAAGGGATCTTCTGCGTCTGCAGTCAGTATAGCTGACAAAAAATTGAAGAGGGTGAAGCAGAATGTGGCGTTACAGTCCATTTTTAAGAAAATGGAGGAAAATAAGCAGGTTTGTGTGATACACCTACCATTTTACTGAACTTGTTGATCTTCAAGAACTTCATTAATCGTTTGTATGCCCAGGTAAAATTCATTGAGGAAACGCCACAAGAAAAGGAACCGGAAAAACCCAAAGAAAATTCGGTGATCAGTAAAAACACGATGTCGAATACCAGCGGTTCAACAGCTGCGTTAAACCAACAATACCGGACGCAGACATTCAACCAGAATCACCCAGCGTTATCCAGCACGTTACATCAGGACTTCTACAACTCGAATGTTCCGAAAATGCCCGAAGGGAACGTTCCGCAGAACGTATATTTTCCATATTCCGACCCCAAAAATAACCTCGCGAATACCCTCAGTAAAATCCCGCAGACCATACAATTCTCCATTCCGCCACCCCAACAGTCCTCTATACGTTCGGTTCCCCCTCAGAATCAGCCACCGCAGTTTTCTCAACCCCCACCCATGGATAAAAGCATGATGCCACCTCCCATGCCGGTTCAAATGCCGTACCAGAATGCAGGTTTTCGAAACTGGTCGGCGGATGATAGAGGGCAGCACCTTGGAGGTAATTGGTGGTCGAGTCAACAGATTGGGCCGCCCCCACCAGGGGATAATTTTCAGAGGGATTATGCGGTTGGTCCTTTTGGCGGCATGAATTTCCCGCCGAATAGACCGATGAATGTCGACTTTAACCAGCCGCAGGCTCAGGGGAATATGTATAATCCTTGGGGAAATGCGCAAAGAAATCAACCGATGGGTGGTTTTCCACCACCAGGACAGGGGATGTCCATGCGGCAGGCTATGTTGAATGAAACGAAACATATGGGGTTGATGGGAAATAATCCTGGCGCAATGGGTTCTAATGTAAGTATTTTTGAGATCATGGGTTATTAATTTATTACTGATTTAGGAGGTAAATTAATTAGCTTGAATAATAATCGTTTTATTTGCAAAGCAATATAATAAAGAAATAGAAACTTATTTCATAAATAAGTCTTCTAGGTGAAAAGTCAATATAATAACAAATAGGAGAAGACAACAAAGTGGATTTCTAGATTTTTTTTCTCACCAGAAGAAATTTTAATTAGTTTGAGAAACGTAAACATGCATTTTTTTATTCATAACTCGTTTGCTGCACTATTTTCAGAAAAAATTCAGAAAAAAACAGGGTAGGTATTTCATGAACCACTTTGACTGTCGCATGGTTTATACTTGACACAGGCACATCAAGATTTGACAATGTTTCTTGGTCTTTTGTTCATAAAGTGTAATGTTCTTTCACTCTTTAAAATATTCAGGACAGACCCTGTATATGTACAACCCGATCAGCATTTTTATACAATGCTCAAATTTATTATGGAAAAAATAAACATTAGGGTGGTTCTTATTTATATAGAACGAATATAACTTTTAAATTTTTCTGCGAGACCCTCTCAAATTTGAGATTGGTCAAACACAGTTTGGTCAAAATAACTGATTAAGTTATGCAATTTGTAGGGAATTTAATATAGTTTTATAATAATCTAAGCTTTTTTGTAATTTCACGCTCTTTACATAAAGTAGGACAATTTGGCATTCTTTCAGCACCCTCTAGCGCCAAACCATTCAACCAAAAAATACATTTGAGGGTGGTTGTTAAGGAAATTTAGTGTAGTTTATTTTTTTATATAGTGGTCGAAGAGTGCATAGTTTTATGACTTTTTGGCAAAAAACTGAAGAAAAGTCAAAAAGTTTTTTGCGATTTTCGTTGTGAAACTATGGGAAGTAGCAAAGTTGAAATTCGTATTCAACCCCCAAAAAACACAGAATGAAAGAAAAGAAAATATTTTAAGAAAACTAAAAAAACTATATTTTTCTCCTGGCCAAAACACCATTTGACTGGACTACATTTCAATAATAATAAAATAACAAGCAATACATAAATATAGAAACACAGTACACAACATACACTACATTTAAATTAAATTAAAAATATTTATATTGGTACTCTTCGTAAAAACATAACTTGAAAATGGTTATCTGTAACAAAGTTTAATGTAAATTAAGAAACCAGAAGTCAAAGAGAAAATTAGGACAAGGTAAAATAATGATCTCCGTTCAATTAATAGTATTTACTACTTTAAAATATTAAGACAATTAATAACAGAAAAGTAAAACATTCTTACCTGATGTTACAGTAAACAAACACTAAACAATAACCTCGGGATGCACTACAACGACCGTCATCTCTGACAACTTAAAACAATGTGACATAATTGTATAAAATATTTCCCTAGAAATACAAATATCCCGAAATTGCAAGCACTCGGTGCATATAAGAAATGGACAATTCTCAGAAACTGTTCGTGAGAACATCGCTCCGACAGTATAGTTTTTGCGGATATTTACTTCCTAGAATGGTTGTTTAGGAGAAACAATTTTTTTTACGCTGCTTCTCTCAATGCGCCCTAGAAAATAATTAATTGTGGAATGAAACTATACATTACCTTATTTTTTTGTCCGGTATTTACGTTAAGAGGACGTCTGGTAACCCTATGTACTCCGAACAACTCTAGCCCGAATGCGGGTATGCAGAAACGGGTTCGGATTAGTGAGAGTGTACTGTACCTAATTTTTTAAAGTTACTATCGTGGCCAACAAACACAAAAAAAAGGATATAAAGGAGCAAATTGATACTTCTGCAAAAAAAGGTAAAAGATGAAAAATAAGGATCACCCTAATAAAAATATCCAAATAATTAAAATAAATAAAATCTGTACGCACTGTAAAGCTATCATTACTAAGCATATAATAATCCTTAGACATTACGTTAAAAAATAATCTTTTTGTAGCTGGAAACCATTATCCAATATTATTACTGGTTTTTTCTGAACATAACCAAACATCTAGTAGACAAGGTGTTGTCCCGCGTCCGAAAAAAGTTTAAGAGGTGATGCATCTTTTGAAGGTCATAGCTTAGAAACAGTAGGCAGTTATGGTATTTTGGCTATTGATTCAGAAAATATTTAAGTAGTCTCTCTAAAAAAAATCTTTACCGTCAGTTTAGTACACATATTAAAAACACAAATGGACAAATTAACTATTAAAAGATTCACGTTTTGTAATTTACAGATGCCAAAACCATCCGATGGTTTACAGCAGTCGAGCACACCAGGATATTCTCTTTTCGACACAAACTGGTCTCCAACCCTGGGACATCTACGCACACCTGACAATGTACCACAGAGACAGTCGCAGCCCCATCCGTTGTTCTCGGGACAGTCACATTCTACGCTGATGCAGCTACTCGAGCAGCAGAATCAGTACAAGAAGAACGAGAAATAATTCTAACAATTCTCTGTATCGACATTTTGTTTTTATTATAAAAATTAAAACGAATAAATACATTTTAAAGCGAACTAAGGGCATTCTCACGATTTAATACGTTGGCTGCACCGCGCCGGCTAGAATCCATCACCGTTTTTCCAGCGTTGCGCAGCAAACGTGCTAATTACATCTCCGCTTCGGAACTAAGGGAAAAACAGTTGCCTGCGGAGAGCTTTATTAGTACACAAAAAAATATTCTATGCAGTACAAATAATGCTTCAGTTTTTTTTGTTACAAGGTAGACCTAACGATAATATTCATTAACGATAAATTAACTAAATTATACTTAATCATAATTTGTTTATTTTTATGAAAGAAATTACAAGACGCCTCTTTACAAATAAAAATATTAACGTTTTCCATTATTGTAGTTGAGTGATCTCAATGGTGCCTTGAAAGTTGATGCCGCCTGCTGTTGTAATTGATATGCTAATGGATGAATTTTAAACCCGAATAATCTGAAAGAACAAATAATATCACACCAACAAAAAGAGAAACAGAGAGAACTTACCGCGGTATAAAGTTATTAGTAGCGCGTTTCGGTCTGTATTCTGGGTGCACCATAAAAAGCATGTGTGGGAATCCGGTTCCGAAATAAGCCCCGTCCGTATGATGATGACGTGACGATTTTGGTGTATACACGTCCATGCATTTGGGACAGTACGTTTTCACCATAGCCTCACCTGGTACATCTGACAAACCTAGAAATACACAAAATTACGCACCGTAACCAAAGAGTCAACTTTGTTAACCCGTTAACAAAAAAAGTTAAGTTAGTTAAGCCGTTAACAAAAATAATTTCGTTAATCCGTTAACAAAAAGTTAACTTTGTTAATCCGTTAAAAAATTAACTTCGTTAATCCGTTAACAAACAACTTTGTTAATCTGCTACCAAAAATAACTTCGTGAATCCGTAAACAAAAATAACTATTAATCCGTTAATTAACGGATTAACGTGTTTATGCTCAGCTTTGGGGCATCAACGGGAATCGACGTCATACTGACCTAATGGTAACATGGGTTGAGATTCACAGTAAACACGCGGACAATGGCCAAAGTCACCCGACTGATACTTCTCTATCATCTGGGCAATGCCACGATTTGTTAATATGTACCTAGCGTGTATTAAACCGTAAAGCATCTCAGCAGCCTGCTCTATTAGGTCGGATTGGTTTGGATTATCGTCTAATTCGTCATCTGTAACAGTAAATAATAATCTTAAACAAGGTCCTTGTAAGTTAGCCTTTAATTATAAATATCCATTTCACTTGTTTTTCTTTAATTGTTAGTTACACCAGAATGATTCTTTTTTAAAATTCTTTCAACATTAATTTCACAATATCTCAGAAACAGTTGATATTACGTCGATATTATTGTATGTAAAAAGCTACTAAATGTATGATACAGGAATGTATCAAAAAAAAGAGCAGTTACAACATTATTAATTATCATATTGATGTGAACCAAAAAGTAAACGTTAAACAACTGTCATTATAAGCAAATTTTAATCTGATATTCGAAATCAGAACAAAGAAGTCCAACGGATAATGCTTATTCCGTTTCCACGTTTTGAACATTGTGCTTTCCGTTGTTTGAAAAACAAAAGTTGACATGTGCCAAAGAAACAATACGGCTCCAAGGGCAAGCCTGGTCTATTCCCATTAGTTTCTGCTATAAATTAATTCATTACGTTTGCTTTTTTAATCACTTTGATCGGATGATAAATAATGATGTTATGGTACCGCCAGTATATGCAACCAGCAACAATTTATTGCGGCCATTTAACATCAACGGACAGAGTTGAAATGTTTGTCTAATATAGTCTATTTCAGGAGTATTGCAAATCACTCTTAAAGCACTAGAACAGCCGCATGAGAAAACATGCGGTTTTGTTATAACGCGCAAGAATGATCGTGAATGTAACGTACTCGGAAAATAATAACGGAAATCTACGAGTTGCAATATTCCTGAAATAGACGATAGTACTATAGTACCATCGCATCACTGAATATCTACAACATGCACATTTTAGAAAGGATATCGTAGCTATTTAGAGACAAAGACAAACGGTTTAGTGTAAACATCACGAGGCAATTATAGGTTAAAAGATTTAACAGAAGCACGTACCAGGTTCTAAGTCTAATATCATATCCAAAGCCTGCCTATAATGTGGAACTTGTTCATTTAAACCCGTTAAATTAAATTTATCTTGTATGTAGTCTTCATCAATCTAAAAAAGAATAAGCATTGATTGAGTAATCCGCATATATTTACCCAGATTGACGCTTACCTCGCAGTAAAATTCGTTGCCCCTCAGTCCACAAAACCATGAGATCCAAGAAACCTCCTCTGAGCTACTCATTTTCCTGCGGATCAAATAATATACATGAAAACAGACAATTTTCAACTATGGTGGGTGTGCGGCCCGACGTTACTGTTCACTTTTATTGACGTTTACAACCTATATGAAACAAAAGTAGGCCGTCGACATATCGCTTTCTGGATTGAGGAAGGGCCTCGCAAGGCGAAAATGGGGCCCTTCGACACCGAAAACGGTTAAAACACGCTAAATATTACCTTTTTGTACCTTGATTAGCCACGCTTACGCTACCTACTTCATCTACACGAAAAGGAAACCGACGCTACTGCCATCTACCGACATCGCGCCTAAACAAATACGACATAAATTCAAAACATACAAACTCGCATAACATTATAATGTACAATGGCAATTAAACGCGTAGGAATTCGTTGCTGCAGGACAAATTGGATTAAATTACACACTTAATTTAGCTTAGGAAGCAATGCATGGCGCCATCAACATCCGTTTGAATCTTGTTTGAACTATATGAACTTTCTCTTTGTGTTGTGTAGACTGTACGGTACTCGTAGGCAACGGTGTTATTTCGGATAAATCAGTTCATTGAGAACTGCGTTTACGTGCAGTGTTTGATCTAATAAATAGAAATAGTTTTGAACGCCGTCAGACTAAAAATATTGGCCGATCTCTCCGGGCGCATCTGACAATTTTGGGCGACGCGTTGTCCCAGTCGATGGTTTGGATTTACTAGTCTGCATTGCATTATGAAATATTACGGTTAATAACAATAGTCCGGGCTTTCCTTAAGTTATTATTGCGTTAACAATAACGCACCTCATGGTCATTGTGTGCAGTTGTGGTTCGTTTTTTGACGAGTGAAGACGCGCCTGTTTTTAATTCTTGATGGTGAGTTGTTGTTGTTATAGTGTTACAATTATTAATTTAATGCGATTCGGGTAATTACTGCCTCAAGGTAAACTACAATTCCATAAATAACGTTTAATAATTCCTTGTGTTCGTTTTGTTTCAACAGGATGTTTACGATATAAACAAAACAAATTTTGCTATTGGTGTTCTACGAAAAATACTGACAACGTCAAGTGACAACAGAAAGTATTTAAATATTTTTATAACAATGTTAATAATTGCACACATACTGTAAATCTTTTTAACGTTGTTACTTTATTTTGAATAACATAAATTGAGAATAGATTATGAAATTTACGCAAACAGAAACGAAAAAAGGGAATTTGTATCTAATCAGTTTATGTGACCTTAAAAATTTAGGTCACTTATTTCGGCGAATATTTTATAATTGATAGTGTTAATTATAAGGTAACTTACAAAACAATACTTACACTGAACAAATTATGTATAGGTAAATAGAGAAATGAAGTTGTTAATAATTTTTTTGCAAAATGCTAATTAATCATTTTTTTAACTATACTGGGTGAGCCATTAGAGCCGCCGCTTTTGTGATGTTTTGAATTTAAAGCTGTAATGAACTACATAATAGTTTCTTTTTTTAATAAATTTGTTTTTGACCAAAACCAAACAAATGTTACTAAATATTGTTGGAA
The DNA here is from genome assembly GCA_963966075.1 of Aphodius sticticus. Taxonomy (NCBI): domain Eukaryota; kingdom Metazoa; phylum Arthropoda; class Insecta; order Coleoptera; family Scarabaeidae; genus Aphodius; species Aphodius sticticus. Next base: position 18,260,306 of record OZ014513.1, on the reverse strand, counting down.
ATACGAGTAACTAAAAATTTGTAGATACCGTTGTTTTAATTTTTCCAATAGTAATATTGCTCTATTGTATACAGGATGTTTATTAGTTAGATGTAGAGTTTTAAGGGGTAAAATCCGTAAAGACCTTACTTGACAAATATTAACATCGAATTACCAAACATCCTATACACAGACAAATATTAAGGAATGTGCACTGATGAAAAAACTTAAGAAAATTGAATATGACGAAAAGATTACTACGTACTAGGCGCCCCTGTATAGTGTAACCTAATGTCCTTTGACACTAGCATAAAATAATTGAAAAAATTATTTTATATTAATCAATTAATTGAATAAAAGAAAAATTAACAGAAAAATAGTTGACGGCCTGTAGACCTTAAATGTTACATAATGTTGATGCTAGTTTTTTTTTATCACGATACCCATTGCACTTTTATTTCTTTACGTCAGATCACATTAATTCTTTTGTTTTCCGCTTCGATTTTTTTATCACCAGAATAATGAAGTTGATTTTAGTATGGTAGGTAGGTAATAGCATATACTTAGGTACGTGACAAAACTAAGAGGCCAAAAAACGTTGCTCAACTGTGAAATTTGAATGTCAAACAACTGATTTAATTGTCTGATTATAATTCAATCTAGAGATGAGTAACTTTAATCCAAATAAAGACAATGCATTCAGGGACGCATGACTAAATGCTGCCGTATATACAAGAGTGGAGAGAGTTGTCATTTCCACTAATTAAACACTTTGTGTACGGCAAATCTAAAAATACGTCGGAAAGTTGGAGTGTACGAGAATTGGACAACATAATGCAGATAAGATAAAAGTATTTTGCTAACGAGCAGTTGGGAGTTTAATAAAATTGTTTGTTTGATATCCACAAATTAAAGACAGTAAAAATGCTTATTGAATATTTAATCTAACTATAAATTGATATCATTAATCGTCCTCATAACTATTTCCGCTTAATCTAAAAGGTTTATCTAAAAATCGTGGAGATAAAACAAGTTGGGAAATTATTAACCGTAATATTTGTTGCAGTGCAACGAACGAGATGGTTCGAAAAAGGCATAACTCCGACGATGATCTGGGTAAGTTTCTAATTATTTTATCTTTACTTGACTGCTCATTGTAAAACTCTTGTGAGTTTTACTGCATCTGTCAAAATATCAGCACTGTTGGTTTAAATTGGCTGAATTAAAGTTAATTGTTCCTTCTATTCTCTGTACTCTTCTGTTTTGTTTGTTGTATTATTCCTTTATTGGACAAAGGAAGAGGTTATATTTATGAATACAAAGAATTCTTGTAGATAATGAAATACAGGTTATAATAAATACAACTATGTTATAGCTAGTTCACTTTTTTTCTTTATAAAGCCTGTATAACTCTGAATCAGAAGAAATGTAATAGAAAAGCTTAATTTTATATACAGGTTTCACTATTGCCATCGTTAGCAATGAAAGAATTTTTAAATTAGGTACTCATAAGCGAAAGGTATAATTAATAAATTATCAAGTATCTAAATCCGCCAGATTTAATAGTACAATTGACATTTATCTGATCTAATTCATCCTGACATCCTGTATTGGAACTGTTGTCTTACATTGTTATTCCTTTGATATTATCTAAAAACTTAATTAGACCAATAAATATTGTCCTAACTAGTTTTTAGTCAAAAACTGATCCTTTATGTAGGTACATAACATATATTGAAACAAAATTGTTCGCACAGAAATGGTTTGATTGTGCATACATTATTTTAGTATAGATCCCTGCAATAAGACCTGTTATCTCTTATCAGAAGATTCGATCAAAGAGGATAACCATATGGCGCATTATCTGACTCATATTATGCCTTATATAAAGTAAGGTGCCTATAAAATCTAGTCTCCACCTTATCAGTAACATAACAAGTAAATTAAATATAATAAATTCAAAATTGTAATAAATAGTTAATTTTATTATTGTTTATTGATTCTCACATCACGTGAGAATCGAATTTTTACGTACAAATGTCAAAATTATGTCATTCAAATTTGTATTCGAAGATATGATTCGATAATTTCAAAAGTAAAAGTGCGTAATCAAAAGTATATGTATTAAAAATGTCTTCGCAATTAAATTTCAAAATGATCAAGAAGAGAATTTTGCCGATTTTAAACCGTCCAGTTAACAACCCTTCTGCTCCCTACGGTAATATAGCTTTATTTTTCTTATATTCTTTTATAATAATATATTGGAATGTATGTAAAGTACACTAGTTTATACGTTTCCATATAGAACATCCCTATTTGTTCATATTAAACAAGATAGCTAACGTTTTAAGAAAATGCTATGAATCTAAATAATTTAGAGCTCTCAACATGAACATCTACTACATCCAGTTTATTTAAAACTATGACTACTGACGCAAAAATAATCTGGTTTGATTGATGTGGATTTATGCTAGAAGCAATGCAAGTATTTAATTTACAAATTACGTATTTTCAATGTATTTTCAAATGGGTAGAGACACCGCTGAACGTAGATCGATTTTGTTAACTTTTTTCTCCGTTCTTTATTTTTCTTAGGCACCATATTGTCCCCATATATGCATTTTTTTTTGAAAATTCTATGTTTTTCTTCGCTCTATCCAAATGTGTAACAGAAAGTCAACATTTGTCTGTGATATGGTTCGAGAAATCCTTGTGTTTCCGATAATAAGCAAATTCAATCAAATGTTCTGGAATTTGTATTTCACTGTAGATCACTTTAACAAAATGATTACATTATTGACGCTTTAATATTTAACACACATCTCGCCCATGTTGATTTTAAATACTGCTGAATAAGCAAAACCCAAAACTCACAAAGTCCGGACTCTAGTTATTATATAGGATGTACCAGAGGAGTCAAAGCAGCAAATTTCTGATATTGCCTTCTTTTGTCAGTTGTTTAGTTGTATTATTAAAAACTTGAAATTTTTGATATATGTTGTAAACTGTAATGGAGATAGGGTAAAAAGTTACTAACAAAGGATGCTCAGAATCAAAACATACCAAAATTTTCCACGTTTCCTTAAAATAGTTAATGTTTTTAGTTGTCAAAACGTCAGCTGATGAAACTGATGCCAATCGATAGCTTGTGGTTCAAGTACGATCATATTAAAATGTTTAGAATCAAAGTTAGTAGGAAAATGTTTAATTAACGAAAAACCATTGAAAAATTGTTCCTGTTAGATATTACTCCTTCATTTCTCCGATCACACTCACTTAATCGCAAAAATAAAAATACCACATTGTAGCAGACAAAATCTACCATCAAAAGAATTTTGGAACCTATACCAGAAAATGAACGGTTAATTTTGTATAATTGAATTGAAGTATTTTTTTTGGGATTTCACGTCAACCGGTCGGATGACATTAGAAATGCCAGTTCTAATGTCAAACGATCGGTTGACGTGCAATCGCAAAAAATTAGTTGAATCAATTATAAATGATTATACTACATTAACCGTTCATTTTCTCGTATAGGTTCCAGAATCATTTTGATAGTAACTTTTGTCCGCAACAATGTGGTATTTTAAGTTTTGCGATTAAGTGCGTGAGATTCGAGGAATGAAGGATTAAAATCTGACAGGCACAATTTTCAATGGTTTTTAATAGGGTGGCTTTTTTCGGCCCGACAAATTAGGGGTTCGCACGACAAAATATGTGTTTTAACGACAGAAAATGTAAACAAACGACATAATATATGTTTTACCGACACAAAATGTACATAAACGACAATATTTGTATTTAACCGATAAAATCAGAAAATTATGTGATTTAACCTCAAATACCATAAATGATAGCAGTATGACAAGCAACGCCGCGATAGGCCAGCCGTACAAAACTTCTTCCATACTCCTACAGTGTGCTACCGTTAAAAGTGTGGTTATATGTAATTAGTTTTTAAGTTCGCAGAAGGACGTTGGGAATAATTGAAAATTATTCAGTGTATAATTGTTGTTCAGTCAGTCGTCAGGTAAGTTATAATTATAAATTATATATGATTTGAGTTAGAGATAATATGGACAACAAAATACAATTAGAAATCGAACAGGTGTAGGCAATTGCTTGTTTGATTGATATGATCTTTTTAACTAAAATATTTGTCAGTTGCAAAAGTTCAAGTTTTAGTACTTTTTTACAGTTTAAGTTCGACCGTATAATAATAACAGGGTCTTGACCCTGTAACTTTCTTATTATGCCAATTAGTGTGGTGCTTATTTTGTGTACCCTTATTTTTTATGCAGGACTCTCTCAATTTGTTCATTTATATCAATACTTAATTGCTGTGAAATTTGTGATCTATCGATACAGTACATTAACCCAGACCTCAAGGTGCGCAAAATCGAGTATACGTTTAATTTAAATCATATTAAAAAGGAAATACTTTTGGTTTGTTTACTACAAAAAATGTACACATCAGAGTTATTAACTTACATAAGAAAAATAATCAATAAACTATGGAGTCAGAGCACTTTACATATTTCCAAGTAGATACTTAATTTGTCAAAAATACAATAATCTAAGCTAAGTGCCATCAATAAACACAATCGAACAGTCTATGGAGAAAACCCTACCAAACATAGTTTTCACTTGCTCGATTTTGTTCACTGTTGGCCAGGATAGTCACTTAGCTTCGACCATTGTATTTTTGACAAATTAAATAAGTACTTGTAAATATGTGAAATGCTTTGAAATCACGATGCATTGTCACCTAACTATGAACAATTTTACTCACAACAAACAACTTCATTTGATGACTTGACCGAAGAATATCAATGCAATTAAACAAAAAAGTTCTTAAAGTGGGTAGGTACTAAATATTACACATGTTCTACTAAATCAAAAGATGAAAATATTCAAATACACAATAATTCAAGACAATAATTCAAATAATTGTTTATTTTTTTCTAGTATTAAAGATATATAGTTATTGTACTTGAATTGTAGTTTATTTGTTTCTTTACTTAAATACAATATTATAAATTTCAATTGTGTTTTAGTTTTACCCCACACTACAGCTGTTAATTAAATTTATAAAACCAAAATTAGATCATTTAAAACTCAAAAATCAAATCAATATAACTAATACTTTTCGCAAAAAAAAAGTAATTTTACATAATCTGCCGTGCTAGTCAATTAAACTGTCGTTAAGAATCCCTAATTTGTCGTGCTGAATACATATTCTGTCGTGTTAACAATTGTCGTGAGGAATACCAAATTTGTCGTGCTGAGTACATATTTTGTCGTGCACAATTTGTCGTTGAGAATACCTAATTTATCGGGCCGATATATATATATATATATATATATATATATATATATATATATATATATATATATATATATATATATATATATATATATATATATATGTATATATTTCCCTTTTTAATATAACATTATTCCTATTAACTATGATACTAAACGCTATGACATTATCAGATAATTTTCGGGAAAACGACAGTTGAAAATTAAAGAATATTGATAACTTTCTTTGTGACTAAAAAGCGAATAGTCGTTTCCGGTCGATTTCTTTGTACTGAATACGACTCCGGACTTGAGAGTTTCAATGTACGTCACGATATTGTTTCTCACGTAGCTTCTTTTACTGAAGCGTCCACACACTACTTTAACAATCGCTGTAAATGATTCCAAAATATAGTTGAATAAACTTCCAAGATTTCAGGCAAAAGTACCAAGTTTATGGTTTACTTGAGACCCTTTTGGGGTTTCTAGGATAGCTTTTTGATATTATCGTCTATCTTCGTATTCAGGGCAACTAATTCTATTCAAAACTCAGTTTCCTAACCCTTTCAGAATATCCATGTTCCTCAGGCTCATATAAAAATTTTCAAACAAATGGAAAATGTTGAACAGCTACGGCCCAATACTCAAATAGCCAAAATAATAAAATTTACAGTTGAGCAAAAAAACGGTTTAGATTTGTATAGAACCAAACGGAGACCAGCTGGTTTATTTATTCAGGATGTAAAGATTTATACTTTAAATTTAAATTATTATATATTTTATATATATATATATATGATAATTGTTATTATAATTATTAGTCTTTTATTCGATTTTTCTAATCGAAAATCAAAAATTGATTTGACCTAGGCTTACAATTGACAAACCAAAATCACAATAGAAAACGACACTATCGAGTTGAGTCCACCTTAAGTGGGATAAACCACAAAAAAAGCATAAAGACAAAATATCATGCTTTTATCAGTTTGACTACATAAATAATCTGAAACGTTTATTGTATTATGTATTTAAAAAAACATGTATATAAATCATTAACATCTAATAAATAATCTGTAATTAAGTAATATCTTTGCTACCAATTCCGAACAAACTTCTTCCAAGTTTCTATTTTTAATTTATTATTAAGGAAATCATCAAAATACCTTTATGAGTCACCTGTGTGTATAAGTATAATAAAAATTAATGACAAAAGTCAATAGATTTTAATGAAGTAGACATTATGCGACTTCCAAAGGTTTTCTACCAGTTACGACATCAAGGTTAATACATGTGGATAGTGTGGATACTACCATAGTGAGCTCAGTTCGTGCAGTCCTACTGCAGGTAGATTTTCTTTTGGTTTACTTGGATCAAAGACTGCTTTAAGCCACACAGGCGGAAGATGAGAGTTCATTTAACTCAGTTACGAACAGTGAGCAGTCTTGTTGTCCTTGGTGGGGCTCTTATCTAGATAACTAATACTTAGGAGTGATTACTCAAAGCTAAAGCGCGTATGTTCGAAACGTGTATAGGTGCGCCGAAAAACGTTGTTTTTAGTGTTTGTTAAAAGATGTCCCGCAGCCAGGGTCTGGATGAATACAGTGAGTACTTTCTCCCTATTCCATCAGCTGTGGATGTAAATAAAGCAACACGTGGTCGTGTACGGTTACCGTAGTGCTTCCTGTAATTGATTTTTAGAAGCGTCATGTCATAACAATTGTGTGAAGTGTTTTGATGGCTGCTCTAGCAGGTAAACAAAGCAATAAAATTCGTGCATACACACCCTAGTATTTGTGAGAATTGAAATGTCATCGGGAAAATGCGCTGGTGGAAAAATGCACGGATTCTGAGCTTGAACTGCTGGATATATTTATAAAACGATGGGAAATTGTGTGAAGATCCACCCACTCGCTGTGACACTGCTTGGCGCGTCGCGCTTTACCTGATTTATTTTTGTTTTCGATGGCCTCCGCCTGATGTTTCCATTACGGCATTCAGTCCAAAGTTGAACATTCCCTTAAAACCGGCTAGACGGTCGCTGCCCTCGTGCCCTTTCGCAAGCAACTACCACCCCCCACCACTTCTGGTGTCTTGTCTACAAAGGGCAATCACTCTAAACTTACCCCCTGATTTATCGATTATAAAATTACGATTTTAAAATTGGCATAATTTAATTACCTACCTACAATAATTTATAGATTTATGCACTGTACAAACTTTGTGAGCAAATGTATACAGAATCTAGATATCTTTAATCAAATTAGTATAATTTGATTAAGAAATGTCATTTCAAAAATTAAATTTCCTGCAATCATTGATAAACTTAGACATATATCTACTATATTATGACTAAAAATAAATAAAATAAGTAATCATAGGCGATACTAGATAGTGAATAGGTTCTATTAAATTTTAGATTTGAAATGTTGAAAGAATTTACATACGTTGATAATATTATACAGGGGCGTTTCAAAACATATGGTCATACATTGAAAGGCTTGTTCATTTTACCCTACTAATAATCTTAACTTTTAAATATGGATAGATAATACATACGAATATTGTTCATTTTAGTTTTCTGAATCAAAATTGTTACCTTACAGATCGTTATTACTAAAAAACTACTAAAACTAAATAAATAATAAAGTTGAAATCGATTATGCAAATGTTTAAATAAGTGTTGAAAAAGAAAGCCTCTTGGATTTTGCATATGTTTATTATTTTACTTGGTACTAGTTTCGGATCTCAGATCTATCATCAGCCGAACAAATAGTCAAAGATTCAGTTAATTATGTCCACGTTCAAACATTCTTAGACGAGGTAAGCAAAAAATGGTTGACGTGTGGAGAGAGTGGAGAGCAGCAAGGAGTGGTGGCACATTACAGGAGAATCTGCTTAAGAAATACCTTTTATTGTCCCATGTCATTGGTTCTATGGGTCCTGCTACATCAGTATGCACTATTTCCAGCGGTCTAGTAGCTCTCTTTCTTATGGTGTTAAATGGAATTCTTGTTTGTTCGGCTTTTAGACATATTTCACAGACAATTTGGTCACTGCAATCCTTCTTGTTTATGGCTAAACCAGTTACCATTTCCTTATCAATCATTTGTTTTAATTTCTTAATTGGTGTATGTCCCATTTTCTTGTACCGAGCCAAAAGTTTTGTTTCTACCTTTGTGGTAAGCAAACTTTCTTCATTCGGTTTCATGACCAAAACCATTTTATTGTTCTTCGTTATAAACACACTATTGTCATTTGTCAATTACGAAGATACTTTCTTTTCTTTCAGTTGTATTTTCATCTTTGGTTAAAAATGCTACCCTTTTTCCCTGTTTAATGTTTCCGTCTTTCTTTCTAAAATAACAATCCTTCTCAGAGTGATTATTTTTTTGCACATTTTACATTCTTTAAATTCGTTTGCTGGGCAGTTTCTAGCATGTGTCCTATTTTACTGCATTTGTAGCATGTTATTTCTTGATTTGTTTTTGATTTGATTCTGCAAAACTTCTCAATATGACCTTCTTTCTTGAAATTATAACAAACTTTATTTTTAGTGGTAAATGCGACTGGTCTCTCAGTTATGTTGTTAATGGTCATTGCTTCTTCTGCTACAAGTCTGGATGTTAGATTTGTTAGGCTACGGTCATTTAGTGGTGTTAATAACCAAGCTGTACGAAAATGCTTGTACGTATCGGGTAATGTACTTAGAATTTTCGAAATAATCATCTCATCATCAATAGTTTGTTTCAATGTTCTTAATCTGAACGCCAAATTTTGCAATTTACTTGAAGCGAGATGTCACTACTTCTATCGTACGTAAAATTAAAGAATTCCTGCAATATCGTACATTATTGTTGTTCCGTATCCTTTTGATAAATGTTGCATAACTTTTTTTACATTTCTGCGGAGCTTTGACAGGTTATTATATGCATCAATACCTTTTTATCGATAGAACCAACAATCACGCTCTGTGCTCTTGCATCCTTTTTCTTCCAATCCACTTTTTCATTATCCTTTTCTAAGTCTTCAAATGTTGCTTCTTCTGTCACCACTTCGTAAAATCCGTGTGACTTGAATAATATTCCAATTTGAAAATTCCATAGTTGAAACGATTCTGCATCCCTTAGCTTTTCAATTTGCGATGTTTCTTTATAAGTGAGGCCCCTCGACGCCATTTTTATTTCTTCACCTTTTCTTTCTGTTTTTTACTGGTTTTTACTTTTAACTTGGCCCATAACCTGTTGTGTTTTTAAATTATTAACTGTTATTAGTTTTCTTTGAACTATAAACATATATTTGGTGACAGTTGATGACAAGCATATAATTCTGTATCATCTGTCACCAAATATATGTTTATAGTTCAAAGAAAACTTGCATGTTAATAATTTAAAAACACAACACTAATTTGTTTCGATATTTTTCATTTGACGGTGTCATATTTATTATTTACTTTATTTTTTTTTTTTTTAGAAATAAACTTTACTTTACTTCATTTTACGTGAAAAATGAACAGCCAATATCAGACCGTCGTATTTTTCTAAACTTCTTTTTAGTAACTAGAAAAAAGGTTCCAAACAATAGTATAGTTGGAAATGTCCTATTACATTTCTTAACTTTTGCTTAGCATAGACGCATGCGTGGTGGAGGCATTTGTAAGGTCTGCCAACAGTGCCAAGGTGAGACATTTTGTTGTGTTCTGACATACCGCAGTAACGTATACGTTTAACCTACAGTGACGCGCTACGCTTTGTATAATTGGTTTATTTACGTAAATTACTTTGCACTGACATGTTTAGAGCAAAATATTGCAGAAACAAACCGGAATAAAGTAACCAAACAAGATAACCTTACATTTAAGTTAGTTGCATCAGATTCTTAAATAGATAAAGATGTGAGTCTAATATACCCATCTCTTGTTACTTTAAAACCTTTTCTAGTTCCTAATACGAAGTTTCGGAAAAGATGAAAGTAGTGAAGCGTAAAATAGCCTTTATACGAAAGAAACTCATAATTTTTATCAAAAAAATCTTGATTTTAGTTCCAAAACCACTACTGTAGAAAACACAAAATAAAATTGTTTCGAAATGCTTTATTTATTTAAAATCTAGTTTAAAGCCAACTTCAACTTGAAAACCGGGAGTAATTTATGAAGTATGTACGATAACGGACAATATACAAGATGATTCTGAAGTCACACCTATATCAGGAATTAAAAATGTCAGAGATAAAAACTTTAATGACAGGAATTAGAAATGACATAAGACCACAAAAAAGGTCACAAAAAATATTTTTTTTTTGTAATTCAGAAGCTGTTTTGTACTAGTTTTGTTACAATGAAAGTAATTTGCATGTTTAAATGAAAAACTTCGCATCTTCGAAATTGGGAGCATTAATTCATTTTTCATAAATTTAGAAATTTTTAAATTGCAGCCTGCTTTTAATTTCTGCGTTGTGTTTTGTTTGCGATCAATAATTGTGAGACGATTTCCACTTATTGATCACAAAACATCCAAACCGAACAATTAGTTAATAACAAAAATAAAATAATAAAACGGCTTTTAAAATTGTAAAAAATATTCTTTAAGTTACACTAGACTTTGTTATTTAGACATCGATCAACGTTTGCCATTTGTATTTACTTGGAAAGCATTCTTCTTTAACATGATTACTAACTGAAATTATTTAAATAGTTTTCTCAATAATTGTGCAACCGATTTACATAGCAATATTTGTTATGCTATTATATTTTCTATTATCGGTAATGCACAAACGATTGAGATATCAGACATATTTTTATATGTATAGTAATCTAAATAATGTGTTTGTTGCCATTAACAATATCTTTAAAAAAGATCTATATCCAGAAATGTTATCCTGAATTGTGGCTTCGATAACGAAATATAGTTATACTTAGACGTATCCTGTCATTATTATTAAAATAAATCTTATCAGCCTAATTAATGATATCATGCGACTTGACGTGGCGAAGGTATTGACAAATATAAGCTTTCCAATGTACATTTCTAATTATTTTTATCTACAACCGGAAACAATCCTTAGAGGCCTCCTCATTATTCATTGATTTTATGCATTTTTCTCTCTATTCGCAGGTGAACGGACATCATTCGATCCAGATTTTGACGGGCCATTAAAACGCAGATCATGCACGGACGTGATATGCCTCATGCTATTTCTGGTATTCATCGGTGCTTGGATAGGAATTGGCATATTTGGTAAGTTGAATCATCAGACATCACAGATAATTTGCAAATTTAACGATAAGAAATTCATGTACAAAACCACTTCGTTCGGTATTTCTAGTATATCACTACAAAGTCCAAGTTATCTTGTTATGAGAAACGAAGTGATATCAAATACAACTAATAGAACCAACCCGATAAACAAGCAATACAAGTTTCTGTAATATTGTAAGAAGGTAACTAGTGTAAATGTAATTATGTTATGTTACTACGATGTTTGTCTAACATTATCAACACAATATTTCAATGACAAAATTTTAGCTATATAAATGCAACATATTTCTACAATCTTGAGACAACATTTCATTGACAACATTTTATCTACATAAATACAGCATATGTTTACAATATGGACATAACATTTCATTGAAGCATTTTATCTACATAAATACATCATATTTATACAATTTCGAGACAACATTGTATTGACAACATTTTATCTACATAAGTGCATCATATTTTTACAAACCCGAGACAACATTTCATTGACAACATTTGATCTACATAAATGCATCATATGTTTACAATATGGAGATAATATTACATTGAAACATTTTATCTACATAAATGCATCATGTTTGTACAATTTCATGACAACAATTTATTGACAATATTTTATATACAGAAGTACATCAGTTAGGTAGTACGCCTAGCGTCTGTTAGATGGCTGGTAAATGCTAATCTCAATTCACCTCATCTTTCAGTATAAATACTGAACCCTCCGATGAACCAGGACATTTATGTATTTATGAATAAGGGTCCATTGTGCAAGGAAATAAATCAATGTTGAAATTTAAATAAAAGCCTCCTTGATCCTTGCAAATTTATTTAATTTACTGTAGACATGTTTCGGTGGAAAAGTAGCGAAATAACTAATGAAAATGAAAATAAAAATCTTTTTAAAAAACTTACGTCAAAAATTATCTAAACGGATCATGAAGAGATTCGGGAACAAACTAACTTGGACGAGCACAATTTTTCGCGCAATTTTCTTCTGCCTCGAGCTGCCAAGTTAGTTTGTTCCCGAATCTCTTTATGATCCGTTTAGATAATTTTTGACGTAACTTTTTAAAGAGATTTTTATTTTCATTTTCATTAGTTATTTCGCTATTTTTCCTTTGTAGTTTGTACGTACTGATGATGGTGGTGTCCACCGAAACATGTCTACAGTAAATTAAATAAACTTGCAAGGATCAAGGAGGCTTTTATTTAAATTTGAACATTGATTTACGTATTTGCAGTAGATATAACAGTTATATTAAATAATACCAATATTACCAAATCACAGAAATATATTGTAGAAATATTGCGGCAATATTTTTTTGTTTAGCGGGAACAATGCATTCAAAAGTAGGAAGACTGTAGTTTTTAACTGGCCACTCACTAGAATGTCAGAAGTAAACACTCCACTGCTTTATTTCGTGGTTTTTATGTAATTATGCCCCAGTACAGAGAGCTTCAAAGGAAATCTAAGGCTCCTTTTACGGGCACGGGCCCTAACCCGAACCCAGTACATAAATACGTTGTTTCGCGTACGTGCTTTTGACGTTTTTCAAGACCTAAAACTAGAAAACGCCAACTCGCACTAAAACTATGTATAGATTTTGTTTGTACATTATTAGAAGATTAAGAGATTTATTAATGGCGCTCATTGACGTATGATCAATAGTATAAATAACTTAATTCGACCAATCCGCAACGTAGACACTATATCGATGGGAACTTTTAACGCGTTATTTGTAATGCCTAACCGAGGATGCGTACAAAAATCCTAAATATTATATTGGTCTACTGTTGGGCATAAGCACCTTTTATATAAATTTGGGTGTTTTGTTTCAATAAAAAAAAAGATTTTGGTAGTTTTACCATAAACAATGATTTGTCGAAACAGTTACTCAATGAGAACTTTTGAATGTTTCAGCTTTTGTAAGGGGTGATCCAGAAAAATTATTAATACCGAGAGACTCACAAGGAAGTCGATGTGGATTCGATGCTCACGTTGCCGACAAACCATACTTATTTTTTTTTGACCTGACCAAGTGTCTAAGTCCAACTGTACCGTTTACAGGATGTCCAACTACACAGGTACATGCATTTGTTCAATTATACAGTCTGTCCCCCGATGGACGTTACTACACCTATAATGGACGTAATTTTAAATTTCTCGAGAAAAAGTAATTCTTTATAAAGAGTTTTGGATGTCCTAAAAAGTCGAAAGCCATTGTTAATATTTTGATTTAACATACAGGATGGTTAGAAAACACGAAAATGCTAAATTGACCGAAGAGTAACTTATCGTTTCATCGGACAAAAATGCTATAGGTAAATGTTGTTTTATATTTAAATTTATGCCCAGATATCAAATTTCAATGTTGTATTCTAAGTTTTATATTTTATTATTTTTTTAACAAAGTAATTTAACAAAACATTACTCCACATGTTCCCCTCCCACAGCTACACATTTTTCCTTCTAAACTCCCGATATACCAAATCAATTGCTTCTTCATTTATTTTGTCTACTGCTTCCCTAATTTTTAATTTTAGAATGTCTACATTATGATGAAAATTATTCGCATACACCTTCTGTTTGTAATCAAGCGGCGTTAAATCAGGTGAACGTGCTGGCCATCCTATAGGGCCGAATCGTCCAATCCACTTATCTGGAAAATGTCTGTTCAACCAATCCCTGACTTGATATGCGGTATGAGCAGGACAAACGTCGTGTTGATAGTGTAATAAACACCTGAGCTGTAAGTTGATTTCGTCCAAAGTAGGTAGCAAAAAATTATCCAACATATCAAAATAAGTGTTTTGGTTTACAGTACCGTCAAAAAAGTGTGGTCCAATTATTTTCTTGTAAATCCCACACCAAACATTAACTTTTTTATATTTTCGAGAGTTGGCTGTAATACGGGAATTTGGATTTTCTTGAGACCAATATCTGCAATTCTGTGAACTAACGACTCCATTTGTGGTAAACGTCACTTCGTCAGAGAAAATAATTTTTCTGTATAAAAATCTATATTCTAATCGACGAGCAACATTTCCTTCTACTAAAGTGTGTATCAGTACTGGTTTCAAGGATGAAATTTTTTATTTGAAAAGAACCTTTGCAGGTGGCTTTTACTGATGTTCAAGTCTCGAGATCTTTGCCTCAACGATTTTTTTGGGCAAGTGTTCACATAATCAATAGCTAACATAGCTCCTGCATCATCTTCGTCATTTCGCTTTTTTTTTCTTGATATTTTTCACGTCTCCTGTTGCATGAAATTTTTTAACCAATTCACGAACACAATTGACAGTAACGTATACCTCAGGGTATTTTCTGTTAAAAACTTCAATAGCACAGCGGTACGATACCTCACCTATGCCGTAACAAAGAACTAAATAAACCCTTTGCTCTAAAGTCAACATACTTTCAATCAGCTTCTATCAACATAATTGCTTGGATACGCTGTTACTACTGTCAACTGATCAATCATAATTGTGGTCTCTAAATTTTTTGTTCACCTTTATGTAATGTCTTTTCACTGGTCCGAGATGTAAAATTTGAAATAGAACATTCATGTTTGATATTTGAGCATAAAATTAATTCAAACTAGCTTTTACCTATAACATTTTTGATCTAATTCCGAAAAACCGATAGTTTACTCTTCGGCCAATTTAACATTTTTGTGTTTTCTAACCATCCTGTATGTTAAATAAACAATGGCTTTCGACGTTTTAGGACATCCAAAACTCTGTATAAAGAATGACCTTTTCTCGAGAAATTAAAAATTACGTCCATTATAGGTATAGTGAAGTCCATCGGGCCACTGTACATGTAATGGTCTATATGGCAGTCATTTTGTCGACAGTCTGTACCTCTATACAGTAGAGTTTATATTGATGCTTTTCTTAGGTCTGCGTAAGCCAATGTCCCACCGACATGTTTATATTCACGGATAATGTAGGTGGTAATCCACATATGGATCCAAGCAAAACCATCTGCAAATATGATGTCAAACCGACTGCGGCCACTTTACCGGGGCTCATCAAGAGTGGAGATTGTGCTAAATGGGTACTACCCAGCAACCAAGGTAAATAAGTCCTCCACTTTCTTCGTTCCCAATCCATAGAATAGTATGATCGGCAGACGTAGTTGACAGTTTCCCGTTTATAATCAAAGTATTCCATTGACAGTACTTAAGCGGTGCTTGTATAAAACTGAAGACAGGAGGTCTCTACATATTCCCGTTGCTACTATGGTACAAGGAGATGAAATCAACATGGCCAAGAGATACCTAGTCATGGCTAAAAGTTGGGTGTCACTGTTCGTTCAGTACACCATTGCACATTTCTCAGACAGCTATAACGCCCAGAAGGTAATTCCAACCGCAGAAGAACACCAACAACAGATTACAATCATAAATTACCATAGAGATTTGGGTAGACATATAAAACGGCCAATGAAAGAATACCACTAGATTCAGCATAATGTCTTAAATATCATATCGAATTGAAGACACTAAATGCAATACAGCACAAGTACAACGATAAATGCATTAGACTGGTGCTGTTTTGCATCTAGTGTCTTCAATTGTTTACTGAATGGTTGATGATATTATTATTGAAATTAATTAAACTATCAGTGATTACGGACGACGCCAATAACATTGTTAAGTTCAATTCAACTAAAACAATAAAAAATACCCCATTGTAGAGGACCAAAATCTCTACAAATTCGAAGTGGGAACCGATAGCCCAGGATAAACGGTGCGCCAGTATAACAATATTCTGTTTTTTAACACCAAATATCTCCAAATGACCCGCGAAAAGTTTGGATTTTCTTCAATCAAATTAAGAACATTTGTGCATATTTTGGGTAGAATGAGAATGCCACAAAACAATTTGTTGAATGGTTCATTAAATATTACAAAAAGTATTGATTCAATCACAAAAAGTATACGCATTCCTTTTTTTAAATTCAATGTTGTATGAAAATCATATTAACTCTATGGATATAACTAGCAATGCATGATTTATTTAATCATAGAAAGTATTGCTAAGTAGTAACATAATGTCATAATAATTGAATTAATTTATCTATAAATCATTGAAATTGAAATGAGATCGTCATCGTGGTCTCAGCCTAGTAGATTCTCAGAGGTTTGCAAATTTCCATAATAAAATAAACACCCTGTATATTAAAACTATATTTGAACGAAAGGTTGTTTAAACCCAAAAAACTTTTATTTGAAAAATTTTTTGAGTTTTTTTACAGTTGGAGAATTATTAAGGTGTTCCGGTAATTTTGACTATTTTTGGTTAATAGCATATAAATAAAAAATAATGCATTTTATAAAAATATGATTCCTATAAAAAATTCTTAGAATTAATCTTTGAATTAAAAAATTTAATAATATATAAGGTGTTCTATTTAAAAAAGGAAATGTTACCAAATTTCTATAATAAAATGAGCATCCTGTATCCTGTATATTGAAAATATATTTAGACGATAGCTTGTTTAAAGCCAAAAAAATTTTGTTTGTATAATTTTTGGAAATTTCTTACGGTTGGAGAATTATTTAGGTGTTCCGGTAATTTTGGCTAACCCTGTATAGTATAGAGATATAATCTGTAGGTACCATGCAATAGTCGCCACCACAGGTAAAATTGGTCAAAAGTCGTTTAGTTCTCATAGGGCCATGTAATCACTAATTGTTTTTCATTAATTTCAATACCTAATAGTATCATCAAACATTTAGTAAACATTTTGATTTAATGTTCAGGTATTCATGTTCATGGTATTTTTTTCCAAGACAGACATTTTATTTATGATGTTCAATCAATAAATTAGCGTCAAAATTGACAAAAATAAACAAAACTCATACATCCTTCGTATTTAGAATTTGAAATTAAATCTTTGCCAAAATGCCAAACACCACACTTTGACATTTTACAAAAGTTGTAAACTCCATAATGCATAATAGTCATTAGAATCACAATGACAGAACCATTCTGCTTGTTTGGGTCACATGATATAATGATTTGCATGGATCTACGAAAAATATTGGCTGCGTTGGACACTGTCTCTCCTTCTCCCGCATACTGACTTCCTATAGCAACTCATCCACACAGGTATCTCATGCAATCATTTCCGAAGAACTCTTACGATTGAATTTACAGTTTTGAAACGATGTGTGCCTGATGTAAATAAAGTACCCGACTCGATTTGGAACGAATTTTTGAACGCTCTCGATGCCACTAAAGACAACTTATTAGATGGCATCCGCAATATTGACCTATTGGCAAAAGCGGAGCAGGTAAAAAATTAGAAGATCCGTTGGCAATTTGAATTTGACGTCAAGCTTTTTATGGGTGCTTTGTTCAGTTTGCGTAAAGTGTTATTAATTATTTATTATACAATGGAATAACTACAAGAACTTGGATAAATATGGGGAAACTCACGTCCAGAAATATTTACGAAATAAAGAACTATCTGTTGGTTATTACCAAAAAAGGCATAGGCACCTTTATGTTCTTTATTTGGTAAATAGTTTTATTATATGGGTAGCTTAAGTGCAACACATTTTGTGGATTACGACATTTTGCAATTAAACTTTCGATATGCACCCATCATTGTTCATTTATGTTTTGCCTGCATGTTATTAACATTGTCTCCGCATGTACCTTTAATAATCATTCATTATAGATATGTCTCTATTGATGTGTTGTTTTGTGATGTAGTATATGTGCTTTTGGTGTTCTTGTGTACGTTTGTCTTTGTTTTACAATACTTTATAAATTTATTATTTTATTAATAAATTTTTTAGGCTGGATACGACATAGTAGATGACTTAACGAAGTCATGGAAGGAGCTACTTTTGGGTGTTGCTTTAAGCATAGCTGTTTGCATACTTTATATAGTGATGATGCGTTGGTTAGCTCCAGTTATGGTATGGTTGTCGATACTAGGTGCATTAGCAGGATTATCATTCTGTAAGTTTCCTGAAAACTATGAAAAATAAGGTAACAAAATAATGACTTTGTTTTAAGGTGTCTATTGGAGCACAATAAATTATAAATACTTCAAAGATCACCCGTACGAATATGAAGACTCAAAGAACGTATTTGAGAAGGAATTTAAAAAGTCTGGGACTTGGTTGGGTCTGTTGATTTGCTTCTCAATTCTACTAGGATTGTTGCTGCTCTTGGTAATATTCTTACGTAAGCGAATTGTATTGGCAATAGCACTTATCAAAGAAGGAAGCAAGTAAGTGAAATAGAAACTTGAGTCATTTTTATTTTGCAGCAAAAGAATGTAATTTATGTGTTGAGTTTGCATACTTTTCAATTGTATTTTTTGTTGTTGTTTGAGTATTTTAATTTGTACTTTTAAATAGAAATCATAGTTGACTGTGACGTAATAATAATTAGAGCATTTTTCAATTAATAATAATTCAATTTATCAATATTAATATTTTTTTAAATAACATGAAATTATGCATTAAATACTTATACATACATATGAGAAAGTTTTGTTTGACTTTTGTTTAATAAGTTGAAATTGTGAAAATCTCTTTTAATCTTTCAAAAAAGTATTAAGTAAGTTGTTTTCTCACTGATAACGATTGCCTTGATTCAAGAGTAAGTATGTGATAATATAATCACAGGCAATATATAACTACTCTAAAATCTCTCAGGTATCTATGATAATTTAATGTTATTAAAAAAATATATTTTTTACGACTATTGACTACTATTTTAAAACAGTTTGTTTTTCGAGCATGCAGTGTCACAACCATGGCTAGTGGACTTAAAAAAGGTCACAACCATAGGAATAGTATAGATTTTTATAACATATAAGCTGCATTTATTTTAAAATATAAGTTAAAAAAAATAGTAACCAATAAATAACATAAACAATAGAAAATATTTCGGGTAATATTTCTAACCCTTAAAATGGAAATGACCTACCTACCTTTTTACTGTAATTTATCACAAACGTATTTTAGGGCAGTGAGTTCTTCAACATCGGCACTGTTCTTTCCAATAATTCCATGGATTCTGCAGTTTGGTGTTTTATGTTACACTATTGCGGTTGCGATATACGTATCCACAGTTGGAGACCCACTGTACGAAATCAGGAAATTTGACTCCCCCGACTGCCAATGTACTGGAATAGCTGCAGGTTATAAGGTAATCATTGATGATTTTTTTAATTCCAATTAATAATAAGAATATATACAAACATAACAGAGAAGTTTGACAGATGACACTTTTGTAATCAGAAACCTAACCTAAATAATTTTAAAACAGTGACCTGTAATTTAATTTAAAATTTTTAAATGTTTCTTTAGTTGACGAAGTGATTATTTTTCAGAATGGAGTTGAGTGCAATATTTCAACATTTGAACAGTTCTGCACAGTTGCTGGAACTTGCGAAGCTAGTTGCAAATTTATACAGATGAGCAACGTAAATTTTGTGCCTGTTTTACATGGTAGGCATAATTGTTATTAATATCCCATATTGCAATAACATTACTAACTATTTTTAGCATATAATATCGTTGGAATGTTTTGGGGAGTGTTCTTTGTGTCAGCACTTTGCGAGATGATATTAGCTGGCACGTTTGCAACATGGTATTGGACATTTGAGAAAAAGAAATTGCCGTTCTTTGCCGTTACAGGAGCTGCGTTAAGAACTGTTCGGTAAGATTATATCATAGTTGAGATTTGTCTAAGAAATAACCAATTGTTTTATTGGCAGGTATCATCTTGGAACGTTAGCGTTTGGATCTCTGATAATAACTATCTGTCGAATTATTCGTGTAATTTTGGAATATATTGACCAAAAGCTCAAAAAATACGACAATGAGCTTACAAAAGCGATTTTATGCTGCTTGAAATGTTTCTTTTGGTGCTTAGAAAAATTCCTGAAATTTATTAATAGGAATGCATACATAATGTGCGCAATCCATGGGAAAAATTTCTGTGCTAGCGCTAAAGATGCGTTTAGTTTACTCATGAGGAATATTATCAGGGTTTTCGTATTGGATAAGGTATTATTAATAAACTAATAAATACAATTATTAGGAAATAATATACTTTATTTGAATTTCAGATAACCGATTTTGTATTTTTCCTAAGCAAAATTGTGGTGGTTATTGGAGTAGGGAGTATCATGTGGTCGATACTTGAATACGTCAGTGTTACAAAATTAAACTATATTTACATCCCAGTTATTTTTATTGCTATATGTACGTATTTTGTTTCTTCCGTGTTCTTCAAGGTCTACACGATGGCTATCGACACATTATTCCTTTGTTTCTGTAAGTACTTAGCCACCTGATTTAAAGTAAATCTATAAAATAAAATTTTCCTGAATAGTGGAAGACTGCGAGAGGAACGACGGCTCAAGGGATCGTCCATATTATATGACCAAGGGACTGATGCAGGTGCTCAATAAGAAGAATAAATGATGCTCCTGCCACTGTAAGGTGGAGTACGCCAAAGTGTATTTTTAAAAATATTTATACAAAGTTTTCTTGTGATATTTATTGTATGCGTATATATTATTGTTTTATTAATTTTATATAAATAAAACATCATAGATAGTATTATGTCAATTGTTTTATTCCCTTTATTTTATATCTCAAGATTAAACATTTTCATTCTGGTTTATTCTCAAAACTAAAAAGCTAGTTTCAAAGAGTTAAATGCGTTACCCCTTGAAATCAATTTGATTTATTATTAAATTTCAATTAAATGCATTAATTATTTTATTATTTCTTTACAAATAAAACACTTACCAGAATCCGTTTTTAAAAGAAGTATATTTCCAACATAAATTTAAATAACATTTAGGAAAACAATATATTAAACAAAAATATATTAACTTAAACCATTTAATGTAAGAAATTTACAATTGCCTACAGTAAACACAACCACAAAGTATGGCTACAGCCTAAACTTAATAATTGGAATATCTTCGTCATCTTCATCCCCATGCTTATTGCTCACTTTATCTACCAGTCCATATTCATCCACGTGGTTTAAAATATCACAAATTAACGGTGATTCGACTCCCAAAATATACTCGCAGTATTTAGGTTCCAGTAAATACAAGGAGACCGCATTCACATTAGAGGCATTTTCCAAGCACTTCAATCGCACCTCAGTCTGCCTGGGTTTTCCCGTTTTATCGCACACACTGCCCCCCGAGTAAAAGTGCGATAATTGCGTTCTAACAGCAACAGGTTTCGGTTTTTTGTTTGGATGCTGTCCAATCCACTCAATATGCTTCTTTCTATCAAATAACCCTAGACTTATTGAAGTTTTACTTTTATCTCGTTCGATATGGTACTGCTCTATGGATTTCCCGTAACAGAATTCATATTTCCACCAACCTGTTCCGCCGTGAAGGCAGTTTCTACCCGATAGAAAATTCTCAACAGGGGAGGTGTCTATAGGGGTGGTATCGACTAATTTCGGTTCTTCCTTTTCCTTATAATCGAATGGGAAAAACTCAACACGTATTGGATCAACTTCAGATTTTCTTCGTAACTTATTACTTTCTGTCTTCATTTTAACCAAATTGTGCGGCTTTTTCGGGGCATCATTAACCGGAACGCAATTGATTTGATTCTCTCCAGTATCTTGAGGCTTGTACTTCGGATGTAGACATAAAAGCGGGGATAAAATGACAATTTCGTACTGACACGTAGAAGTTTCCTTCAGCGAGTAAATTTCATGCTTCCCATGCTTGAAACACACGTATAAAACACGAGTTTCTCGCGGTTTATTATGGTTTAGATCACATAACGTTCCATTACCCATTTTTAACTCATAATATGCTAAATTTACGCCGTCTACTTTCTTTGTTGGTGGAGAGGCATTTTTTTCTTCGTCGGATAGTTCGTTCCAACGATCTACTAACAACTGCTGATGATTTTTATCCCATTGGCCAAGAATGTACTCTTGAAGCTTCACCTTTTTGCCTTCTCTGTCCTCGTGGTACTGCCTTATAAACCTCCCGTGGCAGACTTCGTACGTCCAATAGGATTCTAACCTGTACGAGCATGATGTTTGGGAAAATAGGGGTACAACTAGTTCTAACGGAGAGGGACCGTCGTATTTTTCATCGGATGAAGACTCTTTTTCTTGGACATTTGGCAAATAGCATTTATATTTCTCCTCGTGGGCTGATGTTACGACTATATGCTCAAAATTAGATGCTTCCTCAGGGAGTTCACCAGGCCAGTTTATGTTGAACAAAACTGTATCATCAAAGCCTTTGATTTCGTGGCCCAGAATTGAAGCTACTTGACAAAACAGAAGAAAATATACTCGAGTATATCCCATTTTTTCTATACTTTTAACTATAAAACATTTTCGTTCAATACTGGTTGATGGAAACCCTAACTTAACTATTATATTATGGTATTTACGTATTCAGAATTGAAGCAATCGAGTGTCTCCACGCAGAAATACCTGACGTTGACGATAAACATGCAATTCGACGATAACAAGTCTGTGACAACCACTGTTACCACCAGATGTCAATTAGGGAATTACCATAAATACACTACCACCCAAATTAAAAATGATTCAAAATTAAATATACAATAAACAAATATTTTAAATATACTTTATTTTGTTTATCTATAATTACCACACGTTATAGGTATTACAAATACGATAATAATGTGTGTATTACAAAAACTTGCACAAAAAAATTGGCCACATTCTAGTGATGGCGTCTTGCTGAACACGGTCAATAACCAAACAGATAGCCTGAGATAGCCTACATAACCTCAAAATAGGCGCTGAAAGAAGACATAACCTGTGGACATCACAATCACAATGTTGATTAAGGCCCAAACAGAATATAAATTGAAATCACCTCCTGACGATACTGTATCTTCAGTTAAATTTGGCCCGAATACAAATCAATTCTTACTTGTTAGCTCATGGGATTGCAGTGTTAGATTGTACGATGTCCAATCGAACAATTTAAGACACAAGTACTTACATGACGCCCCGGTGTTGGACTGCTGCTTTACGGTGAATAATCAAGATATATTTAAACAAACATACATAAAAAGATTAAAATAATAAATTAATTACAAATTTTCATGATTCTAGGACGCTGTTCATTCTTACAGTGGCGGACTAGACAATACACTCAAGACATTTGACTTTAATACCACAACAGGTAACAAAACGAAATTTCCTCAACTATATCTTATAATTACTATTTTTAGAGGGAACTGTTGGAACGCATAACAACGCTATAAGATGCGTAGAGTATTGTAGTGAGCTGAACGGCATTATAACTGGTAGTTGGGATCACTCGATAAAGTTATGGGATCCGAGAGCTCCAGTGTGCAGCGGAACTTATAATCAGGGTGACAAAGTGTACACGATGAGTGTTTGCGGTGAAAAATTGGTTGTGGGCACTGCTGGTAGGAAGATCTTAGTTTGGGATATACGTAATATGGCATATACGTTGCAAAAGCGGGAGTCCAGTTTGAAATATCAAACGCGGGCAATACGATGCTTCCCGAATAAGCAGGGCTTTGTATTGAGTAGCATCGAGGGGAGGGTTGCTGTTGAGTATTTGGATACCAATCCGGAAATACAGAAAAAGAAATATGCGTTTAAGTGTCATCGGATCAAGGAGGACGGATTGGAAAAGATATATCCAGTTAATGCCATTAGGTGAGTTTTTCTCGGAAAGTTGGAGACTGCATAAATTAGTTTGTACCCTAAATGGGATATTATGGCTATGAAATATATAAATAAAATACATATTATACATATAAGATATAAAAAAATTATAATTTATTCACAATTTTCTTATTTTGAATTAGAGACAATTCAGATTACTGAGATACATTGTATTCTAACCATTCTTTTATTACAACCATGCACTCTATGATTTTTTAAAAATCAGTTTATCTAGAAGAATACAATTTAAATGTTAAAAAAGTCTGTAGTTCCAGTTTGCTTCTTACTTTGCTGTCACTTTAAAATCGCATATTTTAAATAAAGTAAAGTAAGGTTTATTCATCAAAAAGTCAACAAATATTGGGAACAGAAACATTAACAAAAATCTTCCTTCATGAATTCGAGGTGGGTGTAATATAGGCTGGCCAGCTATGATTCTAAGCTAGGTCTTTGTTATTCTTTAGTTTTTAAGTTTCTTTTTACATGTTTCCAAGAATACAATTGAAAAGATTATACACACATACCGTAATGAAAAATTGAAATAAGTAGTATAAACGCAAAAGTGATTGACACTCCTATTTTGTTAGCATTGAAGTACTTTGGTGCCAACGTTTTGGAATGCCAATGACTGTACTTACCAAAAGAGGATACCAAAAGGATACCAAAAGGATACCAAAAGATGCCTGGTTTAAATCCAGATTTTGGCTTTAATTATTATTTGTTCAATATAATTTAATATTTATGTCCTAACTATGTGTCATATCATTTGCTCTTTATATTTTTTAAGAAGCATGATGAGCTAACCAATGATTCTGACAGATAATGATTAGAAATGTACCTGGAATATATATTTTTCTTCCAACAGTTTCACGTCCACAGCCAGAATATTATCAATTTTCAAGAGTCTGTAACTTTAAGGCATTATTTGTACTTATTAGATGCAACATGTCTATTGTGTTTCACTGTCTTCGCCGCTAGAAAACTACACCAAAGCACGTGATTTGTTTCCACCTGATTTCCAGTAATGAAGTTTCTAGTTTTCTTGTGTTCTCTAAACACAAGGGGAATCCGTACCCCCTACATTCTACTCACAAAAAATGTTAAAGTTGTGAGGGATTTTCTTAGCTATTAGTTCACAGAATCGTAAAAGCTATACACCAAACTAAAGATAAAAGGTATACAATTTTCCGACTAGTGATAGATTTTTGATATTTTTGATCAAAAGTTACTGACAAAAAGTTACTGACTTTAACAAAAAGTTACTGAATCTGACATAAAATTGACTGATTTTGCGATTTTCTTGTACGGCGAACAAAAGTTTAAATTGAAAAAAAATCACAATAGATGTAAGTTACCTTCCTGTATAAGTGTACAAAATTTCGCGTAGAAATATCAATATCCCATATATCAACATTTCACTTCATTGAGTACATGAGTCATACATATTTTATCACGTGGCATGGCAACAATAACAATTATACATGTACATTACCACAACAAGTAATGCACATTTATCTATAATTTGATGTATAATATGAGATAATTGCATTACAAAATTAAGCTCACTATGGATGCTTGTTCTATAGGACGTACTAACTCTAATGATTCCTCCTAACTAAATACGCTAATATGTTTTTTAAATTGGATAGAAAATGTCTCAATTACCTACATTTCTTTTCTATGGTACACTTTTATATGCTAACAAAATCATTAGTCTGATGGCTGGTGTATGGGAAACTCTGGACATTAGAATAACATTTTTAAAAATCGGGACAAAATTCTGGACGCTTCATCAGGCGGGTGTCATCAGGCTTCATCAGTGCTCAAAATTCGGGACTGTCCCACCCAAATCGGGACGGTTGGTCACCCTAGTGTAATAGGCTTTGGTGAGCAGGAACTCTTTAGTAGTCTTTTTGGTAATTGTGGTAATTGCCTGATATGGACGGGTAGTCTGTTGAAAAAACTGTATCCCCAATATCTGCTACCAGACTGACCCTTTTGGAGGCGTATCTGTGGAGTGTGGAGGTCCTCTTTCCCTCTGGTGTCAAAAGCAATTATTGAGAAATAGAAGCTTGAAATTGAAATAGAGAAATAACAAAACAGATAAATACAAATAAATAATTAACGCATATCATAAAATAAATAAAATATTCCAATTTTCAGGAACAAACATGCATTTTATAAATTTGGGAAAAATTAATCTGTATTGCTTTCTTATTCTCAGTAAATTCACTGGCTATATTACTTTTGAAACTGCTTCTGTGTGAATAAGATTAATGATATAAATTACATTGATTATAAATTACATCTCTTAGATTATTTCTTTTCAAAGCCAGGCCGTGAAAATATCACTTTCAGTGACCACAAATTTTGAAGATTTTATCGCGATCGCGAGGTCATTGGTTTTAGAAATAAACAATAAACAAAAAAATTCTGATATTGTAATAAGCGCAAAACAATTTAGTTCGTGTTTTGAAATTTTTACCTGAACAGCAGATTTTTTTGTCTGATTGATGATTTTTTAATTTGTAGTTTCCATCCGACACATAATACGTTCGTTACCGGAGGATCTGATGGCTTCGTTAATATTTGGGATGGTTTCAATAAGAAGAGGCTCTGCCAGTTCCATCAATACCACACCTCAGTCACGTCGCTCAGTTTTAGCCATAATGGTAAGAGTTGTTTATTTGCAAACTTTAAGAATATTATTAAACATCTTTTGTTTTAGGCTCTATTTTGGCTATAGCATGTTCGTATTTCTTGAGCGAAGACAATCCTCCAAACCCGACCCCCGAAGATGCCGTCTATATACGGACAGTCTCTGACCAAGAAACAAAACCTAAATTCTCTAATTCTTAAGATAAACATCTCAGTTCATTATAACTTAAAATTAATTTTATGTGTATTTGTAATAAAAAAATATAGATTTTGGTTAAAAAGGAAAAAGTTTATTTCGTTCTTAATACTGTTTATTTATTTATTCATGTGACAAACAAAAAGAACAATTGGTAAAAGAATATATAGGTAATATGGAAAAATGTGCGGTGAATTATTGCAAGCATCAGCATCGTTACAGCTTTGAACACACCCTCGGACATAGCTATAAATAAAAACATCACTTGTTACTCTCAAAAAATATAGTCTAAAATAATAATACCTATCTCCGTAGAAAAAACCTCCGCAGTGAGACATTCTAACAATTTCAGTATCGGTTGTTAACGTTCCACTGTCTAAAGCACAACCCCTAATCGTGATGGTTGTCCCATTATCCGCAACAACCCCAGTTATTTTAATGCAAGACGTAGCTGGAAACAGCCCATCTCTACCTTTTCTCCCACCCATACAGGGTGATTCAAAAATATCCAAGGTGTAGTTGTTATGAAAAGGATCCTCACAGGCTTGATAATCATTATTTATAGATATACATTTAAAACAGTCTATGGTGTATGCTAAAAATTAAAATTTGCGAAATATATACCAAAAAACTAATCAAAATCTACTTACCCAGGTTTAAAAAACAAACGAGCAGTACGAAAACGATAAAAATGGCGTACATTTCGTTTGATTTTGTAAGTTTCAGCGTGGCATTGCAAATTTAAAAAGTACGTTTCGACCCACTTCTCTCTGTTCGCGTAGTGTTAATAAACGTTGTTTTATCGATCGCGTTTTTGCCGCAATGATCAATAATTTTACTTTGTAACGTGCTACGAGGAGGCACGCGTCAGTTAATGGTTTTACCAGTGCCATATAATTCCGGGCAATATAAAGCTCGCGGCGCATGAAGTGTTCCCTAGGTTTCCCGCCCCATTCGCATGGGAATAAACTTTCATTATTCAAGCCAATCCCCGTCAACAACTTAATAGAATACAAATTGCCCAGCGCATCTCATTAATAACACTTAATTTGCATGAAAAATGAACGCCGCGCGCGCTCTCTGTTGCTTTTGCGATGCATTAACAAGTAAAACGTGCCATATATTAATATTTTTTATAGATATTTTACATTCTTTTAAAAGTAAGTGGTATCATTTTACCGACCGAGCGCCAAATTGGAATTTTCTGAACATTTTCAACCAATTTACCAGGAAACCTGTCATCAATTTTAGAATGTAGAACGGACAAATGTTTACTGTTTTGTTACTTTCTCTAGCACATGTGTAACAATTTTTCTTATTGCTTAATTAAAAACTATTGCCCATATAGCGCAATCCACCTATCTTCAAACTGATATGTTTATTTTTAATTGTTCAATTGTTTTGCACAAAGTTAATTTAAAATTTTCCATGGACTTCGGAAATGCATGCATTCAAATGATAGGGTTGCCATTAGAAAAAAATCGACTTTCAGTACTTTTCAACAACACCCTTTATAACTTTTCAAAAAACTCTGCAGATGTGTCGATAATATATGTTATCTTCACAATAATTTTGCCAAACAACTTTTTTTTAAGGGCCACAGGAAATAATTTATAAATAATTGAAAGTGATTTTGCAGCTACATATACTTTATAATAATATAATAATAACAATAATAAAGTATATTTGCCCAACAGGTTACCCCCAATTACAGGACAAGCGATTATTAATATAAACAATAATAACGAGCAATAAGACAATATATAAGTGTATGACACAAGACAAACAATAATGGTATGATTATACAATGTAAATGATGTAAATATAATGGAAATAATTGTAGTGCTGGTCAGAATGGGCACTATCAATTTAAAGAAAAAAAACGACGACGATCATAACCGCACCAAACAAAGTAAACAATATGTATAACTGGTATCATCTCCGCACGAAAAAGTCATGTTCTTTGGAGTTTGCACATCGGCACATTGCGGACACTGGCGAACGCTCCAATACATTCGTGCGGGCTCTCGGCAAGTAGAAGCCATGCACAACCCTCGCCGTCGGTCGCGGAACTCGAAGTCCAACCTGCGACAGAAGGTAAGGACAATCGATATCACCTCGAACAACCTTCCAAGCACGTTCACCATATGCAGCTCTCTTCTGTCCGCTGGTGGCTTCAGGTCAAACTGTGCCTCCACTCCCCCAAGATCAGCACCTCTAGGTGGATACTGGCCAAAAGTCCTCAGGAACATACACTTATTAAGGAAGCGTCGGTGAATAGGCTCAAGACAAGACCGGTGTCTGGCATAATATGGACTCCAGATAATGCAGGCGTATTCTAGTCTGGATGCAATGAAGCTGATGTACAGCGTTCTCATCGCAGCCACATCTGTAAAGTCTCGGGTAGTGCGCAAAATAAAACCCAGCAATTTTCCTGCAGAGACAGATAACTCGGTGATGTGGGGTAGTATTATAAAGTATTGTAATCGTGCCGAAAAAAATTGAGATTTTAGCGGAAATATGTCCTATTGGGTCCCCTGAACCCGTTTTTTTTTGTGGCGACGATTCCGGAGAAACTACTACAGGTATCGGGACGTAACTTCATATTTAGAAGTTTCATGACGAAAGTTAGAGCTGAAAAGCTTTTTGTTCAAAAGGGTCCAAAGGAAGTGGATGTTTACTCTTAGCATTTTTTAACAATTTTGCAAATGAGCCGCCATTTCTGTAATTTCGTCCAAATAGTTGAATAATAAATTAAAGTAGAGGAAATTCTGAATCATTTATGTATATGAAATTTTTTTCGTAAAATTAATAGTTTAGCTGCATGAGCAAATTGTATTTGATCGAGATTGGTCGTGCCTGCATTAATATAAAACTAGTTAGCCAGGATTTGACAGATATTTTCATTCTAGTGACAGTAGGTAGTGTCAAACGCTGATGTTTTGACAATACCTAATACTGTCAATAGTATCAAAATATATGACAAATCCTGGCTAACTAGATTTATTTTAATGCAGACACGATCGATCTCGATCAAATAGAATCTCATGCAGCTAAACTATTAATTTTATATATAGTATGATAAAGTCGTGTGCCTGGCCACATTAGACTTTTTATTGAAAAAGTTGAATATCTCAAAAATAACATGTCATGTAAAGTTGTATTCAAAAAAAAAGCGTACAAGTAGTAAGCACAGTTTTGGCTAGATTGCCAAATACGATGAGAACTGTATTTTTTCGAGGATTTAATTATTTTTTACATCATTTCTTAGCAAATCGTTACCAATTACTACAAATACAACACATAATTTTATTCATGAATTAACAAATAAAACCATTAACAGTTTAAGAACATTAGTTAAATACAACAAAATATTTTAATATTTGGTCACGTGCCTGGGCAAATGTTTCATCATCGCTTAAACTTTCCTATGTGTTTTCCACAACTTCCAATAGTTCATCTGCAGTACGAGGCTCTCGTTATCGATGTTCTTTGTCGCATAGTTTGTCGCCGCATAATTATATTATAAAAAGCAATTTGCACACATTTGACATACAAAATGTCAGAAATATGTTTCCTTGGAAACGATTAATAAATTATCCCTTTTACAATAGCCCTCAATACGTGTACGCTTTTTTTTTGAATAGAACCGTACCTATCTTGGGTATAGGGTATGTAACATACAATTGTCCGAAAATTGAAGGAATATTTCAATAATGCTATAAAATACTGGTGTTCCTTTTGAAATATGAAAGTCTTTCGGTTGCTGGGGAAAGAGAAGTTACAAAAAACTGAAAATATTTTCGTTCAATAGATCGTATACAACAACATAAGTCCATAAATTTTCAATCCCTCTTTTCATTTGGTTCTCCATATATTTCTAAAGCAGGTTGTCGTGAAAGGCCCTATATAAAATTGTATGTTCTATGTAAATAAACTGACAGTACCATCTCCGGCTATGTTTAATTAATAACTCAACAACAATATTGGTACTTATTGTCTTAAAATTTAGTAAGGAATTCAGAAATTTGCAAGCATACCCAGTGCCATTTAAAAAAATAGTAAGTTTTAGCTGCTACAATGTTATGGAAACAGTAATATAAAGAAAAAATCTGTTTTACCCAGTAAACACAATTATGTCTCTGATATATGTGGTTCATAACGCTTGTATTCTACTTCGAATATGTACGTACCGTATGGTACCGAATGTACCAACGCCGGCTATTTGGTTCTTTCCCTGTTACATCCCTGATACGTAGCGGTGTTATGTATCTGTTACCTGTGACATCCACGTGTTACATCGCTAATACATAACTATTAACCTACCGATGTAGGAAGCAATCAAACAAACAAAAATTTTAGGGGTATGCATATATATTTTTT
The DNA here is from genome assembly GCA_963966075.1 of Aphodius sticticus. NCBI lineage: Eukaryota > Metazoa > Arthropoda > Insecta > Coleoptera > Scarabaeidae > Aphodius > Aphodius sticticus. The sequence continues at coordinate 18,228,812 of OZ014513.1, read as the reverse complement.
CAATTCATACATTATTCTAAGTCATTTACTATTTATTTTCAACGCACATTTACAAACTGTGGTAGTGGCATATTAACGTTCCAAGTATAATTTTCTAGTCCACAATTACAGTGTTCTTGTATCCTTCCAATTTAAACAGCAACTTCTATCACTGTTACGCAATTATATTTTGCTTCCAAGTTTCTTCTCATACCACATCCTACCCATTTTCCTTACTGTGAACTTTCTTGTGACTAGTCAAGTTACCCGTTGTCGTAAACCCTTTACCACAAATTGAACAAATAAACGGCCTTTCTCCAGTATGAGTCCTCATATGTATCGTCAGATGCACATTTAACGCAAACGTTTTCCCGCAGACCGTACATTTGTACGGTTTTTCGCCTGTGTGTTTGCGCATATGAATTTTCAACAGCTGCGGATATAAAAACGACATTCCGCACATTACGCAGGCGTGTGGCTTCTTTTTATTGTGCAAACTTTTAACGTGTGTACTTAAATTGCTCGGGGTCGTAAATGTCTTATTGCAGATCTTACAACAGTATGGACGATTTCCTACAATAAAGATAATTTTATAAATGATTTTTTTTGGTAAACAGCTATTTATATTGACATCAAATGCTAATTGCATTGGTCGACAATGTTTTGGTAACTTTAATGACATAATATTTTTTGGTTATCTATGTAAAAGCATATTATAAAATTAGGTATAGAAATTATCGCAGTCAAAAAATGAGCATTTTCAGGTACATAATCTATTTTATTGCCACTGATTTCTATCAGTTATGATACTTAGGGACATTTGTAAATAGGTTTGAGCACACCATGAGCACCAGTGTATCAATTAGGATGTGTTTTGAACAATTCGTTTGTTTTAAATAGCCAATCTAAGTACATGAATTAATATCAGTGTGTATTCTTGCCATTTGCCAAACAATACTATATTTATATTTATTAAAAATTTTACTATAAATCTGGCATAAACAAAATTATTTGTTTGTGCATGAGGTTTTATTTTTTTAACATCTAAAATTACACAAAAATGAGACCACTGCCAACGTTTTTATGGCTATATTCAAAATCTGCATATCGAATTTACCAAACAAAAGTATAGTTAGGTTAAAGTTACCAAAAAGAAATTAAAATTTGTCAACCAGTGTTATCTTTCAAAACTAGGAACAAGGTTTTTAGGATCTTAGTAAAAATAAAAAAGAATATCAGACCTTTATGCATGTCGCTGTGTATCCGAAGATTTTTCTTAGATGAATACGTTTTAAAACAAATATTACATTCGTAAGGCTTTTCCTGTGAATGCGTTGAAAGGTGATTTTCCAGACCATATGCTTTGCAAAACGTCTTTCCGCATATATTGCATAGAATTGTGTTATCATTAGAATGAGTAGCAACATGCTTATAATGTGAGGATCTATGGGTGTTGACCACATTACAAACCGAACAAACAAATTTCTCTTCTGCATGGGTTTCCTTACGAGTCTCGTCACATTTCTCTGTTTTACATTGTTTATCACAAATATTGAATTTTAGCTCCTCATGTTCACTTGCGTGATTTTCGGTAGAACTACTTGATATTGTAGGTTCTTCTACATAAATTGTTGTAATAGATTCATTCCCTTGCTCGCACTTATCATCACTTATAGTATTCTCAATTCCGTAAAAATATTCTTCATTCAATCTACAGCTTGTGCACAATTTCTCAAACTCATCCACTTTCAAATATCTCAAACAATTTGGGTCTTTTCTATCACTATTTTTACACAATACCAATTGGTGTAGGCTATACAGCATATGCGTTAAGTCCGATAACGTTCTAACCGTGTATTGGAATATTGGTAGTGACACTGCTTCATTTTGTATAAACACGGACGTATTCAAGCATTGATAATTCTGGTCGTATGTTATTACTAATCCTCTATCAACAGTGATTTTGCAGTAGTTAATTACTTCAACGTGTAATATAGCGATATATTCGAAGTTTGGATCAATGTGAGTAGCCCACAGTGGCGAGGGTAGTAGCAAGACCCCTAAATTTTTTGCGACGCTCTCCAACTTCCGAGTGACATCCAGTTCTTCGCTGGTTATCGTAAAATTATTTTCCATAATTAAAAATCTTTAACAACATAACCTAAAAAATCTAATGCTGATGAGTAACGCCATCTGTTGTGGTCTTTAGTGTCTTTAGTCTTTACTCTTTAGATAATTAGAAAAATGTTTCTATACTATTTTATACTATTCTTTCAGAACATGCTGCGGAGTTGTTTATTTGCTAATTATTTGTAACTTAAATGATGAAAACGCATATATACTTGAAATATGTTTATTTCAAAAATGATTTTTCCACAGAGGATCAACCCTGCGACCGGTTGGCACCCCTGGTATTGTACTAAAGTATTCCTGCCCAATCAAATCACGTTCTACTTCGGCCATGTCGTTTGTTTTTATCTTAGATTTTTGCAGAGTTGACGTTTGACGCAGTATTTTGGACAAGTTTTAGATAAGTTTTGTGTTTAATCGTAGTTTATACGTTTTCCAGTTTATCAACTTTACGCTTATGTTTATATATGTAGTACATCCTGTAGTGTTTTACAAGATAATACTTTATAGAGTACGAAATGAGTTCTGATGAAGAAAGAACTATTTTCTGCGGCAATTTGTCTACAAGGGTGTCCGAAGAAGTGTTGTATGAACTATTCTTACAAGCTGCGCCTATAGAAAAGGTCAAAATACCCGTTGATAAGGAAGGTAGACAAAATAGTTACGCGTTCATTACATTTAAGCATGCTGAGTCGGTACGATATGCCATCTGCCTTTTAAATGGTTTGGCCCTGTACGATCGGAAGTTGAATTTAAAGCCGAGGTCTTCATCGCAGCAGGTACATAATCAGTCTCCTGGTCAGGTCGCTAATGTCAAACGACCTAACCTAAATGAGATGGTTCTTTCTGGGCAGGTACAAATGAATAACTTTGGCAAGCGAAGCCATTACGATAATTCTCCAGTAACAAGGAGGCAGAGAAATTTCGACCGTCGCAATGACAGAGAAGACTATAGGAATCGTAATAATAGGTACGATAATGACCATCGGGGCAATTATTCTAACGGCCCCTACAATAGAAGACGTTTTAAACTAACGTAATTAATTTGTGAATATTTTATTTGGTGAAGATGCGTTGTTTGGCAATGTAGTTTCTAAATTTGTAATTGTGTAAATAAATTACATAGCAAATTATGAATTGTTTGAAATTGGTTAAATTTTGTACATGATGTGATTTAGTACATGCACTGTATTACTCTTTTTATATTTATTTCTGTAATATGTCGAATTTAATACACTCCAAATACATATATTTTATATTGTGAATTATAGTGTGTTATTAAGATTTGGCCTTACCACAAATATACACCAGTGATTATGATGCAGTTCAGTGTTTTATGCTAATAAAACATGGACCTATCATCCACGAACAATTTATTATTATTGATATGAGTTGTTGATAAAACATTCTATTTGACTTGCTAATAATAGCTATAATTCACTCGCATGATTATAAATTTCCCTGTATTTTGAGCTCGTCAAATAATTTACTATTATTATACAATGGTTACAAGAGTTTATTATTATTATAAAGGTTGTTTTGTTTATTAATAAATATGTTAGTAAAAAAAGAAATTAAAACTAATTAAATCAGTTTTATTATGGTAAGTATATTTAAGGGCATCTTAAAGTGGCATCCCACATTTTTCTACCTAAATAATTATGTAAATAATAGCTATAATTCATTCGCATAATTTTAAATTTAAATTTTGCCTGTATTATGTACTCGTCAAATAATATACTCTTATAACAATGGTGTAGCAGAGTTATTTTTTAGGGTCATTTGTGTTTAGATAATGTTTATTTGATTAAAAGATGATTACTTTAATTCCAACAAGTAGTCTTTGACATAAATAGACATTGTAGAAAGTAAATATATATTTTGCCTCTATTCAAAAAACGATTTATTTGAAACGAACAAAATCTTTCGCTGCGTAGACCTTTTCACGAATTTAAAGAGTTTCAATAGCTCGAAAACGATAGATTTGTGCGAAACTTAAGTTTTAGTTATGGGTCGTGGGTTTCCAGGTACAATAATTGAATTTTCTGGACAGTGTATTAATAAAAAGAAAGCAGGGCAACACCGCATAAATAAAGAAAAACAACAGATAATTAGTAAAAAATAACTTATTTAGAAGCAACCTGATTTCTTGTGCCAGCTTTATTTTGATGTTAAATATTTAAAAAATTTAGATTAAAAAAAATGTGTAGTGAGGTATAGGTACGCCTGTTTTTTTAAAATAATACACTGGACGAATGAATTTTTGAGAAGTGCTCGTTTTGTTTTTGAGGTACTTTTGAGGTTATAGTATGTCTTCCGGCTTTTTTCGGAAATGATGTAATCTTTGAAATTTTATATGGCACTATATTTTGTTTCTGTCATATTTTCAATCAGATGTCATTCTGAACAGAAAAGCATCGAACGAGAAATTTCTTGCCTTGGTGATGAAAATTGACGATCGATATGTTTTAGATGAAAAATTTCCAGAAAAACCATACTAACCGCAAAGTATGATGATAACACTTCTCAAAATTTCATTCGTCCAGCGTCATAAATAAAAGAAATAAATCTAAAACCAAAATGCAACCCAAAACTTCAGTTGAAATTTAAAACTTACATTTTCGTGCATTTTCTAATTATTATAGCGTAACATATCTCCAAGTAATAATCTCACAAAATTTGATTGATGCGATTTAATTAAAAAATTTACTGTCTTCTTGATTTGGCAATTAATATTATTATTAAATTATTGATAAACAATCAGTACCTATATTTAGGGTTACCATAATTTTGAAAATTCAAACCGACAAGAATATATAATAAAATAATTTGTATAGCTCTCAAAGAAAATGCATACTTATTACCTATAACATGAGCGCATTTTTCTTGGCAAAGAAAGTATTACTGAAGGCCTTTTTATATTTCTAACCAATTCTACCAATTGTTGGTGCTTTACCGACCAACAGGCAACATTTTTCAAAACTAATGCCTGATTCACCAGTTTCACAATAATTGTTCTTAGATGGCGACAGGTACCGATCGATCTTCTATCTGAGTGATTTCTTAATAATTAAAAGCCTATTAGGAATTTTAATCGGGACATAATACCAAACCGGCCGGGGCGCCGGGACCGATGTCTCAAACCGGGACTGTCCCGGTCAAGCCGGGTCGTATGGTAAGCCTACCTATATTAGTTTTGCATCCTCACAAAACATCTGAATATTTTGTCTCAATTATAGAAGAATACAAAATAAATAAATATGTACTCTTATAATAAGTTGGTATACCAACCCCATTTGTCCGGAAGTTCTTGACAGACAAATAATAATATAATTATAATAATTTATTGTGGAGACTGATGGATCAGCATGCGAATCGTTCGAAACCAGGTGTAAGCCGCGAGGGGTGAGAGAACAGTTGGTTAGCGATAGCTAATAGAGATTGTTGATGTGTTAAGTTGAATTGTTATCAAGTGAAATCACGTGTTTTATAATAACCGCCGGGCTGAGTTACCACATTAATAATAATAATAATGCCCCGCAAAAGGATCCGCAAATCCCGGTAGAATACCAATTCGTCTTGATTCTCCACATGTAGTACTTTTCAATATTTACTCGTAAAATTGTTGGTATGATATATTTTATATGAAAATGGTGGTACTTATCTTAGAAACTATATGAAGTGTATCATTGAATTCCATTTGTAATTATAATAATATTAATTCTAATTGATGTGCAAAATAGCCCTGTTATTTTAGACCAAATTTGACCAACGCCTTGAAATGAAATAAAAAATCCTGTGTCTGCGTCAATGACAATTTATTAAAAACATTATTAATATATGTAATCAATATCTGGTTCGCAAAGTTTAGGGGAAAGAAACCAAATAAGAGTTTTAGGGAAAGACAAGCTAGAAACTGGAATGACTTTTGATTATACAGATTAATGCATTTATAAGAAGCAGACCAAATTCCTTTTTTTAATATAGCACCCTGTATATTTTTCCCATTTTTTTGATACTCTTAAATTAAACCATGTCAATAGCTCATCGTCGTTTTTCAAAATGACTTAAGCTATGAATATGAAATAATTTTGAATATAAGGTGTCATTCATTTCTAAGTATTTCAAATTTGTAGCTTAAGAAGATCATAAAACTTTTATTGGAATCATGTTCTTGTCAACATTTTAGAAAGAAATATATTGACTGGTTACGTTTCTTTCTATACACACTTTGTAATAATAAGGATTTTGAAAGATTTACAGCATTATGCAGATCGGGTTTTTTCAGACTTTTTTTGGAGTATTCGTCTTACAGAATAGAATTCCAGAACAAAAGAAAAAGTATCGACTGAATAAATCTTCGAAGAATTTATACAGTTTATACAATTTATACATTTTTTCTAACTACATATACCGGGTCATTATAAAACATTGTAGTCGAAGTAGGCGGTGAAATCACATGTAAATTTTGTGTGCGCCGCTCCATTAAAATAAATACCATACACAATACATACAGTTTGTTAAATTGGTTGCTAAAACTACTGTAGTTCGAACCGTGGAGATGTTAGCCATAAAAGATATCCATAACTTTTTTTTATCGAATTTTTTAATGAAACATATACCAAACGATAGAGCTGTTCAAGTAGTATACGCCATAGTTTTGCACCGAAAATTTATCAAACGGTTTTGCCTAAAATTTGATTTAATTAAGAGAGCGTTATCTAATAGAGCGCCCGACGCTTATTTAAACAATTGCAAATTACTCCGTCCACCGACATCACAGAGAATCGGCGCCAGCCAATTCGTAAAGCACATGAAATTCTACATCCGACGACGGTATTAATAGGCTACTACCCTTAAGACATCCTACCCTAATGCGTCTGTAAAATGAGAAATTGCTGCGCAATTCGCCAGGTGAATGCTATAAATATTTATAACTTATATAATATTATTGCATAAGTTTCATTCATATATCAAATTGTAGGTATTTAGAAGGGCTAGCCACCCTCCACCGCTCGGAGTTTTGCACCGTTGCTAACAACCCCTAAATGGCGATAGTATGCAAACACCCAAATAGTAAAAATTCGCCGGCAGTCAGAGATAATTGTTTATAACTTCTACAAATATTATTGCATAACTTTCTTTCATATATCAAATTGTAGGTATTTAGAAGGGCTAGCCACCCTCGACCGCTCGGAGTTTTGCACCGTTGCTAACAACCCCTAAATGGCGATAGTATGTAACCACCCATATAGTAAAAATTCGCCAATTTGATGTATGAAAGAAAGTTATGCAATAATATTTGTAGAAGTTATAAACAATTATCTCTGGATGCCGGCGAATTTTTACTATATGGGTGGTTATATACTATCGCCATTTAGGGGTTGTTAGCAACGGTGCAAAACTCCGAGCGGTCGAGGGTCGCTAGCCCTTCTAAATACCTACAATTTGATATATGAAAGAAAGTTATGCAATAATATTTGTAGAAGTTATAAATATTTATAGCATTCACCTGGGGAATTGCGCAGCAATTTCTCATTTTACAGACGCATTAGGGTAGGATGTCTTAAGGGTAGTAGCCTATTAATACCGTCGTCGGATGCAGAATTTCATGTGCTTTACGAATTGGCTGGCGTCGATTCTCTGTGATGTCGGTGGACGGAGTAATTTGTAATTGTTTATATAAGCGTCGGGCGCTCTATTAGATAACGCTCTCTTAATTAAATCAAATTTTAGGCAAAACCGTTTGATAAATTTTCGGTGCAAAACTATGGCGTATACTACTTGAACAGCTCTATCGTTTGGTATATGTTTCATTAAAAAATTCGATAAAAAAAAGTTATGGATATCTTTTATGGCTAACTTCTCCGCGGTGTAGTTCGATACTTGTTTCTGTTGAGCAGTAAAATTTTAGTAGCATGGGCATAGCCTCCTTTGACTACAATCATTTATAATAATCCTGTATATGTTACTGTAAAAACCCGAAATACAGTCAAATCTAGATGATTTTTCAGGTAGGTGAAAATACCAGCCCTTAGACTCTTGAATCAGCTGTTGATAGCGTTTCTAAAGTCCCATTTACTCCTGGGCTACAGTGGGCAACATGTAGCGTGCGACATGTTACTTTCTTTTTGATGGATCTTATTTGATCACTGATCAGTGATATTTTTATTTGAGTTGTCAACAGCAATATATTTGATCCAATGTTGTTGCGTGTTGCTGTCGCCATCTGTTGCTCTGGTCTAAACTAAGCACCGACAAGTGTCTGCGCAAATAAATACATCTGAGGTTTACCTACAGGGCCAACACCTGTAAATCCTAGGTTTCACCATTATGTATTGGTCAATTCTAGGATTAACCGCTGTCTTGGTAAAAGACCGAAATTATATTGATAAATACCACTTTTCGGACATTTACCAATTCATATTGGTCAAACCTAGGATTAACGCGTTAACTCTATGTTTGACCGTATTTCGGGCTATTACAGTAACATATACAAATAACCAGTTAGAGATATTTTCAACTAAGAACAGCACCCCTAGGGGCGGCGGGAAAAATCAGTTGTCCTTGATAGCTCCATATATAGAAGTGCATTGTCGTGTAAAATAGAGAACAGAAATACAGTTTACGGTAAATATTTTAAAGTTTAAACAAAAGGAAATTGTTTAATATGATGTCCAAATGGATCTACTAACAATAGAATTGTAGTTTAAGTTAGTTTCTGGATTAAGCTTGAGGTTAGAATTTCTTGACCAATATTTTTTTAAGTACAAAAATTTCGGTTGTGGTAGTTATATATAATTTTTCTTACCCGTATTCACTAATAAGTCACCTTACAACAATCAGACAATACCTACTGCGTGGGTTTATCACGTTGTAAATATACAACATAACATCACTCGCGAGAGACGTTCATGACTGCATAATTTTATTATCCTTATTCATTCGGATCACCTAAAAACGTTCAGAATTTTTGAATAATTTACTTTTTCGCTATTAATCATTGTAGACCTGTGAATTCCTGTCATCTCAGAACACATTTTAAGAATGCGTCCCAATCTCCCAAACTATCTACGCCACTGAATGCATGTTTATCCATTGCGCACCCTGCGTGGGTTTATCACGTTGTAAATATACAACATAACATCACTCGCGAGAGACGTTCATGACTGCATAATTTTATTATCCTTATTCATTCGGATCACCTAAAAACGTTCAGAATTTTTGAATAATTTACTTTTTCGCTATTAATCATTGTAGACCTGTGAATTGCTGTCATCTCAGAACATATTTTAAGAATGCGTCCCAATCTCCCAAACTATCTACGCCACTGAATGCATGTTTACCCATTGCGCACCTTGGCGGGAGGTCACGTGGGGTGCTCTTCTTAGTTGAAATCATCTCTACCACGGCCTATCCTGGTTGAATTTCACAATACCTTCTTCATTTAAACGACCAACATCAAAGTGCTCCGGGCGTGGTTACTTTTGTAATTGAATCCAGGTAAAAATTACAAGAAGCTTCTGCCAGCGCAGACCAGTTCTGCGTTATATGGTCCACAATCGACGCCACCACCGCCGGTTACGTGGGAACGGACACTTGGCGTCGCAGTGAAAGCCGCATGCAGCATCCCATCCCTAGCCTCTTTTATTAATCTATTACAAATTACATCATTACGGGGAAGGCTACAGTGATCAGGAAGCTAGTGGGTGCGCATGGGGAGAGCGTCGGCGTAGAGGGCGCCACCTGGACGCGTTCCCACTGAGTCACCTTCATCCCGTCCAGGATTACGTTTGATAGGAGATCAACCGGATCCGATGGCTTTATGCTCCGTCACCTAAAATAACATCTTATATATTTGATACGGGTATTACTGGGACAATCGGCGGCGCCGTGTTTAGAACCATAGGAATGCCCACATCTGCTATCTCCCTCGGGATCATTCAGGGATGCAACATCTTTGGGGGTTTACCGGGGATAAAATCGTTTTCATGTTATGCTACAAGGAAAAAAACGGTGGGTGACATACACTGATGTACACAATTTAACACCAAGAACAAGATGAAATATGTTTACCAAAGTTGGTAGAAATGTTGAACCAGCAACATGTAATGATATATGTATATAATAATATATGTTATTATATATGTTATACTAAAAAAATCATCCTGTATAAAATCTCTACTGTTCCTTTTGCCCAAAAGAAAATAAATATCATTACCTACTAATTTTAATACACCTTTCATTTCATATTAAATTGACCCGGTATTATCAGAAATGTTGCATAACCATACATAACGTAACATAACATTGGATTGAAATGTTGAATTATTGTTGAATTATGTTTTCAATCTTCACAATATAAACAATAACTTTTTCAAATAAAGATTGAATTTACTTAATATCTTTGGAAATATGAGTAAATGAAAATGTGTACCGTTTTCTTTTGGCCCGCAATTGTTTAATAGACTTGAATCGATATGAATGGTAAGTCCAAAATTTGACATTTTAAACTAAGATAGCCGTTTTGTATAAAATTTCTCGATCTTTTCGAAAGTATGAAAAAAACAATCATATATATAACCAGTACTGCTATAGAAGCACCGTACTTCACGCATTGACTGGAAGAACAGAATAAGTCCAGGACATAGGTACTCTGTTTTTCCACTCATTGCATGGAGCGCGGTTGTTTTGATGACGTCATAGATTTTTTTTTAAATGACAACCCTATATTTTTTAATGAATTTCAGATCTTTTAATTGTCTTAATGGAAGTATAATAGTTTTATGGCCTTACATAAGAAAAAGACAATTGAAGGTTATGAAATAAAAGTGACAAAATCTCCGGAACGGCTCGACCAAATTTAACAAAATGTTGGAATTAAGTATACCTTGCAACCATGTGAAGTCACTGGCGTTATTATCGTTGATGCAACGTTTACAGTTTCTGAGATAAAACCTCAAACTTTTGAATTTTAAATAGAACATCCTGTATATTTTGAAATTTTTTCAAACTATCAAAGAACCTTCATAAAAATTAAAAAGCGTTTGTGTTTTTCATACGAACTCCAAGGTAGGACCAAACTACTTCCCAAAAATGGGTAATATCTATTAGAAATCATCGTTCGACAACTTTGTTGCATGGTTTTAGATTTTAGTAATATTGTCTTCGAGGTGAATTTAGACCTCACGACACAGCAAACTACAGCACCTTCTAGCGTCATCTGCTGCAACTTTACAACTATTTCCGGGGAATACCCGTGTCCCTCAAATAGGCATCATACCAGATTGGTGTGCGGTAAAATTCTTAATAATAACTAATATGACCTCATATTGACCGGTAAGTACCTGCTTAAAAGGTAAAGTGTGTGTATGGTTATTTTTGAAATTGTAGGATTCTTTTGTAAAAATGGTCAGGAAGAAAAATGCATCCATTTGCTACTTTATTTGAAGATATTACTTTAAGTGGAAAGACTCCTCGAGTAAAATGTAGTTTCTGTTCTAAAGAGACGGCCAAAAATGGAACCCGAATGGCACTACATCTATGAAAATGTAGGTTTGTCAAATAGAAAATCGATAATAATGAAAAGCAATGTTTCTGAAAAAAGAACAAAGTTTTGAAAAAAAAACAATACGCTCTGTTCTTTTTTCTAAAAAAAAACAAAACGTTTTTTTTTCTAAAACGTATTTGATTCTATAAATTCTCAAGTATAGAGAATTCAGTGCACATTGACTGCCGCGGCGATGGGAAGAACGCTCGTCTCCTACCATAGGGGGCGCGGGTTCGAATCTGCCGTGGCTACAATGTTTTGCTTTTTTTTTTTAATCCATAATTTATGCAGGTAGATTTTGCAGTGACATAATCACGTAAAATTAAATTTGTTATGTTTGATCTTTAAGTTATGAACAGGAAAATCATTTGACAACACAATGTAACAAGTACTAAAATTATATCGTGTTTGTAAATTCCTTTTATTCTTTTATTTTTAGATGCAACGGTTGATTGTATCAGAGAAACCATCTTGGACAAGCTTGCGTTGTGCTAAACAACCCCCATTGCACAACCAACATAAACGGTAAATCCAACATATTTTTCTGTACGTTTTAACTTTTAGCCAAGTCAAATTAGATGAAAAAAACAAGAACAAAAAAACTGATGTGGCTAGGCACATGACTTATCATACTATATAGCAGTATTTCCCAACGTGGGGCCTACGCCTCTACGTCATGGCAATCTCGATGCATTTGCGAATGGTTATACTACTACATAATATACAACTTTTCGGGGAATATTTATCGGCCCGAAAAATAAGGTATTCTCAACGACAAATTGTGAACGACAAAATATGTACTCAGCACGACAAATTCGGTATTCCCCACGACAATGGTTAACACGACAGAATATGTATTCAGCACGACAACTTAGGGATTCTTAACGACAGTTTAATTGACTAGCACGACAGATTATGTAATTTTACTTTTTCAAGCTGTTTGCGAAAGGTGTTGGTTATTTTGATTTTATTTTTGAGTTTTAATTATAAAATTTTGCTTTGATTAAACTTAATTAACAGATGTAGTGTGGGGTATGCAAAAATTTAATAAAAACACAAATTAAATTTAAAATATTGTATTTAAAGAAAGAAACACATAAACAATAATTCAAGTACAATTATCCGTACATTCTATAAAAAATAAACAAATATTTGAATTATTGTCTTGAATTATTGTGTATTTGAATATTTTTATCTTTTGATTTAGTAGAACATGTGTAATATTTAGTACCCACTTCAAGTTTTTTTTGTTTAATTGTAACCATTGATATGCTTTCGGTCCCGTCCTTTAATGAAGTTGTTTGTTGTGAGTAAACTTGTTTATATTTAGGGAACAATGCATCTCGATATCAAAGTACTTCACATATTTGCAAGTTCTAATTTGTCAAAAATAGAATAGTCGAAGCTAAGTGATTATCCTGGCCAACAATGAATAAAACCGAGAAAGTGAAAACTATTTTTGCCAGGGGTTTCTCCATAGACTGTTCGATTGTGTTTATTGATGGCAATTAGCTTAGATTATTCTATTTTTTGACAAATTAAGTATCTACATAGAAATATGTGAAGTGCTCTGACTCATAATTCATAAGTTAATTGGTTATTTTTCTTGTGTAAGTTAATAACTGTGGTATATAAATTTATTGTAGTAAACAAAACAAATATGTTTTTTAACCAGCTTTCCTCAAATATGTTTCCTTTTTAATATGACTAAATTAGACGTTTGCTCGATTTTGTGCCCCTTCGGGTATGGGTTGATCGATCTCAAATTTCACAGCAATTAAGTGCATATATAAACAAATTAAAAGGGTCCCGCATAAAAAAATAACAGTACAAGAAACAGTACAACAGTAACAGTACAAGCACCACCCTAATTGACATAATAAGACGTATGTTACAGGGTGTACAACATATATAATTTATAATTATAACTTACCTGAACACTGACTGAACAACAATACACCGAATAATTTTCAATTATCCCCGTCCTTTTGCGAACTTAAAAACAAACTACACATATCCACATTTTTAATGGTAGCACACTGTATGCGTATGGAAAAAGTTTTGTATTCTACGGCTGGCTTAGCGGCGCTGCTTGTCATACTGCTTTCATTTATGGTATTTGAGGTTAAATCACATTTGAAAATGATTAACGACATACTTGTCAAAGTAATGTTATAGGTTAATAATATGGTGACATACAGGCGGTATGTCACATAGTTTGCTGACATTATCGATCAAATACAAATATTGTCGTTCATTTACATTTTTTGTCGTTAATACATATATTATGTCGTTTGTTTACATTTTCTGTCGTTAAAACACATTTTGTCGTTCAAATGCATATTTTGTCGTTAAGGTACCGAAATTTGTCGTGCTAAGCCCTAATTTGTCGGGTCGAAAAATGCCACCCTAACTTTTCTATATGGAATAAACGCGTATTTCGATTCCTTAAGCCTATTAATGTGCTATGCCTCTAGACTCCCAGTATATGAAAAGCGAAATTATGGAATAAATTCATTATTATTGAAACTGTTTACAATGTATCGGATGGTTAGAAATTATTACTATTATAATTAAATAACGCTATAGGTAATATAGATTACCAAGATGGAAAAACATCAAATGAAGATACAAAGGATATAATTTTCATAGCTACCGCGTGTTTTTCCACATTCGTGATGGCGTCACTAATGTGTTTGCATTTGCAAATGGGGTGCGATTTCGTACCTCGGAGCACTTAGATTTAAATAATGACGTCGGAAGGTGTTCCGCTGTCACCAAAATACGGCTAATGGAAGGTGTGACTGTCACGAGGTCTGAGTGCTGTACTCCTTCAGCGGCATTGTCTGTGATTCCCCGCCACTTAGGCTATGTGTCTCACTCCCGGCATGACGTCCTGGTGACAAATGAACACCGCAACTTACCAATGGCGAACTGCTGCGATCGCTCGATGCTGTCTGTATGTCTGTCGTTAGATCTCCCTCGTCCTACTATGAATATGTCCTTACATTTTCAATGATCCTGGCTGTGTTCATATCCTCATGATTCAGCAAATCTGAAATAAGTCCTCTATTGACAATTTTATGAATAATATCAGACGCAGTAATAATATAAGTGCCTTTGAGTTTTTCTAATTGTATTTTTTTTGTATTTTTATTGACAATTTCATTTATTTAAAAAAAGGCTAGAAAACCACGAAAAAATCGTGCATAAGCGTTTCGATAGATTACTTTACGCTGAATTCATATCCGCACTCAAACCCGCCTAAATTCTGATTTTGGAAAGTCTGTGGATTTTACGCCGTTTAAATCAACACAATAAGCTAACTTGCATTGTATCACGTAAATGCAAAAGTTTCATGTTTACTTTGACACCCTTTTGAAGATTCTAGGGCGCTGAATTAAAATTAAAACTAGTAAGAAAATTTACAGCTTCAGCCGTGCTGAAGCTAAAATACCCCCACCGTGAAATGTTAAAAAAAAACAAGTGAACCGATTTTGCCCATTCACGAACTTGTCCATACTTTTTAGGATATAAGCCTGTATACCAAATTGGAGATCAATTGCTTCAAAATTACGGTAGTTATCGGGTACGCAGACGGACAGACAAACGGACATAGCTAAATCGATTCAGTTTTCAATTTTGATCAAATCCATATACAGTGTGTCTCACGAAACTGGTACATTAGAAGTTTCTCATGTTCTACTATTTCCGGAAACATGAAATTTTGGAATTAAAATTTACTCGATCTGAGCTCTTCGGCTAAAATATTCTCAAGTTAACTGTCAGGTCCGGTCACCGCAAGTCGGTATCAACTTTGTTATTTTAAATGGAATGATATAATTTTAATTTTATTTTTGGTTTCTACGTATCAAAATACATCATTTTTAATAAGGGTTTCCTATACCTAAATATCACCATTTTGAAGTTTGATGATTGATGGTCCAAAACTAGAAACATAGCCAAATACGACGATGTTTAGTTCATCATGATATCTTATACAGAGTGTTCAAAATTTACAATACAATAATTGAATTTTCATACGTAAAAAACTCATTTTTTTCAAATAGAACAGCCTGTATACCGATACGCCATTCGATAGGAAATTTTATTCCCTATCAATCAATATTACGGTTCCCTATATCTATCTTTAATAGTTTTTGAGATATTGTTACTTTTTCTTTAAATCCATTTTAAATACTCCCATTTAATAATGGGGACGAAATTAGATACGAAATTTACAACGAAAATTTAAATAGTGATAGATATTTAGAAATTTTCCGTGGATGTCTGAACAATTTTTGCGATACTCTTTCCCTCAATATTTTACGCGACTGCTTTTATCAAATGGACGGTGCACCGGCACATTCTTCGCATGTGGTATCCATTCAACTTAATCAGATCTTAGGTGACGGTAGGTGGTTCGGAAATAGGAGACCCTGGCGAGACCCCACCAAGCTCACCAGATTTAACACCATTAGACTTTTATTTCTGGGGTCATGTGAAAAGTCAGGTCTATTCCACAGTCCACACCAGTTAATACTCGAGAAGAATTGACTAACAGAGTAGTAGCCGCCATTAATGGACTTCAGCGACAAGAAATCCGAAGAGCGACGATGACAGTAGTACAGCGAAGTGTTTTAAAATGTTTGAAGCAGAACGGGCAGCATTTCGAACAACATAATTAAGTTTTAATTTAAGTTAGATATCCCAAATCTATTATTTTAGTTTTAAGAAACCTTTTCAATATTTTTCTGTTTTCCTGCTGTTCCAAAGTTGTTACATTCCTATAAATAAAGAATAAATCGTTTTGTATTTTGTTTGCATTCTTTTATACTGACAATATCTCAAAAACTATTAAAGATAGATATAGGGGATCCTAATATTGATTGATAGGGAATACGATTTCCTATCGAATGGCGTATCGGTATACAGGGTGTTCCATTTGAAAAAAGTGAGTTTTTTACGTTTGAAAATTCAATTATTGTGTTGTAAATTTTGAACACCCTGTATAAGATATCATGATGAACTAAACATCGTCTTATTTGGTTATGTTTCTAGTTTTGGACCACTAATCATGAAAATTCTAGTGTCAATAATAACCGAGATATTCAATTTTAAACGTAACCGGGAAATCACAAAAAAAATAGTAAAATCAAAAAAAACTCAAAAATGGTGATATTTAGGTATAGGAAAATATTATCAAAAATGATGTGTTTTGATACGTATAAACCAAAAATAAAATAAAAATTAGATCATTCCATTTAAAATAACAAAGTTGATACCGACTTCCAGTGACCGGACGTGACAGTTAACTTGAGAATATTTTAGCTGAAGAGCTCAGATCGAGTAAATTCTAGTTCCAAAATTTCAAGTTTCCAGAAATAGTAGAACATTCACATTCATGAGGTGTCAAATTCTGGATTTTCGACAAATAATTCCTCAAAACTGGTGTCAGATAGCGAAAACAAGTATTCGAATTTTGTACCCCAATTATCACGATATAGAACTCTTAGAAAATATTGCACTTATTTCGTATACACCCTGTATGCTACTTTTATTACAACATCGAGTAGATTTAACGAAGTATCCGCGAAATCCGCTGTTCTATTCCGCAATAAATTTTTAAACCGCACTCGATAATTTCGCGATAAAAGTGCGGCGATTTTCGAACACAGTATTCGCATCACGCGGTACGCGCTCCACCTGACGGTTAATGGGCAGCCCGCGGTGCATCCCCGGGCGCTGTTTTGATTAACCGACTGTCCGGTCCCGCTAAAGTGCTAAATCGAATTGAGCGCGCGCGTATGACATCGTGGCGAGAACAGGCCGGGATGTTGACAGCGACGGGCCGCGGGTCACCCCTGAAAACACGTACGCCGGATTAGGGGTGATATCGACCACCCTCTACGCCTCCCAACCCCCTTCACCGTCCATTGAAACGACCGACCCCCCAATCGTCTCACTAGCCGCTAGCCGCCTGTAAACACTACCCGAACGGTTGACGCGCTTTCGTTGTTTACCTAATCCGGCAATCAATTCTTACAAGTATGATAACCCCCTACCCTTATCTCCGCTCCTACACTTGATTATAACCCGTTATCCCCGGAACCAATTATTTTGTTATTTAACGCATATCGCTGCTGATCCTCTTCTAATTTGCTAGTTAAAAAATAATTAACAACTGAAAGAAAATAGCACCGCGTTCTTTTAGATAACAAATTATTAGAAAGAATATGCGTGACTCATACTCGTTTTACCAATAAAATATCAAACTTTACTTTGCCGGATTGTTATTGAAGTTACACTACGTGAGATCGGTGCGATGTATAAACAAAATTGAAGCTTGTTGTGTGCCGGAGTGTGGCAGCAAATCGGCAGAAACTCCGGATAAGATATGTTCAACCTCCCAAGAAACGAAATGAGAGATGTTTGTTTGATGTTTGTTTGACAGCAACATGTGTTTAAATGGTTTCCTAACAATTATAGGTAATTCTTAGTTACTTAACCAACAAGTATATTAAAAAGAGCGATTAATTATCGAGACTGTTTAACGCACGAGCGATTAGCGAGTGCGTTAATTATAGATCATTAATCGCCGTTTAATATTCGAGTCGGTTACAAAATTTTTTCGTCCATCGTATTCTTCTAGCGTCGTCTACGTAGGTTTTTCTTCGCCGATGTCTTTTTAGGTTATATGACAATTTATGTAATTTGACACTGACAGTTCTAGAGAACGGTATCTTTTGATTCGAAGGTTTCATTTCACATATGTTCGATTGGTCAATCCAACGACGTCTTTACGTCGTGTGATTGGCTACAATAAACCCTGCATTAATTGAAATCGTGCATTAATAGAAATGTTTAATAAACGATTTGCTATTCACTAAACTGACTCATAAATAAACGATCGACGGAAAATATAAGTTAACATATATAATTATAACTAGGTACATTACGAGATGCAAGATTAAAAAAAAAGACATTGAAAAGCTCAACTAAGGTGGTTGGAGTTAAAAGGTTCTATTTTTAGAAGGTTGCTTGTTTCAGTTTATATTTATTATTACATAATAAATAGGTTCATACAATAAGACTCTATTAATTAAATAAATAAAATCGTCTATTAATGTAAAAACATTGAAATAATATATAAACCTTCACAACTCCTTCATAATGTGGATGCTTTCTAAATAAACAGCAACAAGATAAAGTTTTCAAGTTTTTTAAAAGATAACCTTTTCGCTCTAAAATGTGCGTACATATTAGTTCTTGCTCATTGAAAACATTTTGCGCGCATGCTTTATTATACGAACACAGCATCGCACAAAGCAGTAGGTACGACTCATGGACGTAGCCAGGGGGGGGGGTTTGGGGGTTCAACCCCCCCCCCCCCGAAAAGTTAAGATAGTATATCTTTAATATTTTTCTTCTGAATATAAGGGTTATTTTATGTACTTTTAGTAGTTTTATTTTCTTGAACCCCCCCCCCCCCCCCCCCCGATACAAAAGCCTGGCTACGCCCGTGAGGTACGTCACACATGTAATCAAAAACAAGTCCGAACCGGACTCGAATTAACGGATGATGAATGCAACGGAAGTTAATGAGTCCGTTAATGGTTTTGAAAGTTAACTTAAAAGTTAATTCGTTAACGAAAAATTTAACTTCGTTATTTAACGATTAACAGATTAACGCTTTTGTGCCCAGCTTTGAATTTAAAATATTTGCTGATTTTTCTATAGACATTATTATTTTTTTTAAGTGAGAAGGCTTTAATGAGGTTATTTTTCAATTGTCCGAATGTACCCCACCCCTGTCCAAATGTACTTCATAGTGGGGTACAATTGGTCAAATGCACATCTGTGGAAAAATCAATATTTCTTAAACTGAAACTCGCATATTGGTCATTTCGTGTTAAGAGTTTTGAGACAAAATTATTACAAATCAAGCCGACCAACAGGCTTAAATAAGTATATAACAAAAAGTGGAAAAAATCACTACTAAAGAAAAGAATCCAAACCTGCCCCACCCTCCCCTACCTATTCAGGTGGAATAATTTGATGAACATTATCAAATTCACAATGTTTGACATCATTTTTTTCGAGAACCATACGTGATCAGTAAAAAATAGAGCAGACCATAAGTACCTAAAGGAAAATTATAGTCGGTTATGTAAATATACAGGGTGAGTTATTAGTATCCCGGCGGTCGATAGTCATCACATCGTTTGAGAAAGAAAAAATGTTTTATACTAGAGTTGTTTGAGTCATTAGTTTCTATAACGTAAAATTATTTTCATTTATACAGGGTGTTGCATTTAGGCGTGACGGAAAGTCAGTACATTTCTTTCAATGGAACGCCCTGTGTATCATACCATATTATGAATACTAAGGAAGTTGTCTTTCCAACTGTGTAAAATTGTATCTGTGTAAAGTAACTAGTTTCTGAGATATTCAATTGTTTGTCAAAAAATTGGCAATTGCAGGCCTTTTTTAAAAACTACGTTATTACTACATTTTTTCAGATATTGTCCTAAAAATTTTGTCACATAACAACTAAACCCATAGCTAGATGCTAATGTCATGAAAAGTTAGATGCGCTATACAGGGTGATCGTAGCATGCACTAGTTTTTAAACATTTTTAAATGGCCTATTCTTTAGATTTTTAAATGGAACATCCTGTATATTATTTGCTATTTGAAATGTCCCTTAAGTTTTTTGTAATTTATATTAACTATATCGTATATCTATTTTACTAGTCTTTGTGATATTTGGAATTTAAAAAGTAGTATGCTATTTAGTATCTTAATATTGCACTGTATACAGTGTGCTGGGTAGCATGATGTAAAACATTTAGAGGTTTATAGAAGAATCGATTTAGAACCTATTTAACTAGATTTATTGATATAAAAAGTATTACGGTTGTCAAGGCATTACACAATTTTATAAGTATGTTTTGCAATTTTTACAAACGTACAGCGAGCAAACCTGAAGACCTAGTACCTTCAGTTGGGCTCCGAAGTAAACCAGAAAAAGTGTAATTTTAGGGGGAATATCGTGAAAAATTGTTCACTTGTGTGAAAATTGTGCGGAGGCGTTTCATTTTAATAGTATGTGCGCTCATACACAAAAACAAACAGAAACGGTAAATCATGTCTTGATGAGCTACGTTTAGAACGGATTTGTATTCACTACAAAAAACAACCAACAATATCTACTTACTATTGTTAATTGATTTGAAATAGGTTATTTTTCTAGAGAGATTATTCAAAATTGGGATATATGAATGATAGTATGAGTAATATTGATAATGTGAATGTAAAGTGGGTTATTTGGAGGTGCGTTTAATAGATTTTTTTGCTATGAATGAAAATCTGAGTCTAGCGATGCCTATCAGTTTGTTTTTGTTGGTTTTTGTGTATGAGCACATAAATCACATCAAAGAAAATCTGATTTTCAATACTCAGAAGTCAAGAAATTTTCACGTTAGTTAACCTAAAAGTCCAGGGTTTACTTTAGCAGTTATTTGAAATTTTTAAATCGCGTGTTTGGTTGCCATACGATAGACGGCAAAATATACGTACACAATTTCATATAAAATTGTTAATATGTTGATAACGGTAATACTTTGTATAAGGATTAAGCTGGTTAAATCGTTTCTAAATTATCTCTTCTATCGTCACTTGAAGACTTTACATCAAACTACCAAATACCTTATCCACAGCAATATTAAAATTTACAATAGCATTACATTTTCGTTAAATTGCAAATATCAGAAAAATAGTAACATTTGGTGTATGACATACTAGATGTAAATTGGAGAGAAATAAAGGGTTATTACAACCAACACATATTATACAGGCTGTTCCATTTAAAAAACTCGAGGAAAAGCCATTTGCAAAACATCAAAATTTACTGTTCAATGAACATCCTGTATAGTGTATCTGATATCTTTGGATACTTTCATCTACCTACTGGCTTTGACTATTGTCTCGCATAGTTTAAAGGCAAAATCGGCAAAAGTGTTGTTTTTACATAGTTTTTAAAAAGATCCTGCATCGGCCAAATTTTGGAAAAACAACGGAACATCTCTGGAACTATTAACGGTGTAACTTAGCAACATATACGGTTGGATAAACAAATTTAGTAGTATTCATAATATAATAAAATATACAGGACGTTCCATTTAAAAAAATGTATATACTTTCCGTCACACCTAAATGCAACACTCTGTATAAATGAAAATAATTTTACGTTATAGAAAATGGCGTGTCAAACAACTTTTGTATAAAATATTTTTTTCTTTCTGAAACGATTTATTATCTATGGACCGCCGGGATACTAATAACTCACCCTGTATACATTTATCTATCAAAGTCGAGGATTTTTTTAAAAACTAACTTTTATTTTTCAAATCAATTTTAATGATTATTTTCTACACTTCTGCATAAATTTCATATGATTTTGATAATAACTTAGCCATGTATCAAAAAACCAATAGTTTTCCCAAATGTCGGAAAAATACTGAATTTATATGTTCATTTTGTTTTGAGATATAATTTAAATGATCAAAATAATGTTTGTTCTGGATTTTTGGTATTTGTCCTGGATTTTTGGCATTTGTCCTGGATTTTTGGCATTTGTCCTGGTTAGTAGGTATATGTTGCAGACGCGCACATTGGTAATTAGATTTTCTATTGAAAATTTAATTCATTATTACTTATTAATAGCGCAATAGTTTGTTAAAAGAAATCCTAATCCTTCTTGGTGTTGGCCACCCAGTCTAATTTTTTTCAAAACCACCCCCGCTCAGATATACATAATTTTCACACGATACACGTGTTTTTACAGCGTTTAGCAGCGAAAACACTTGATAACCTTCATTTGTGGGGTGCGAATTCAATTGTTTGTTTAAGGCGGTAGGTCGAAAGGGCGCGTTCGGGTAAAACGCTTAGCTTGGCCCTCAGAAACGACGCGTGTTCGCAATTAGACGCAACTTAAAAACAGATTAGATAAATCGACGGCAAACGGCCTCTACAAAGGTCGGAGATTACGTTGGACGCTGGTTGTTAGTCGCACCCCGATTTACTGGCCGTTCGGAACGTGACTGAGTGTCGGATGGGGTGGCTTGACGATATTTACCTCAAATATTTTTATAATTTGAAAAAAATGAGCGAGGACAACCCGTCGCCGGTCGTACTACTTGCGCAACCCTTTGAAATCATTTTAAAAAAGTACACACTGTGATTGCTTTCTTTGTCAAGTCAAATGGTAAGGGTGGAAACTCAATTATTTTTTTAATGTTTATATAGGATCGCGAATAATTAACGTTATGA
This sequence comes from Aphodius sticticus, assembly GCA_963966075.1. Lineage (NCBI taxonomy): Eukaryota > Metazoa > Arthropoda > Insecta > Coleoptera > Scarabaeidae > Aphodius > Aphodius sticticus. The sequence goes on along the minus strand of OZ014513.1, from coordinate 18,205,819 downwards.
TTTCAATAGTAAATAACTTTTTTATGTAGGTACAGCTTAATTAATGGTATCAATGTTTGTAAAATTTACAAATATTCTTAAATAATCTTCGTACATATCTCAAATTGAAGGTAATTAATCGTGGTAGCTAACCATGAAGACACGGTTTCTTCCTTCGTGGCTAACAACTCCTAAATGACGATACTGTATGTAAACCACCAACATTTTTTCATGTGTTGTTTCCTTCAAAAAATCTTTCGTATTCACACTAATTAGCGACCCCAAAACTACCTACCTATGTAAGTAATCTATCTAAGTACCCTAGTAGTATGTAAGTAACCTATCTAAGTGCCTATGTAAGAAACTACTATCTACCTATGCATTGGAAATGGGCAGGGATGTTAAATTACGGTACTTAATTTTTTTCGTAAATTACCGTTGAAATTAAAATTATTAATTTGTAATCTTAAATTACCACGTAATTAAAAATTAAAAATGGTAAATTACGATGGCATAAATTACCGGGTAATTAAAAATTCAAAATGGTAAATTACGCTGGTTTCAATTACCGGGTAATTAAAAATTCAAAATGGGAAATTAGGGCTGTTTAAATTACCGGGTAATTAAATATTCGAAATGGTAAATTACGCTGGTTTAAATTACCGGGTAATTAAAAATTCAAAATGGTAAATTACGCCTGTTTAAATTACCGGATAATTAAAAATTCAAAATATTAAATTAAAGAGATCACTTGAAGTTATGATTACTACTAATGTTAATAAAAATGTTTGGTAAAACCTTAAATCATTATTTTGTGGATAACTAGCTATCTCTGATCTTTTGCCTGATTTGATAGTACTAAAACCAAAGCAAAGACTACATAGAAATACTATTTATAGCACTACTACAAAAACAGGAAAATCAAACAGAATAATAATAGTAGAAAATAAACAATTTAATTCTATCCACATTCACAAAATAACTCTCCGGTTCACAGAGGGCTTTTTGTCATTTGTCATTTTTCTAACACTGGCATATTTATTAAAAAGTGAATTTTGATAATAAATGGCTTCTGATTTCAGAGCTGCATAATCGGATTTGTTGGATTGGCCGCTATTGGCGAAGGGGCTTTCCACTTCTCTATTCATTAAATACAAAATATTAGTTCTGTATTTTCTCAAGTAATGTCGGATGATTTGGAATAGTAAAAATATAACGTTTACGGGCAATGGGCTGTCATTGGATGTGTTAACTATACCCATAGACCAATTTCCATTGGCTGAATGACACTTTGAATAACATGGTCACGCACGAGTCCGACCATGCACCACGAGGATTGTTAGGTACTTCCCAGGCAAACGCAATCATTAGTGCACTTGTCGACTGCTTAGGAGGGGTGGGGCGCATTCCTGCATCTACTGATGGAAGGTCTTTGAAATTAATTTATAAATTCCGGTAAATTACCAACGGTAATTAAAATTATCGGTAAATTACCAACGGTAATTTAAATTGACGGTAAAGTAGGTACCATCGGTAATTTACGCCGTAAATTACGGTAATTAAAAATCGGTAAATTACCATTAATTACGGCAATTAATTCGGTAATTTACGCGGTAAATTACGCTTTTACATCCCTGGAAATGGGACAAAAAGTAAATGTTGTAAAATACACTCAATATACCTGCGGCTAGTTTGGCCAAATATATTTATGTATATTAGGTATAATTTATAAATAAAATCATTTTTGTTGTTGTTTAGTCGTTTCTTGTAGTGCATACTAAACTATTCATAAGAACGATTTAATTTAATTTAATTTATTCGAAGCCATAAGGGTACAAAAAGGCTGAAATTAAATTACAATCTACAACATTTTAGTCGGCCTATTTTGTAAATTTTAAACTATGATATAATGTACCTACCTGTGCATGGGTCGAGTGCATAGAAAAAGTGGTCGGGCGGCCAAACGACCAAGTCGGAAAGCAGTATTTCCGATAACCAACACTTCATTTAGAATACATTTTAGATCGGTATGGTTGTGATTCTTAATTTACTAATAAGTATTGCTATTTATTACTAGCATACTGTATCGGCATTCGTGTTTGTGAATCAATTGTGTCGTCAAACCGCATTCATCAATGTTCGACAAGTGTTTATCCAGAACCATAATAATAGCATTCTGTGGTGTTGTGTGCCTATAATATGTAGATACCTGATACGTACATAACATTCGAAGAATGGTGGAGAGAAGTACTGGTAGTACACTAAGGTAATTAATTAATTTATATTTGTAATGTGTTATAGAAAGAAAAAAACAGTGATATGTTTACTTTGCTCGTAATTGCTCATGAAGCACAATCATAAAAGCTACCATACAGCATTTGTCAACAAACAATGTTTAGCAAGCGTAACGAGAAAATATTCCATCAACATGTGATTTGTTTGAAGATTACTTACTGTTCTCATAACATATGACTAGAATAGGGAATCCAAAAATTGTCGTACTTATAAGCATTTGTTACTTTTGGTGTATTTTTTAAATAGGGCTGGTACAAGAGAAGCTTTAAAAACTAATCAATGATTATGAATGGCCATGATGAATGTGGAATAATATGGAAACTATTTATTTCCTCGTTTTGCTTTGTTTATATCGTTTTTCTGCTACAGTTTGCCTTATCAATTAAAGATTTAAAATGTACGACCTGCGAGAAACGATATAAATAATAATTTAGTATCCAGATAGAGAGAGATAAATTTTGATTGGTTTGGAAAAAGTACGGTCTTCTGAATATATCTCAAACTAGGCTCATATGGTCTTCTCCTTTTTCAATAAGGATTGTATGGTGTGGTGGGCCAAAAATCTCTTCTTTAAGTCTGCATTTCGTAGCCATATTGTAAGTAAAACAAATTCTGCATAGTGATTTCGACTGCAAGATGTAGGTAGTTAAAAACAGTTTTAAAACAGTTTTAGTTTTAAAACAGATTATCTCCTAGCTGTTGATACCATAGGAGGATCTCCTTCTCTAAAGGCCTGATAGGGTGATATTCTTGAACCTTGTGGGCTCGTTTTGCAGCAAAGGTTTCATGGTTTTGCTTTTTACGCTTATTCGGCTGGTGCACATAGTTAGGCATATTCGGTAAGCTGGTTTGCTGAACTTGCGAAATTTGTTAATTTATACCTACAAGGTCTTTCATTCAAAATTCTTAGTTATTTTATACTGTCCAAAATGAGTTCTCTTGTGTTTTATTCGTATTCGTTACTTCAGCATGATTTTTTGAATTGCACGTTTCAGACATTAATCTCAAATATACCTATCAGAAAATTAGAATAAAAATCTTAAACAAAAACTATAATTATATACCTACAGCGTTCTATTAAAACAAAAAAATCATTTTGTGTTGGTACGTCGTTGTGGAACATCCTGTAGGTATGAACATATTTTTTCTGACTGTAAGTATATAGAGCAAATGATTATCTACCTATCACTTCTACATGTAGGAAACGTGTATTTTCTTTATCTCCTAAGACCAGTAATGTACATTGCCTCTAGCGTGGGACATCCTCTATCTCCCAGCATCTTTGTAATTACATTTCTTTTCTTTGTACCTGCATTTCTTATAGTCTACACGTGAAGAGTTATTAAAAGACTGAACACATTGACAAGAATACCCTGTAGATCTGGGTTAGAAAATGTGTGGTATATCGTATATGACTATCCTAACTGTAACACATATAGATCGAACTTTCCATAAGAGAGCACTTGAACAATGAACGGATAGATGGGGATGGATTGGGGATTGGTGTGTGTAGGAGCGTGTTGAGAGGGGTCGCCTGTTCGCCTGCTCGCCGGGTGTTAAGTTATTCCGCCAACGTGTATCCCACTGCAGTGGGGGCTGTAAATCGGTAGCTGTATCTAGTGACCCGTGGTTGTAAAGTGTGGGAACACGCAGATGGGCGTAACGACTTGGCGGGGTTGCTCCGGGAGGGCGTTCCCCGGAGCCTCTCCGCCAATCGGCGCTCGCCTCGACCTGCACGTCACTTTACAGTCACCTAGCTTCTCATTTCCTCTGAAACCTGAAATGTGTTCTTGTTAAATGTTTCAGCTTCGGAGAAGAGCGAGATGGTGGGGATGCGAACATGAAGCATCTATTTTTGGCCAAATTTCCACCAACAAACTGCACATATAATATCGTTCCATTGGTCACTATATCAGTAGTTTGTCTATATGCAAATATGCCAATTATTATTTACTGTACGATTTGTTTATATATTGTTCGGAGTGATAAAACTTTTACAACAAAACTTAACCTGATTAAACCTCATATGAATATGAAAATTTTAAAAAAATTTGAAGGATAATCAACGAAAAACGAGATACTTCTTTTCAACAGAAAATGATACTGTTGATGACACAATAGAACTAGAAACAAGTATAAAATACAATTTTGTAGTGTCTATATCCATAATAGATCGAAATTTTCATTATAGGTACCTATAGATACTAGAAAAGACAGGTCTTATTAAAGAGCTCTGTTTGCCCTAAAAAGTTAAATTGTTAAAAATTGTTGTAAAACGAGAAACTGTTAAATGTAAGTACCCAATACTGTTATCAAGCCTAGATAAGAAAGTGTGTAAAAAAGTCAACGTGTTTAAAATACAAAGTCCTCTGATGGAGGCACATATGGTTCATTCTCAAATATCTAGGAACATTTGTTATAGATATTTGAACAATTCTGAAGAAAAGCAATTATCTTAGTAACGACAGACTTGGCATTGTAAACACTCGGTATAAATTCTTTGATGTGTTATGAAACTGACTTATTTCGAACAATTTGACAAATGTCTACAAAATAAGCAATAACTCAAAACAATTGTTTTTTACTATATTGTCTTAGTATCTTAGTTAGGAATTCAAAAAGAGGTATTCTATCTATTAAAACAAAAGAACATACGTTTGAGGTGTTACAATCTTATGGATCATCCTGTACAATCAAAAATAGTTTTAAAATGTGGAAATTTATATTTACAGTAAGTTTACAGTATTACCAGCATTTTTGTTTAAGTTTGTCCCTATATTCAGTAAAGTTATTTAGGGCAAAGTGTATAGGTAGGTATATCGCGGAGCTCAGTGGTTGAATCGATCTCAAGTTCCCAAGTTACTTAAAGTAAAAGATTAATTCCGTTGATTGCCACAAGTTGCGCGTACCACCGGTTTCCGGGAGGGCCGAATCCTTCGACAAACTGAACTTTCCTTAACCCTTTTGTCACTTCAGTACCCCGCATCAGTTAACTCGGGATTAGACACTCCTCGGGTTCAAATTCCACTTAAAATCAAAGTTTTCGCCAAAGAAAATTATTTTCTGTATAAGATCGCCAACTTTACAAGTACGATGAACATTAATATGCGCATCAACAAGACCTATCTATTTCACAAAAAGTAATACGCTTGTCTTTTTAATTATTACACATTAATCACAGATTCAAAGTCTATTAGGTAAAAAGTATATAATACCAGAATCAGTTGTCACTCGATGTACTATGCATTTCTGAAAATCCCTGCTCTGAACAGTTATGAACATTCTATAATTTTCAATTGTTTGTCTTATTTAAGACCACACAATTTTAACAATTTTGAGATTAATTTTTTTTGACATTTTGATTTTCGCAATTTTGGAGAAAAAATTAGCAGTTTCATTAAAAAAGCATAAGTTACAGGCGTGTATGCCTGTCAGAAGGTGTGTATGTGGTGGCTATGGCGATTCCACTTCCACTAAAGAAAAGAGGTTACTCCTCCTTTTTGAAGATCATGTTTCACTAGTTACTCATATGCCTTTTCATTTTGATTATTTTTGTTGATTTTTGTGGTATAGTTTCCAATTGATTATCTTATTGATATTTTTGAAGAAAAAGGTATTTTTCGTGAGAAGATAGGTACCATAAAGATGGTTAAACCAAATAATATATTAAACATCTTTATATCGTATACACTACAGGATGTTACAGGTATACCTACATTTGAAAAAAACAGTTATAACAAATAAAATTATAACACACCCACACACAACGAAGTGTATTCTCAAAACGTGAGAAAATTATATGCTTGCGGCTATTGCTTTAAATGTAAGTTAATATTTACTTGGCTTGCAATATTTTCTTTCATTAAAAAACTATTATACTTGAGTCATATCCCTTTATTCTCAACTTGAGAAAATATATACTTGCGGTCATGGGCGCCGTTACAAAATCTTCCAGGGGGGGGGCAAGATTCTTTTTTAAGAACGGATTATATTGGCTTGTGTTATTTGCTGTACATGACATTGATAATTAGAGACTAAAACTAAGAATAAGTACTTATTTGTGAGTAACTACTCTACTACTCATGAGACAAATCATGAAAATAAAAAAAAAATATGAAAAAAACAGTTCGTGTTGTTCGTTAAACTCAAATTGCAACACCCTGAAAAATCTCCGTTGCTTTTATGGTTGTGACCCCTGTATGCTCGACAACTTACCAATTAATGTGTAATTAATAATTTTGATTAATATTGGTGTGTAAATAATTTTTTTTTAAAAGATAATTGAACTTTTATCGTAGAATTTAAGATTTGATCTGATTGTCAACCAATATTGTAGAATTTTTATTATTTATTATTTGGCTGGACTAATTATTGTTAATTTTCTATAAGAATTGAATTGACGAAATGTTCATGAGCAAGGCCTTATGTATGTATAATGAAGAATTGTTACTCTTCAATAAACACGATTATAGACTTTTCAATATTGTCCATTATGTCTTTATTTTCGGTTATAAACATTATCTCTCAATAATAATTTGAGTGGTTGCCAAAAAATTTTGTCGTCTTTTTACTGCTTTCGATGAACACGAGCCAACAATTCTTATAGCAAATTAATAAACGATGTGAAGGCAATATTAGTTGGAATTCACTCAGTTGAAGAGAGAGCCAAAAATACATGCACATAATTGATAATTCTATAATCGTGTCAATCGAGCATCCGATGAAAAGTCTTATTAACAAATTGGTAAATAATAAAAAGGCGACAATAATATTTTAAAATTTAACCGCATTAACGAGAAACAATCACTACTTGACTATACAGAAAAAGTTGACAAATTTTAAAATTCTAGTATAACGATAATTGACAACTAAATACAAAATCGTTATTATTACTATTACACCTAAACACGGCGGCATACAAAGTTAACTAATTAATAATAATTGTTGTTATCTATAAACTGGATAGAAAGTACATATACAGACCATAATAGACAAATTTTTGAAGGAACTCATTCCCGAAAAAGTGTTTATAATAATAATAATAATTATTTATTTGTCGTATGGTCTGTTCCAGATATTGACAATTCTCAGTTACATTGTAGAAAGCCTTATTCTAGATATAAAACAAAAACGACGGTTTGAACGCTGGAGAGAGTCGGAAGATTGAACCAATTTTACAAACAGCATAGGGAAAATATTGTTATGTATCATATGATCGCACTTTTAAAACCAAATAACATTTGTCCAATTTTTTTATTATATAATAATGTCTTTGAAAGGTGTTAAAGAGAAGCGTTTTGTAATTTTTTTTACAAATTTTAGGCAATATTGGGTATTCTTTAATTTTTTTTAGAGACGTTAAACAAATAAAGTTTCACATACAAATTATTTGGTTTTGAAATATGTAGCTATTATATGATACTTCACACTACCTACTTTCCTAATGCAGCTTCTAAAGTTGGTATCATATTCCGGCTCTATGCAGCACCTACCTAAACTGTGTCTACTTTTTCAGTATACTTTTTCTAAATTTTACACTTTAATATAACACCCAATATATTTTGGATAAACTGTATATGCCGCGCAAAAAAGGTGATTTTCGGGCCTCAAGAAATGCTCAGCCTCGGTAAAGAATCACTTTGTAGGCTTGGTACACAATATACCTATAGTAGTAAAATGTCAGTAGGAGTTTTTTTTTAATTCAGGGGGGTGGGGAAGCGACGACACATCGCTGAATAGTTTGCCGTTTTCTTGCGTAGCGGCAGTTGGGTTCGAAATCCAGGGGGGGGGCAAGCGCCCCCCCTTGCCCATATGTAACGGCGCCCCTGCTTGCGGTATAGCTTTCTTGCGGTATTGTTTTGAGTGAAGTATTTATTTTTCTGTGTGCACCAATTCTGACCATCCTGCATAATTACATAAGATATAATGATATACACAAAACATTATTATTATTTGGTTTGACCATATTTAACATTATGTTCTAAACAAACATGAAAAATCAAAAAAGTATGAAGATCGAAATAACTCAAAAATTGTGGCATTTAGGTAGATACTTATAAGAAAGGCTGATAAAAGTCGATTAATTTTGATACGTGAAAAAAACAAATACAAATTTTGTTTCGATTTAAAATAACAAAGTTAACATCCGCGGCGGTAGACCGGAAGTAGAAGTCATTTTGACAGTGTTTTAATTTACAAGTTCGGATTGAGTAGATCCTGTTTCCAAACTTTCCAATCTATAGAAATAGTGGATCATCAAAAAATTCTAATGAAACTGTTCCGTGAGACATGCACTCCATGTTATATTTTATATCCTTAAAAAAATTTAAATGCCACCGTATACATATTATTTGTGCGCTATTTTCACTCGAGATCAAAAAAGTATAAAAACATATCGCTAGTAGGTACTTAAGTTTTACCACATGACAAAAAACACTTTGAAAAGCATTTGAATCTAGACTCTATATAACTAACAAGAAAATATCAATTTCTGGTTTATTATTCCAGACTGTTTTTCTCGAATAACAGCTTCATAATAAAAAATTATAAACTTTTGCACATATGGCGTGGGTCACATATATTAACGAACAAATAGAATTATGTATCTAAAAAATTATTTAATAATACTTCGCATAATACTTGGGCTACAAGGCTACCCAGAGTTTCACTAGTTTTGTTTCGGTCTTAACTGAACTGTGTTTCTTCTACAAAAATTTAAATATTACGGTGAATCAGAAATCAAAATGACGAGAATAGACAAAAAAGTATAATTAGGCTGAAGTAACCGTCAAAAGAAAATAAAATTAAAATCCTATACTAGATCCCATAAAGTCCAGTGTTGTCCAACAATATGAATTGTTCACCTTTATTATTTTAATTTAAGAAATCCTGAGATTGTACCTACATACAAAGAGTTGAAGTAAATAATGAACTAAGTGCCAAAAATTGAAAAATTTCTCTTAATACATTAAAGTGGGCTGGATGTAAATAACGGGCTACGTAAAAATATGCCGTGAAATTCCTAACAAACTTGACCGACCGCTCGATCTCGCATGAGTTAACTTTTGGCGTATTTTCGTAAATAGCGCGCTAGTGCCTTTAGTCAGTGCCAGCGGTTGCTTATAATTCAAATATTATGCATTTTATAAAAAAAATGATTCCTACAAAAAAACTCTTAGAATTAAATATACAGGATGTTCGCAAACTTCCATAACAAAATGAATAGGTAATATATTAAACAAGAGCTTGTTTAGACCCAAAAAACTTTTATTTGAAGCATTTTTTGAAACTATTTATGTTGGGGAATTATTAAGGTGTTCCGGTAATTTTGACAAATTTTGATATACCGGGTGGTCTTTTTAACTTGAGACTCCTAAATATCTCGAGAAATATGCATGGTACGACAAAAGTGTCTGAAATAAACTTGTAGGACTCAAAGGGGGAAATCAGATGACGATATCAGTTTCCTTGCAGATGGCGCTGCAATCGGTGAAAATGAGGCTAACTTCATTTTTTTTAAATGGGAATACCCAAATTTCCTATCAAATTATGATTTTACGCTAAATAAGAAGAATTTTTTGTCTGACATGAAGAACCTTTTGTCTAGCATGTATATTTCTCGAGATATTGAGGAGTCTCAAGTTAAAAAGACCATCCGGTATAAATTTTGTAGACTTTTAACTCAAAAATGATGGCCTGATTCTTATAAACTATTATTAGAATTAATCTTAGAATTAAAAAATTTAAAAATATACAGGGTCTATTTGAAAAAAAGGAAAAGTTACCAAATTTCCATAGTACAATATATTTAAACGATAGCTTGTTTAAAGCCAAAAAAAGTCTGTTTTACGGCTGGCGATTTATTTGCGTGTTCTGGTAATTTTATTATTACAAAAAAGTTCATGTTATTTCTGTTTTTTATTTTAGAATTACATTTTATTTTGATTTTTAATAAAAAGCAAATGTACGATATTGTTAGTATCAACACTGTGTGATACCTTGAGTAGTATGAAAAAAAATATTAAAGCTTGTTTTTGTTTTTTTTTTAAATAATAATTCAAAATAAAAGGAAAACGTTGAGTGGATTTTGATTTCTGGTCCTAACTTTTTCTGAAGGAAGTTACTAAAATAAGTCATTTTCAATGTAAACTTTATATAAACATCTTTATATAAATAAACATTTTTAAAGAAAATTAATGACTATAAAATTGAGCAGAACTATCAAATTTTGCATGGCTTTCAGTAAACGAGGTCCCCATTTATTTTTCGAACAACGGACACTATATGAAGTATACTTGGTCAAGCAACTTATTTTTATTAAGTTTTACTTTCTAGTATAAAAAAATATCAACTTAGCTTAAAATATGTATAAATAAATATTATGGCACTTAGCACCTTCTACGAATTTTTGATTTTGCTTTAGATTTGTTCGTGCGATACAAGACCTCGACAAAAAACACTAACATGTGATGTACAATCTGTTTAAATATGCACATAAAATTCGGGATGGCTTTCTATAAAACATTTATCTTGCTACACACTATTTTCTAAATATCTCGGAATAATGTTTTTGGCACTTAGTTCGTTATTTACTTCAACTCTTCATATGTGTATGCATTTATGGTGGCAATGGCGCCATACATCAACCTCACCGGTATCAGGTTGCTACGGAAGAGGATATGGCACAAAAGAGGGTGGTTCAAGAACGTGGAGGAGGGGATGACTCCGGGTAGGGGTGTGACAAAATGGCCTGCAGACCGACACGACCGGTAGCTCCGGACTCAGTCGCGTAGTCGCATTTCCGTTCCGTAAGTCACCACCGGCGCTCACCGTTCGTACAACCAAAAACTCACGACGCGACTCGTCAAACGAGAAATTTAAAACATTCTCTTCCAGCATATTTAAACATTGTCGAGTCGTCAACGACTCGACGATTTTCGAGTTAAAAAGTTTTATTAAAAGTGTTCAAAATTGATTCTTCGATTTGGAGCAAAGTTCGGTCCGGACAGGGCAGGAGAATGGGCACAGGTATGTCAAAATTTTATATAATAAATATTTTTTAAATGTAGTTTGTTAAAGCAACGGTCGCTATTGGATAATGTGGAAATGTTAGGATAGTTATAGCAATATTTATTTAATTAAGTCAGTCATGTTGTCTGTATTTTATAGCGGTCACATATTGACGTTTCGATGGTGGTTTAATGTTACATAGAGTCTATGAATTAAAAACAAAATAAAAAATACTCGATTCTGCCGATGAGTACTTTGAATAGTGTTACATACATAAATACCTATTCTATTTGTCTTTCATTTCCCATTATTTGGTTTTAAATGATGAATTTAAAGGATTTTATTATTAAAAAATGTGTAGTTTACATAACACAATTTTTATCAATATTTTGTTTTGTGTTATTTTAAATTGTTCGTACGTAAATATAGTCGTATTAAATTTATAGGAACAATTACGTAGGGACTCTTTTGGATAGAATACACATTTAACACACATTTATGGATTTATTGAAAATTTTAGTAAAAATCATAAAACAGGAAACAGTGGGAAACAATGCAAAAACCACAATTTTAGAAACATCAACAGTGTCATAGTAAACCTTAAGCGTTGCAGTTTTAATTCTGAAATCCTGCAAGTTTGTTGACGAATGTTTTTGTTGAAAATGCAGTAACCTAACGTGATATGAAGTTTCAAGCGCGAATTCGTATTCAGCGCAAATAGCTCTGTATTCTTGTCTAATTTTTTTTGAAAGATAGAAATTGAGTTTAAATATCGAACAAGAGTGTTTTGATAATTAAAAAAATCGACATTTCCAAGAATTGGTTACGTTTCTTCATGATTAATGTTATACACTGCTGGTTCTGGAGTTACATAGTTGGTCAGCATCTTTTTTCTGGCAATTACTATATCAACCTTGCTGATTTATTTTTCTAATTTGTTTTCTTTTGCTTGTATACTTATAAGTAACCATATAAGTCCCATCTTATGCTAGCGACGTTTGTTGTCATGAACCTATTTTATTGGCTATTGGTTTGAGTAGGTATTCTTTTTCTGAAATGTTAACCGTGAAGGAGAGAGTTTATTTTTCACATAGTTATGGTGTTGGTGAGTCATGTTTTCGTGTAGTTATAGAAAAATTGCAACAAATTTTTGGAAACGGGTTCTGTATTAACCATAAGGAAGCAGAAAAATAACCTGAATGTAGAAGACGCAGCATCATTAATAGCATTCATTATATTGCGTTCAAGAAATTCCAAAATTATTCCTTCAAAGAAGAGCGCTACAAATTGAACTTAGTAAATCGCATATGTGAACCGCAATTTTCATAAATTTATGTGTGTTGTCGCTTCCATAGAAGAAACAACAAAAACGCAGTAACCTAACGTGATATAAAACTTTCACGCGCGGATTCGTATTCAGCGCAAATAAATCTGTATTTTTGACGAACATTTTCTGAAAGATGGAAATTGAATTTTAATATTGAATAAATATGAGTGGCTTGATAATTAAAAAAATCAGCGTGTCCAAGAATTTTGTGAAATAATAAACCGTTTTAGAGTTTTTGTCATGTTTCCTTACTTTGCGTGCGACTGTATACGGCATATACGTGTATGCTGAATGTACACGACAACTGTCATACTGTACACTGAAATTGTACTGTCGTAAAATGTATAAATTAATAGTCACTAATTGTTAACCCATTGTAGATTCCTCCTTAATTTAAAAATTAAAAAGAAACGATCTGCGAATTATGGCTTCAATTATTATTTTCGTTCAAAACATCTACCTTTGCTTCAAGCAATACTTTTTTTTCAAGTCACATATTTGATCTGATTTAAAAATATGTGTACTTACTTTCAACTATATTTCAATACCTACTAATTGCATATGATTCACTGTGAACTGACAGTACTACCTACAGTAGTACCTACCAGGGCTGTGGAGTCGGAGTCGGAGTCGTGGAGTCGGAGTCGGAGTTCAGACAAATTTTAGAGGAGTCAGAGTCGGAGTCGGAAAAAATGTACCGACTCCAACTCCGAGTCCAGGTTTAATTACTGTAGAAAAAGAAAAACATGCGAGATGGATGTTGCCTCAGTAGACAGTAAACAGGTCTTTGACAAAGTACCTACCTACATACATATGTAAATAATAAAATTACAAAACACACTGTTCAAGCGGAGTGAAGACGATTAACAAAAGTAATCCGGCAGAAATTTGAAAAAGGTAATTTGAACAAAAGATTTTAAATGAGATTGAGAAAGTAGGGCCGTAGTTCAATGTAGTAATAATCATTTATCCAGATTACATGTTGCAGCCATAATAATGGTGCTTTGACGTCAGCTTTGAAAATAATTAAAAATTGTTTCAGGGCATCCTTGCTGCAGGATTGTTGGAACACAACAATTTTATAACGTATTTTGCATTTATTTCTATTTTTATTAAAATGAATTTTATTTTGTATAATGTCTTATGGGTGATTCTGTTATTATTAGAGATAGAAAACAGTGAAAACAGTTATATACTTAATGATGTCAGATATTTTGAATAAACAAATTGCAGAAAGAAATTACATTTTATAGTTATGTGGTCATAACATTTTCATTTGTGGTCCGATCAGTAGGCCTTTTTGCGTCTTATAGGCCGTTTTTTATTTACAATTATATTATCAGTGTAAATGTGTTTGCCAACAACATCGCTGGACACTAAAACTTCTGTTTTGCTTGTGGTTTCACTATTTGTTTGTGAGTAGTTTGATATGTACAAACCATATGTTTCATACAATCAGATACAATACTAGAATATAAATTTAATTTATTTAATTTGTTTCTTTTTTCCTGGTAGTGGTTTTGTTTTCATAGCAAATTTAATGATGCTCGGTTGTATTACTCTGCGTCAAATTTATGATTATTTACATATGTAAGATTTTTATTACACATAATTATTTGAACATATTTTTATATGCAATTTTTCTGGAGGCGGAGTGGGAGTCGGTCAACGAAAAATATCTGGAGTCGGAGTCGGAATCGGAGTCGAGAATTTTTTTACCGACTCCGCAGCCCTGTCGTTAGGCGTAGTGATAACTTTATCTGTATGCAAAACGTTTCTCAAATCACTTGCAAATGAACTTTCGGGCTCACCACTGCATTGATTAGACCTATACAATCAACGGTCTATCATAACCAATACTTTCATAACCTTTCAATAAGTTTTGTGATCAATTTTGTATTTCTCCGCCGCTACCGCAACCGCAACCGCGTCAGTCTATGAGGCGCCTCATTGCGGAGCTTTGCGACTCGGGAATTACTGCGACAAAAGAAAGCGGCGGCCTGAAAGTGGGCCGCGCGCTTCTCAAAAGGAATCGTAAATACTTAATCTCGTTAATGTGAATTTTTGAATGTTGCACCGTGAAGGAGCAAGAAATTGACTGGTCCATATTTTCTAATTCGGTTTAAGGAAACATTTTTTTTATTCCATTGTCCGCAAAATCGGCACCGCACAGAACCACCGAAACCATCTCGTAATCTCCCGCAGATTACGCAACGGAATATTCATATTTAATAAGAGCGTACTTTTAGTCAAATTTCTACATTTTTATACAGGACTATTGAATATGAATTAACACCGCGTAACAGTACTTAGCCGTATCGTTAACAGTTATACATATTTTTTAGTTATTACCTCTATACTCTTCGATTATGTACATACCTGGTACATATTAGCAGACCATTATTTGATTAAAAGTGCAACACAATAAGAGACAATATATACGCTGCATTATCTGTATATTGCATATGGAAAATAAAAAAAGTTAATAATATTACATACTTTATTGCACACTTTTTTTATTATATTATTTTTATATATTTTTATTGTAAAAAATGTTACAGAAACTATTAAAAAGATCAATTAAATTAACTCTAGTATAAAGAAAATGTATTCAAGAATTTTTAGGCTTGTTCATGATTATGACATACACTGCTGGTTCTAAAGACAATATTAAGGAATTTTCGTGTTAGAGACAATTTTTAGCAACTCTACTCTATTATGTTCCGCAGTCTTACTTTTATTTTCATTGTGTTGTTTGACAGGTAATGTAAATTAGTTAGATAAAAGAGGGATTAACTTGCAAAAGCTTGGAAATGATAGAAATAAAAGGGCATTTTATAGCCGTAATAAAAATCCTAAACTTTCCCTCCTGGCAGCTTCTGAAAAGGCAAAAGTAGCTGCCATAACAGTTTTTTTGTTTCGACATTTCTTACCATTACTTTTTGCTTGTCATCTTTGGTTGCCATATTTGTCCAGGCGCCGACCAGGACATCCGGCAGCAAAAGGGTTGTTGGAAAGAAAAATCTAAATCAGTTAAAAAAGCACAAAAACCCGAAAATCAAAAAAAAACATTTCTGTTTATAAAAATAAATGGTAATTTAAAACAAAATCTTACTAACATTTTTAATAACAGTCGTCGCAATACATCACAATTATAATGGCTTTCCCCTGTGACTCACAGAAACATAAATGCCGCAGATTATGCACTGTAAATTAATTTCGGATATTTTTAATAAACGACTATTCTTTTGTAAAATCATCTAAGTAAGAAGCAATACCTTTTTGTCATTGCGTTGAAGAAACAATTCGTTGTTTAAAATCGGTGCATTCACAAGTTTTGTAAATTGTATTGACGGCGAGTAACCATCTCGCGGAGAGTAGACACGGTAAGCAAACAAATATCAACGAATGAATGAGATGACGTGTGATGTTCTCCTATAGAGTTGTCAAATCTGGCTAGATCGGGACCGTCGCGAAAACATAATGAACAATAAAAGAACAAAAGGGTTTTTCTTTAGTAATCGGGACATTTAACAGGTGTACCGGGACACCGGGACAATTTCGGTCAAAAGGGGACGTCCGGTAAACCAGCACGTATGGCAACCCTACATTACTGCCTGCATTTCGGTGCAAAAGTGCCCTTAAAAATAGTTGTCAAATTTTAAATACATATTCCTACCGTTCTATTTATAGTTTAGGAATTATGGGCAGAGAAAAGTGTTACGCCTTTATGCAATTTGCAAGAAAGTTTTTCGTGGATATGTGAATTGACCATAATTGTTAGCATATTTTAGAACTAAATAAGTTTTACACAATTGAAAAGGATTATATGGACATACAGTATAATTAGTTTATTACTACTATTATTATAATCATTGGTTCTTTATATTTCAAATCTGTTTTGTATAAAACTTTTTTAACGGATCGTAAGACAAAACGAAACTGTAAGCAAAAAGAATTACCTGTATGGCACACACTTTCATATGCCCCTCTTTCCTCTGTCATAGCTTGAAAAAATTAGCTTAATACAAAAGTTGTTGGAAATTAGTAAAATATGGTAAAATATATTGTACAAATTTGTACTTTTGTTCTATAATTAGGTAGAAGCGAAATACCGGGTACCCACGGCATAGGTACTGCCGTTTATTTTTTTTGTTTATAAAGCTGGACGAATGAAATTTGGGAAAGTGTTAATAGACAAAAAAATGCCATTCTTTGGGATACTCTTGAGGCTAATATGACATCCGGTTTTTTGGGAAATGACGTCATCATTGAAATTTTAAATGGCACCCTATATTCTTCGTGTGATATTTTCAATCAGGATGACATTCTGAACACAAAAACATAGCGATCGGCAATTTTTATCACCAGGGCAACCCAAAAATATCTTTTTTGTGGCTATGAATTGGTGAAAATAGTCGAAAATTGTCAAATAAACACTAACAAACTAAACCGACTTTGGCCGACATTGCATTACTGGCGCCCTCTAGCGTGATTTAATTGGTTTTTGGCCAGTGAGTCATTTTTTTCACTGGTACCCAATGGCCACACACTGATTATTCGATAGATAACATCTTTCCGATTACAATGATACCAAATACTTTGTATTTTGTTGAAATTCGTAGCGTATAAATGTTGTTAGAAGCAAGGAAATCGAAAAAAATGTTGACCTAATGATCAAAGTCAGCGTACAAGTCAGAGTCACTCAATGGACCACTTGAAGGAGTAGTCATTTCAATGATGAAGTCATTTCCGGAAAAACCGGAAGTCATATTAACCTCAAGAGTATCCCAAAGAATGGCATTTTTTGGCTATTAACACTTTCCCAAATTTCATTCGTCCAGCTTCATAAACAGAAAAAATAAACGGGAGTACCTATGGCGTGGGTCACCCGGTATATATATACCGGGTGACCCACGCCATAGGTAGGTACTCCCGTTTATATTTTTTTTTATAAAGCTGGACGAATGAAATTTGGGAAACTGCTAATAGACAAAAAATGCCATACTTTGGGATACTCTTGAGGTTAATATGACTTCCGGTCTTTCCGGAAATGAAGTCATCATTGAAATTTTAAATGGCACCCTATATTCGTTGTGTGATATTTTAAATCAGGATGATATTCCGAACACAAAAACATATCGATCGTCAATTTTTATCACCAAGGCAACGCAAAAATAACTTTTTTGAATATTAATCTAGGTGGCTAGGAATTGGTGAAAATAGTCGAAAATTGTCAAATAAACACTAACTAAATCTATTTTGGCCGACATTGCATTACTGGCGCCTTCTAGCGCGATTTAATTGGCTTTTGGCCAGTGAGTTCTGTGTTGCTCGTCCTTATTTTCCAGCAATCTTTCACTTAATGTGAGTGTCCTTTGTCCTTTTTAGACTAGAATCCGCGATCAGCTTTTCAATTGCATATCTTGGAATTAAAAACTCGAAAGATATGCTGCTCCCTATGTAGGTGGAAGAACAAGTGGAAGAACAAGAACGTGCAAAAGAAAAACAAACTTTCAGAACTACTTCAAGTTTAAAAAAGTTTATTTAAAAAAAGTAGTAAATGCCTAAAGTGTTGTTCGTTTCAGTATTACAGTAAATGCACACATTCCATGGCTGTGGGTCTGTTCTATACGAACCTAAACGTTAATTTTCAATTTAGGCTATGGCCGGCTTATGACTGTTGTCGCGCGGCTAGCAAAATCCCGAGTCCGAGCGTTTAAGATCGCGTCAGTCTAATCCATACATTTGCGTTCGTTGAAGCGTATCCCCGATTGTCCGCGAAACAATTGCTGGGACCGTGGCGACGAAGACGCCTTTGATATTAACCGAAAACGCGCCCGAAAGCTCCTAGCAATGGTTCCCGGAACTTACTGTACTACACCGAGTTAAGAAGTTTTGCAGTTTCCAGCGGTTGGTACAGTAACGTAACATTGTAACACTACGATTTACTGGACTGAAATACTGTGTTTGTAGTACAGTATTAGTAAACGTCTTCGATAAAAGATAGCCAGACATGTAATTTTGCGACCAATTTGAATTTGCAGATAGGTAATTAGAAAATGCTTTTTTTACTCCTTTTGAGGAATGCATTTATTACCATGACAATTTATGATAAATAATAGTAACCAGTGGCGTAGCTACATATTCAGCGCCCTGGAGCAAGAGAAATCTGTGCGCCCCCTTCGGAAGAGGTCTGACATTTTTTAAACATTTAATTTAATGTAGGTATCTCACTTTCAATTTCAATTTTTCAATTCCAGATTGAACCAAAAACGTATGATGTACGATGTATACACATTTTATGTAGAAAATTAAAAGACTAAAAGGTTTCCTAAAAAAATCTATTATCGTCCGATCAATAAAAAATCCAACTCCGTCATTTTTGACCGTGAATAACTCACAACCCAGACACGATATTGATGGGAACTTTTTACACGTTATTTCCAATGCCCAATCAAAGGCATATTTAAAAATCCCGTTGGGTTTGAACTTTTCCGAAGTGAGTAGCTTTATTTGTTTAACTTCAGATGCGATAGTCTACTTTTCCCGTATTTTGAATTGGCAAGCTTGCATTTAGAGCTTGTGGCGATATGTTGCGTGCGTTGTAATGTAAATAATCAAAAAATTGTAAAAATTCTAATGTCTACAAAGTTACAACAAGTATATACAAACGCAATAAAATAAAATTACCATTAAAATAATAAAATAACTTACGACCTTGAAAGAATTTTTGCAGTTCTGGTGAACGTTGGTTGTGATGGCTGTTCTAACGCTGTTCTAACCCCATTCATATGATGTTTAAGGACATTTTTTCAAGTTGCTTAAAGAGAATTTTTTATTTCATCAAAGTTATTTGGAAGAAAATGTTTTAGCCAATTGAAACTCACCTACCACTAAAATTTTTTAATTTGCCATTTCTTTGTTTTAAAATTCGTAACAGTGTGTGTTTCATGTGAACAAGAAAATAATGAAAACCACTTACATACTAATAAGTTCATGAACACACAACACTGGCAAATACAAAATTATCATTGTTAAACAATTAAATTCATTTGAAATACAAATAGAATATATTTTATTCATGTAACCAATGATATATCGTGCAGTGAATTATTATTGATTTGAGTCTACGTTTTGAGAAAACCATTTACAAAATTGTTAAAGGTCGCTTTCTCTATGGTAAATTATAAGTTCTGCTTTTGATTTTTATATTCTATGGCAAAATTGTTACAATTTCAAATTGTTTCATCCTTCCAATTCAGATGCTAAGGTAATTTCTATTTTAGCTAAGGTAATGATTTTTTTATGTTTCTATTATTGTACAGTTGACAAATTACATTATCGATTATTTTTTTAATAAGATAATAATTGTGGTATACAAAATTTATTGTACCTACCTAGCAAAAACAAAGCGCTTTTTATCTATTTTTAGTTGTAGTAGTAATAATCTTTATTCCAACATCTTGCTTTGTACATTAGGTTTATTATTACATAACTAGTTATATTATAATTCATTTGTTGTTGGAACGACCTTGGGCTTTCTGCCCTGCTCCATTTCTTATTTTGGGTTCATTCAATTTTCTTGTTAATTTATCGTTAGTTTCTTCTTCTCGGGAGGTTATAACTTATAAACTCGTACAATATTTTCCTTGGTGTTTTAAATTTCAGAGGTTATATTTTTAGTTTTAAAACAAATTTAATTTATTTCTCGCAATTTTGACAGCCCCCAAACATTTTTTTAAGATTATGAAAAAATATTGTAAAGCTTTCTCAGGTTATATCACATTTTAAAGGGAAAAGGGAGAAAAAAGAAGCGTATATTTGTGTATTATTTTCCTTATTATTCTCATGTTGACAGTTTAAACGTACAATGCTGAGGTTATAAAGATTTGTTTGATGAACCATCAGTAAATTTAAACTCCTATATTGTTGCTACGCAGTATGGAGTTTAAAATATTGATTTGGGGATGTAAAAGGAACTGTGGGTTTTTTCTGATCATGTGTGGCCTTTTGAAAATGGGCTTCTTAAATAACAGAATTGGTACTGAATTAGAAGCACCTTATTGGACACCGACAGTTTGGATATCTCTTTTTGAATGAAGATCTATGACTGAAAATAATACGAGTTAATCTTGATGATTTCTGGTATAAAATTTTTAGATATCAATGTCATGTTCATATTTCCTAGACGACTTCATGGAGTTTCTTTAAAGTGTTTATCGCTCATTCTCATGAAATTCCTATTACTATCCATTGTACCTCGGATAACATTACAGGCCACTTGCCGCAAATGCAATAGCAGCCAACATGAATTAACTGGTAGCTAGCATTCTGAGAGTCAGTACAATACAATTCCGATAATTTTAAATGTAACGTTATGATGACTTCTGAAATATAACATCCACTATTAGCGTGGTAGCGGTGTTCCTTTGTCGCCGCTACATTGTGTTTGGATATTGGTACCGATTACAGCCTTTTTACTACACTCCAAGAAAGAAATTATCCACTTCTTTACGCGGACGGTTCGCGTTGACTGTGAAACGCCGACGTACAATAAATTCTAGAAACTCTGTGATGCTTTATGATGGATCATTTGTTTATACCGAAAAATTGTACGCCAATTGTTAGATTCAATTGCTTACAAACACTTAACGGTTCATTATTAGGTATTAAATAATATATGCGAGATACTTAAATCCAGTTTCAAGTAAATCAATTGAAACTGTACCCTATATTTGGAACGCTTGACCCAAAATATGCAGATCACCGTTAGGTATAGTATTTTCTTTACAGTCTCAACTAGATTAATAATTTGTACCAGTATATAACTTAGAATCGTATAAAAATGATAATTTGGTAAGCTGTGTAATTTGTATAGTGAATAATACAGTTGTTTAGTGGTGCGATATTTTGCAATCATTGCAATAGCAATTATTATTGTAACTTTGATAAATAGACTTTCAAAATTGCCACAACAATGTCTGCAATTATCAAATTGCCTTCGGTTCATATTTAAGTATTTCTAAAGTAGATGCATTGTAGTCGATTCGTCATTTGTTACCGTCACAAAGGTGTCTTTGTATGGCGAAAGATAGTCAAAAATTGGTTACTTCCTAGAAATAAAAGTAATTAACATTGATTTAAATCTGTACAGTAAGTTACGGTTTTATTAGCAATTTTGTGTTCCCCATCGATGATTTTAAAAAGTACACACTTTGCATTTTCTCTTTTGATTTTGATCTTTTTACCAGAGATAGTTTAAGTTGTAGAGTTTTTGGGTACTTGCATATGTATACAAATTCATAACTCCTCCATTTTATGTATTTTCAAACTAGAAAATGCAATTTCAAGTAGAGGAACATACCATTATAACGATGTGCATATGTGATACGATATAAAATACGATATGATACGATAAAAAATCGTAAAGTTACAGTCAAACATATTCAGAAGTTTGCCATTATTTTCAGATCACTTTTACAACAATTTGGTGACCAGTTTTGATCTGCAACATTTTAAAAATGTTTATTTGTTAAAAGCGCATTTGAATTTTCGTTTAATACGCGCTTGTTTATTAGAATCGGTTGAAATTTGACTCTGTTGTCGAATTTTAATCACCGTTTAGACACATTACTCTTCCTGCACATTTATTAGACATTATTATTATATATGTTTCCAATGTTTTTTTTGTAAATTTGTAAATTCTAAAGCTATAGCTCTGTTTTTTGTGTTTTCTTTATTTTTTCTTTTTTATGGCTTGTTATTATTCCATGCAAGTCTAACAAATGCAATATGTTATTTTGTACCTTATTTATTTTAAGGTACCTTAGAGTTTACTTTAAAAGTATGTTTTCACTGTAACACATTGACATTTAGTAAGTAATAATTAATTATTTTATCTTCTGTCCGACATTATTAAATATTGGTTAGATGTAGGTTGCATAACATTTCTTTCAACAAATCAAAACCAAAATTTTCAAAGCAAAATAAGTTGTTATATAAGTTGTACATTACGATTTTGAACATTTTATTTTGACATCAATTTATTCTGAATCCTTACGTGATAGTAGGATTGCCAGTACCATCTCAACATGAATAACCGAAAATATTGAAATAATAAAAAAAAACTAAAAGACGAAATACAGAAAAAAGTTGTAAATTATTTTGTGTACAAAAATCTTCAAAATTATATTCAAAATTATCAGAATCTAGTACTGTTAAAAAAATTAGGCAAGGTAGGTTAGGGTTCTAATTAGAGTATAATTAGATAAAAAATAAAATATTTTTATTAGCTTTGCATTTCACGTTTCACAGAAAATGAATGTAAAAACGCCACATCTTCAAGTATTTATTGCGGTGTTTGGCACTGAGTATATTAAAAAATATAGACTTGAAGCACAGTGTCTGCCTTCAGATTCATAATTATTGTAAGAAGACAAAAGCCTATCAGATTCAGTTGTTCTTTGATAGTTTTTTTTTATCAGTGGTCAGAGGAATCAATTATGTTTAATAATCAGTTATTGTACTTTTTCAATTCCCCAATCATCGAAAATAACCACGGGATACATTGACACATTTTCAGTAATTCAGAACATGCTTTACTGAACTACATAAATATACTTTCCCTTTTGATATTGTTACTAAATGTAGGTATTATTAATTTGCAATTTTCTTTCAACAAACTTACTAAAATCAAATTTTATTCAAACATTTTTAGGCTAGATGATATCTTTTTTCCGCAACCTTTTTTCCAGATAGTAAATATCATACAGAGTAAAAATAATATGTTTCATATGGACTTATTTGTTTACCTTAAGGAATTGAAAACCCCAATGGCAATAATATTCTCGAAAAAAAGCCTCTTTTCCTTTGTACAGTATATTTAAATTTCTTAGGTACCGGTTTCATTAGTTAAAACATCATCAGCCTAACTGGTCAGGTAATTATAAACCATTTAAAAACACAAGCGAAATACGTGTGCCATGTG
Organism: Aphodius sticticus; assembly: GCA_963966075.1. Lineage (NCBI taxonomy): Eukaryota > Metazoa > Arthropoda > Insecta > Coleoptera > Scarabaeidae > Aphodius > Aphodius sticticus. The sequence goes on along the minus strand of OZ014513.1, from coordinate 18,182,219 downwards.
TGAATGACGAGGACACACTAATGGCAATAAGTCGAAACGAAACTTTTGACGTGTAACGTCTTTCTTCTGTATTTTTAGAATATTCGCAAGTGCGTTAAAGACGTTACAAGTAATTAAACAAGATGACGGTGCATCAAACTCAATGTATCAAACTCCTGTATTTTTTACTCAGAATGTCATTTGCTAGTAGAAAAATAAAAAAAAAGGTTTATCTGTATTTTGCTTGTTTCTTCGTTTGTTCACTCGATTTAGTTTTATTCGCGGGCATGGCGCTCCGCGAGGTGATTTTTTATCACAGTTTGTCGGAACAGGTTGTGATTTTTTGTCACAGTTCTTTGGAACAGGTTTTGATTTTATATCACAGTTCTTCGGAACTGGCTGTGATTTTGCACAAACAGACCAAACGTTTTATTTAAGAGTATAGATGTTGTTTTTTGACTTACATTTATTTACTTTTATTGTTTTTATGGGTATTAATTGTTTGATATGTACTTTTATTTTTCTTTTATCTGTTAACATTTCAAACGGATGTAACTTTTTAAGGATTTAAAAAACAATTAGGTCTATATCCTCCTGAAACCCCGCGTCCATTTTGTTGGACACTCATATTGAACGTCAAATATGTTTACCAACCAAATAAACTGTTTTCAACTGTTTGATAGATTTAATTTTTTGGAGTTCGGGTCTCGGGACGGTATGAAGTTTTGCTCAAAATGACATTTACTTTCAAAAAACAATTTTTGCCTAAGAAAACTGGGACACGCTGTATAAATAACTTGGTTAAACAGAAAAAAAGAGAACAACCTCTTTGTAAAAATATATGCTGGCAACCCTAAGCCAGAGTGATTGTTTAATTGAAAGAGGAAATACCCTTTAAAGCAATTCGAAGATGTTGTTTGTTAACTATAAATCTGTTTGTAGTTTTTCGTATATTTATTATGTATTTATTATCTTTCAGGAGATAGACTACTGGATATACCATGCAAAGTATGCGGCGATAGGAGTTCAGGAAAGCACTACGGCATCTACAGTTGCGACGGTATGCACCAACACCTCCAGTTCCAAATAAAACCACAATAAAACAACATTATTTTAGAAAATAAAATGCTGCCAGGTTATGCCGTGTGTCAAGATTTGTTAATGCTGACGTTTCGCGAACCATGTTGCTCGCTTCTTCAGAGCTAACTGAATATTGAAGACCTACCAAAGAAATCTCCCTTATATACCTAAATTTGCACCTCACTGCGCACATCTGGAGCTACCGCTTCCATCTGCTTTCCCACTTGACCGCGTTAGGATAGATTTCCAGACCCTACTAATGTCAGTGCCGTCCTGGCGATTGATGTTTTCCGGATGTTTGTAAATTTCGATGGCTTCTCTAATAAGCCTTCGATGATAATTACCCACCCTTGCCAATATTTTCACGTCATCGAAATCCATTGTGTGTCCCGACTCGTGGCAGTGTTAAGCAACAGCGGACTGTTGAATCTTGCCTAGCCGGGTGTCCCTACTGTGCTCCTTGATTCGACATTCGATGCTTCGTCCTGTCTGTCCTACATAGCATGTTCCGCACTCACATGTTATCTTGTATACCGCTTCGTTCTTCAGGGTTAGGCAAAAGATCCTTTACCTTAGCTGGTGCTCTGTACCTTACCGTGATACCCGTTTTCTTCAGTAATCTACCGATTCTCTCTGATACCCCACTTAGGTACGTATGGTAAGCAAGCGAACCCCTTTGACTCTTGCGGTTTCTCTGAGACTTGAGGTTTTCTTTGTGTGACACCCCGTATGTCAGATTTGGTATATCCATTCTGACGCAGGGCCCGCTCCAAGTGTTTCCGTTCGTCGTCTAAGGTGCTGGAGTCGCATACCTTCTCGGCTCTGTTCAACAAAGTGTTAATAACACTTCTCTTTTGTTGGGGGTGGTGGTGTGATTAAGTACCGATCGGTATGTGTCTTCTTACGGCAAACTGTATGTCCAAGCCTACCCGTTGACGTTCTGTATACCAGCACATCCAAGAAAGGCAGCTGATTATCCATTTCTATTTCCATCGTGAATTTGATGGAATTTGAGAGAATCGGTAGATTACTGAAGAAATCGGGTATCACGGTAAGGTACAGTGCACCAGCTAAGGTAAAGGATCTTTTGCCTAACCCAAAGGATATCACACCACTCCTGAAGAACGAAGGGGTATACAAGATAACATGTGAGTGCGGACATGCTATGTAGGACAGACAGGACGAAGCATCGAATGTCGAATCAAGGAGCACAGTAGGGACACCCGGCTAGGCAAGATTCAACAGTCCGCTGTTGCTCAACACTGCCACGAGTCGCGACACACAATAAATTTCTATGACGTGAAGATGTTGGCAAGGGTGGGTAATTATCATCGAAGGCTTATTAGAGAAGCCATCGAAATGTACAAAAGCAGACGGAAGCGGTAGCTCCAGATGTGCGCAGTAAGGTGTAAATTTAGGTATATAAGGGAGATTTCTTTGGTAGGTCTTCAGTATTCAGTTAGCTCTGAAGAAGCGAGCAACATGGTTCGCGAAACGTCAGCATTAACAAATCTTGACACACGGCATAACCCGGAAGCAGTTTATTTTCTAAATGATTCTGGCCATGAAAGCCTACGTACTTACTTAACATTATTTTACTTAGGATGTTCGGGATTTTTCAAACGCAGCATCCACAGAAATCGCGTCTACACCTGCAAAGCAACTGGAGACATGAAAGGCCGATGTCCAGTGGACAAAACACACAGGAACCAATGCAGAGCGTGCAGGCTGCACAAATGTTTCGAGGCCAGCATGAACAAAGACGGTGAGTAGAAATTGCACGCGTATAATTTTGTTTTGCGACCGAATGATTGAATATTTCGCATCGTTACATTTGACAAAGTAAAACTCGAGAGGTAAATTAGGGACAAATGGGTGGGGATGCCCTGTGAGCAACAGAGGCATCCCCTTGGTAATCCTGTTAGTCGGCGGTGGTGATTTAGAAAAGTGGTAGCGAGCGAGAAGCAGGGAAATGCGACGGACAGCCTCGCGTGCGCTGTCACTATACCATCCGTGGAAAATATTAGATATGATGTGGGAAAGCTCACAAAACGACCACAAAGCCTTTTTATTGCTGCCGCCCGTGCCGTCTCACTGAAATTAATATTTTTCTATTTCCACGGTGCCTGGATTAAGAGTAATCTTAATTCAGTCCCTCTCTGGATGCCACTTTTTATATTGCCTATAAATACGCTATAGTGAACAGCGATATGATTTTTCTTTACTGGTAACTTCTTTGTCGAATTCCCTCAAAAAAAAATAAATAAGAAACAAATGAGAAATAAAAAAGAAGTTTTGTGAGATAGAATTCTTAATTAGTAGAGTCTTTATGTATTTGATTCTAATTACAAATTTCAAAATTTTAATCTAAAGTATCTAGTAAACATGTGATCGGCTCCGAGTAAAGGAGTTTTACTGCTAAATTATTGATTTTGGGTTTTTTATAAATTCGGAATGCTGGAATATTATAGTTTAATATGCAATTTATCCGAGATCAATCGGACAAAATTTGGTGAGGTTATAGATTAAAAGGTACTGATTGCATACATCCTAATAACAATAAAAAATCGGCATAATAAAATATTTCCAACCATCAGGCATGTGCGTTTCCAGATATAAAGTTGTTTTCAACATTATATTCGAGAAAAAGTTTGGGAAACCCAAAAAAAGTACGTTTCATAGATGGAGAAAAATACATTCCACTTCCTAAGAAAATGGTTATTTATGTACCAAGGGCTTTAAACGAATGCTTATGACCCTCTCGGACCTATCGGCCCTCGCGCTTTTTAAGTCTTCTTTTTATGTCCAAAATGATCATAACGTGACATTTTACATCTTAGATAACGGGAAGAAAACAGCTTCTTTTTGCGCCCTTGGGCAATAATGATTCGTTTTGCGCCATGGTTATTATATGTCAAATATATAAAATATTTGTCATTCAAATTGTAAATTTTAAATCGTCAATGTCAATTATTGGCGATTAAGGTTATAAGTTTGACAATTAATTGTCTGTATTGTAACTCAACTCCGAATTGTTTGTATTGTTATTGGACTCCGTAGATACGCATGTCACTTGATAACGTCAAAATATTTGTAAAATTATTCAAACGGAGGAACAAAACCATTGTAGGACATACAATTTTGTATGCATTGCTTGATGTTTATACCTCGGGCGACTTAAGGAGCGTAAGGGCCGATAGGTCCGAGAGCTTTTTAAACTGTCACCCTCAGGGCATAAACCTTCCGTCTAATGCTCTTGGTACATAAATAACTATTTCGAGCACTACGCCGTACTGCCAACGAGTAATTATCGTGGTAAGGTTTAGACAACATGCACACTAATTAATATGAACTGTGGTACAAAATTAAATACGCTTTAAACCTATTCAACTATTTTCATATAGCAGCATATCTTTCTAAACATGTTTAAACACTTTTTATTGACGTTTATAGATTCTCCAGTTGCTCAAGAGTTATACAAACTTATTTATGCAATGTCTATTTTTGAAATGGCCAAAACTAAAATCAACAAATTGTGAAAATTTATAAAGTTTTAAGAAATCACCTGCCTTTTCAGGGTTTCTTCACTTTTCACTCTTTAATACGATCGATTATATTATTCAACTGCACCAAGGAAATAGAAATATAAATGGCAAAATCGCCACACAGTGGCGAGTCGTAATTTTAAGAAATAAAATTAAATTGTCAAATTTGAAGTTTTAAGGTTTGCAATATTAACAAAACCGTATTTTAAATGGCTCTAACTTCTTAATGAATTGTAAAACGAATAAGTATTTTTTAAAACAGTTTAAAACAATATTCTCTACGGGTATAGTCTCTTAGTATTGTCATTTTATTTTGGAAAATTACAGATTAAATTTTTAATTCCTGAGTATACTGAGGGGTTGTTGTTTTAACGTTTGTTGTCTGTGATATATTTTTTTCCGGAATTGCGTGTAGTTTGTGCGTGGAATTAATGGACACCCATTTTAAAAAGAAACAACTTTTTTTTTAAATTCTTTCTATAAATATCATTTATGAACAAATGGCGTGCGTTGCTACACCAATAAATATAGAATTTGGACCCGTTGGACCTATCGTCACCTACATTGACCATATATATATATATATATATATATATCCAACTTTATATAAATAGAAGATAGATAGTGCGAAATATAATGAATAAATTATAAGTATCGCAACGTTAACGTTAAATATTGTAAGTTATCTGGTGTGTTGGGGGTGGGGGAGATCTCTGAGGGGCGCTACGGCGACAGGGTGATGTTCTCCGCAAGTTTTGTAGTTGTTGAGCCGCAAACATGTCACCCAGCATTTCTCAGCCTTCGGGCGTCTGGTGCGAGAAATCCCGGCGCCTTCGCCTTCTGATCGTTCCCGCGAGTCACTTAAAGTTGCCAAACTTGCCGCCTTCATGCAAAATTAACGTCCCTTCTCCCCGCATCGCCGTTTCACCCAGTCCTCCGTCATTTTACCGCTTAATCTTCATCGGTATTCAATAAATTTTACAATTTTTAACTTAACGTTTTACTTTACAGTGTTACAGATATAGGTACATAGAGGAACACATATTAATGTTAATGTTAATGACGTTTTACTACATCAGTACTATATGATTTTAATTTATATTTTTACTGTCCTAACCAGGGCTGCGGAGTCGGTAAAAAAATTCTCGACTCCGATTCCGACTCCGACTCCAGATATTTTTCGTTGACCGACTCCGACTCCGACTCTAGAAAAATTGCATATAAAAATATGTTCAAATAATTATGTGTAATAAAAATCTTACATATGTAAATAATCATAAATTTGACGCAGAGTAATACAACCGAGCATCATTAAATTTGCTATGAAAACAAAACCACTACCAGGAAAAAAGAAACAAATTAAAGAAATTAAATTTATATTCTAGTATTGTATCTGATTGTATGAAACATATGGCTTGTACATATCAAATTACTCACAAACAAATAGTGAAACCACAAGCAAAACAGAAGTTTTAGTGTCCAGCGATGTTGTTGGCAAACATATTTAAACTGATAATATAATTGTAAATAAAAAACGGCCTATAAGATGCAAAAAGGCCTACTGATCGGACCACAAATGAAAAAGTTATGACCACATAACTATAAAATGTAATTTCTTTCTGCAATTTGTTTATTCAAAATATCTGACATCATTAAGTATTTAACTGTTTTCTCCAGAGAACATACAAATCGGCACTACTTTGTCCATTTAACCGACTTTCTATCTCTAATAATAACAAAATCACTCATAAGACAGTGTATTATACAAAATAAAATACATTTTAATAAAAATGGAAGTAAATGCTATATACGTTTATAAAATTGTTGTGAGGAACAACAAATAGCTCCAACAATCCTGCAAGGATGCCCTGAAATAATTTTTAATTATTTTCAAAGCTGACGTCAAAGCTTCATTATTATGGCTGCAACAGGTAATCTGGATAAATGATTATTACTACATTGAACTACGGCCCTACTTTTTCAATCTCATTTAAAATCTTTTGTTCAAATTACCTTTTTCAAATTTCTGCCGGATTACTTTTGTTAATCGTCTTCACTCCGCTTGAACAGTGTGTTTTGTAATTTTGTTATTTACATATGAATGTAGGTAGGTACTTTGTCAAAGACCTAATAGAATTTTAAGTTTTATTTGTTTACTGTCTACTGAGGCAACATCCATCTCGCTTGTTTTTCTTTTTCTACAGTAATTAAACCTGGACTCGGAGTTGGAGGTACATTTTTTCCGACTCCGACTCCGACTCCTCTGAAATTTGTCTGAACTCCGACTCCGACTCCACGACTCCGACTCCACAGCCCTGGTCCTAACCTAGTTTGCCTACTCACAATTCCTATTCCAGAAGGCGACAATACTGTTGATACATGATACTGAAAAAGAAAGAAAGGCGCTGTATGCCATGAAAAGAAAGTTCTTTTATACCTTTTCAAGGTCAAATTGGCACTAATCAAAATCAAATTGGCACTTATCAAAATCAAATTGGCACTAATCAGAATCAAATTGGCAGTAATCAATATCAAAACGACAATTAACGTAATAAAAATGGCAATTAATAAATTCAAGTTGACAATAAATTACCAAATTCAAGTTGTCATTAAATAATTTTAAATTAGCAGTATCCTACGATTAAATAGAACTAAGTAAATAATGTTATTTATACTATATTTTAAAACAATAACATGGACATGTTAAATAAACAAAATTTTTTCAATTAATTATTTAGAGAATAATATTCTCCATATTTAATGCTGCTGGAATATATCTTAATATGGCTGCTGGAATATATCTAATATGAGATATGAATCTTGCACAGTTGGCCACATTGATTCTGAACAATATTTTCTAACCGGCGCATTCTGTATTTAGTTTGGGTAGATATTATGCCGATCTTCTCCTGCTAGAAGATCTCTTAGGTTATCTGCCAAATCTAATTTTACACTAGCCTTTAATACAGACCATGCTTTCTCAATCGGATTTAACATGGGACTGTATGGAATGAGTCTTATTAATCTACGGTGAAAAAATTTCCTCTTCTGCAAAAACTTCTTCAATAGAAGCATGACAAGGTGCATTATCTATAACGATAACTACTGGTTCTTGGTATATATTTTGGGCGTTGCTCTAACATTGCTTCAGAAATTCGTTTGCTTCTGTTTTTTTAAATTACCGGCGCAGTCTTAGCTCATCATGGATTAGATCAGAAACACATATGCGTCCAATAAGATGTATATTTGCGCCTCGGCTACCGGCTGCTACAAATGTACATCGACTTCCTTTCTTATAACGTCCTTGCGTCCGCGAAATAAACATTAAACTTTATTTTGTCAAGATAAATTATTAGCAAATTCTTTGCTTGAAAATTAAGTAATGTTCTTACTTATTCTAACCTTTTTGTTTTATTGTCTATACTGCGCTCTTTCTGGCTCTCGACGTACTTGTTTTATTGTGTCGAGGTTTGACGAATACATTCTTTAGTGACATTAATTTCATATGATTGTAAAATGTTTTCTTTTAATTGCTGGAGAGTTATCACTGGATTTCTTTCAATTTCATTAAAAAAAAAAAACGACGGTGTTCGTCTGTGATTTTAACTCTGCGTTTACCTCCAAGCTATTTCTCTGGAACGTCTTGATTTTTCACCCATCTATGCACCGTTCTTTTTGAAACTCCGAAATCATTTACAAGATTGCGCCAATCCCCGTTCGAATTATAAACAGCGCAAATTCGTATTTTTGAGTTTGATTTTGATTAGTGGCAATGTAGTTTTGATTAGCGCCAATTTGATTTTTATTAGTGCCAATTTGATTTTGATTACCGCCAATTTGAACTTGAAAATGTATAGTGGTGCCACGATTTTATAATAACTATTTGATTTTATAATATATGATATAGATTGGCACAACGTGGGTATAATCATACAATTATAAAACCCTGTAAAAAAAAATTAACCTTGTTTTAAACCAATTGTTCGTTAGTACTTTTGGAAAGTCTGGATTCCTGGTATATTTGTGTTTTCTTGAGTCATACCGAAATGCTTTGCAATGTTTGCATTATGGATCTATGGTGTCGTTAATCTTGGCATGAGGTATGTCCACGATTCTTTTGTTTGTAAAAGTAAAATGGATAAACATTGATGTGTGTTATTACTGGCTTGTTGAAGATGCCTAGTAGATTCTCCAACAGTTGATCCCACTGCCATTAAAGCCGTCTTAGCAGCCCAACGTATTGTAAGGGTAGCATACGCATTATAGTTTGTGTAGCAAATCTTCATGTCAAACCTTATCGAAAGCTTGTGTCACATCAAGAAAGATTGTTGAGCAAATAAGCCATTCTTTTCAAATTAGTTTCTTTCTCTCAATTACAGGTTTCTACCTCTTTAGAAGAAGCTTTTTAATGAGCTTTGATATCATTGGTAACCGTGATATGGGGCGAAATGATTAGGCCTCATTCGGTGGTTTGCTTAGTTTTGTCAATACTGCGACGTGATATAATTCTTCAAGTTCAGTGAAGCTTGAACATTGAACTTTAGAGTTATGAAGCGAAAAATCATAGGACAAGTCTGTTGGATTTGGACCGAACACACGGTGCAAAGTGTGACTGTCCAAATCATTATTAATGGTTTTTAAGACTGTATCAAAAAATGAGGTTGTACACACAGAAAAGTGATTATTTGGAACGAGAAATCATAATTTCTTGAATTTATTTACTAGATTCAAATGCATATTTACTTGGATGTAGAAAGTTAGGTATATACAAGAAATGCCACATACTCAATATCAGTAAAATAATTTCTCAGATAAATGCTGTCAACAAATAAATTCTTTCTTTATAGGAACCAATATTGTATTGAAAGAAGTAATTGAATTTTTCGTCCCAAAAATGTTAATTTCTTCAACGAAGTAATAGTAAATCCATCCAAGTGCGTAGTTACTCGATCCAAGAAAATATAAGACATTTAATATAAGTAAGTATTGTTTACTGAATAAAAACCCACCAATTATTAAACTGAAGTGATTCTCACTTCTTTCAAGTAATCCCTTTCTCTGGAATAAATATGCGCACCGTGATTTTGTCAAGACTCGCGCGCCCGCGCGTGGTACTGGCGCCGTAAAGGAGGCAAATGAGCCTAACCTAGTACGCAAAACAACAACGAAATACCCGTAGGGGATGTGCCATGTGATTTATTGGGGATGTGTATTGTGATTTATAGGGTACAATAAACGTTTCAACACGGAATAGTTTGATGTAACGCACGCAACAGTTTAGAACGAGTAAGTAAATATAACATACCTATCTTGTTAATTAGCAAATAGCAATAGAAAACGCATTTGTGACAAATCTTTAAAATTCTTACATTAAGTAGCTAAAAATATTTACCGGGAATAAAAATATACACTTCATTGAAGACTGTTTACTTACTTCACCAGAGTAACGATTTTCTTAAATCTAGTAATTATTCCAAGAAATAAAATTTGTTGGTTGAAGTCAATAATCTCTCGCGTATATACGAACCTACCAACTACTTCAGCCAGGTAATTCTCTCTTCGTTCGAGAGATCACTTTTCTGTGTGTATGTAAATTGTAGATACGTACAATGCACCAACGGACTTTTCCAACATGGTTGCTCCATAACCAGTTTCGCCTTTAAATAAAACAATTTCAATTGAAAGAATAAAGGACCACGTAAATAAAATTATATTTGAGTTTTACGTTAGTAGATTGGTCCGTGAGAATTGGATGCATGCGGGCATATGCCAAGACGACCGAAAGCTCCTTTTAGGAAGCCGCCGCTTCTCTTTGGAGCTTAGTTACTTATTGCTCTGGCAAAGGAGAGCAAGGAGAAGCGCCTCCTCCCCCCACCACTCCTGCGCCCGCCTACGCTTCGAACGCGAGCTTGACGATAAAAAGCTTATTGAATCACATCACGGAATCTACAGGCTGCGAATGGGCGACGCGAATTTGCGGCCTGATTGCCTCCATGAAGGGAGAAATGGAGACGTAGCCGAGAAAAGGACGAAACGTCGCTAGCGAGAGCAAGGAAGAAGGAAAGGGGAGCCGGAGTTAGGGTGGTTTGCCGACGCCGCTGGATTTAAGGATTTCTTGTTGTTCCACCGACGGTTTCCGTGTTTTTGTTGGCTGATTCGTAATTAGACGATTGAGTTGCCGGGTGCCGTTTTTGCCTGCGAAAAGGATACACCTTAAGCTCAACGCTAATCTCCTTCAGTTTCTTTTTGGTAGACAGGTTCTCCTAATGGTTATACTAGGATTGTAGTTTTTTGTAGAATTATGGAAAATGTTTATTAATGGTTCAAATAAGTATGTTATGTTGCTGTGTGGGTCTCTTAGCTTGTATGTATGATGGTAGGGGTGCGTTTTTTTTCCGCGCAGATCCTAGGCCACAATTGGCCCTTTGAGCTTTACCCTTACTACTGTACAGTCATACCGACACTCAGAGATGTTCTAAATTTTATTAAAAAGACTGTGGACTGGTGTCAGATAGGAGCCTGATTTGGCTTAAACACCATTTATTGTGTTTGTTTATATTGTATTGTATTGTTTGTTTATTGTGTTTTAAATGTTTGTATTGCGGCACAGATTATACAGATGCGTAACTTGCACGAAATCACAAGATCAAAATTTCATTGCGCACGTTGACGCGCCGGGTCTTTTTTCATCCAAATGGGAAGTCGGACAGGCGAAATTCTGAGGGAGTGGGATGGATTACATTTTTATAGCGAATAGTTGGCGCGCAAGGTGACTCCCAGTAATAGATCGTCATGGTTACAACATTTGTCGTCTATTCAGCGCGAGGTTAGGCCACGTAAAGTGATGACGTTTTGTGACGTCAAAACCATCGAGTGGGATTCAAGACGCGAGTCCGTTTATTCACCGGTGGTGAACAATGGCCCACAGTTCAGTGATGGGAACTGATGGCATTAAAAGGGTTATTTTAATCTTGATGCCATCAGTTGGTGACATCGGTTAAGCGTAATTTTGTTCACCGGTTTGGTGTTGGTGGATCCATCAACTCTTCGGAGTTGAAGCTCGGGGGATCTGATGGATTGGAGAGGGGGTTATCAGGTGATCGAGTGCGCTGTTACGGCTGGCGGATGCATAACCTAAAATATCTGTGACGTTTTCATAATAAAAATCAAATGCAAATCAGAAAAAGACCATAAAAACTTCACACAAAATGGATGCGTCAACATCGTCGTCGTTAATATTAATTAATCCTGCAAGATGCTGAGGATAATAGAAGTTACAAAATTTCGGTAAACAAGGACGATATTCAACAAGGTAAAACTAAATAAATATTAACATAACTGTAAATAGTAATAATTATGATTTATTAGATGCTACATTTGCGCAGATGTTGCGCGATTCAATTAAAAATAAAAGTAAATCACCCCACCTGCTATCCCCGCCAGCGATCAAGACACCAACGATACTCAACACAAAATTATCATAGAATACCTCCACGATAAACTTGTTGTTGGATACTCGATTGGGAATGGAGCAGGAGTTCAACCTACCATCAACCAAAAAAATATATGGGAAAAGATTTCATTAAAATATAAGAAATATGGGTATTTTGTAGCAAGCAACGATTTGAACGATAAATATCGTAATCTGTCGAGGAAGATAAGAGACTAAGAAGAGAGTGGAAAGTGACTGTGTGTAAAAAATAATAAGACACAGTACTGAAGGTCTCCTGTGTTATAGAATACTATTTATTTTCTTTAGAAAATAATATTAATTTTAGTTATGCCGTGCTTCAAAGTTTTTAATAACTGACGATTGGAAACCATGTTGCTTGCTTCTTCCGAGCTAACTATATATTCAGTAAACTCGGAAGAAGCAAGCAACGTGGTTCGGTAACATCAGTAATTTTGAATTTTTATCCAAGGCATAATCCGGAAACAATTTATTTTCAAAATTAATCTGGCCATAAAAGCCTAGCCTGGGTTTTTATTTAAATCGTTATTGTAAAGTTACGTTACTCTTGCAATATCATATTTGAGTCTGAGTTACTTTGTTCTTTTGTTAGTTTTTCTTTTATTGTATCTTGTATAATTTTCAAAGATATAAATATAAATATTTTTATGAATAACTCTCTTTTCTATATAATATAATAAGTATAAATGAATGCTCATCAGAAATTCAAACAATTACCTTTATTAATTTCAGTCATTTCATTTGTACACAGGACTGCGTTCAGGAACAACGCTCCGACTAGATGGAGCGCGCTCTAGTTGCTCCACTTCCGTTCAGAAACGCAAAAATTTCAAACAGAGCAGTTACTCCCTGTCGTTCAGAAACGACAAGAGTAAACGCTCGGAGCCGATTATACCATGTACAGACTTAAAGGCGAATGCACAAGCCATCCGACGTCCGATATCCGACGATACAAAAACGTTCCTATTGGCTGGATCATTTGAAATGATTTGCGCGCGTAAATCTGCGTATCGGTACGACAAGAACTCAACTTCATCCGACGTCGGACAGAGTTAAATTTATTTTAATTTTTTCCGATGTCGGAGTCACGTGATACGTGATCACCTAACCTCACTCAATAAATAATTGTTTTGACGCTTACGTTTATTGAGCATTCGTAAATCCAATTATGGATAATTATCGAAGGCAGATGAATAATATTATTTCGTTGGCGCTTTTGCTTCGAATCCGAGCAAGAGCTAATAGAAAATAAATGTTACAAACTCAATGGTATTGGGTTATGATATTTAAAAAAAAAAGGAGAACGCAGGAAGCATACCATAACCTAATCCAAGAATTGCGGTTGAATGACCCCGAAAATCGTTTTAATTATTTGAGAATGTCGAAAGAAACAATTCAACAAATTCTAACAAAAAATTCTAAACACGTGCAATGCTGCGGTCCAAAGCGAGGTTTAGAACCAGAACCATAGAATACCCACAGAATATCAGAATCAGTTTGAATCAATGGGTGCGTTCAGCCGGTTCCAGCCAAAACTGCTTGCGCTGTCGACGGCGAGACTAAGCACCCGCGGTGGCTGAACGGTCTGATCCAACCACGTGTATTTCCGCTTGAAGCTGAGTTCTAGCGGTTTCAATAAGGAATCGTGTTCATGTTGTTGCGGCCGTCCGCTGAGCTCAAACGCTTAAAGTGGCAGAACACACCCATGACCCATTAGTTATGTTTTATTGGTTAGCATGCCGTTAGGTGGACTACGGTTACCAATATACAACTATGTACGACCCTACTAACTGCCACAACTACCACAAATTTACTAAGTTTCACTAATTTTATTACTAAAACGTCCGACAATTCGTATGTACTGTGAACTGGTTTTCCAACGTACGAAGAAATTTATCCGATTCGTATATCGGATGTCGGATGTCGGATGCACTGTGAACTGCTGTGAATCCTCCTTTAGTACAAGTGGACGAAAAGTGATTTATGGGTTATGTTTTCTGGCTTTAGGCAGGTTTTAGGACAGCTGTCATCCAGGTAATTGACTGACGATGTCAGCACCGATTGTAAGTTAACGCATGGTGACAACAAATAAAACCATAATTTTAATTGTTCTTTAAATATAAGAGAAAATGTTAATAATGCATAGTTCTAATATTATTCTAAATAGGAATGGTTTAGGTTTAGGTTTAGGAATGGTTTCTTCTGTGTGTTTTTAACATATTTTGATTACAGATCTAAGTATTGAACAAATAGGTTCAGGTTCTAAGTTCAGGAACAAACTAGAAAGCATAGTACAATTAAAGTTCTTTTTTAATTGTGATCGAATTCCCCAACATTTTCAAATATCATTTTAATCTACAAAACGGTTACACCCGATAATTCTAGGAGAACCAGAATGATGTTTTTTTATCTATCTATTTTCGAGACACACTGTGGAGTAACTAACTAATTTAGCGCGATCCATATCACTATTTAGTATTTTATATTTTTTGTCAATAAAATATTTGTTTGCAAATACACAATTTTAAGTAAACCTTAGTAATTTGAAACGCGGTTAAACCTTATAGCAAATGTACTTAGTTATTGACAGTATTATCGTTGATTGTCAATGAATATAGATAGTCAGCCATGGGTAGTTGGGGCCTTAACATCCAGAGGGCAGGGTTTTTTGCAAGATTCATTCACAAATTATACCCTTTTCGACTTATATATTTATTATATATTTATGCTCGACCTCAGCTAGTTCGCACCAAGTGCGTGCATAGAACTGTATAAGTCAAAAACGCTATAATTTGTGAATGAATCTTGCAAAATAACCTGCCCTCTGGATGTTAAGGCCCCAACTAACCCATGGCTGACTATCTATATTCATTGACAATCAACGGTATTATATATTTATTTTAATCCTACTAATTTAATTAAACATAATGACCAGGAATTAATAGATAAACCTATGACTAGAAAATTCCATTTTATTAGTGAAATTTGAAAACATACTGTCTAATAAAGTATTCATTGAATTTAACGTTAATAAAGCCCCAGCCATGCGCTCTTATACATAATTTTACTTCTTGACGTGTTCTTGACGGACCTATTACTGATTAATGTTTTGAAAATGACAGCTGTCAGGATTGTCAGGATTTTTACGCTCGCAAACCGTTCAGGAAACAGAGATGTCAGAACGCGATCTGACAGCAAAAATAGGACAAACGCTCCGGACTAAACGCTCCAATATGCTCCATGTTCCTGAACGCTCCCCAGTACTACTCATAGAATACGTACTACTGCCCGGTAAATACTTAAAATTTGAAGGTTAAGTTGGTGTTGACTTCTTTCAGACTGTCACTGTCACCAATAAAATGCACGCTCACCGGTTTATTCCATCAGGTCGTCAGGATTTCCAACATAAATTTTATCCATCAGACCACAATCTATCCCCCTAATCCTTTCGACAAGTGCATGACGTCATGTAATCCATCTGGTGAAGAAACGGACTCGCGTCAAGTTACCGCCAGATCAACGGCGCCGACACGAAGTTTCGCATCTGTATAATCTGTGATTGCGGTAACCCAGGGATGATGACGTGAAATGCGTTCATTGTCAAAAACCTAAACACGGCCATTGAGCAATCCTTGTAGATTTAGTATTCTTTGACTATAGCCGGCTCTATCACACTGGAAGCATTTTTTTACTGACTTCGTGGTGATTGTTACCTTTGGTAAAACTTCTAAACCATTTCTAAATATAACCTATAAGCCGTATAGTCTAGTTTTAGTTTTAGCATGGAATGTGTTTTCCCTGTGTGTGTCCTTATTGGCTCCAGTTTCCTATGTCTTGTGAAGATCATCATCTTTATCTCCTTGGAATTTACTGACTGGGAGTTGCTTTAGCTCCAATTTTCTATTATTTCTATTGCTGTAGATAGATTTAACAGAAGATAACACTGAAGCTTGTTATCAGGAAGCGCTGTTGATGAATGTTGTTTACCTGTTCGTAACTAGACTACATAAAGTATGGCGATATGCAATCTATTTGGGGAAACGATCGGGAATAAATCGCAAATTGTATATCGGACCTGATCGACAATCAGCAGTCCCGCTGCGTCAAAGGTTTGTTTGAATTGTGTTTGTATTGTATCGTTTACGGTTTGGACACCCTTTGGTCTCGTGTGGACTGTTCGCATCCAGTTCGGAAGATTTGACAAGTGCCTACCGAATTACAGATAAACGCCGCGGGACATTAATTACATTATCGTCGGACACAAAGGATCCAATTCGTCCGATATCGCAGCGTGATATCCTCCGGCTTGCGCTTTCGACGACAGGAGGTCCGATTTCGGGGGCTTAGAGGGGCCCTCGCCGCATATACCTACACACAGGTTGCGTAATGGACACATTTTAAATAGATTATCGGTGTCATCCGATAATACGGACGTGTGTGAAACTCGGGTGTGCGCGAACGTGTGGCTGACCCATCGGAGGACTATGATTTACGCCCCCTCTTCATTCTGGCAAGCCCACCCCTTCGAGCACCTGGAATCGGCAATTATTTCCGGTGTTTTCTTTCGATTTAGTCCGGGGTGATTCATCTCGCGATCCTCTGCTTTTTCCACTTTTTGCTCAGCTCGACACGTGAACACCGTTTCACCACCGACATACATTTTTCAAGCGTGGACCAATAGGTCAGTATTATAGGAGAAGTGTTTAGTTACTATGTCGAAGTAGAAGAGGAGCTAGAGGAACTAAATGCGGCTTGGGTCGTTTATTTGTTCATCACAATCACAAGAGGAATCCATGGGGAATCCATGGGGCAATCTGGCGGGCCACCTATTGGTACCTATGATGTATTTAGTGATAATTTCATAAATATGTCATTACATGGTTATAAAGAGTTTTCAAAATTCTACTTAAATATTCACAATTCAAGAATAAGGAAGAAATAGTATCACCCAGATGTTCGAGAAAAAGCCAATTAAAAATTAGGGGAACGTTGATAGCTTTTGTTTGTGAATGAAAAGTGAAATGAAAAGTCGACACATATCACGTCGACAATGGTATAAATTTGTAAAAATTGGTTAAATTACGTTTTTTGACATTTTGGCCTCATCTTTTTCGTAAACCACGACATGTTTTTGAGTCCGGATTCGTCTTCAGAGCAAATAATTCTACTATTATTCTACTAATAGTTCTATTTATTTTAATAATTTTTATCGGAATTGATAGTTTCTAAAATCCCTGGATTTCCGTGACACGTTATTTTAATTTTAAACATTTGGAATTTTAGGGCAAGTTAATTATTTCTATAAACAAAATAAAAAAAACTTGTTAGAAATCCAAACCGTGTTTAATATTTTATTGTGTAAAAAGCGCAAAAAGATAAATCTTTTTTAAGAAAACATTAAACAAAAATAATTTTTTTACTTTATCATACGCAGTATGTAAAGTATTGTAATCATGCCAAAAAAAAATTTTGAGATTTTAGCGGAAATATGTCTTTTTGGGTCCCCTGAACATTTTTGACCAAGGTTAAAAAAAATGTCTGTGTGTGTGTGTATGTGTGTGTGTGTGTGTGTGTACCCGTTTTTTGTGGCGACGATTCCGGAGAAACTACTAAAGGTATCGGGACGAAACTTCATATTTAGAAGTTTCATAACCAAACTTAGAGCTGAAAAGCTTTCTGTTGAAGAGGGTCCGAACTGGAGGTTTAGTCTTATCATTTTTGAAAGATTTTGCAAATAAGCCGCCATTTCTGGAATTTTGTCGAAATAGTTAAACAATAAATTAAAGATGAGGAAATTCTGAATAATTTATCACCATGACATTTTTTGGTACAATCAATAGTTTAGCTGCATGAGCAAATTCTATTTCTACGAGATCGGTCGTACTGCATGAAAACTAGTAGCCAGGATTTGTCAGATTTTTTTATTCTATTGACAGTAGGTAGTCTTGGTGTCAAACGCTAATGTTTTGACAATAACATCTATCAATATAAGCTGCGTTCGCATATTGCATTACACTTTTTACACCCAATAACACTTAAGTGTCATTTGGACGGTGTACCCGGTGTCAACGGAGTACAATATACGAACGCAGCTTTAATCGACATATCTGTCTAGTTCTAGTAGTTTTATTTTGATGCAGGCATGGCCGATCTCGATCAAATAGAGTCTCATGCAGCTAAACTATTAATTTTATATATAGTATGATAAAGTCGTGTGCCTGGCCACATCAGATTTTTTGTTTAGTAATAAACGAAGGAAATTTGTTGTTTCTGGTTTTTAGAACTTTTAAAGTTTTTAAAACACAGAGAACGTCAACTGAATGAATAAGTATACCCCATTTATGTGACGATAGTGAAATGTTGACGAAAAGGTACCTATATCCTTTACTCTGAAATTTAGTGTTTCAAATTTGATGACAGTTCATAAGAACATTTATGAGAAAACACAATTGAAAATCGTAAAGTATTGATAACTCTGAGGAACACTGATTTTATAAATGGAATAAAATTAAATAAGATTTTTTGATAGATTTATTTACGCTGCGCTTAAAATTCACGTAAGGTTTTTGAAAAAGTTAGTCAGACTGTTAATAATTAGTGATGTTGACATTTTTTGCGAGCTTCTAGTGGCTGAATTTGATGTTTTAGAATCTTCAAGTGAGTCACAAAGTAAATCTATGTATATGTTTACTTGAAATTTTGCAATTTTTTTACAAGTGTCTTTGAAGCACTAACAGCGTTTATTTAAGTGGCTTGCGTTAGTTCCGTTCCTAATAATTCCATTGTCATTACCAGGGGCGGCCCTAGCGTTTTTGCCGCCTTAGGCAAGACTCAAAAGTGCCGCCCCAAAACTTCAAAAACTTTAAAATTAAAAGAAAACAGTTTTATATAAAAAAAAACATGATCCAGAAAAATACGGTCTACACTCATGCAATATTTACGACATTTTTGTATATTAAGAACACAAAACTTTGGAACTAAAACTAGTAAAAACAATACTTTTAAAACAACAAAATATGAATACTTACTTACCACAATATACAAAGTTAAAAGCTAAATTAAAATAATCTCTATCGAACCTTTTCTTCTGGAACTTCGTCAGATCTAATGTCAATTCATGTTCAATGGCCAACATTGCTAGTAATATTTTATTATTTTTAGTTTACAAAACGATCTATCGCCCGCGCCGGTTGCAACATTTATGGGCAGGGGTAAGAAAATTCTTAAAGTAACGCTTAAATTTGGCCCCATGTTAAGGGATGTAATGACTTTAGAAACGTCAGCTGGGTCTTCAGGGGACAAGGTCTATAGTCTTGTCATTCTAGACGCAAAATCATTAAATATCGCAATTAATTCGCCCGCCGCTTTTGAAAATAATACCAATATCATATCAAAGTGTTTACTTAATCTTTGATGATATTATTGAAATTAATTAAAAACTATCAGTGATTAAAAAAATAGTCATGAAATGCTTGCATCAATATCTCCGAAAGAATTAACCTTAGCAGAACAAATTATACACCATATTAAAGAAGAACAATGAAGGTACATGATAAACTATAGAACTAACATAAAAAAATCTTTGTTTATCATGTAACCTAATGTTCATCAAAATTTCATCTTTAATATGGTGTATAATTTGTCCTGCTTAATATTTTCGGAGATGTTGATTTGATTTCATGGCGTTAATCACTGATAGTTTTTAATTAATTTTAATAATAATATTCAGCAAATATTTTGATATTATTTTCATAAGCGGGCGAATTATGTGTCTACTCAAATCTAAATTGACTAGACTACTATTTCGTCAGTCAATTCTAAATAATAATAATAATAATATTCATTTATTTGCCCAACAGTTACCAATTACAGGACAAAATTTACAAGATTAACAATAGGTTCCAATAATAATAGTAATAATAACAACAACGCAGACACAAAAACTGAATTAAAAAAAAAAAATGTAAATTAAACATTATTATCTAAGAAACACGCTAAACCACAAAAATGTCCTCATAAGCACTATTGGCATTCCGAAACATGTGATTAAGCGGCGCCTTCAATCCAGTGTTAGTCTTAGCCGGAATGGGTTGAAAAGTTGACGCATATCGGGCAGAGGTCCTCGGCACATGAAAGCGTACGCTGCCAAGCAATGACGGACAATCCAACTTGTTGTTTATCAGCTTTCTCAAGAAATCCGCACTATGTAGCTCACGACGGTGGTGTAACGACTCAAAGTCATGTGTCTGTAGCAAGAGCTCATAGTCGGAACCCTGTATGGGATAAATACCCGTCTGGCGAAAGCTGAGATATTTTAAAAACCTTCGTTGGATCCTCTCAATGGTCAGCTGATGTGAGATGTAATATGGATACCAGACCATAGAAGCGTATTCTAACTTGCTTCGAACAAATGCAAAGTACAAAGATCTAAAAACGTATGGATCGCTGAACATCTTGCACATTCTTAGCACAAAACCAAGAGAACGGGACGCCGCAGAACACACACTCTCAACATGACCAACAAACGACAACTCTCCGTCGAACCAAACTCCCAGATCCTTAATGGCGTTCACCCGTACCAAAGTTCTCCCCGATAGAGTGTAGGTAGACGGAATTGGGTTCCGTTTACGAGTCATAGACATTACTTGGCATTTTTCAATATTTAACGGCAAGCCAAAATCGATGCACCATGTACCAAGTCGGTCGAGATTCAACTGAAGCAATTGCACATCATCCTCAGATCGTATGGGAGTAAACAGCTTCAAATCACCCGCATAAGCAAGAGTATGACAAGAAAGCGTCTCCAGCAGGTCATTAATAAATAGAAGGAATAATAGAGGCCCCAAGTTTGATCCCTGTGGAACGCCAGATGATGAGAGATACTCATGGGATTTCTAACCGTTATAGAACACATAATTCCCTCTGTCGAGCAAGTAAGACGATAGCAACTTCAATGCCGCTGGACAGAAGCCGAAGAGACTCAGTTTTCTCAGAAGAGTCTGATGAGGTATCATATCAAAGGCTTTACTAAAATCAGTGTAGAGTACGTCCAATTGACCGCCACCATCCACGATCTCAGCAGCAAACTGGGCGAATGTCGCCAGATTGGTAGTAGTGGAGCGGCCAGGGAAAAAACCATGTTGATTCAGTGATACGTAAGGTTTCACGTGATGAAATATCTCAGAGTACAGAGCCCGTTCGAATAATTTCCCAAAATTCGACAATATTGCAATAGGCCTGTAATTTGCAATAACACCATTGTTGCCCTTCTTATGCACCGGGCAGATTCTGGCCATCTTCCAAGCATCCGGGAAAGTCGACGTTCCAATTGCCAAATTAAAAATATACTGAAGTGGAAATCCGAAAACAAGCCTGCAGTCCCGTAGCAAGAAACTGGGAACAAGGTCATGGCCAGCAGTACATTTGTTCGCAAATCCTCCAAGCAGTTGAAGGGTTAAGATAGGAGGAATCACCATCAAGACGTTTTCCATATGCTTTCCAATATGCCAGTAATTTATTTTTACTTATAATTTTAAGTTTAAGTTTGTGAATTTCGTATGAAAACTCAAAAGAGTCGTTATGACTATTTTATATTTCTCTTATGATTTTTGTATGGGTTCGTCTAAACTTTCATATGATTTTTTAATGTCGTTAGTTAATTCTTCAGCTTCTAAGATAATGTTGTCAAAGCATTCATCCGATATTAACTATAATTATAATAGTATTTGATTTTATTTTACTATTCCTTTATTTTCTAGATTCAGGAAATATTTTTTTTAATTTCTTTTTTGTAGTTCAGTTGGTTTTGCCGCCCCTAAATGTTGCCGCCGTAGGCAATTGCCTACCGTGCCTACCGCCTAGGGCCGGCCCTGTCACTAGTTAAACTTGACAAACTGGCTGCTGTTTGAATTTTCTGGTCCACTTTTTAGTTTTTTTCGTTTTCAATTCGTTATAAATGTAATTATTTCAAAGTATTTTCTTTGTAATTGAAATATAATAATTTACTCAACATAGGCACCTAGATCCATTCGTATTCTACACTTTTTCCAAATTTCACATTCCTACTTTAAACCGTCACCGCAAATTATCAATATACTATAAAGATTTCAATATATGAAAGAAAAACAAATTGATTTTTCTAACCGATTACATCCCTGTAAGATTGTTTTGAAATAATTCGAAGCACCCTACTGTACCTACCTTGTATCGTCCCTGGGGAAAGCTCAAAAGATACGCATTATTACCATTAATTTCCCAATCCGAGATTTCGGAACCATTCCGAACTCAATTACCCCCGATCCATTAGCAAATATTGACGAGTCACTTCTCCGCCATTAAATCGTTACGTCTTTTTTATGCGCCGCCACCGGCCATCCGCCCCCGCATCTCGCAGATCGTGAGATGCGGGCGTTTGCCATTCTTCAAAGCAGTGTCACGCCGTCGTTTAAAAGATTTAAATAGTCTCCTCGCAGAGAGAAAAAGATGAAGACGACACACCCTAAAGGACTAGACACGGGCGAAGGAAATGTAAAAAGCGCCGCTGTTTAACTTTCACGGGTCTTACCAAGGATGAAGCTTGCATGGGGGTCCCCTTTTTTTAAAATCTTAATCACTTTGAGCCTGGCTCATCCGTACCGTATCGATTCCTGCACTTAAATAGGGAGCAGGAGATCATCCTGAACGTTGATCGGCCCTTTAGGACCGCCCCGATGCCAGTTATGATGATGATGGTGTGGGAAAGTGCCCATTGTGCTAACATGTGACGGTACGCCGCCAGTGCGTTCGCGTTTAGTTGAATTAATAGCAGACGCTTGCAATACAGTGCAAGTACGAAACGTACCAAACTTGCATTTAGCACGATCTTCTCTATAGTGTTTGCATCGAGAAATCTCGTCGTTGGTGCACGTGCATGCATCCACATAATGCAAACATCATTTCGGTATTTTGATTATGCTTATTCAGACGAATATGCGGGTGATAGGTCAGAGTACCTATCAGTTCAGATTTTGGTAAACGTATCTGTTTATGCAGTGTAACGAATTCAAGTTTGAAAACTAGTTCATATCTATAATGGACCAAAATTTTCATTTCTTGAGAAAATGTCCTAGTTTATAAACTGTTTTGATTTGTTATGTTATAAGAGCCCAAGAATAAACGATCAGGATTGTAGACTTCCGCGGTCTGAGTCAATGATATATTGATTTCCGGGTAGAAACCGCGTTGAGGACTTTGAAGCAGTCAACGTTTCGCGCTCTGTTGCAAGAGGCATCTTCAGGACTAAGTTATCAAACCAAGCGCTAAGAAGATACTGATACAGTATCGTCAAATTAGGGTCTGTTTTTATTACTACATATTTGAATATCATGTTCATATAACCATATTTATCAGATTATATTATATATTCAAGATGAATCTGTAAATTTATTATTATTATTATGTTATTATTATTACACGACAAATGTCACTATGTTCTTAAGATCCTATTGACAATAAATAACTGTAATTATTATTACTCAGTACACATGCAATAATAAATCATAAAATAGCAGAGCGGTTTGCAGAAGGACATGCATTTTCCAAGTATAAAACAAAATAAATATATTTCCAAAGACGATTACTACAAATACAAAAGACTGAAAAGATAATTAAAAAAATATGTTGTATTACTTGGTATATTGAAAATCAAAAAAACCAATTTGTATGTTATACCAGAATTTTTACAAAATACAAAAAAATACATGAAAACGTGCACTCGGATAAATACTGGTGGGGGCGTAAACCGCAATCTTCAAATCGACAACTATTTATTTATTGCTTTTACTTTGATTGATGTATACATATATATATATAAGGCCAGGAGATTTTCAAAAGCCAGAATGTCTTAAATTATATAAAATGACGTTTTCTTATCAGTTTTGTAGTATTGTGCCTATTTGTATTTTATTTTTATTATGCGTCCTTTGTTTATTTTGCAATATGTGTTTTCAAGCTATAAATTTATAATGAATTTATTAATAGTTACCATTCAATGCAATTTTATTAACTAAATTTTGCTGTATGTCTTCATAGATACGTACATAATGAATGAATGTATTTGTGAGCGTAGACAATGGTGCATTATTTAACTAGCACATAATTACAGGCGTTATGTGCGAGGCAAATACGTCGTTTTATGACTAATGCATTTCATATTTTATAAATTATTGATAATTTATGTAGTTAATAATAATAATAATAATAATAATAATAATAACCATGCATACAGTAAATGAATAAACCTTTTTTAAAAGTAATGCAACTGCATATTTCGATTTAGAAGGATTACATAAAGATGATGACATGAATTACTTTTAAATCATTGGAAAGTTGGTAAATAAGAAATTAGCAATTCAAAAATATTATTATCTTTGGATTTAGTGAAGTGAAATAGTTAAGCTTTCTTCAGTTTATTTATGTATTTTACACATTTTCTGAAAACACTCCGCGGACACGTAAAATCCAAGGTCGTACTTGAGTTATCTTTATCTTGGGCGGCAAAACATAGGCGGCATGATTGATTTTGACATCTCAGGTGGCCTTGTTACTATTTTTTCCTTTGTAGTGATTTGAAGCTGGAAGTTTTTTTGTTAGTATTGGTTAGTATGCCACATCACTCCAAAATGACTGCTTTCATTTTTCATGTAAAACTGGCGTTTCGAAATGAAAAGCGTTACTCATAATTATTATCGAAATTTTTCAATTGAATATTTTTAATTTAACCTGAACAACGAACAGCCAAGACCTGACCGTCATAAAGAATAACATAAAAGACAAATTCGCCAAAAATCAACAGCCAAAAGTGATGTAGGTTCATAAGGGAATCAGACAAAGTAAATCCTTCATAATGTCATCTATCAAATATGGAATCTAATAAGAAATCTAAAAGTTGCCATGGTTTCTCCACTATGTTTAAAGATAACTCAAAAACATAATTCGATCTTCCGCGTGCTATGTTTTTGTTACAAACATCCAACAACACTGCTTGTGGAGTAAGAACACCCTTTCAAAAGACGGCAACATTGTTACTGTGGTAAGTACGGGGAAAATATTTATGCGTCGATAGGTGGTGAAAATGCCGCTAGAGGGCGTCTGCGCGTGGCCTCCTTGACCCCCCGCCTCACTGGACGTTGTCGGCATGACAGACTGACATGACACTACGGGATGATAGGATTATCGTGGCTTAGCCGTGCCTGTACACCGACATGTCGAGTTCACATGGTATACACGGCAGAATAGACAGAGTGCGACTGTTCACACTGTACGCACACACTGCTGAAATGGCGCCACTGACACGTTTCAGCACACGTACAAATTCACGAGTCTACGCTCCGGATCCGCACGGTAAATTTACCATTCCGGTGGGTCGACCATCCCTCTCCGGATTATTTCATTTGGTTAAGGTCGTAATTGTTTTACCTTGATGCAAAAAATATCGTTTTGTCATTTTTTGATAGATGTGTGAGACGTTTTTAAGCATGACATTGGATTGATCTGTTGCACAGACTGTTGGTAATAATCAACAATTACCTATTGATTTTGTTATATTTTTTCCGGGTACATAGGCCAGGTTTTGATCTCCCTTATTTGAAGAGAACAGGGTGAAAAGGGAACAAGTTGGGTCAAAAAGTTTTAGGAAACAATTTGAAAGTTTTGCTGCTTTTTCTTACTCCTTACTTATGATATACACTTGCGTGCGAAAATATTGGTCCACCTAAAATGTAATAACGGGTGTTTTTTTAGAGGTATAGAACTTTAAAATGACATAAAACACAGATATATTGTATTAATTGCCATAAAATTGGCTTTATTTAAAAGACAATTCTTTACCATTTTTATTTGAATACGATTTCTGGCATATGGCCACCGCGACTGTCTCGGATGAGGTCCAATCGTGAGGTCCAATTTTGGATCACTCTCTGCAGCATTTGGGGCCGTATACCCACAATAACGCGGCGAATGTTGTCTTCAAAGTCGTCAATCGTCTCTGGCTTATCGGTGTAGACTAGCTACTTCACATACCCCCACAGAAAATAGTACAGCGGTGTTAAATCGCACGATCTTGGAGGCCAATTCACAGGTCCACAACGCGAAATTATGCGCTCACCAAACGTTTCCTTCAACAACTCGATTGTGGCACGCGCTGCATGACATGTTGCGCCGTCTTGTTGAAACCACAGCTCCCCCACATCAAGGCGATTCAATTCAGGAATGAAACAGTTATTGGTCATGGCTCTATAGCGGTCTCCATTGACTGTAACCCTCTGGCCGGCATCGTTTTTAAAGAAGTAAGGACTAATTATTCCACCAGCCAATACAGCACACCAAACTGTCAATTTTTCTGGATGTAACGGCGTCTCAATAATGGCTTGTGGATTATCTTCACCCCAAAAGCGGCAGTTTTGCTTATTGACGTAGCCATTCAACCAAAAATGAGCTTCATTGCTGAACAAAAGTTTCTTATGAAAATCGGGATCAACAGCAATCTCGTTTCGGGCCCATTCACCGAATGTACGCCGTGCCCGGTGGTCTTGCGGCTTCAGTTCTTGCATGAGTTGGATTTTGTAAGCCTGCAAACCAAGATCTTTCCGCAAAGTTTTCCATAAAGTGGATGGACACAGATCCAATTGTTGTGCACGATGGCGGATGGACTCATTCGGGTCTTCCTCGATGCTGCGCTCTACAGCAGCAATAGCTTCTTCGGTACGCACTGTACGACGTCTCAGAGGATGCGTGTTGCCATTTAGAGTAAACGTGGTGCGAAACCGTTTGACGAACGGAACCCTGTTTTTCGAAATAAATCTGCACAATTTGCATGCGTTGTTCAGGCGTTAGTCTATTCATGAAGAACTGGCAAACCAAATTAAAGATTATTCACATGGTAGCTGACAAAATGGCGGGCAATGAAAAGAGTGTTGCCAACTTAAAGTTCTATACCTCTAAAAAGACACCCGTTATGTGAACTTTAAAGGTAAGTATCTTTTGAACCAATTGTTAAATTGGTTCAAACAACAGCGCGGGGGAAGTATTTTTATTGAAGTGTTAATTATGAGCATGGAATTAAGGTAAGTTTCTTTTATCGAAATTTTCTTGTATTAGGTACTCAATGAATGGAGAAAAGTATATTATAAAAAAAGTATTTTATTGTAAAGGAAGTGGGGATATTAAGCATAAAGATCGCAAAAGCTTTCAGGTGTTCATCTCAAAAAATAGCGACATTCTAAAAGTAGATTTTCTAAATTTTCGAAATTCTAGGGTTTAATAAACATCGGGGAAAAAATATTTATTGTATATTGTGATATGATTTTGACTTGGGTTGGTTAGCTTTTAAGAAGAGAATATATTTTTTTTAAATTTTTATGATATTGCAAAATTTTATTCAGCACAAAGAAATCTACCAAAATCGATCATTATTTGTCCATCATTAGTTGTAAGCAATTTTGGCGAATTATGTGAATCGCAAATCATTGACAATCATTGATAAAATCATTGAATCAATCTTCTTTTGCAAGAATTAAATTACAGCCCAGCTACTCTCTTCCTGTGCGCTCTTTAATTTTCTCAGCCAGTCTCAGGTGATGGTCGTGGATAAATTTGATAGGCAACACAAAAAGCTTGCTGTAGACGCATATGACGTTCTTTGTCTCAAATAGGGATGAGTCGTTCGCGAACGAACCGTTCAAAATGAACGGGTCAAATGTCTGAACCGTTCGAACCGACTCACCGCTGGTATAGTGACCCGTTCACTTGGCTCATTTCTGCTCAAGGCATAGACTGCTCAAGGCAGACACATGCCAGCTTTTTGCGACGACGACGACGGCACTGGCGCGGCGGCGTCTTTGATGTACGTGTTCGTTTGTTTCCAGTGCCGCGTAAAGTATTATGGAAAAATTATTTCGTTTATTTCTGGTTTGATTGAAGAATGAAGATTCGTCAACATATTATGGATATGCCCAAATATAGTCGCTGCGTTTTAAAAACTGGTCAAGCAGAATGTAAGATATGAGATTTTTTTTGCGGTAAAATTGATGAGAATTGAGAATTTTATAGTATTGTATAAATTCGGTAAAATAACCTGTCGAAAATCCCTTAGTAGTGCCTTAGTAGTATTTTTTATAAGATCCATTTTTTTTGTTGTTACTGAGGAGGTAATTTTTATCAGCATAAACTACAAGAAAAAATATCAGAAAAATCCAGTTCTAAGGCGCGTCGGTATATTCGCACAAATCACCTCCTGCCACAAAGGGACGCTGCGATGACTGAACGAAGATAACAGCAATGCGCGCGTCCCGTGTCTCGTTCATTTTGAACGGTTCGTTTGCTAGATCCGTCTATAACCTATATGAAATTCGTCCATTTTGAACGGTTCGGTCGCTCGGTCGATCCATATGAAAGTCGTTCATTTTGAACGGGTCTGATTGAACGGGCCACTTTCCTGCTCCGGTTCGACTGAACCGGCTCACTGAAATGACCGAGAATGCTTATCCCTAGTCTCAAATAAGGCTTACTTTATTAAAAAATATGGACATTCACAACTTGCGTTCGCTAGGAAAACCTCTGACAAAACATCTGGATGTGAAGCAAAAGAAAAGAATCGCGGACAAAGGCGTCCGATTTCGGTGGCTAATAAACACGAAATGGTAAAACGTCAGTAACGGGTACCGGGGGCCCGCTATACGATTTATCATCATCTCGGTCTCCTCAGCAGCCAGCCAGAGTTTCTCTTTGTAGTACGTGGAGATTCTGGTAGAGGGAGAGCGGGCCTGTTGTGTCTGAGCGAGAAGTGAAGTAGTCTTGAGGCCGCCACGGTAGCACATCATCATTAATGAGCAAGGCTGATGTTCCCAGCTGGCCGGTTCACAGGCTTGCGTTGCCTGCGGCGTCGAAAGCCGCCCCTTTGCGCTCCCACCTGCCCCCGAGCCGCGACCCGACACGGACCCACCCCTCTCCGTCCGATGCATAGGTGATTTAGTTACTCTGTTGTAGTTTACACCACACCAAACAAATTCGATCATTCGAGCTCCGCTGCCAGGTTAAGCTACGCTTATCTGAAGCATTAATATTCGCAATTTTTGGGGAAAAATATTGAAAAAAAGAAAATATTTCGTTTAGTTGCCCAACCGTGTATAACATGGTTTCTTAACCTTTTTGTAGTTACGGACCACTTTCCAAATTTGAACAGTCCGACGGACCCTTTCCAAACTTAATTGTAGGGAAAGAATACAAGACATTTTGGAAAAAACACACGTTTATTTATTGTTGAGGCAATTTAAAGATTAGCGTGTGATCTTTGTTTAATTGGACGCCTGCCGCTCGACAAGCACAAATTTATCACATATGACGTCAAGTCGGTTACGATTTTTAGTTTTAATGTGACACTAATAATGAGAACTCTGCCTTGTAAACGGAATTAATATGAACATTGCTCTTTTAGACTTTAACAAAGAGAGGCTGTCCTAAACTACACTAAAATCACAAACATCCTTTGCGTTAAATTCAGCTCGCAATACTGCTTTAGATCTCATGTCAATTAAATCATTTTAAATAAGATCATCGTCATCGATTTCATTCATATCAATCATAAACGGATTCCGCACCCAAGTCTCCTGGTTAAGGCTTCCTTAATTAATAAATATTTTGTTAATACGGTAGCATAGGATAAGTACGTTATAAATAACAACAATCAAACAGATTATACAGGGTGTCCGGAAAGTAATGGGACCCAGCTTAACCGTATATTCTTGATGTCAAATGGGACCGATTAAACCAAAAATCCCATAGTAAAAAGTGCTTCCTTAAGAAGTTATAAGGTGTTAAAGATAGAAAATATATTTCTTGTTTTGCGTATATTTCAGAAAAGAAACGGCCGATCAAGCTGAAAAGTGGTAGCCTTAGGCTTTTGGAAACGCGAAACATGATAACAGTATTATGACGTTTGCATATTGTAGAGGGAGCTGTCGGCAGCTTTTCTGGGGGAATAATAGTATGATACTTTTATTATTATTATGACTTTGGGCGGGACGACTAAAAATTATGATACGGACGTTAATTTTACGTAAAAAATGTTTACCTATTTTATGGCGATAAAGTCCACCGTTTTCAAGAAAAACGCAATTAAACGTACTGTGTATTTAATAACTGTAGATTATGCACTGTTATTCTATTAAGTTACTATGTGTCAAACATAAATGCATCTGTGTTAGTTTGCTTAACAATACTGTATTTAATTGATTATTTCACAGTTCATTACATATTTGTGGTATTTTATCACAAAAAAAAATATGCCTCGGCAGAATTTTTTTTCAAACTCGGAAATGACCGATATGGTTACTGTTTATGCTCAAGAGCAATTTAATGGAGCAGCATATGAATCCTATTGTATAAGATTTGCAAAGAACGATTATTGACGTAGGAAATGAAATTAGAAATAACTTTGAGTCATTTTTTAGAGTACGACAAAACTTAGGAGAACGTTGTTAAAGATGTGTTGAACTAAACGGTGGACATTTCGAAAACCTTATAAATTTATAAATAAAGAATAAGTGAAAATTAAGTTTAATTTTTGATAATGACATAGCTTTTAGCAAATACACAAAATGTTTAATTGCGTTTTTCTTGCAAACGGTGGATTTTATCGGCATAAAATAGGTAAACATTTTTTATATGAAATTAACGTCCGTATCATAATTTTTAGTCATACCGCCCAAATTCATAATAATAATAAAAATATCATAATAATACTACCCCAGAAAAGCTGCCGACAGCTCCCTCTACAATATGCAAATGTACTAATACTCTTATCATGTTTGGCTTCTCCAAAAGCCTAAGGGTACCAATTTTCAGCTTGATCGGCCGTTTCTTTTCTGAAATATACGCAAAACAAGAAATATATTTTCTATCTTTAACACCTTATAACTTCTTAAGGAAGCACTTTTTACTATGGGATTTTTGGTTTAATCGGTCCCATTTGACATCAAGAATATACCGTTAAGCTGGGTCCCATTACTTTCCGGACACCCTGTATATAGAAATAGAAAAATTCTAGCGAAACAAATATAGATACCGCATTCTTCCCTAGGGTCGAGTAGTGTCAATATTCATAAGGAACTTGTTAAAAATGCCGTATCTGGTCGTCTACATTTTGGACAGGAAATTCACATATATTGGGGAAAGTTTTCGGGTGAAGTTTTTTCCGAGAACGTCCTGTGTTTGTAGAAATCAGATTTATACTTTACCGCGCGGTTAATTATTGTTTACTCAATAATAAAATAGAATACACAAGACGAAATCAATACTGTCAAAACTAACAAGCCGTATCTTGCTACAAAATCCATTGCATTATAATAGGCAAAAATGCGACATGTGCAAGAATGCGGTATTTAGGCCGGTCACAGTGCAATGCTGACGGCGGCGCAAACTGTCGGCGCGGACCGCTATATCAACAGGGATCTATGAGGGCTGCAGTGCAACGCCGACCGTCAGCGCCGCGCCGTCAGCCCTCATATATCGCTGTTGATATAGCGGCCCGCGCCAACCGTCAGTGTCGCACTGTAACCGGCTTTACGTGCAGATGCCGCGTTTTATAATAATAATAATAATCCACGCCTTAACATCCCCCAACAGCTTTCGCCACTACGGGGGCATCGGCAGGCCCGAATTATTATTATTACGGCCCGCGTCTGTGGCACGTCTTAAGTTGTTTGGCTTTCAGCATTCGCCAGGGAGTAAAGGAAAACCACAGAAAAACCTTTACTCTGAAAGCAGGTCGTGAGGTTCGAACTCACGACCCCCAGACTGATAGCCAAGCGCTTTACCACTGGGCCACAGTCTGGCTAACCGCAGTATATTACATTTGCCAGGCTTTTGCGTCGTATTGGAATAGAAAGAAGGTACCGCGTGTGTAAAACATGTTAAAAATTATCAAATCTAAGGCTCTTTTGGTACCTACTTTCCTATAATCAATCTAAGAAAATATAGAAAGTAGAGACACCCGGCTAGGCAAGATTCAACAGTCCGCTGTTGCTCAACAGTGCCACGAGTCAAGACACAATGAATTTCGATGACGTGAAGATGTTGGCAAGGGTGGGTATTTATCATCGAAGGCTTATTAGAGAAGCCATCGAAATTTACAAACACCCTGACAACATCAATCGCGAGGACGGCACTGACATTAGTAGGGTCTGGAAATCGATCCTAACGCGGTCAGGTGGAAAAGCACATGGGAGCGGCAGCTCCAGATGTGGGCAGTGAGGTGTAAATTTAGGTATATAAGGGAGATTTTATTGGTAGGTCTTCAGTATTCAGTTAGCTATGAAGAAGCGAGCACCATGGTTCGCGAAACGTCAGCATTTACAAATCTTGACACACGGCATAATCCGTGCCCACGAGCCATGGACAAACGTTAAACGTTGCACTGTGTGTAATTCAAAACCTACCACTAAATTTTGATCGGACTTTTACCTATGCATTCCACAAACTCCCGTAAATAATCCAGACTCTCAGATCAGAATTTTTTTAAAATTTTATTCGCTCATATTTGTTTGTTTATGTATTTTTAGCGTGCAGCAGCCCCGATGCACAGTTAACATTTAACGTTTATGTTTTAAACTTGTATTGAAAGTATTTCTTGATTTTGAGGTATGAACTATACATGTACGTACATGTTTTTAATGATTTTTATTGTTAACGCAATAATTGTGATACCAAGATGCATGTGGGGCCAATTTGTATGAAAGGTTATTCGTATTACATTAAAATTATATCAGATTTACCTACACCACTGTCCGTTTTATTTCTGTTATAGGAGAAGTTATTTACAATCTAAGCCGAATTTTTATGAAAATATCATAAATGTTTTTAAAATGCAGAAAGGAGCATTGAGATATCATATAAATAATATTGTTTACTGATCGTTTTGTGTTTTTCTGGCTGTTAGCTGATGATGATTTGTTGATCGAAACTAGTACTAAAAAAATATTCTAGCAAAATTAAAATATTCATTTAACTCCTATCCTTTATTAAACATTTTTACCTTATGGACCTGTACCAAAGTAACTATTGTATTTATTTTGTTGTTGTTTAAGTGTACATTTAGTATACCTAAGTTGAATTTTTCGAAATTTTGATATTTATTCTCCATACATAAGCACATAAGGTGTGCTTATGTACAAATGCACCGCACGCCACTGGTATTACACGTTCTAGTGCGGAACGCTACGCAGTCATATAGTATGTGCTCCGCAGTATCGGGTGCTTCATCTACAGGCGTCCGGCCGGGGATTGTTTGACCGTCCGGGGGAAATTACCCTGACTGTATTTTAATTTAAAAGTGCAGAAATTCTCTCAATATATAACCCTGGTTATATAAACTCCCTGACTCCCTGGAAACTCCCTGGAGTTTCCACTGTTTTGTTCGGAAGTATCGAAAAGTATGATTTTTAGATTTTTAATTTCGTTTAAATAAGCTAACATATTTTATTGTTTTAGTAGTTATTTTTTTTTTACATTTTTTAGTTTTGTTTAGTGCAATAATAACACTGTAATATGTAACACATTAATGTAAACTTCTTTTTAGATTAAAAAAAAAGAAAAAAAAAGCTTATGCACTATATATTCTTAAAAATAAAAAAAAAATGTGTTTTAAGGCATTTCATAGTTGCGTCCGGTTTTTGTCCAAATTTTTAAAAGGAGATGCCCTGAGGCGGGCAAAATAAATAAGGCCCTAGGAAAGCATAATATACTTATAGAATACGAAGAATATTATTTAATTATATTCTATTTTTATTGGCGATGGACATAAGTGCGCGTAAGGCATCATAGGGCATCTAAATTATTTGTTACCCAACAATTTATGAAATTTTTAGTGTCAGTTCTTAGATGAATAACATGTTGGACTACCTTTAGCCAAACAAAGTTAGGTTTGTTTGGATAAACAAAATCGCGAGGAAAAGATCTTGTTTTCGGAACTGGCTCTTAAAATCAATACTTTTCTGAATTTTCATCGAAAATATATTTTAATTTCTTACCACCCCTACAGTGGAACATTATCATAACAAATTTTATCATGTTTATCGAAAAAACAAAAAAAAATTATCGAAATAAGATCATAATCACAGTGTGCACACCTTTCTACGTCACTCAGTATATTACGAGCGAAAATTTACGGTTCAACGGACCAACAAATCCCCGATGCTTCCATTGAATTTTCACCTGCACATTTAATAGCGAAGTGATCCGAAAATGCACGTTAATACCTCTTTTCAGCAGGAATTCATCTACCCCTGCATTTTCTCTTTTTTTATACGTGGAGTGTCTCGCTGGCAATCACTTGGGGATCAGAGGTCTTCTCGCAAATGAACGCATAATGCACCGCATAATGGGTGATTAAAATTCCGCTAGAGGCGCGCCTCAAGCCACCATCACGATCCTGACACCGGTATCGGGGGTGCTCCGTTCCCGGGGCTGCCATTGCTGAAGTAATCCAGGGAGGATTACAGCGTTTGCCATTAATCAAACTGCGGATACCGGAGGCGACGGAAAGAGCGGACCCAGTCGAGAGGTTGAATTCGAGACGCGTCACGCAGTTGAAATGTTGACGCCAACGCGTCGAAATTCAAACACCAATTACAATTTATGTAAAAAGTTTAATTACAATTAATGGGGATGATAGTTATAGAAAGAGCAGACGGAAAAATGATAAAAGACCGAGAAACTAGCAGATAGAAGATGACGATGAAGACGATTCGAAAGGACAAGTCACGAAAAAAGCAAGAGCAGATAATTAAATAACGGCGACAGAAATAAAACGAAAAAAATACAACCTAAAGAAAACATTGCAACAAAAAAATGCAAAAATAATCACAAAATATTTTAGCAGAAAAAGCGATAACGCAAGATAGATACACGACAGACAGTTGAAAATTATTGAAAATTGACAGAAAGGACAAACACAAACATAGAATACAACATAGGAGCAAAAATGCACGGTACATGCAATGGAGCAGCTGATTATATTTTTCATATTTGTTGAAATTTTTGCATAGCTTTTAATAAAAGGCTTTTTACTCTTATGAGCTTTTCATAGTTTTGGTAATACCCTTACATTAGGGTGGTTCAAATTGGCTATTTTTATTTAGAAAGCAACGATCCCCCCAAATCGTTTCTAAATCCAAAAGAAGTGGACAGGTATTTGTTTTTTTTTCGAAATTTTGTTTCTTAATGGTGTCGAGGCCTCAAATTTACATAAGAAAAAGCATGGGGAAAAACATTTTTTGGTATTTTTCGAATAATTGTTCGGGGTTTAGGAAAACTTAAGACTAAAGTTATAGGGCTTGTAGAGCACTTTCCAGGGAAGAATTTGACCTATCATACATATGTATTTGATGCCCCCAACCCACCCCCACAGTGCCCTGAAAACTACCACTAAATGAAAAAATTTAGATTCTTCAGAAAATTGACGCTTATTATTTCAGTCTCTTTTTTTCTCATAGAAATCATTATTATAAGTCTAGTGGGATGTTTATAAACATTTGTCAGATAATTTCCATTTATTTAAACAAATTCTATTTGTTTAAATAATACGTTTTTCTCGAAAATCCGTCTGAATTCTGTTTTCTGAGTTCGATATGGCACTTTATTAGCTTAGAGAGACGTTATTCATTAAAAAAATCCTCCTATTGTTTAAACAATAAATTATTATTCATTTTCAACTTTTTTCTAATAATGGCAGAAAATTCAGCATTTTTGAGAAATTAACTTATAAATTTCATGTTCGAGATATCTTGCCTATATTATCTAATAAAACCACATTTGTTTAAACATTTTCAGACAGCAACAAATCAATATTATCTTGCGACACACAGTGGTAGGAAATAAGAATAAGAAATGCAGAAAGAAATATGATTAATAAAATTGCTTGACTTAGGAAATTTAATATTTTTTAAAGAAATGTAACGCCCCAATTTCCCGAAAAAAGGATTTTAAATCAATTCAATTTTTTCGAATAAATGATATTGAAAACGAATAATATTTTGCTTAATAATGATTTGAACCAGGTCCCAGGTCCCTGGTTCAAATCCAGGTTGTGGCTGTAATTTTTAATTTATTTTAATATTTACATACCACCTGTATATCACCATTATGCATTTAAATAATATTTTATTCTTTAAACAATGGAATTTATCCCAAAATATAAATGATGTCACTTGACAATAACACTTGACCAGACCAGAGAAAATGAATGTCTGGAGAATAGCAAAAAATTTTTTTAAACATATGGAATTTGTTTAAACAAATATGGGTTTATTAGCTAATAACATAGGCAAGATACCTCGAACATGAAATTTATAAGTTAATTTCACAAAAAAAACTGACTTCTACCATAATTAGAACAACAGTTGAAAATTAATAATCATTGATTGTTTAATAAATAATGTCCCTCTAAGATGATAAACTGCCATTTCGAACTCAGAAAACAGATGTCCGACGGAGTTTCGAGAAAAGCGAATTATTTAAACAAATGGATGTTGTTTAAACAAATGGAAATTACCTGACAAATGTTTATCAACATTCAACTAGAGTTATAGTAATGATTTCTATGAGAAGAAAAGAGAATGAAGTGATTAGAAGTGTCAATTTTCTGAAGAATGTACATTTTTCTTTTAACGGTAGTTTTCAGGGCACTGAGGAGGTAGGTTGGGGGCATCAAAGCCATATGTATAATAGCTCAAATTCTTCATTGGAAAGTCCTCTACAGCTCCTATAACTTTAATCTTAAGTTTTCTCAAACCCCGAACAATTATTCGAAAAATACCAAAAAATGTCTTTTTTCCCATGCAATTTCTTATGTAAATTGAAGCATCGATAGGCACCATTAAAAATCAAAATTTCGAAGAAAGAAAAATTCGTGTCCACTTTTTTTGGATTTGGAAACGATTTGGGGGGATCGTTGCTTTCCATCATCACAAAAATGTTTGCAATGCATTTTTGAACCACCCGCAAGCATATAATTACATTAATTACATATATGAATATTAGGTTTAAGACAATACAGAAACTCTTTACTGTAATAAAATTTTCTGAAACTTTGATAATAAAAGTTGTCCCCATTTGCGTCCGAGTTAGTGCCGGACCCTGTGTATGCTTGTTAAATGCTATTTCACTTATTTCGCAGATACTGCGAATTGCTGTATCTACACAATTAAAAAAATACTTGTATTGTCGCTCGGAAATGCTATTGAGTCAATAAAGTAGGTATAAAAGGATTTTTCAGCATACTGATTTCTATGTATGTACTCCCGCGCCTCCACCAGAATGGTTGTCATAGAATATTTCATTAAATCAATGATTAATATAAACAATTTCAGTTTTGGCAATACTGAAGGTGGTTGCATAACCTTTCAGCAGATTTGAAAACGTATCCCTACCGAATACCTTGACAATATTGGCGGATTTATGACAAACATTAATAATTTTAAGACTTCTTCAAAACCCCATGTTTCAGAAAATTGGTCATGCATTCCAATCTAGTGATATCAAAAATATGCGACCAAAGATGCTCAGTAAAAATTAAGTCTGCTAAGGACGTATATTTCAGTTTATAGGGGAAACTGGTAAGGTGCTCCATAATGGGGGTCGATTCAGGTTCTTAGGCGTGAAATGGGATGAGTCGGTGACTGTACGAAGGTACGGAGGGCGAGAGGGTGTGTGTGGGAGAACGCGGATCGCTTTCACGCGGATTTGCACTCTCCTCGGTGGCCGCTGATCCTTGCTCGGTTTGAACGCCGCTAATGGGGATTGGCGGAGCCGTAAATAGAGCGGCATTGAGCCTTCTTACCCTTACGAACGGTTATGTCCCTTCCGCAACCCATCTCCATTGCCACTAACCCCTTCCCTCGCCCCCTCGCGCCAGATGAACACGTTCACGTGAATAACGCATCAAGGGCTCAATGCCAGCAACCCTTCTCCGAATTTCTGACAAAAGGATTCCTAGGAAATCATTAAGGTGTTAAATTAGTCAATTACTGACTAACAACAAGCAAAATTTTCACTAATTTGTACTTGGTGGAGGTCCTGAATTCAATTTAAATCCTTAGTTAGCTTAAGATTTCTGTCCACTCAAATAAACTCCCATTCACTCTTGCCTACATAAAGGATTC
Source organism: Aphodius sticticus (assembly GCA_963966075.1). Lineage (NCBI taxonomy): Eukaryota > Metazoa > Arthropoda > Insecta > Coleoptera > Scarabaeidae > Aphodius > Aphodius sticticus. The sequence continues at coordinate 18,143,952 of OZ014513.1, read as the reverse complement.
TTAAATTGCAATAACAATCTATCCTTTCTGTTAAAATTAGGCCGTGTTTTTCCAGCTGTACAACATGAGCGCGGCCCAAGGAAGCCGAAGATCCAGCCGAATTCTGGCACGCAGTTGCACCATCATCCACCTGTTAGTTCTGCGATGCAACACCTGTCGATGGCTGAGGCGAAGATGGTACCACCAACTGGACTTCATTTCCCAATTTTTGCCCCACACCATCACCTGAAATCCCTGAATTTGCCTCCTCCGCCACCTCCTCAAGTTTCTAGTCCAGGCTCTCAAGTTGATGGAATGCCACCACCACTCTTCCATCCTCAAGCTTTACCCCCACCGCCAGGACTACTACATATTTTGATGTCCGCAGAAAAGTGTCAGGTAAATATCACGTTTTTCATCATCATAATTAAAAGATACGGTTAAATTTAAAATAAAAACTGACTACTGTGACTGGTGATACTATGACAACGTACTGTCGTCAAAGTTTAGATTTCACAGGTTAACAAATTCTGTCAAAGTTAATTTCGTTTTTTATGCTCGCGATGGTACTGCATCAAGCCATATTTTCCTAAAAGAAAATGTGGAATATGTCAAAATGTAAGGCATTCTTTGATTCCCTAGAAAAAAGCAACCTAACCGAATTTTCTAAGTACTAAGTGAGATTTAGAAAGTTTTCAGATAGTTTAATTATTTAGAGGCATTTTGAGTGCATCTAGTGTGGTTTCTTGACAAACCATCATGCATATCATATTTGTAGGGACACAATAAGTTTTGAAGTTGGTCATGGTGAAGATGGTCATATGATGACCATTAAGGCATAAATACAGAACGTCAAAAAAGTCTAAGATTCTAAAATTAGCGGTTAATGCCTCACGTCAGTCACGTCGTCAATAACTTGGATAGGGTTGACCTGAAAAGGAAATGTGGCAACACTGAATGCAGCTGATCTGGCCATTGGTATTCTGCGTCTTACATGTACCATACAATCATATGCAATTGACCATTATATGGAAAATCGGGCTCTTTTGGACAAAAGTCTAGGTCAGGGGCTCTCAACCTTTTAGGTTCCGTGTACCACCTAAAAAATATCCAAATTTCTTCGTACCACCACCCTTTATACAAAATGCATATTAATACAGGGAAAGAAATAATCCAACTTATTTATTTTGTAATAACATAATAACGTTTATACCAAAAGTTCACTTGGTAAAAACATATTGTCGTCGAAACCAATAGAAATAGAAATAGATTTAGAATTATAACAATAAAAATTATATAACAAAATTTCATTTGGTATACAAAAGTAAAATAAAAACACGTGAAATACCCTTGGGGTTGTTTTGCTAAACCAATTTTTTGTAAATAACATGATCTGTGTCAATTAGTTTCAAGCTCAAATTTAGCTCAATCATTATTTTTGGCTTATGTTTGTTGTTTAAATATAATATTGATGAAAACCCATACATAAGTTTTACATAAATCAGTAGCGCAAAAAGGCATTAGAAATCTAATAGCTTAATCTGCAGTTTCTTTAAAATAATTCTTCCTCTGGATCCAAAAAAAGGTGTTTGTAATAATTTGAAATTCTTCTATTAGCGCTGTGTGTGAGGAAATGTCTATCAAATGTTCTTTTTCTATTAGGTTGTAAAGTATCGTATTTACATACCTTTTAGATTTCTGATCCAATTTTCATTGTCATAGATTTGGGAAAATAACTATTATTTTTTAAACAGGTGCAATCAATAATTTTCTTTATATCCGACTAGTTCATCATTGATGTTTCCCATATTTCTAAATGAACCTTTGATCCCTGCAAAACTAAATTCAATTCATACAGCTATCAAAACATATCAGCTAAATATGCTAACCGGGCCATCCACAATTCGTCAAAGAAAGATTTTTTGAATTCGAAATTCAAGAATCAGGACGGCGGAGCCTGGTACAGAATACTACAGCCTACTGTGGCCCAGAAATTAGCGAAATTAGCGTTTTTAAGAAAAACTTCTGATTTAAGTTCGAAAAGACGATTCAAAACTTTACCTCTCGAGAGCCATCTGACATCGGAATGTAACAAGAGTGACTTCTGTTGCTACCGATCTCCTGACATAATATTGAAAACATTCGTGAACTGAATGCTCGACTTTTAACTGCAATTCTTTTTTATTAAAGCCGGAGCTCGGGCTCAGTGCAGACACCAGTGCATTTCGCTCATGGTATGGAATTGTAAAACATAAAATTGTTAAGAAATTTGAATATTTCACCAGTTGTTCTTTCGAGCAGAGGTTTACAAAATAATTATTCCTCTGCAATTTTCTCTTCCACCTCGAATCGGGTAAATACTAATATAATTGATAAAAATTAGTTATGTCAGTATTTCATCTAACTGTAGCGCAAAATACTAACTATGATTTATCTTTTTAACTACACTTCCTTTTACACAATGTGCCATTTGAAATACGTCTGCGTACGGTAATGGGTATTATCTGATTTGACCGCTATAATTTTGGGCGAAACAATTTAACAATCATCTGAATAAATATGATTTTAAGTTTGGTACCTTTAGCGTACCACCTGGAAGTCCTTTGCGTACCACCAGTGGTACGCGTACCACCGGTTGAGAACCCCTGGTCTAGGTTGTTGGGGTTATCAAACCTTATGTTCAGATAATTTGCTCGAACACTGTTGAAGTTTTACGTGCCACATGGCAAGAAATATCTTCTTTTAACTCCAACATAACTCCAATTCGGCCACGCTCAAGGTTTTGTAATTGACGATCTTGTACGTCGCCACGATGCTTGCTAATTTTGCTTACTTAAAAAAATCCCTTTAATATAAATCTCACCAATATGTGTTCATATATTTTCTAATTAACACTATTCTTTCTTCAGTTTCAGAACGTTGTAAAAATATTCGATGTACGTGTAACAATCAGATATAATATGTGTCATTGTAACGCTTCACTTTTTTGTCGGTTCTAGGAGATGCTATGGAACAATAAGATGCAACAAGGGGAATCGTCATCAGAGATGAGTCCCAGATTGAGTATATCTGGTGCAGGAGGTCTCTCCCTTCAACCAAGCCCTACTCTGTCGCTGCCTTTGGCGCCCAGTTGGGAAATGTTACAGGTGAGTCAGCTCCGTTCTCTTCTGTTATTTTATTTCGAGTTTTAATTAAGGACTGGATGCGGGACCGGCTTGATAGTACGGGGCCAATACGGTGCACTTTTTATTATATTCTTTCGCTCTCGTTGTTTTTATATTATGTTTTTCGATGCCCTCAGGGCACTTAACTCATCACGGTGCTTTCGTGAATGTGCCCGCAAAAGGTAGACAAATTGAATATAAACAAACTTCAACCTTGCTGTTATGATGTTGTTACGGTTGGGTAAACGTAAAATGAGAAATGAAGCAAAAATATTGTATGCTTTACTGCTCTAGAATGTAGAAGAATACGTCGATCTTTGATATGGAGAGAAAATACTCAGATTGATGAAAATTAAAGTATTTTTATTTATATCGTTGATAGGAATTCGTGAATATCGGCTACCTATTCAAAGTGAGTTTTCTCTAGAACCGATAATCCGATTTTGATCATTTTTGCATTCAGTTGTAGCTTGCTATATTTAGAGCATCCGCGAGAGCATCAGCGACAACAACGTATTAACTTCCGTTGGCTTTCACGTTCAGCACAATTTAGAAAATAAAGTCTTCCAGGTTATGCGATGCCTAAAAATTCGTAATTGCTGACGTGTCGCGAACCATTTCTTATTATCTATTAAATAAGACAATTTCACTGTGAAAAACGTTCATGTGAAAAACCTATGCTTCAAAACTGGTAATCTGTTTTTAAAACTGAAATATTTCAAAATATCCTTTACAAACTTGTTACTGACAAATGAAGCTACAAAAGAATAAGAGAATGTCGACATGAACATAATATTAGTGATGCGTTAATGTCTTTCGTTTGCTGTATTTTGATTGCCAATATACATTCAGACCAATTCAGACATTTAGTTGAGTCATTGAAAATAGTTACCTAACAATGACAGGCTACATATTTTCTTGTGAGAATGTAATTTATACAGTATGATCCGCGATTGTTTGTTATTTGTGAATTACTGATCAGTAATTAAGTTAATTTTAAAATAATTTTCTCGAATGTCATATCTACATTTATAGAGATTTTCAGATTTTTTTCCATCACAGTAACAATTGATTTAATATAAAAGTCGTACGAATTTCTATTATAGAAGTAAATTTTCTTTAAAATGCAGTAAAAACGAAATATACGAGAAAGAAAAGTCTTAAAAATAAGCAGGTATTTGTTGTTTCTCAAACTTCTTCCAAACTTTATAAACTACATGTCTGTTATGATTATTATTATAAAGTAATAATTGTAAAAGAAATTGTCGAAGTAACAACTTGTCATTCGCAGTCTTAACCATGTCTGCGCTGGTGTGTGACTCATATGCCTGAAATCTGAACAACTGTATCATAAATCTCATTATTGGCCGATATAATATGATGTCAAGTTTTCATATTACGAAAACTTGAAAGTCTTATTAGAATACTATCAAACGATACTACACACAACGCTTTGCCGTAGGAAATTCTGAAGCTGAGGCACTTATCTTTAAATTCTGAAGGTAGGCCTATATTATGCTATTCTTTTCCTGAAGCTTGAATGACTTGAATGATGTATACGAAGCCACGAATAAGTGTAAATATTATTAGAAAACACCGGCTCTGATCTACGACTAATTTTAATTCACTTTTTAGTAGTTGTTTTATGAAGTGTAACAATTCTTCTGTCAACAAAAAGCGAAGAAAATGGAGCCCAAATTGCTTATTACGTCGTAATAGATTAAATTACATTATCTTTTATTAACAATGAAGTTTTAGAAGACGACCAAGACTCGTATAAAAATTGGTTAAGAATGGACAACAAATTATTTGAAAAATTGCAGTCTTGTCAAAGATAAAATAACAAAGCAAAACCACAATTACGTTAGTGTATTTCATCAAGATTTCGGTTGATGGTCACACTTAGATTTATTCCTACAGGGGAATTATTTAAAAGTTTGTCATACAAAATTTGTTTCATCGAAATAATAAATTGTTTTTTAAAGTTAATTATTTATTTCTTCGACAAGTTGTGGGTTATTACAGGAATATTTTCTTGGGTTCTTGGAACACCATGTCGCTGTTGATGTCATCTTGTCTGTTGTCGCCAACCGCGTTGAAGTAAATTAAATTCCTGAGCATGCACGAAAAATATGGTGTGAGAAAAATTAATGACTTTTACAAAACCATTTTACTATTACAAATGAAGCGGTAATGAAGTGGTTAAAATAAAATTGATCCACATATCTACCAGCTAAATTTGCCTAGAGTGACTGAAATGCCACCCCCACGTGGTCGCAATTCGTCGCAGGAAAGTAGGAGTTTCCAACTTGACTTGTCGGCGCGAAGGGTGACTTCTCGGCGCGTATCCCAGTTGGCCGCCCCAAAAGCCAACCCCGAAACGCGCGCCGCCTACTTTTCATTTACATAACCAGCGCTCAACTCATGTACCCCCTAACAATTTTCCAGGAGACTACTGCTCGTCTACTATTTATGGCTGTACGATGGGTGCGGACGTTGCCTCATTTTCAAACGCTCAGCAAGCACGACCAGCTTCTTCTGCTGCAAGAATCCTGGAAGGAGCTGTTCCTCTTGCATTTGGCCCACTGGTCCGTACCGTGGGACCTCTCAGCTCTGCTGGGATGCACCCAAGCTAGGGATAGACTACCGACTGATTTGCATACTGCGAGTGAAATAAAAACGATTCAGGTTGGTACCTACTGCTCAGCTTTTTGTTTTTCTGTAGGGTACCATTTTTTCAGCACGGCAAATTAGGCTTTCTCATGACAAATTCATTTTTGATGTTGCTTATATGCTGATTTCGTAATGTGTACAAGTCGCTGTATAGAAAATAACATTTATCGTACAAGTTATTTTCATAAATAACAATCTTTACTACAGAAAAATACAACTTAAAGTTTACCTAAAGTTTATTAAAATAACACTAATATTTAAATGAAAGGAAATGAATTGGTATGTTGCAAATTTGTGATAGTAACCTTTAGGTCGTATTTTCTTAAAGTAAACATTGTTATTTATGAAAATATCGGGATTGGACATAAAAAAATAGAAAAGTTTTAACTATGAACTTAATTTGAATTATTTAGGATTTTGACGTTATTAGTAAACAATCCCAAGTGGTTTTATGTTAAAAAGATGGTACGGAGATATCTCGTTAATGATGCATGGATACAGTGGATAAGTATGTGTGTACGACTGGCTGTGACCGAAATCCAAAATTATCTTATTCTTGCGTTTTCTTTTTTTTTATTCTAAGGGTCCCTCTATACGTCACCTTGTTTTTTTATTATTTACACATTTAATTATCTTATTACCATATTTATCAGACTATTTGTACATCCAAGACAAATCTGTAAATTTGTATCACAAACTTTCATTATTGAAAATCAAAACAACAATATTGTATGTTATACCAGGATATTTACAAAACTACTTGGATAAAATCCTAGTAAATACTGGTAGGAACGCAACCGCAGTCTTTCAATCAACTAACATTTATTTTTTGCTATTACTTTGGTGGGTCTATATTTAAGGGCGAGAGATTTTTAAAAGCTCAAGTTGCTTAAAAATTGATGTTTTTGATCAGTTTTGTGGTATTATTGTTATTCGTCTTCTATTATTTATTATGCGTCCTATGTTTATTTAGCAATATGTAATTTTATACTATAAATTTATATTTGATTTACCTGACTTTTGACAGTTAAATTAAAATTAGATACAGTTTTTTTAATTTTATTTTGGCTATATTATAATTTTGCAAAGCAAGTAGTATATTAATAGTTATTTAACCAACAGGTATATTAAAAAGTGTGCGATATTGTCTTATTAATGGCCGTTTAATATTCGAGTTGGTTACAACATTTTTTCGTCGATCGTATTCTTCTGGCTATCATTACGTCGGAAAAAACGGGTTAGAAATGCAAAGAACCTAGAAGGCTAAATTTTTGATACGACGTGGGGAGGGCCTAGAAAAGCTTAACTTCAAATTGTCGACCAAGATTTCCTATGTGCATTTTCCGCCATCTTGAAAAAGGGGTTATATTCAGTGTTTTTACAATAACTCGGTTTTCCGTTGAGATACGATAATTTTGAATGAATACTTTTTGTTGCTTTTTTTCACGCTCTACAATTTAGGTTCTATACATTTTTCAGCTATTGTTCATGCTTATTGAGATATCGATCGTATAAGTATGGAGATGACATTCCATATAAACGAAAAACAAGGACGTGATTGTGTAGTTTGTTTTCGGAATACTGGCTTTAAAATACTTTCGGAGAAATGGTATGAAGAAAAAAGGGACTCTCGTGAAGAAAGAAGAGTTATTCGCAAAGCTGCTGCAATAATCCGCGAGGACATTAGAGGTGTCGTTTACGATAAAAATAATTATCCCCCATCGGATGCATTCGTAAAAGATGTCGAAGCCGCTGATCCTGAATCTATGCAAGTTTTTCTTGCCAAGACCATCACAAAAGATAAACTCGGTGCATTGGAGCAGTGGAAAAAAATGTACAGCGACAGCTCACTCCATAATAACATGCAACAACATCGGCCATCTCAATAAGCATGAACAGTAGCTGAAAAATGTATAGAACCTAAATTGTAGAGCGTGAAAAAAAACAACAAAAAAGTATTCATTAAAAATTATCGTATCTCAACGGAGAACCGAGTTATTATAAAAAAACTGAATTTAACCCTTTTTACTTTATCATACGCAGTATGTAAAGTATTGTAATCGTGCCAAAAAAATTTTTTGAGATTTTAGCGGAAATATGTCTTTTTGGGTCCCCTGAACATTATTGACCAAGGTTCAAAAAAATGTCTGTGTGTGTGTGTGTGGATGTGTGTGTGTGTGTGTGTGTGTGTGTGTGTGTGTGTGTGTACCCGTTTTTTGTGGCGACGATTCCGGAGAAACTACTAAAGGTATCGAGACGAAACTTCATATATAGAAGTTTTATAACCAAACTTAGAGCTGAAAAGCTATCTGTTGAAAGGGGTCCAAAGGAACTGGAGGTTTAGTCTTAGTATTTTTTAAAGATTTTACAAATAAGTCGCCATTTCTGGTATTTTGTCGAAATAGTTAAATAATAAATTAAAGTGGAGGAAATTCTGAATAATTTATGATCATGACATTTTTTGGTACAATCAATAGTTTAGCTGCATGAGCAAATTCTATTTCTACGAGATCGGTCGTACTGCATGAAAACTAGTAGCCAGGATTTGTCAGATTTTTTTGATTCTAATGACAGTAGGTAGTCTTGGTGTCAAACGCTAATGTTTTGACAATAACTTCTGTCAATATAAGCTGCGTTCGCATATTGCATTACACTTTTTACACCCAATAACACCTGTCATTTGACACCGTCCACCCGTTCGTCCACCGTCCGTACTCCGTTCCCACCCGGTGTCAACGGAGTACAATATCCGAACGCAGCTTTAATCGACATATCTGTCTAGTTCTAGTAGTTTTATTTTAATGCAGACATGGCCGATCTCGATCAAATAGTCTCATGCAGCTAAACTATTAATTTTATATGTAGTATGATAAAGTCATGTGCCTGGCCACATCAGATTTTTTCAAGATGGCGGAAAATGCACATAGAAAATCTTGGTCGACAATTTGAAGTTAAGCTTTTCTAGTCCCCCTACGTCATATCAAAAATTTAGCCTTCTTGGTTCATTTGCATTTCCAAATGTATATAATGACTGTGCTATTGAGGTGATATAACCATTTATGTAATTTGACACTGACAATTCTGGACTGTGTGCCTGGATAACGGAATGTTTTGATTGGATGGTTTTATTTTGCGTATGTTCGATTGGCTATAATGAAGTCGTTTGATTGGCTATAACAAATCATGCATTAATAGAAATCGTGCATTTATAGAGCTTTTTAATAAATGATTTTCTATTCAGTAAACATACTCATAAATAAACGATCGACGGAAAAAGTATTTAAACCGTTTCATAAATCTCACACTAATTAACTAACTAACTCGCATCTAAAAAAATTACAGCACAACACGTAAAATACCAAATCTGTCGTGCTGTCGATCTTATTTGTCGTTAAGAATCCCTAACTTGTTGTGATGAGTACATATTCTGTCGTGCAAAAATTACCGTTGGGAATACTGAATTTGTCGGGTTGAAATATATTCCTGTCATTTTTTGTTATATGCTACTGTTGTTTTAACTATCTACTAGAAATATCTAAAAGATTTATCAAAATCAGTCAGGCGTTTGGAAAATTGACGTATTAAGTCACAAACAATAAAATTGTAAGTAAGTACAATAAAATTGTAAGTTGGAAATAGAATTTTATATACATAACAAATCCAAAGATTATTTTTCAATAATCAGCTTTAAGTATAATGATTGTCGAATCAGCATCGAAAACAATTCATCTTCAACCTGCTGCCATTTTAATGGTGTATTTTTTATTGGATTTTCACATTTTCCCAGATGTAAATATCAAAATTATTTAAATAAAAATGTGATAAGTTATGCATAATTATAATTTTAAAATGATTTTGAAAGAAGATAAAATTTTGTGAAATCAGCCCTCTGGCTAATGAAATCTAATGAAATTTGACTTACTAGGGACTTTATTTATGAAATGAAAAATAGCAAGATTTAATAGCACCGTCACAACATACCAAAGCAACATTAAATTGAAATTGCCATTTTGACTGGGATTTGGATTTGTATACAACAGAGAAATATTATGATATGCTGGTTAAAATTGAAACTTCATTTATTCTAGGAGATCATGTGCAGATTTCGGCAAATATCACCAGACGGCAACGAATTTGGCTATATGAAAGCCATTGTTTTATTTACCCCAGGTAAGAACAACGTTTTTACATAAAAAAATATTAATCTTACACACTTATATGATGGCTGACAATTCTGAAGTATTATCTTGGTTTCAAATACCTACAAAGCATTTAGCTTCTCTAGCTTTAATTAGTATTGCTATCATATCATATTATCCATCTTAATCAATTAATCAATTGTTAATTTTCAGAAACTGCTGGACTATGTGATGTCCAACCTGTTGAGATGCTGCAAGACCAAGCGCAATGCATTCTGGGCGATTACGTCAGGACAAGGTACCCTCGTCAGCCTACACGTTTCGGAAGATTGTTACTCCTAGTGCCAAGCTTGAGGGCAATTCGATCACTAACTGTTGAATTGTTGTTTTTTAAGGAGACCATTGGAGAGATTCCTATTACCCAACTTTTGGGTGACATGTATTACATGGAGAAGACTGGCTCTTCTGGAGAGTCTTAAACTTGTTGTCACTTTTATGTAACTACTAAATATTTGATTTTGCATCAATTCTCATAGCTTAGGAAATATTTTTTCTGTGATACTAATTATATGGTTATTTATTATTGTTGTTTTTTTTTGTTCTGTGGCAGATGTATAAGTCGTATTGAAGAAGTATTGAACTATTTCTTCCACATTGTAAAGCAAATTCCAAAGATTTGCTGATTTTAAAACCTTCATGTGAAAACAAGTAACTACTATCGGTTGCAAAAGTATTGATCCCTGTGTTTGAAGGCTAGTAACTCTGAAACGGCTGAACAAAAAAAATGAAATAAAGTGCGTTATACTCCTGAATCATTTCTACATAACAGGAGTGCAAGAGAAGCCCGATTATTGCGATTTTAAAATAATTCTCGATTTTCCGATTTTTTTTCTCCTAAACCACTTACCAAACAAAATTAAATTTTTGTTCAGGGTACAGTTAGAATATCTTCTATAAATTGGTGTTTTTATTTTCTTGATTTCTTATGTAATAAAGTCTGTAAGCGAGCTTTTTATGGACGCGGATATCTCAGAAACGATGTGCTACTTATCCATTGATGTATAATAAGTAATAACATAAAAGTTATTTGGGAAATTTAAATATGGAAAATAATGTGATCGATCCGGTGCGCAGGGTGGTTCCCCTCGGGGAAAGGGGATAAAGAGCGCGAAACGGTGCGATGCTTCGCGCGACGATTTCAAACGATCAACTCTCAGGACCGTATTCAATATTTTTGTCATTTTCTAGTTCGGTTTTATTTTTGAAAATAGCATAAGTGATTTATTTTTATTTCTGGAATTGTATACATATTTTGTTTTGTGATTTATTGTTATTTCACAAAATTATTTGTGCCAAAAATCAGTTGATGATCTTTCAATTGCGACAAGTACTTGTCCTAAACTTTGAACGAATTGTGCAGTTTTAGAAGAACCACCAACATCGGAACAATATTGCGGGAAAACTTCTTTATCATTATCGGCACTGTTGTCGTTGTAGTCCAATAAGTCGTCATCATCATTATTATCATTATCATCATCATGCAAGTTGATGATAATTGTTTCTACAATTGAGTCAAAAATATGATCAATATCAATGTATTGGTTTTGATTTTCAAAACCAAAAATTGTGTTGCAAAATTGCAGCACAATTTTGCCATATCCCTTTTGAGACAGTGCTTTCTTACATAAATTTAACATATCTTTAATTTCAAATGTATTGTAGCTTTTTGCAACTTTATTTTGTAGATATACCCAGATTAATTCAATTGCAATCGGCTACAGGTAACCACAATAATTTTACTTCATTGCTATAATTCCGATAAAATCTAACAGAAGTACCTTCGCTTGATGGTGATTTTATGACAGATACAACAGCTGTGCTTTAGTTATTTGAGAAAGGAATTTATGACATTGATAATTAATTGTTTTACTTCCTTGGACTAATACTTCAGCATTCTTGCTCAAAATTAGCAAAACACGTACGCACGTTACCTTGATTTTACCCGAAATCATATTATTAGCGCCTGAGAGAAAATATTTGGTTTAGTTATTTTATTTGTTTATGCTAACTGATAATAATTTATTGCTGCTGTTGATTCAAAGGCCGTTAAAAACAAAAAAAATATGCCTACAGCTCTTCGTTGTACACTTGCAACCTATTCTTTCATTAAATAAAGAGTCCACCATTTCTAACCTTCAACTTCAATGCTGGTTACATCAATAAATATGTACGATGTTTGCTTTAATTCTAAGTGTGATACATTGCTGTAGTCGACCTCAAACCCCGAGCCGCTGACGACTGCGCTGAACGATATGACGTACCTACTTGCGCGCTGTACCAAAATTATATCGAATATTTATGTCGCTTTATAAAATTAATGAACACCTGAAATGTGTTTCTACTTCAATAGTCTCATTAGACAAAATTGTGCGATTGTTTTCGTACCTGTCTCGTTATCGTGCTAATACTAATACTCGTTGCCGAGATATCCGCTTCCATGGAAATCTTGTTTATAGCCTTTATTGTAAAGAAAATAAGTAAAATACAAAAGCCAACCTGTAGACAAGATCTTGAGTTATATATACTCTGTGTAGTTTTGAATTTTTTTGGGCAAGCGATTTTGCAAAAAAAAGTTTGGAAAGACAAGTGCTAAAATAGGGTACATTTTTACACTTCTCTCGCGCTTCTGTCCAAACCTAGGGGCAGAAAATTTCGATAGTCGATCATGTTATGTAGAAATAATTCAGGAGTATAACACTTTATTTCAATTTTTTTTGTTCAGTCGTTTCACGAACCTCCAAACACAGGGCTCAATACTTTTGCAAACGATAGTAGTTCAAATGTTTAGCTCTCGTTCCTTTTGATCAGTATTATATACCGTGTGTAACTGTAAATATATCATCTAAATGTTATTAAATTAATTCCAAATAATTAAATAAATTACAATTACCATTGGTCGTCTTATTTTCATTCATGAAGTAAGTATATCCTGAAATCATTGTTTAATTATTTTGAAGATTCCAGCTATCAATTAGCTTTTTCCAGTTCCACCTCAAAAGACATACAAAACAAAACAGTGACTATTTCTTATCCATAAATGATTTATTTTATACAAGAAGCGAATTACAAAACAGTTACAGCCAAACTTGATACAAGCAGTGCAAAAATCATTAGATACCTATCCCTATACAGGCTGTCCGGAAAGTAATGGGACCCAGCTTATCCGTACATTCTTGATGTCAAATGAGACCAATTAAACCAAAAATCCCATAGTAAAAAGTGCTTCCTTAAGAAGTTATAAGATGTTAAAGATAGAAAATATATTTCTTGTTTCGCGTATATTTCAGAAAAGAAACGGCCGATCAAGCTGAAAAGTGGTACCCTTAGGCTTTTGGCGACGCCAAACATGATAAGAGTATTAGGACATTTGCATATTGTAGAGGGAGCTGCCGGCAGCTCTTCAGGGATAGTATTATTATGATATTTTTACTATTATTATGACTTTGGGCGGTATGACTAAAAATTATGATGCGGACGTTAATTTCACATAAAAAATGTTTACCTATTTTATGGCGATAAAATCCACCGTTTTCAAGAAAAACGCAATTTAACATTTTGTGTATTTGCTAAAAGCTATCATTATAAAAAAAATAAACCTAATTTTCACTTATTCTTAATTTATAAATTTATAACGTTCAAAAACCGTTTTCTTCAACACATCTTTCACAACGCTTTCCTAAGTTTTGTCGTACTCTAAAAAATGACTCAAAGTTATTTCTAATTTCATTTCCAGCGTCAATAATCCTTCTTTGCAAATCTTGCCTAGTATTACTGACTTGCCGATATACAATAGATTTCATATAGCCCCATATAAAAAAATCTAATGGGTTGAGGTCTGGGCTTCTCATTGGCCAAGGATAATCACTCCCACGTCCAATCCAGCGCTGCGGAAAGTGGTTGTCTAAACAGTTTCGCATAGCTAGCGGGAAATGAGCGGGAGCACCATCGTGCATAAACCATACACTCCTACGCAGGTTTAAAGGGACGTCTTCTAATAATCTAGGTAGAACGTTGCCAAAAAAAATTTAAATACGATGCACTATTTAATGGAGGAGGAAGTTCGTAAGGCCCGATCAAATGATCTCCAACAACGCCGCACCATACAATTACTGAAAATTCATGTTGGAAATGTTTATTTCTGGATAAATCGGGGTTTTCTACATTCCAGTAGTGAGAATTGCGTGTGTTTAGGATACCACGGCGTGTAAAAGTTGCCTCATCGGTGAATAGCACACTGCCAAAAAATGTTGGGTCGCTATTTTGTTTGTTTCGTAACCATCGACAAAAGTTCAATCTTTGTGGCAAATCATTTGGTAGCAACGCCGTACTTCAACGTACTTCTAAAGGAAGCACCTTTTACTATGGGATTTTTGGTTTAATTGGTCCTATTTGACATCAAGAATATACGGTTAAGCTGGGTCCCATTACTTTCCGGACAGCCTGTATATGTTGTGTACATTATAAAATGATCACGACAATGACACAATTTTTAATTCATTAGGGTCTGTTTCCCGGCCCTTAGATTCCTTGAAAAACAGATCTCCAACTCTAAATCCATCTTTTAACATATTAGGTGAAACCTGAATGAAGACACAAGCGGGCGATGTCGTTGGTCTTCGTGTTTTTTTAATAGAATTATTAGGTAATCGTACCTTTGGTGCAGTTTTTGGGCGAATTTGAGGACTAAGCGGTGATGGTTTACGAGGAAAATTAACAATCTTCGGGCAGTATTTGCTATTCTCACGGATTTTAGCTTGCTCCTGTTTTCGATTCTCAACAGTCTTCAGCCATTGGCAGAAGATTTGCTCGTTCTGTTGAATTTTCCTTTCCTTATATTCCTGTACAAGCTTCTTCCGTTTTTCTTCGCGCAATTTCGAGTTTTCTTTACGCTTTTGGCGCCTTTCCAACTGCGCTTTGCTCAAGCCATATTCCGATCTCATTCCAGTGTAGCAAGGCAGTCTTAGTTCGTGTTTGTTGTGGTTTTTCTCGCAACATTTTCGTTGCATTAATTTTAAAGCTGGACACATTGGTTTTTCGGCTATTTGAAGTTTGCTTATTGTCAGGTTAAGTTCGGTTTCTATTTTCTCAATGCAATGGGTTTTGCAGTCTATCTCAATTTTTTTTAATTTACGGAAAGATGGAGATGTTCTTATGGAAGATCTAGAAGACAGAGTGGGGGTTGTGTCTCTGGATAGATTTTGGCAACTCTCCTCCACTGGCTCTTCTATTTCCCTGTAGGATAGGTCTTCGTTGATGGAAACATCACTAGATAAACTTTCTTCGTTACTGAACTTCTCGTCATCATCCATGATTTGAACGAATTGGATTTTGTTGTAGCTGTTTTTAAGTGTCACTTCCTCGATGAATTCCTCTTCGATCATAACCTCTGAATTCTCTTCATCCTCTTCTTCTTCTTCGTCTTGTTCTTCTTCTGCTTTAAATCCATCAAATTCCTCCTCGGTTGTTGTAAGAGTCGGTGTGAAAATGTTTACCTCCAACTTAGTTGGTGGATGACAAGGGACGGTTTCCATTGACACATCCATGATACTAAAGTCAACTTCGTTAAAACTTTCAATACTTTGAACATCGTCATCAGTTAAGTCCGGCTCGTAGTCCACTTCATCCCTGAATTTTACTTTCAAAGGGCGACTGTCTAAGTCAGGGTTCTCTTCTGACAAAGCCTTGTTCGCAGCTTCTAGCTTCTCTTTGATATTGTATGGGGACGAAGCTGGTTGTAGAACTGTAAATAATAGTGTCGTATCGATGAGAAATTTCTTTGACAGTGACACATCTATAAACTAACAAAGTAACAACAGTAACTAATGGGATCGCATTGAAGTTTGTTGCTTTCGTACATTGGCGTATTTGATGGCATGCAAGGACACTGTGATAATTGGTATGTTATTTTTAACTGTAAGAAAAATATCTTAGGGTGGGGATAGACCTGGTAGAATTTGACTGCATGAAAGTTAACAATGTTCTCGTCACGACCAAGAACTTATGTTAAAGAAAACTCGTTACTTTACATCATACTATACACCCAGCCTTAAACATGGTTTACCATTTTCCAAATGTTCGCCTTTTGAAAATGTTATTTTGTCCGTAATGTACCATTTTCTTTTGTTCAAAGGCCAAAGTACGGTCATTTTGATAATTAAATTCAAATTTATAGTAGGTGTACCTCACATTCTGCAAAGTCATGTCAGTTGATGGTAATATAAACTTTTGATTTCACACAAGATGTTTGGTAGAGGATTTTAGGACAATTTTATTATTTAATCGCGCACCACCTTTCATCTGTGAAAGTTTAAAAGCTAATATATCACCCTGTATAGTAATTTAGGCAATGCGAAAATTACAGAAATATTATTATTTATATATAATTATTATCTGTTTTAATTTAATGAGATTCAAACATTTAAACAATTCATTTTAGAATAATGAGAATCATGAATAATTTTTATCACCTAATATTGTTTTAAATTATTTTCTATTTGTATTTATTGAAAAATAAACTAAAATTCTTTTTAGTTTTTAAGATTTCTATCTTGAATAAAATGTATTGATTTATTAATTATAAAAACTTTAATAACTGATTAAAAATAATAATTTTAAAAAAATATCCGGCCAAACATGCAATTGACGATGAATGTTTAATCAATACGTAAAAAGTAATACATCTAAATCACTCACAGTAAATTTCATAATCCTCTTCGTCGCTTTCAATGTGCACCACGCTATCAGCCAGTCCGTTATCCATTTGGCAGCAATATTTACAAAAACATTAAATATTTATCTTCACAAACCAAATTCCTTTACTGAATACCGAGATAGCGGTGGATAGCGGGTCTGAAATTTCTTCCGTATACCTGTAGCTATGGCAACGCGTACAGGTGGCGCCTCTTACCGGTAGTTTTCTACGAGTTTCGGTGTTTGTTGTCAAAACTAAGCACGTACAAATACTCGAACAAAAAACTGATTTGAATCACGAGCGGTGGCAAAACGTTATCAGTTGAGTAGGCGAAACAATTTGTGCCGGCTAGAGCACCATCTGCCACGTTTTAATAGGCATTTTAACCTTCATTATGAACAGATTGTGGTTCTGCCTTCTGGCATTTTGTTTTCTTGAAGTATTGGCTGTGGAAGCCGATGACGAGAGTTGCCATTCTTACGCCGATGGTACGGTTTATCCGTTGGGATCAGATCCGGAGAAAGCTAGCCACCAGTTGCAATACACCAAAGCAGTCAGTATGTTACCGAACTAACAAAAAACATGATTCATAACCTCTTTATTAACTTTGTTTTCAGTCTCCAAACTTGCACCTTATTGGGAGAGTACTGCTGTTATAAACCATGAGTTTAAACAACTAAAACTTACCGACTACCGGGGGAAATACCTGGTCTTTTTCTTCTATCCGTTAGATTTGTAGGTGGTTTGTTTATAAGCCATATCGGTGTTTTGAAATTGTTTTTTTTAGTACGTTTGTTTGTCCCACCGAGATCTTGGCATTCAGTGACAGAGCTGAAGAGTTTAGGAAGATAAATACGGAAGTAGTTGCCTGTTCTGTCGATTCACATTTTACCCATTTAGCTTGGATTAATACACCGCGGAAAGAAGGTGGTTTAGGCAGTATTAATATTCCGTTACTATCTGATTTAACGCATAATATTTCTAAGGATTATGGTGTTTATTTGGATGAACTTGGCCATACTTTAAGGTAAATACTTCATAAATATAATCAATTTTGTTCGTAATTGTATTTACTTGATTTTATTATTTGATATTTTATTGAGAAAGTTTTTAGGGGACTGTTTATCATTGATCCTAAGGGAAATCTGCGACAGATTACTATGAATGATCTTCCTGTAGGACGTAGTGTCGATGAAACTTTACGATTGGTTCAAGCATTCCAGTATACTGACGTAAAAGGTGAAGTTTGTCCTGCAGGTTGGAAACCAGGACAAGACACGGTTAGTAAAAATCTTTTTTTTTATTATGTTATGGTAAATCGATAATTATGCTCCATACCTGGAAATACATTTTTTTACTCCAGTTTCTTCAATTAAACATAAAAAAACAAGATTTGCTGTAGTCACAATATCTTCTGTTGTCTACAAAACAAAATAAAATAAACATTTCATGCAGTAAATCTGGTTTCTAAAAATAGATTACATTGATGATTTTTTTAGGTCATTAACTTGTTGATAAGAACATATAAATAATAAATTCCGACATCCTTTATTTAAATGGTTGATTTTGTTTGAATTTTTTTTTTATTGTTCTAAATCTCATCATTTTATGTATGTTTTATTGTATGTCCTCCAAGATAATCCATTTATCGTAATCTAATATCATAATTGAACAGTGGCTACTTGTGTTTATCTTAAATAAACTCATCTTGTTCTTAATAATATTGCGTAATAAATTTGTAATAATGTATGAAGCTAGACATTATTACTTGTGCGTCCATTACGATGACTATTTTGCATGTTTGGACTAGCTTCAGCGTTTTGTGGAGTTCAAAGCATTCTGTAAACATGGCTAACTTGTATTTATGCATATATGTGACCTTGTTATTTGTGTTTTCCATGTTAAAAATACAATAAACAAAATTCTTGTAAAATGTGTGCGCTAGGGTGGTTCAAATTGGCCATTTTTATTTAGAAAGCAACGATCCCCCCAAATCGTTTCCAAATCCAAAAAAAGCGGACACGTATTTTTTCCTTTTTCGAAATTTTGATTCTTAATGGTGCCTGTCGAGGCCTCAAATTTACATAACAGAATGCATGGGAAAAAGACATTATTTGGTGTTTTTCGAATAATAATTCGCAGTTTGGAAAACCTTAAGAAAACCTTATAGGACTTGTAGTTATAGGACTTTCCAAGGAAGAATTTAACCTATCATACATATGGATTTGATGCCCCCAACCCGCCCCCACAGTGCCCTGAAAACTACCCTTAAATTAAAAAATGTAGATTCTTCAGAAAATTGACCCTTCTAATTATTTCATTCTCTTTTTTTCTCATAGAAATCATTATTATAAGTCTAGTGGGATGTTTATAAACATTTGTCAGTTAATTTCCATTTGTTTAAACAATTTTTATTTGTTTATCCGTTTTTCTCGAAAATCCGTCTGAATTCTGTTTTCTGAGTTCGAAACGGCTGTTTATTATTTTAGAGTGACATTATTCTTTAAAAAAACTCCTCCTATTGTTTAAACAATAAATTATTATTCATTTTCAACTTTTTTCTAATTACGGTAGAAAATTCAGCTTTTTTTGAGAAATTAACTTATTAATGTCACCATTAATGTATTTGATTTTAATATCACCATTATGCATTTGAATAATATTTTATTATTTAAAGAATGGAAATTATCCCAAAATGTAAATGATGTCAATTGACAATAACAGTTGGCCAGACCGATCTAAAAAAATAAAGGTTAGGAAAATTGCAAAAAAATTGTTTAAACAAATAGGCAAGATACCTCGAACATGAAATTTATAAGTTAATTTCACAAAAAAGCTGACTTCTACCATAATTAGAACAACAGTTGAAAATTAAGCATAATTGATTGTTTAAACTATAGGAAGAATTTGTTTAATGAATAATGCCACTCTAAGACTATAAACTGCCATTTCGAACTCAGAAAACAGATGTCCGACGGAGTTTCGAGAAAAGCGAATTATTTAAACAAATGGAATTTGTTTAAACAAATGGAAATTACCAGACAAATGTTTATAAACATTCAACTAGACTTATAGTAATGATTTCTATGAGAAAAAACAGAATGAAGTGATTAGAAGGGTAAATTTTCTGAAGAAAGTACATTTTTCATTTAATGGTAGTTTTCAGGGCACTGTGGGGGTGGGTTGGGGGCGTCAAAGCCATATGTATAAAACCTCAAATTCTTCATTGGAAAGTCCCCTACAAGTCCTATAACTTTAATCTAAAGTTTTCCCAAACCCCGAATAATTATTCGAAAAATACCAAAAAATGTCTTTTTCCCATGCATTTTCTTATGTAAATTTGAGGCCTCGACAGGCACCATTAAGAATCAAAGTTTCGAAGAAAAAAAATACGCGTCCGCTTTTTTTGGATTTGGAAACGATTTGGGGGATTGTTGCTTTCTATCATCACAAAAATTTTTGCAAAACATTTTTGAACACCCTAGTGTGCGCGGAAGAAATTATTTACAACTAATAATGCTTTTGTGATGCTTTTCGTGCTTTTAAGCTTGTTAATTTCAGATTAATTTTAATAGTTTTGTAATTTTATCAGTAAGGACAGTGACAGATGACAATTTTGCAAAAATTTAATAAAACTTCTGGAAAAACATAACAAGCCTTTGGCCATATACCTTTTGACACACGCTGTATAACCAGTATTGCATATTTGATATTTCTTTTAAGATTGTAGGTTTGTGAACCCACATTATGGGGCTGCAATTTTGTTACCAATTTCAGAATATTGTAATATGGGTGTTTTAATGTTGTTTGTTGCATAATTCATAAAAAATACATACAAAGTAATTTAGAACAAAGATAATTTAAATCTCACAGGACAAAAAAATGGGACTATTGGTAAATAGTTGGTTTAAATATATAAATTTGAAAATAATACAGATTATTTTGAAATAATAACAGTAGTAGTAAACTAATTTGCACAGCTTTTCAACTTTGTCATATTCCTGTTCTTCTAAATCAAATTGTTCAAAATAGAAACTCTACAACTACAATAATTATTTCATAGATATCAGTTTTCTGTAGTTTTTTTACAGCAGGAAAATTCCTATAAGCTAGTCTAATTTGGCAAGACAATATTTGGAGATTGTACATTCTGAAACTATTTTTTAGTGGAGTTTTTTTTTAAACCAACTTTGATTCTTACACAGTGGACAAGCATAACATGTTTTTCTAAAATCTGTCAATATCTGGTTTTAACATATCTGGTCCATTTTTATAACTATGTTTTTGCTCTCTATAAAATGTTCTAATTACGTTCATATTTGTTCCACAGATCATTCCAACTCCGACCGAAAAGATAAAATACTTCGAGAAGCAGAAGGAGCTGTGAAAACTGACAGTAGGATAAAATCAAATGGCAAGACTTAATCAATTTCCTTCTCTTTATTAAAGAAAAAAACATCACAACTTTATTTAAAAATATACAATTTCTAATAAAATAGTTTTGCGTTTATTTCCAGACTTATTGCCCTTAGAATAGTTTTTGCATCTCCACAGCACTCCTTACCATATTACCAAAATTCTACGAAGATGCTGCACGGAAAAGTCTCTTAACTTTTAGCATCCATTATTTCGACCATAAATACTTCTTAACACGCTAGCGAAAAACAATCAGACAATCTTTTTAACCGCATAATTATGTATTCTTGTGCTTCTTAGTTTTCGGGCTCGATAACGTTATCAATGGTATCCGTCTGGGCGCTTTTTTGACCAATTGCAATTCTTCAAGCAATTTTCCGTCAGATGGCCCCGCCTTCTTTAAATCCTGCGTTGCCGACACGGAATCGACATCCATGCTATCTTCCAACTCAATAATTTCCGATATTTTTGACGTATCTTGGGTCGACGTGTTTTCATCGATTTTCAACTCCAAATCTGGAACTGTGGTGTCGTCAATGTCCTCAGTCTCCATCTTTTCTGGTTGTTTACTCTCGCATTTCCAAGCATCTCTCGCTTCGTCGTCTATAGGTTTTTTCTCAGCTGATCTCGATAGGAATGTAAGTAGAGGGTTGGTTTTTTTGGGGGTGGTATCGGCATTTCTGGGTTTCCGCCTGACTGCGATTGGTTTGGCCCCTGCGGTTCTACTGGCTATGTCCGACTTCTTTTCGAAGTTTATTTTAACTGGCGCGCAGTTCGGTGTCTTCTTTTTCGGTTCTTCTTTTTCGGGGGAGTCTGTAATCTCGATTGGTTCATGAAGCTCAATGGTTAAATACTTTTCGGGCTTTTTACTCAATAGTCCAGAAGATTCAGATAAATTTTCAGAAGTCGTTAACGAGCTTATAGATCCTGCGGTGTCATCGGTACCATTTTTACTTTGAGATTCCTTGGACTTCTCCCGAGCTTCAACAGGTTTAACATCGCTTGTTTTCGGGGCCCTTCTCACAGTCAACACGTTTATCTTCTCCTTTTTCCCATCGTCGACATCTTTAATATTCATTTTTGCGATATCCTTCATAGCCTGAGCATCGTCTTTAGCTTTCTTCGCCCACTTCAACAGGAAGCTTGATTTTTTCGGGGTTTCCTTGGTCTCTTCCTCAACACCAGTCTTTGCGTCTAAATCTTCAATTCCGCTGATATTCAAAGTTGTATTTTCCTTCTCATCTTCACTTTCTTCCTTGACGTACGGTATGCCAAGTTCGTCTGGGGAAAATGTCAGGATGGTGCAATATCCATCTGTAGATGTTGCTGCGAGCAATCGACCATCGCTCGACCATGCTATGTCTGTTAGACGGGTGTAGTGGACGTTTTTCAGGAGAGCAAAAGGCACTGATTGTTGGGTGTCGTAGAGGAGAATATCAGTTTCTGTGGCGATAGCGAAGACCATCCGATATGGGAGGTTGACGTAAGGCTGTGCTAAGTTGGGTTGAAGCTCGAAGAGGATTGGACAAAATCGGATTGCAACGCTGCATTGCTTGTCCAAGGGAAGTATACCAGCCGGCCTAGAAAAGAAAATACAAGTTTGGGTTTCTGGTTAGGTATAACTTATAAAATGAGGAAGAAAATTGACATTACTTTGTTCATATTTTTATGTTAATACCTATAATAAAATAAAATTGGAAAAAAATAGGAATTTAACGATATAACCAAATTAAACTACAAAGGGGTACACAACTAATAAATGAAGACATTAACAACTATTAATAACATATTGCTATATGATAGAAAGGCGACAGTATTAATAGAATCCAACTGAACTTTTTGAGAGAAATTGGAATTAATACAGAAATTAAAAAATAAAAGTCAAATTACTCTATAGCGGTACATAAGACCAGACATTAACAACAACTATTAATAACATTAATAAATGGTAGATAGGCGCTATGTATTCATTGAATCCAACTGATTTTTCTTTCACTAGAAGTCAGAATTAATGGACAAATTCAAAACACTGATGTGGCCAGGCACATGACTATCATACTATATATAAAATTAATAGTTAAGCTGCATGAGATTCTATTTGATTGAGATCGGGCGTGTCTGCACTAAAATAAAACTAGTTAGCCAGGATTGTCAAAACATCAGCGTTTGACACTACCTACTATCATTAGAATGAAAATATCTCAAATCCTGGCTAACTAGTTTTATATTAATTCAGACACGACCGATCTCGATAAAATAGAATTTGCTCATGCTGCTTAACTATTACTTTTACCAAAAAATGTCATAGACATAAATTATACAAAATTTCCTCTACTTTTATTTATTATTTAACTATTTTGACGAAATTACAGAAATGGCGGCTCAATTGCAAAATCCTTGAAAAATGCTTCGAGGAAACATCCAGTACCTTTGGACTCGTTTGAACAAAAACCTTTTCAGCTCTAAGTTTGGTCATGAAACTTCTAAATATGAAGTTTCGTCCCGATACCTTTAGTAGTTTCTCCGGAATCGTCGCCACAAGGACATATTTCCGCTAAAATCTCAATTTTTTTACTTTATCATACGCAGTAATACGTGTCTGCATTCATATAAAAACTAGCTAGCCAGGATTTGACAAATATTTTCATTCTAATGACAGTAGGTAGTGTCAGACGCTGATGGTTTTGACAATACCTACTGTCAATAGAATCAAAATATCTGTCAAATCCTGGCTAACTAGTTTTATTTTAATGCAGACACGACCGACCTCAACCTATAGAATCTCATACAGCTAAACTATTAATTTTATATATAGTATGATAAAGTCATGAGCCTGGCCACATCAGATTTTTTTTTGGTACGATTACAATACTTTATCATACAAAATAAACGTCAAATTACTAGATAGTAGTTTATCAAACCAGACATTAACTACAACTATTAATAACATTATATATTATATAAGATAAAATATGTATAAGATAATTCTAAATATTCTTGTTTTTATATTTATACTAATATTTTCATATTTTTTTTATATAATATTTTAATCTTTGAGACATGAGAGAACTCAGAAGATGCAACCTATGTATATGAATACGATATATTTTGTTATTAATTAAATTAAATTTTGTTTTGACGTTACCTCTGTATCTTCAGATAAACTGGTACAATAAAGATATTATTATTATTATGATTATTACTACTAAATATGTAATTCTGACTACTTACTGCGTTAAATTGTCCAATGTGAATAAATACGTTCCGCGGAGATCTTTCTTGCATTCGTCTGTCTCAACACATCCCGCAGGTGTAATAATTAAACTTCCATCAGGACTGAACGCCAAACGTCGGAAATAACTCTTGAAAGTGTCGTCGTGAAAATATTTCACCTCTTTATTGTGGAGCCGGTGATTTTCTGGTACCGGAAGTAATCCTTTGTTAATTCTCGCTCGAACTTGTTTCGTCGTACTGTCAAAAACTCTGCAGATCCTGTCACTGCTTAGCGTTGCTATGAACTGACCTTTAGGATCCCAAGTAACACCCTATAGAAACGTAGAATTATCCATTTTTTTGAAATAATTTTTGTAATTCATAAGGCCAAATTTTAGGATATAAAAAACTCACCTGCACAAAACCTTTGTGATCCGTAAAAATATGTTCAAATTTTCCTTTTAAGGCATCCCACATAATAGCAGTGTTATCGATAGATCCTGTAACAATTTTGTCGCTATTCGGTGACCAACATAGGTCGTAAACATCCTCTTTGTGCCCCCTTAAAATCTAATAATCGGTTAGCATAACTAATGCCGTAATTTCTTAAACATACTTTATAAACAATCCATGTCTCCTTATCCAGGGGATTATCTCCCTCTAATAAAGGTATATTGTCGGTTTTCAACGTCCAGATGATGATATTTGCATCGTCGTCGGCAGAAGCTAAGAAAAGCCCGTTAGGGGAAAACCTTACTGCGTTGACAGCTTTTTGATGTCTTGTTAAGTCGCATACCACTTCTAGAACTGCTGCACCTTTATCATCGATGCTACATTGCCAAATCTGTAATTATAAATGATGAATGCGTTGGTTATTTCAGATGTTTAGTTCTTACCAAAACATGATAGTCGGAACCACCGGTTGCTAACCTATAAATCCCATTGTTGTCACCTAGTTGAATATCTAAACTCAGCACTGGTTCTCTATTATGCCATGATATTTCTGGTATCATACACCTCATTTCGAACAGAAATGAATACTAGTAACTAGCTTAAAGATATTTGAAATAAACTACATAAATAACACAAACTGGCGCCAAACTTATTTGTCTCGGTAAAGTTTGGTGCAGCTTGGTGATTTAAAAGCAGTGCTGCAACATCAACAATGTTTAGTCCAGTTATAAAAGGTTTCTAATAGAAAATAAACGTCATATTTCGCGGTTTACAGTGGCTCAATAAATATTAATGGAAGACAAATACTATTTGTACAACATTATCGCTTATTATCTCTATTATCTATTTCGCAATCGGATAAATTGTGCAGTGTAAACTTGTTGGGATTTTCTTATTGTAGTGTTGTCGCATGCAAACCATAGATGTTCTAAATTTCTGGCTGGAGTGTCACTGATAAATAAAAATAAATACTCAGTTTATTTTGTAGCTATATTTTTGATAAATGGTGGTGGTTTTATGTTTCTATTGATATATTTTTGTAATTTATGACTTGAAATATTAGTTATTAATACAACAATATAGATGGAATAATCTCCAAATCTATTTGCCAGAAGGTTCCTTTTTTTCATTGGTGTAGTATAGCGTTTAACCCATAGATGGCGCTTCATAGCTCAGAGTTTTAAAATCTCGAGGTTTTCCTGTGTAACAATTTTAATCTGCTGAAAGATATTAGTGTATTGCTAGTATTTTTTTTCAAAAAAATTGTGACTCATTTAAATATTATACAGCCTATGTATAGTTTAAAAATTAAAAAGTGGGAGTTAATGGAAATGGGATGGTGAAATAAAACCAAACATAATAAATCATCCTAATTTATTGACTGACATGTATAACACATTGCAGAGTTACATGTAACATGTACAATAGGTGATATGGCTATATTATAATAAAATTATTACATTGATTTTCCAGTCAATAATAAAAAAATCTATACTTTTAAGGACCTACGAATATAAGCCTTTGATCATTATATACAAATTAGAGCTAAAATGAGACTAGTTGCCTGTAGAAATAAATACGTATGTACAAAATATACAGAACCCTAATACTATTTATTATCATTAAGTAGATATATTTACACCGACCTTTATTCGTCTACAACAGAGATAAAAATTCATTCCTTAGTCTCAATTGCTATCACGTTTAATATTCAACATCTATATTTATTTAGTTCACTTTTTATTACATAGAAGATTTCAGAAAACACAATGATATAGTTTATTTATTTGTCCGTCAGGAAAGTACACTCATAAATATATATTATGTATATAGAAAGAAGTATAACAAAGGTTTCTTCAGACATATTTTACAATGTTTCTTTTATCACGTTTAAGTACATTTATTGGAAAGTGAATAACAAACAATATTCGAAACGTAGATATTGCTTATTACAGACATCTCCTAACTATAATTTGTTAATTATTATTAAGCTATTCAACTGTTCAATTGGCAGATTTGGACGTGGTGTGTTTGGCACTACTAGGAAATGTCACTTGGTGTGCTGGATTCTCAGTTATATTTTGTGAGACAGCAAGTTGTCGTTGGTCTTTCACATTGCCTGAAGACAGTGAGCTGCTACTGACTCCAGAGTCACTCGACTTCTCACTGAAGCATCCACCCCTACCTAAGATTATTGAGGAACTGGCATCTTCAATTCCAGTTCCAACAACATACTTCACACTAGTTATCTTATGATCCCCTTCTGAATGTTCATCCACACTGGTGTTTTTTCTTCCGCTAACTCTAGTAATTATATTCCTCCTGCAAGGATCCGTCAAGCTTGTTTGGCCATGCACGCTTACATAGGAATCCTTAGCTTTCTTCTGCAATTTTTCAGTACTAGAAGAAATGGGAATGTTGGGATGATAAACGTCCTCCTTTAAATTCAGCGAGTTTTTCTGCGCTTGTCGTACTCTAGCTAATATTTCGTTGTTGCACTGTTCCACCACAGCATCGAGATTGTTGGTGGCATCTCCAAAACCAGCACTGTTGTCGTCAGACTCCCCTTGTGGTGACATATGTTGTTGGATGCCTTTTACGGAAGCATCGTAGCAGCCGGAATCTCGTGGAAATTGTCGCCTTCCAAATGGTGAGTATGTTCCACCACTTTCAAGCATCAAAATACGATTGTGCTCGTCACCTTCACTGCTCGAACCAGCTATGTCTCCTTCACTGCCTGCTGAAGAATATAATGATTAGTTTAAGTAGGTATTTCTTTGGATAAAGCTAGCTATATAAAATAGCGTTTAGCATTCTATGTGTGTAACGAATTGCCCAATTCGTCTATAAAAATAAAACTGTAATATCGACATGTTTTTTAGTTTATATTTTAAATAGAAAACATTGTTTACTCATATTTTTATTCCGAAAGGCTTGTTTTTCTATTTTGTTAAACCCATCCAAAACAACCTCGACCGCTTCGTGAAATTATTTTGTCCCGTCGCACTATGGCGAAAATACCCGAAAAGCTGGCCAACACCTAATATAATGAAAATGCTGCAATTGTCAAAAATCCACTTCAGTTACCAAGACAAGCGACCAATAGATATGTGGAACACAAAAAAAACTTGATTTCTAGATGAAACTAGTTCGTAGAATTAGCCCCAAAGTCGACTTGTTGCGCGCGAGAATCATTCATTATTGTAACTAGAATAATTCAATACTGCCTTCAAGTGCAATCATCTTTGTATTCGTGGTTATGTAGATATTTTTTACAATGGATATTGTTCCTGGACGTTTGTACTTACTTAATGCACTTTAATAACGATGAAAAACATAACACATCTTCGTTATAACTTAAATTGGAAAATAGCTGGTTCGTATGTTTAGTATTCGTTGCGTTTATTTGACTTTAAGTAGTGGAAAAGTGCATATTCCACTCAATCCTGCCGAATGGTGCATACTAACAGATAGGTAGTACCCTTAGCTTTCAGATAGTATGGAAATGTCATCCGACCATCCGATTTTATATGAAATGCTATATATTTCTATTGACATCGCAGTATCAACCCGGAGACTGAATAACCGTTGTCAAGTTAGCCCCCCACTTTTGAATTTTAAGTAAATTCTTATGGAAATCGTTTGGGAATCGTTAGGGAGGGTTTGGGAGTAAACTTTTTTCGTTTGGGAGTACATGGCTTTTGAGAAAATGAAAATTGTTTGTTGTACCGTCAAGTTACCCCCCGACTTTAAAAGATATGTATGTAATAATAAGCATAAAAGCATGTTGTATACCTATTCCATCAAAATGTAAGCATTTGTTTTGGTCTGCTAAATTGGGGTTTTAAATAAAACTTTGCTTTTTCGGGCGTTCGAGGAGAGTTTCTTTATAATGCATTTTATTAGATAGGAGTATTTAAAAACTAAACTAACCAATGGATACGTATGCAAATACTTTTGGCTGCATACCTTGCCACAATTTCGAATTGTTTGTGGTTCCCGTGGTTGACAGTATGATTCTTAGGAGTGTTCATAGATGGCGTTTATGACAGTCGAAAATAAATGTAATATACGTAGTAATATAAAAATAAAAGCAATAAATAAATATATTAAATTTACAAATTTAATATTGCAAGACTATGAGCAAAATAGGTCCCATTTATGGAAAGAGAAGTTTTTAAATGCGTTAATTCTAAAGGTACATAACCGCGACCTTAGATATTGATTTGCCATAAAAATTATCTACTCCCTTACATCAAAAGTGAACTTTTTAATCCTCTAATGAATTTCTAATTACTTATGACGAAATACACACAATTAATCGAAGGGAAAGCCGATAAATATAATAGTTGAGTATGTACATAACCTAAATCTTTAATTTTGATTTCGGTCAAACTAATATACTCCCTTATATCAAAAGTGGACTTTTTAATCCTCCCTAACGATTCTTTAACCGTTTATCGCAGAAATACGACCAATTTGTGTAAAACAAAGCCGATAAATACATTAGCTATGTCGGCTGCCGTACTCAAAGTTTGTTATTGATTTGCGGTCAAATAATGAACTCTCTTATATAAAAAGTGGCATTTTTAATCCTCCCTAACCATATTCTAACCGACTGTGAGGAAAGGGAAAATGTATAGCAATACAAAGCCGTTAGCGTAACTTTCCGCCGGTAAACTAAGAAGTGAGGTTATGTACTAAACATTTATATTGCTTTGCAGTTAAACTAATTACTCCCAAATGTCAAAACTAGACTCCCTAATCCTCCCTAACGATTTCCAAGCCGTTCCAATAAAAAAAATCACAAAAATTGAAAGTCGGGGGGGCCAACTTGACGGTACAAAAAACAATTTTCATTTTCTCAAAAACCATGTACTCCCAAACGAAAAAAGTGTACTCCCAAACCCTCCCTAACGATTACCAAACGATTTGCATAAAAATTAACTTAAAATTCAAAAGTGGGGGGCTAACTTGACAACGGTGACTGAATAATGTGGCACAATTCACCTTCTTGGGCTATTGTAAAATATGCATTAAATATGTATGTTAAGGCTCCATTGTAAAAACATCGCAACTACGAAACAAAATGTTTAGATTCGATGTTTTTCTGGCGGGGTCCGTGTCTATGCCGTGGTTTACGTATCGATTAAAGCTTATGGTTTCTGCGACGAGCTGGCCGTACGTAACAGCCGAAATATGGCCATTGTTTACATTTCTGACAATTATCGCATTTTTCGGTTAGCGGAAAAGTTATAATGTTTGGGCTGAAATTGTACCTAGATAAAAAATCTATTATTGTAGTGAGACTTTGGCTAGGGGTATTATATTTGAAAAAAGAGAAAGATGTAGAAGTAAAATTAATTTTTATCTTACCAAAAAATTATTTTTGGCCTAGCCAAACTCCTTATTTATCTAAGAATTGACACTGAGAATTTCATCAATTTTGAACCATAAATAACGCCGTTAAGAGAAAACGCGTTTTAGCACAGATAGAACTGGGCCTTAACAAACGGCTTTTTGGTGTCACTGATACTAAGTCAGTACCATTTTTTTTCTCCAATAATGCAAAATGGCGGAGTCAATATGGCGACCAAAAGGTCGCAAATTTGTGCGAAACTTGACTCCTGTGATACCTCAAGCTCCGTGATTCCAAATATGTCAGATTTAAACAATTCAAAATGGCGGACGAAATATATCGACAAAAAATGTCAAAGCTATGGATTGACATGAAATATTATTTCCTATCATATTTTAAGCTTCCTGATTCCAAATTTCATGTGAGATTTTGTCCATTGAGAATGGCGGATTCAATATGGCGGACCAAAATCAAAAATATATTCAGACTCACATGAAACTTTTTCCTGCGACATTTAGGGATGTCTAATTCCAAATCTGTTGTCAGATTATCAAAATTCAAAATGGCGGATTTAATATTGCAAACCAAACTATAGAAACTGTCGGATTTAATTGAAACTTATTTCCTGTGATATTTAAGCTGTCGATTTCAAATCTGAAGTCAAATTTTCAACAGATTCACAGGCTGATAAATCGATTTGAATTTAGTTTTATGAGCATGAAGGAAAACTTTGGAAAAACGCCCAATAGTACAATAGTACTTGCTTGTGTGAAAACGATTCATAAAATGCAACAATATGCAGGGTGATTTTTTACATTTCTATTTTTCAAAAATCAATACATAGGTATATAATTTTAAGCTCTTTCACATGTTCATATAAGCCCCAACAGCAAAGTCATGTAATATTGCAAAAATAAGTTTTATGCAAATCGAACATTTTCGGTCGCCATATTGATTCTGCGAGATTGAATTTGAAAATTCTGATATAAGATTGAGAATCAGGAGACTTGTAATATTACAGGAAATAAGTTTTATGCAAATCGGATATATTTTTACATTTTCGGTCGCCATGTTGATTCCGCCATTCTGAGTTTTGAACATCTGATGTCACATTTGGGATCAGAAGTTTTGTAACATTGCAGGATATCATGCAATTCGGAAATTGTTTACATTTTCGGTCGCCATATTGACTCCGCCATTTTCAATTTCAAAAATCTGTTATCAGATTAGGAATGAAGAGTCTAGCAATATCGCAGGAAATAAGTTCCATGCAAATCGTATATGTTTTATTATTTTTCGTTGCCATCTTGGTTCCGACATTTTGAACTTTGAAAATCTGGTATCATATTTGGAATCAGAGACTTCAAAAACCTCTTATAAGCATGTTTAACACATGTGTTTCGAAAGCCCAAGCTTATTACGAGTTTTGGCCATGTTTTCGGGATTTATCGCCACTGTGCGCCGCGCGTCGTTGACTCTAGTTTGTAAAACATGTGTAAAACCACTTCGACCGCATCGTTTATTTATATCTCGTTTTGTCCATAAGAAAATCCCAATTTTCTTGAACACGTCTATGTGAGCTTTACCCGTTCGTCAAGTTTTAAAAACCAGATTTCGGGGCTGGAGGACATCGATTTGTCGCTATATAAGCCCGAACATTTCCCCTGAAAATTGTGTCTGCTCAGGTAATCTATGCGTTCTCAAGGGACTCAATTCTTTTACAGCATCACAACGAAATATCTCTGAGAAAGTAAGTTGGTATCACGCCGAAGTCGCTTGGTTATACAGCTGGCTATTAAAGATGGTTATTAAACCAACATTGTTTTCGACATTGTTCTTGGTTTAATATTTTCCAGTAGTAGTTGCAAGATGGTACAGCTGCCTATTGAAGCTGGCGTATTATCAACCCTACTTTGATTTGATCTGGTATATCCTGCCGAAGTCATTAGGTAACATAGCTGGCTGTTGAAGCTGGCGTGTTATCAAACCGACCTCGTATGCTTGTTCATATTTATTTGATTGTGTGTATTATATATTAAGAATAAGAATAAGAATAAGTTTATTTATACCCAACAGGAAATGTCCCACTTAAAGGATACAATTACAAATAGCAAATACATTAATTCTAATACACAATTATACACAATTATCATCACCACTACATTACTCAAGAACAAACTACATTAAGTACGGTTCGCATTTCTATAATCAGAAAAAAATGTTCTTGCACCAACGTTAAAAATGTTGACTTCGCAACACACAATATTAAACAAATTGCACATCATGTGCAGTGGTGAACCAACCAACACGTTTGTTCGTGCGCCGGCAGGGTAAAACAACCTGTTAGATCTCAAATGAAAGGCCGGGGCACAAATGTTGACCTGAGAAAGCAGCTCGGAGCAGTCCACAAGCGAGTTCAGGAGACCGTGAAGGAAACGCAATGAGTGCAATTCCCTCCTAAAACTCAGAGGTTCAAGACCAAAGCGGGTAAGGTACAAATGATAATCCCTACCTCTTTCAGGATAAATGTGGTCCTCAATGTAAACAAGACGTTTCAAAAATCTCCTCTGCACCGACTCCACCATATCCCTATAGCACACATACTTTGGTGACCACACAACACTGGCATACTCCAATCTTGACCTCACCACCGCAAAATATAGCACTTTCAAACATCGCACATTCGTGAAACATCCAGAGTTTCGAATAACAAATCCAAGCATCCTCACCGCCGAGGACACCACCCAAGAAACATGACCAGCAAAGCTTAACCCAGAATCAAACAACACACCCAGATCACGTAAATCACCACATCTCTGCAGCGGGACACCAGCTAGAACATACTCTGCATGCAAAGGAGCAGCAGATCTGGAAAAACTAACAACCTTACACTTTCCGACATTAAGGTGCAAACAATTCTCTCCACACCAGCGCTCCAGGTACCCCAAACCATCCCGAAGTCGTCCGAGGTCGTCCGCATCACCAATCGCCTGATACATCTTCAGATCGTCCGCATAGCCTTGGAACTCAACCGGCATATTTACCAATAAATCATTGATAAAAATATTAAAGAGCAAGGGACCTAATACAGAACCCTGAGGAACACCAGAAGTTGACCGATACACACGAGATTGAAAGCCATTCACGAAAACGTAATTGCTACGACCGGAAAGATAGCTAGACATCAAAGCCACCAAATCAGGCGAAAACCCAAAACACGCAAGTCTCAAGAGCAAACGAGAGTGATCAACGGTGTCAAATGCTTTGCTAAAATCTGTATAGATGACATCTACCTGAGTACGATTGTCAATATGTCTTGACACATATTGCGTAAAAGAAGCAAGATTCGACACCGTCGACCTACCCGGCACAAAACCATGCTGACGTGGACTCAGTCTCCCCACCGTGAAAAAAGAAAAACGACGGAACAAAACAAGTTCAAAAACCTTTGAAAATCCACACAGGAGAGACACCGGTCGGTAATTTCTAATGTCAGAACAGTTGCCAGACTTTAGGACCGGCGTGATGACGGACAACTTCCACATGTTAGGAAATGTTCTTAACGATATCGAACGGTTAAAAATGTATGTCAAGGGCTCATTGAAGACAGCAGAACAATCCCTAACGAGAAAACCCGGCAGCCCGTCACAACCACCCGAAAACTTTGGCTTAAGTGACCTTAACGCATTTTCCACGTGCGTGCAATCAATGTGCGAAAACGAAAAGCACTCATCCAAACCACGGTCCGAACTCACCGAGCAACCACCAACACGCGCGTCAGAAAAGACTCCCGAAAAATAAGTAGCAAATGCCTCGACTACACCAATTGGGTCATCCGTCCGAACATCACCATCCATAACAACACCTGGTATCCTCGTCTTCCCCCTCCTGGAGTTCACAAAACTCCAGAAGGCTCTAGGATTCTCAATAAGTGAACTCTCGATCCGCAGAATGTGCTCCTTATATGCTTCAGCCACCCTATACTTTATACGACCCCTGATACCCCTGAACAAATTACGATAATAATGGGAATCATTCCGCTTACACCGCCTATGCAAATAGTTCTTATATTTGATATCACTTATTATCTCACTTGTGTACCACTCCGGATATGATCTCCTCACTAAACCCCTTTTGCCTTTTTTAGGAACATGTTGATGAACATATTGATTGTGTTATGCTTGTTTTTTTTTAAATGTAAAAGCAAATATATTTTTTTTCGATTTTGATTGCTGTATTTATTATTTTACGACGAACCTTGCACGAAATCTCAAAGGGAAGACTTTTGTCGAATCATTATTGCGACATCGGGAAGTACCGAAGACGTACGTTACATGTGTTTGAATACGAAATAGTTTGAAATTCGAAAAAATAAACTCTGCTTGTCATCAACAGTTCAAGGTTAAAGCTTTCATTTCAGTATACCCAAAGAATTCTATCACGTTCCATTATATCTTATTATTTTTAGCTTCAAAAACTGCGAAGCATTTGTCATAACTTTTGTGACAAGATCAATTCTTGACCTGCGTCCAACCGTCAATTTTGTGGACATAATTGCTTAAATTTTGTTCATGAAAATATGCGATTAATAGAAAGCGATCTAATGACACATCAATTTTACAAAAAAAACGACAAATCAACGACTCAAAATTCTGCAGCCAAAACAAAAATAAAATGATCAACTTGACCCCAAACTACGGTACTTACAATCTAGATCGTGCAGTAGTTGGACAGCAGTTAACAGTTTCGCTCTGTGCTCTGTGTTGACAATTCCCAGATAATCCAGGTCAGACGGTTCAATCTCCTTGAATAATTCTAGATCTTCGTACCCATTCAGTACGAATACGGAGATGTGTTGTTCGAGGTTGATCTTCTGCAGGAGGTCTTCAACAGAAACTGGTTTTGTCTTGATGTTGAGGTGCCACTTCATTTCCTTTCTAACTTTCGTTGACCTGTCCGTGAGCAACTCGACGTTGATGAATTTAAAAGTGCCCTTCCTACCGTGGCATATACCCTTCCATTGGCCACTGGCGTTCATGGATATTATGTCTATTACATCACCTTTCTACAAAAGTTAAAGCGTAAATCAGATTCGCAAACAAACAACACTTCCCATGCTTTACACATTCGACTTACGTTGCAAAGCTAGCAAGGCATTCAGCTTAAAAATGAAAATAAAAGGAAAATCGACTTTGATTTGATGTTACCTTGTTAACTTTACGCCTTAAGTCTTATTCCCAGTAAAACTGTAACAAGTAGAGTGGTCAAGTAGAGGATGGAGGAGACTCTCGGTCCCTTACCTTAAATTTAAGGGCTTCTTTATCATAAGGGCTGGGAGTGTAATCCACTAACGCGCGCGCTCGTCCTATTATCTGGTGGTCTGTTTGGCTTGGGTCTACCTCTTCGGCTGATATTGAGCTGTGGTTACTACCAGCACGCACCAATGCTTGAGTGCCTGGAACATAATATAATATATTGAAGAGAATACTGTCAAGTGAATTTTGGGCGGACATACTTGAACCAGATCCGCTTGGAAGACTTTCGACTGAGCTTGCGGAACATGGAAATGCTTGGTCCAAATGGCGCTGCTGATCAACTGACGATTCATTCTTTAACCTTGATATTTTTCTTTGGACTTCGCGTAGTCCGCGTACCTTTCCCATCAATGATGATACTCCAGCAGATCTACCATCACTTGACTACAAAATCAGAAATATTTTTTTAAAATTCAATGCAAGATTTAGTTGTACTCACCATATGTACAGTTGCTACTTGCTGGCTGCAATGACTAAAATCATCTTGATCCTCATAATCAGAGCTTTGGCTGGGAGATAATCCATCCTCACTTCTTGTATAACCACTTTCCTTCCTAAAATACCGGACCTTCCCATCAAGTGGTGTGTAATACTGCGGTGACACCATCTGGGATGCTTCTTGGTGTTCTGACCGACTCGTGTCTACTGATAGTGTTGATAGCCTAGAGCTGACACTTTGGACATCAGATCCAGCATAATCACCACTCTCACGATCTCTAGATGACCTAAAAATAAGTTTTAGCATTATCATCAATATAACAAAAGACAAACTAAATTAACCTCAATGGGATAATTGTGGGCGGGTATCCAGCTTGCGGTAAAATCAACCCTCTCCTGGGGGTTCCTCTAGGTGCTGGCATTAATGGCGTGTCTCTGGGAAGGGTGATGTCACCAGCACTCCTCAATGATATAACTCCTTCTCCTCTGGGCTCTTGTCGTAAGTTCAATGTGAAGCAGACCCTTCCATTTTGAATGGTGGCTGTTGGACCTGGACTGCTGCCCATGAGGAAGTCCTCTGGATCGCTTTCATATGGAGGTTCATCGTACCAGTGGCCCCTATCGTGGCCATGTGCTCCAGGAGCTAGCATTCTGGCGTCTTCATCATACATATAAGTATCATCTGAAATAGAATAAGTTAAAAATGGACTACGATTGCAGTAAATTAAATAAATAAATGCAAATCTGAATACTCCTATATTGAAATGGAATTGTTTTCCAAGGAGTAGACAGACGGTTAAGTATTGGATAAACTCACCTCCTGACAAAGGGCCACGCACCCCTTCCTTTCCCAGCTGGAGCAACCCTTGCTTGATGTCGCGCAAAATCTGCAAGCGGGGAAATCGTAAATAGACCGCGAAGTAAAGTGCCTTTGGAAACGTTTCAACTCATGAAATTTAATTATCCGGTTAGCTCCGCTGTCTAGCCTGTACAATGATATTTACCCTATGCGAAACAGTGTCTATACTGACAGATTACCGTCATCAATCAAAACAGTAAAGTTAAAATAGTTAAAATAGACATTTCAATTTTTGTACCTGGAATTCATAATAATTTTGTGTTACTCAAGATTATATTTAGAACATATTTGTTATTAAATAATGTCGAGGAACAAAACATCGATCTTAACCCTTAAATGGAAAATGGAAGTGGAAAAAATTATTTTACCCATTTTTATAAGTAGCTAGCAGCTAGCGAATGAATTAAAAGTGTGTTTTCTTTTTTTCACGGAATTTAATGTACCAATCTATAAATGTTGCAGATATACAACATTGCGCGTTACGATATATAATAATTATAGATACTACTGTTCTATATGAAACATTTTAAAACAATTATTTTTCTTATAACATTACAAGTTTAGCCCACATGTTTGTCCTAATTGACCCAACCGTACATCTTTCAGAGTTGCATGTTGAGATGGTCCACCCTTCTTCTTTATCATCATTTCTTCTAGGCTGATTAAAGAGGGAGCCTCTTTTTACACTGATAGATTGTCTAACTCGACACAGGCATATTGCAACTTCTCTAAGAATGTCAAAGAATGTCATTTTGTATCAAGAGAGGACTTTGAAGTGGCTTATCCGATGTAACATCCATGCGTTTGCTAATGTCATATCTAGCAAATGGTAAAATATACGAATATATCATTTTTTACTCCTCGTGAATATTTTATGTCGAGCTATGATGGAAACTAAAAGAACGACACTAATGGGTTTCTCTAGTTTGTTAAGCCTGTTTTTATTACCAGATTCTCCTGGAGAATGGGCTTTATTGTTGTTAAAAAGTAGAAATTGTCGTATTTTCTCAAATCGACTAAGGCCCGGTATTTTGACCTATACTTACAAAATCAAAAATAGTTAGGACACTGACAAATTTGTGGCGATATTTTTTCCATTAAATAAGAAGATGTGTCGGAGGTGGTGGTGGGTCGCGTCCTGTGCTCCTTATGTTCACGTTCTGCTCACTGCCGCCGGCACATCTTCTTATTTAATGGGCTAAAATATCGCAACAACACTGACAGATCTGTCACATAACTATTGAGGACTTTATTGGTAGGTGAAAATACCAGCACTTAGTATCATAGTTTTATTATTATATTCACTCCGATGTCACTATTCTAGTAACAACGACTGTTTCAGTAAGACATACATGAAAAGACAACGGACATGAATTCCTATATATTGTTTCAATTCTGCCGCTGTAATATGTAATGATTTAGAAGCACCAGTTAGTTACACATATAAATTTGATTCAATATCAATTTTATCTGAAAAGTGTCAGTAAATAAATATTTTAAACATTCATGGGCTGTGGACAAATTATAAAGTTATCCATTCATTATTAAGTTATCCATTTCTGTGAAAAGTTAATTCTAAATAATTTTCTTTACTCTTCGCTTTGTTACCAAGGGTGTAGCCAGGGGGGGGGCAGGGGAGGGGGCACCTGCCCCCCCCCCCCCTGGCGCTCAAAATAAAAATGCACAAAATTGTATTAGGTACATAATAAATTTACAAAGACACATAACATGTACTGTAACCAGTACCTACCTCCAAATCTCAAAACAGGGTGAGGTATTTATTGGTAAGTTGATTTATAGGGAATTAATAGAGGAATTGTTTATGCAACCGACAAGTAAGTTGAAGTAAAAATTTTAGATTGCTTTATTACAAATAACCTTATATAATAATATAATGTTATTTGTAATAAAGCAATCTAAAATTATATCTTCAATTTACTTGTCGGTTTGGCAACCAAAACCACATATCAACTTTGTAGATTACTGGAGTCTGTGTGATGTGTAGTTATTGAACGCGATAATAAAGCAGTGTTTTTTTTTGCAATGGGTATAAGAAACTATTTTACTAAGTATTAATTATTATTTGGAAACCAGTGTTATATCGTTGTATGATTCGGTGATTAGGATTACTGGTCCTAAAAAGTATTTCAGTTATAGGATTACGTGATTACAGTGTTATCACTGTATCCGTAACACTGTAATCACGTAATTATTGCAGTTTAAGTGCATATAGCTAAATATTACTTTAGATTAATCTAATTTTGTTGAGTTTCGAGTTTGGTCTCGTTTGGCAAATGTCAACCCGTTTACCTATAGTTTGTCTTTTAAGCAATAGATGGCGCTATGGCGGTTATTGCATTAATTCGCTGTTCGCAAATATCTTGGAAATTATGATATATTAGTATTACTGTTCTTGTACTCTTATATGTACATTTTGATACATTTGATACATGTCCTCCAAGAATATTTGTTTCGGTAGCATGCTCAGCGTTCATCGCAACATTGCAAATGAAGACCAAGAGCAGTTCAAAGAATCTGTCCTGCAGAAGTTTTCCGAAAACAAGCGGAAACTTAACATTACGTAATGTTTTATTAGCATATTTCATATTATGTACATACCTCATACATATATTTTTATAAACAAAAAGATATGCGATAAGAAATATTTATTTACTTAAATTTTGGTATTTTTCTGACTCCTTGTAAAAACTTCTGGCTACGCCCTTGTTTGTTACGTTAACATTTTCTTTGGTCTTTTGGTTGGTACTGGCAGAAACTACATTATCATAGTTATCCTCACTATCAGTATTTGCATCTTTTTCATTAGCTTGTTCTTGAACTGATGGCGGATAATATACAGAATAAAATAATTTATCAATTCAAGTGGGTCCCTGATGAAAAATTAGTATATAAAAAGAAAAGCATCTTGAAACTTTGCAGGTTTATTTAATTGCTACAAGTAAACTAAAAAGCACAAGAAAACCAATGTCACAAGTAAAAATCTGTAAGGAAGCTTACAGTCAAAATTCTAATATGAAAACTTCCTTAAATATTTCTTACTTGTGACATTGGTTCTCGTTGTTTTCTTTTGCTTTTTAGTTTACTAACACTGATGATAGCGTAAGCCGAATCTTGTTTGTAGCAATTAGTCATCTAATAAGCTATTGGTGTCAGAGAAGTCTTCATGATCACTAAGATTACTAATTTCACTCAAATCATGGCCAAATATTCTCTTTCTTTTTCACGTAAGGATTTCTTAGCTGCAACATTTTATCCTTAAAAGTTAGATAAAACTATATGTAACTATAGAAAATGCTATTGTTGTCTTTCGTAGCAGATATTTACACATTTAGCTACTACAAAAAACAAATTCTGTACTGAACGCATAATGTTGTGGAACTACAATAAAGAAATTTTGTAACGCAACATCTTCGTATTACAACTTTACCTGTTATCAAATGTCATAAAACTATTCTACTAATTTTAAATCAACCCCTACAATTTTATTTCACCATTATATTTTACAAATTTAATAATAACAATTATAACAACTTTCTTTTTCAGTTTGTCAGAGAGGTTACGATGTCGCGTCCCGTTAACTTTGACAACTGAAGGCAAATAACCCTAGATATAAAACTATATATAGATTGCTCAACAATTTGACAAAAGTATGTTGTTGGAAAACAGTAGGTGGCAAAACATATCTATAGTTTGTAGAGCCATGTTTATAAAGGAAAAATAAATATGTTGCATTTCTGCAACCATATGCATTCATTCCACTGTAATTTAAAAAATCCTTTATACATGCATTAAATTTTCCGAAAGTGTGCAGACTTGGCTCCTGCAGCTATGACGACGACGGGACGCGACGGGAACTTGTGACAATGCGGTGGTTTGATTATGTGTAGCTTCAGGTATTTCTTTTGTCTTTGCGCAGTACCTATCCACCATGTCTCGTGTCTCGGCTCTTTGATTACAGCTCGTCTGTGAATTCCTGTACCGTGTACAGCCCGGTAATTTCACGCGAGGCGTGTGTAAATTACGGCGAGAAGCAATTTGCATAAATTGAATTTCCATACGATTATCTGAATAATAATAACCGGGAACGTCTTCGTCGGGTCTTTAATATATCAAAGAAGGGAGGGTTTCGGGTACGTGTGTTTCTGTGGGAGTATGTGCTGCAAATATCGGAGAATGCTATATAGAGGCAAACGCAGACAGATGGCCTGATGCCATATGGTAATGTCGATAGATAGATAGATATTGGTTTATTGCGTTAACAGGAATGCAAAATATCCTGTAGCAAATTGGTGGGAATTTCAATATTTAATGTGTACACTTCAACTGACATGAATATATTCCGTATGTTTAGATCGAAATTATGCCTGATAAGTTATTCGGTGACGAATTTATACATTCACAAGTGGGATGTAAAGATCCTCAGACTTGATTATTATATTCGAAGTTGATACATGTAAATTTTGCAAACAGCAAGAAAACTCTCTCACTATTATTATGTTCACTACTACTTCTCTTATTGAATGTAAAGTAAATGGTGATATCTAGGCGGGATGCAAATTTTAAATAAATCAAAAATTACAGCCACAATCTGGATTCGAACCAGGGACCTTTCCGTTTCTAGCAGAATGCTCTCCCAACTGAGCTACTTTACATTCAATAATCATTACGGTAAGTCCGGAAGGGTACGGTATGTGCCTTCGAATATATATATCTAGTTATACTTATCTTATTGTTGCAAGTCTGGGGAATTTTTCATTTGCTCCCCCCCATTTACAGTGTTGAATTAAGAAGAATTACTTTTTTATTCCAAAATAACATATACTAATAAATCTGATATAAAGGGGCAACGCGAGCATGCCCTACAGGCGCAATGGAGGCAATGCTAAACCTCACACCTCTGCACATGCATGTTAAGAGAGAGGCTGCTCTCGAAGCCATAAGAATAATCCAGGCAGACAACCTTAAGGCAAACCAGGCCGGCGGTCACTTAAGCCTTGCCAACACGATATGTGGCAATACCGTGGAAATATCAAAGGACAAAACGTCAGCTGACTACGCCTTTGATGGGACAGTAGAAGAGGTAATTAATGACCGCGAAAGTGCACCTCAGAGACTCAGACAGATCAGAGACTCTGCATCACTGTGGTTCACAGACGGATCAAAGACCGAGGAAGGGTGTTGGGGTCGGCATTAGTGGACCGGATATCACCCTATCCAAAGCCATGGGCCATTCTCCAGCCATCTACCAGGCGGAAGTTCACGCAATCGACTTATGTGCCCAGCAATGTTCCCATCGGAACTTACGAAGGGAAAACATTTACATATCCTTAGACAGTCAGGCGACATTGAAAGCGCTGCAATCAAAAGCCCACACATCCAAAACTGTCTGGGCAAACTATCCCTGGAAAAACTCGCAAACGAGGTTTCACTGATGTAGGTTCTAGGATATTCAGCAATTGAAGGCAACGAACAAGTCGACATCCTAGCCAGAGAAGGCTCCAAACTCCCTTTTACGGACTTGAGCCCTGTTACGTATCATAAAAAGCCACTTTAGGAACATAGTACTAAACTAAGAAGATAAATCTAAACGAGCTTAATGGGTAACATCACCTGGCATGAGACAAGCCAAGTCTACCATAACCTTCTCCGCCTTCAAGGCCAGACAGTATCTCCAGATACAAAGAAAACAGACTGATTACAGGCAGAGCTGTTGAGTCGGTAAAAAACTTTCGACTCCGACTCCGACTCCGACTCCACATAATTTTCGTAGTCCGACTCCGACTCCGACAACAACTCCGACTCCGGCAAAATTTTATTTGCTTCCAACGAATTTGTTGGCAAAAAAATTAAACTGACATAATATAATTGTAAATACAACCAAAAAGACCTATTCATCGGACCACAAAGTTATGACCATATTTAAAAACTGACGCTTTTTTATTTTTTCAAAATATCCCTGAAATCATTAGAAATTCAACTGTTTTCTTATTAGAGCACACAATTCTACTTTGTCCATTTAACCGACTTTCGCTTTAATAATAACAAAAGTAATGGAAAATCACTGTATAGTACAAAGTAAAATTTAGTCCAGTGAATACGAAATTAAGTGCAAAATTATCGGAAAATAATCTCAACTCTACTTCGGTTAGTGGCAATAACGTCTCAATTCTGGCTGCAACACGTATGACTTGCATACATGGATATTCCAACATTCAACTTAAATAAACGGTCCTATTGCATAATCTCATTAACTATTTAAAATTATTGTTCAAATTTCTTTATTTTGTAATTTCTGTTGGATCACTTTTTTGTATCGTCTTTTGACCATCATTTTGGTTCTCCCGGTATAATAAGATGCATATTTTGTTAAATACGAAGGGATGTGATACTTTTAATAAATTTGTTTACGTGCCGAAAAAAGTAATCAATTTTGGTGAACGTTTACAAATGTTATCGAACATAAAGCTAAAATTGCAAAGTTTTACTAGCAAAACTGTGTCTTTTACAAACATTCAGATATTGAGGAGAATAAAAAAAATTAAAAAAGTTGATAGTTGATACGACTGTGTATCTGGGTTCAGCAGCTGTAGGAAGCTATTTTTTCTCATTCAAAATTGCAAAAGAAAATAATTAAAATACTTTTTGCAATATGTAATAAATTGTTCAGCTGTTCGTTGTGGCCGAACGAATACGAACAAATTCTCTTAATTTTAATGAATAAGTAAAAACCACACGTCGTCGCTACACTTTGGACAGTTCTAATTCGTCCAAGTATGCATCGAAGTCCGATTTCTTATTTGTAGATGATCGAGCTAACATGATTAGGACATTGAGGTTGGTTGTTGAACATTGGAAATAATTATCTATTGAGGCAACGGCGATCTCGCAGGTCTTTTTCTACATTATTTAAACAAGGACTCGGAGTCCGAGTCGGTACATTTTTTCCGACTCCGACTCTGACTGCGACTCCGACTCCGACTCCGACTCCGACTCCGACTCCGACTCCGACTCCGACTCCGACTCCGACTCCGACTCCGACTCCGACTCCTCTGAAATTTGTCTGAACTCCGACTCCGACTCCACGACTCAGACTCCACAGCCCTGATTACAGGTCTCCTTACAAGACATTGTCCACTGAGATATCTTCTCACAAAGATTGGACGGGCAAAAAACGCAGACTGTAGATTCACCTGTTTAAATGTAGATACATACACACACACACACACCCGCATGGAGGCCCATTGAGTTCTTGTATTTTATGTTTTTCACGTTCATGATAATGGTCCGACGATGAAAACTATTTTTCCAAATCGATAACCAATCTTCAAAAATTCAAAAAAATCATTAAATGATGTTACCACAGATAAGTGATTTTTCTTTATTGTCAATATATCGTTACCAAAGTTTTGAATATTCTTTCAATATTCTTGCCACGTTAATGAATGTTAAAGATTAGTTGGGGCCCCGCTTAGAAGGGCCTAAATGTGCTTGCTAC
Organism: Aphodius sticticus; assembly: GCA_963966075.1. Classification (NCBI taxonomy): domain Eukaryota; kingdom Metazoa; phylum Arthropoda; class Insecta; order Coleoptera; family Scarabaeidae; genus Aphodius; species Aphodius sticticus. The sequence goes on along the minus strand of OZ014513.1, from coordinate 18,099,677 downwards.
GGTCCTCAGTATTACGTGGTAGTCTATTACGGAAATGAGTTTCCAAAATACTGGTTTGCCCCCCCCCCCCCCCCCGTTGTTGGAGGCTAATCGCGCTAATCGGCCACTGCTTCCAGTGGCCGATTTTTTCTTGTCATACTGAATGAACCCATCAGTCACCGATATTTCTCGATGTGGGCGAGGATTTTTCAATTACCCCTCCCATATAAATAGCACGTGGCCAATAGATATAGTTTTTTTTTCATGTCACTGATGTTTGTTCTTGTATAAAAATTACTGTTTTGGCAACGACTAATACAACAAAATCTCTAAATTCAGGCGTACAGTTCAAATGAAAAAAGTTTACATGAGTGGGTCGATAAACAAAATTATAAATAAAACCAGGGTGAGATTAAAAACGGATTACTGAGACACAATCAATATCTTTAATTCAAGTGTCAACTATTCTGTTCCTCTGAGCATAAAGTGAAACCACACGAACAGATCCTTATCTTAATAAGCTAGAGTAAATAGTACCCAATGCGTGTCTTCATTTATTTTTCAATTCCCTTTTCACTTAAGAATACTTTTTCAGTTAGATCACGACAATACAAGTATGTAAGCAAATCCACAATCATTGTACAGACTAATAATGAGATCGACGAAACTAACCATACAAACATAATTCCACCAGAAGGAATTAAATTAAAAGTAAAAAAAAAACATTAATAATACCTCTTCGTGTTCCTTCGTGAACTTCTCGCGCTGTCTGAGGGCGTCCTGCAGTTTCAGCTGGAACAGAAAACGAAACAAATTAGTTGGGAAATCGATGCGAGGAACCACCTGATACGTTTCCCCTCGACACCCACATTTATCAATATTTAAAAGCGGCGGCGGCGGCAGTGGCGACGACCACCGCCGTACGTACAGATTCCGTACGTTCGACGGTTTCGGGCCGGCAGAAACGTGCGCTCGTAAAAGGGGCAGTAAAAGTGATGCAGCAGCGCCATCTACGCGATCCGACGTCGTAAAAAATGTTCAGCACCAAGGGAAAGCGGCGGTAGCACGGCGGCAGCGACCTCTGACCGCTAGTTCCCGCCAACAGACGTATAAATTTCAAGGGCTTAATGACTGCGCGGGGAATTACCGATTTACTTCGATAGTTGGTCTATATTCGCATAAGAAATGTGGTATATTTATAGTCTTGCAGCCAGTAAGGATTTAACTTACATCGTGCAAATTTTGTATCGGAAATTTATGTTCTAAAAACTGTTTCAGTAACTACAAATAACCGATTTCTGCCTGGGGAACACAGCAAAATGATTGCTATAATAATTTTTCATATAAATTGTTGATTAAAGTAAATATGTAAGTTTTGACAAACTTGGATGGTGGTCATAAAGAAAACTTTTCAGTAGATTGAGTAATTTATCCATACAATCGCAAAAAATCTGATGTGGCCAGGCACATGACTTTATCATACTATATATAAAATTAATGGTTTAGCTGCATGGGATTCTATTTGATCGAGATCGGTCATGTCAGCATTAAAATAAAACTAGTAGAACTAGACAGATATGTCGATTAAAGCTGTGTTCGGATGTTGTACTCCGTTGACACCGGGTACACCGTCCAAATGACACTTACGTGTTATGTTATTGGGTGTAAAAATTGTAACGGTGTACAAAATCCGAACGCAGCTTATATTATTGACAGTAGGTATTGTCAAAACATTAGCGTTTGACACTACCTACTGCCATTAGAATCAAAAAATCTGACAGAACCTGGCTACTAGTTTTAATGCAGTATGACCGATCTCGATGAAATAGAATTTGCTCATGCAGCTAAACTATTGATTGTACCAAAAAATGTCATAGTGATAAATTATTTAGAATTTCCTTATCTTTAATTTATTATTTAACTATGTCCACGAAATTCCAGAAATGGCGGTCTATTTGCAAAATCCTTAAAAATGCTAAGACTAAACCTCCAGTTCCTTTGGACCCTCTTCAACAGAAAGCTTTTCAGCTCTAAGTTTGGTTATGAAACTTCTAAATATGAAGTGTCGTCTCGATACCTTTAGTAGTTTCTCCGGAATCGTCGCCACAAAAAACGGGTACACACACACATACACACACACACACACACACACACACAGACATTTTTTTGTACCTTGGTCAAAAATGTTCAGGGGACCCAAAAAGACATATTTCCGCTAAAATCTCAAAATTCTTTTTGGCATGATTACAATACTTTACATACTGCGTATGATAAAGTAAAAAAAGTCAACCGCAAGCGAAAAATTCAGACTGGTCCGAATTGTTTTTTTATTACTTAATAATTAAGCTTAAATGTGTATATGTTGTAAATATGAAAGCAGTTTCAATTTGCGCTAATTTTGTAATAAATTATAGGCCTGTAATTTTTATTGAACCTTTTGGCTAATAATATTAACTTTTATCTTTGTGTATTTAACTAGTTAAAAGTAATATCATATTGTTGTTGTTACTTCGACTTTCTCTACTAACAACAACATTTTTCCTCAGAATGTAAAAAGGGCAAAGCGAGTTTGAATAACGAATTATTTTTAAATTTGATCTTACCTATATCCTAACGTCGCGTCCGTTATCAAAAACCATATTAATTGTTGTCATTAGTCGACAAATATTTGAAATTCAAGCAACATTCAGTTACAAAGCAAGCTTATTCATTTGTTTCAGAAAGCACAAAAATTTACTCACGACAAATCGAAATTAAAATTTTATTTATGTTTGCAATTTGTCGCGTCCGTAACCGTAACACTGAGGCTTATTAAATTATTTCGTTTCAAAAATCATAACTTTTGAACTAATGAAGATATTTAAAGAAATTAAATTGCATCTCACAGTATAATATCTTAGCTTTAAAATACAGTAGAACATCAAAAATCCGAACGTCAAAAATCCAAAACGTCAAAAATATGAACGCGTTGTAAAAGAGTTTAAATACATAATTCTGAAATAGTGTAATAGATGTATATTTAATCGACTAAAGTGCATGTTTTTAGGCATTTTGAGACATTTCTTAAGCTCACAGACTACTTAAGCCTAAGTGTCATTTTCTAGGTTATTTTCGACAATCCGAACAATTTGATAATCCGAACCACCTTCGGTCCCAATTAGTCCCAAGTAGCTCTACTGTAAATGGAAATACAGAGTGCTAAAGCAAACAGGGTGCTTGCTGAGATATTTTTGAAAAATGCAAACCATAAAATTTTCAGTAAATACCATAGTAAAATTACTGAAGTTTGTTTATAAAGTTACTGATTTGAAATCGGACCTGTTTCAAGCTGTACATTGGAACGGTTGTACCTTGAAACAGGTCCGATTTCAAATCAAGTATGCTTAAGGTGCGGTCTGGTGAGTGGTAATGGCAATGGTAGTAGATGCCATTATAGTATTTCTGATAGGAAGTGTTATTGACTCAAATTTATGTACATGCAAACTAATATGTGTCACTATCACGGCTGGTGAGAAACACTATAATTTCTTCTGCTACCACTGCCATTACCTACCATTACCACCAATCAGAACGCACCTTTACGTTCTGATTGATCTCGTAGTAGCTCGATCGGTCGGTACTCGGTAGAGTAGCGTGTAGTAATCCAATTTTACTGTATTATTATAACTGAATTAATTTTATGTTAAATTTCTGAAATAAAGTTAGAGTTGAAATGAACTCGTACTATACATCATAAAAAAAGCTGAAAGATATTTCCCACATTTCATAAGTGTACCGACAAAAGACATTCTTTGGTCTTCATTTGCACATAAAACAAAAAGATTTTTTTCTCCAAACATCGCTGAATTTGGAATATTTCTACTCGCGTTAAAAAAAAACTTCCATTTTTTGTCGCGTCCGAACACTTTTGCTTTTGCTTGTATATTTGCACTTAAATATTTATCCCTCCAATTTGTCTTCTTTAATATAGCACTCTACTAGTACTTTGCACTAATTAAAATATGCATACGGTTTTTCCGTTTCTTTCCTATTTTAAGCTTTGTGAATCGCGTACGAATGTCGCTTCCGTTACCCAGGATATACCCATATGTCACATAAATCACCTGATCGATGCTTATACAACAAGCAAACCAAATTAATAGAGAATACTGCCTCCAAATTTGCGCTTCTCTCTTTGGCGTTGGTTGCCAGTCGACCTCATTTTCCGTACGGTTGGCGAGCGTAAACATGCCGTGGGCGCCAAATGCACCGATAATAAAGGGCAGCTTCGTTACGAGGCGGCGTTAATGGAACTTCTTGATTCAATACGCTATCACTATAAATTCCACGAGCAGCCATGAACAGCCTCTGCTAGCCGCTTCTCATTCTACCAGAGACCGCGCGCGACCCGCAGAGTTTGCCCTCTTCGTACCAAAAGAAACGTCAATATTATTAGATGAATGTGAGAGCGCTCAGAACTTGGAGGAACCCGAGGCTAGAATCTCGATACTTCGGTTGGATCGTGAGTTGAAATTGAATCGGTCAATTATTCTTGTTCCTGACAGTATCGAATTTACGTCACAGGGGCGATAATTATTGTAAAAGAACGGATTAGCTCCGTATTATATCCAGTATATTTTCACGTGCGTATAAGCTGTGTCATAAGGGTCGATGATATAAGGTTTATTAAGGAATATATTTTACTTATCTTTTGAGCGTTTAAATGACATTATAATTTACAATTTAACATATTAAATTCTTGATGTAACATCTTTTAGATGACGTCTCAAGGAAAGCTAGTAGACAACATTGACTGCAAGAATAGTATATACTGTACGTGTAACTTGCAAAGCTGGACAAAGATAATCAGAATCAGATCTACTTCGTTAATTGTAACTCCGTTAACGAAAAAGTTAACTTCGTTAACCCATAGTCCGTTAATTTGTTACAAATGAACGTTAATCGTTAACATTTTACACAAAAAAAAATATAAGTTTTGTTGATTGCCGATCCTGTGAGTATGCAATCCAAATAACTGCGGACCTTTCGGTTGCATAAGTTAAAATTACCTTAGGAATTTTTTAAACTAGGCATAGTGTTACTGTGGTAGTGATACCGGTAACCTTGGGTGGCTTTTGCCATTGTTATAAATTATCATCTAACCTAATTAAGCACATCTGTATACAGTATATTATCTAAAACAATAATAACAACCAAAATACACTCAATGTTTGAAATATCAACAAAAGCTGAACAATACAAACAAATTTCTAACAATGGCCAAAGCCACCCGAGGGTCCCAAGGTAACTAAAATACCTTGCATAAAACATAAAATACATTGCGAGATGCAAGATTTACAAAAGATATTGAAAAGATAAACTAAGGTGGTTGGAGTTAGAAGTTAGCACTTTTAGAAGGTTGCCCTTTTTAGTTTAGGGTTAAATATTGAAACAATAGGTATTTGTTAAAAGATAACGATATTTAAAAAGGCGAAATATTTATTATTACATAATAAATAGGTTGTAATAATAAATAGGTTTCTGATCTTTCACTAACCGAAGTCTTTTTGTACTGTTTTCGTGCGACCGGGAATCATAAATATTGAAACAATAGGTATTTGTTAAAAGGTACCGATATTTAGAAAGGCGAAATATTTATTATTACATAATACTTAAATAGGTTGTAATAATAAATAGGTTTCTGATCTTCACTAAGCGAAGCCTTTTTTTAAGCTTTTATACCAAATTTCAAATCAATACTTCAAAATTACGGCAGTTATCGTGTACACAGACGGACAGACACACGGACATAGCTAAATAGATTCAGTTTACAATGCTGATCAAAAATATATATATATACAAGTCTATAACCGCCACGCTTCCTTAAGGGTGTTACAAATGTTGTGACGAACTCAATATACCCTACCACAGTAAATGTGGGGGGTATAAAAATGCGTTGTTAATATACAAGGCCATTATAAATGATTGTAGTCAAAGTAGTCCATGCCCATGTTAATATTTTTTGCCGCTATACACAACTATCAAACTTGAAATAGGTTATGCAACCAATTTAACTTTTTTTGTGAAAAACAGTGGTAAATGGTTTTTATTGATTTTCTGTTTTCAACTTTCCGTCAATAATCGCACTAGCAAAGTAATCTGCAAATTACCTAGCCTAAGAACATTTTCCATAAAAGATCAATATAAATTAGTAACTATATAATAAAAAGGAATAACTAAACTCTTCTAACTCTGCTGTACATAAAATCTGTGAATGAAAAGTGACTAAGTATATGTAGAAAGGTGGTCAATATTTATATAGGAAAAATATACCATTTATTTTTTTCTGGAGACCTTCTCAATTTACATATTAACACGTTCCCCAAAGGACTACAAATCGAAAATAAGTTTAATTTAATAATATTATAAACATAGCCTTGAGATTCCGATTCTATTGACCACTGATTTTGTTCATTGTTGGTCAGCATAGTCTCGTAGCTTAGATAATTGTATTTTTTACAAATGAAGAACTTGAAAATCTATTGTAGTAAAACAAAATAAAAAGGCTTTTTTTGATATTATTAACTTTCTTCTATTTAATATTATTTTTTAAATTAAGCTATTAACTGTGATACTGATATGTATTATTGTGGTGTAAAACAAATTTTGATTTTAGGCCGCTTGGAGCACGTGTTAATGTATATGTTACGGTTAAAGTGATAAATGTGGTTTGTATTAATAATTACCGGCTATTACTAATAATAACCGCATCATTTGGTCAATGTGATTAGAAACACCTAAATAATCACATGGACCGGCTATTATTAATAATTTCCAAACGGGCACGGTAAAAGTGATAAAAACGTTACTTTTTACAAAAGGTCTTTTGTATACAGTCTTCAAAGAAGTTAGCTAAGTTATTTTGATTACAATGAAAGCTATTATATTTATTTACTCGACGCAAATCATCAGTACGGCTAGCCCAATGACCAAAATTAGGAATAATACAAAACATTGATAATACAGAATGTTCTCTTTTGTCTCCCTTTAGAAACTAGTGGATATAATTGGTAATGATATTTGGTATACACCCAAGGACGGCTCAATGACGAAAACAAAAAAAAGAACATTTTATACAGAGTGTTCAAAAAAGTTAACCATTTTATTATCAATAACATCCATTTTTATATTGCCCCAATCTTCCCTACATTAGGTTGTCCATTACGTATACCTACCGTAAGCATATCTAATATCTGACGGATATAATCTTTTTATAAGGCGGTTATTATAAAAGTGTTTATCACCAACAAAAAAAAGATTTTTAAATACATTATTAATTTAGATATATGAAAAAATATAACAATAACAAAAACACAAAATAATTCTCAAGTTCAGGAATCGGTTTAAAAATAAAATGTATTCTTAATAAATAAAATTAACATTAGGTAACTCAAATAAAATCTGTATCACATTTGTGCACTTACAAATCAAAAATAAACAATATTCATAGTAAATAATGAAATAAAAATAAAATACAGGTACAGTTCACATTATTGAACAAAACAAAAGAAGATGACGTCCTATTGTTACAAACTTTATTTTGCTTTATTTTTACAATATAAATGGTGTAATTGTTGTACTACCACAAAAAAAATAAAGGTCTAGAAGGACTTTTGTATTCAAAATTAAATATAAAACATTTTTTTGTTTTGTATTAAAAAGATCGAGAGAAGTTATAAATAAAAATAATTTTTCTTGCCACGAATTGCAAAATACAGAAGCACTATGTACGTATGCACTGGCAGAATAATACAAACCAAGTTTCTAATTTATTACTTACTTAGCTTTTAAGAATTGCGCAAATAAGCATGACCCAAAGAGTTACACACTCGTACATGCGAATAGAATGGATTGGCATCTTTTAGTCTAGTTTTGATAATCTTCCTTATTTTAGTCATGAGTAGTAACTAAATAAGTTAGTCAGGACTAACGTCACTATAGGCCCAATACTGAAAACCCAGTGAATAGATTCGTTGTGTGGCGATTATGTAGATACTAACAGAATTCCAAATCTGAGGCTCTACTATATTGTAGCATCACCTTAATGCAATATCGAATTGAAATATATCATATTGACCACAGCATGCTGGAAATTATTAATAATAGCCGGTTCATGTGATAAATTCTTCACTTTAACCTCGCCACTTGGGTATTATTAATAATAACCGGTAATTATTAATAATAACCTATTTATCACTATAACCGTAACATATACATCAATCTCAAATTTCATAGGAATTAAGTATGGATGTAAAGGAACAAATTGAGAGGGTCCTGCTGAAAAAAAATTAAAAGTTGAAAAATAAGGACCACCCGAATAATATGTCATCTTCGATAGATTTTTCTTTCGTGATCAGTACAAATCAATCAATCGAAAGTCAAAGTAAGTACACCTAGTTTATGCGCTATAAAGACGAAAACACGTTTTGTAATTTGTAAAATCCTGCTATGCTTGCTATACAAAATCGATCGATAATACGGATAAATATACATATTAAATAATATAGGTAAATAGTAATGTAGTGTCTATAGAGCAATGTTCCGTGCAAATTTACAATATAATATGTTTTTTTTTAATTTGGAAAACCGCAGTAGGTGCACGAATACTTTTTATAACCTTTTCTGCGCTTAGTCAAATATGCACCATACAGTGTGTCCTATTAAAAAGAGGACTGGTTTTATCTTCAAACATCCTGCAGCGCCATCTCGGAATGACCATAAAAGTAACACACGCTATTTTTCAGCAACAAAATTACTGCCCTGGTTTGTCTTGTTGATTAGTTATGAAATCGGTACAGTTGTAGAAAATATTGCATTTTATTTGTTGCAAAATGTTTCGCAGACCTTTTACATGCTATAAATGTCCTAATATAATAAATACTCCCTGATATAACAAATAAAACTAAAATTACCTAAACGAATACGAATAGTAGACTTATAATATAGACTTCAATGAATAAAGCACTAAACAAAGGAAAGATCATGCAAGATTTACGGCCCTTGACGAAAACGTCCGTGCAGACAGATTAGGATGTTTGTGGTTGGGGCAGGAAGGTTTGGTGTACGGATTGTGCGGACACACAAGACACGCAAGCACATAGACGTTCAAATACCTTGTAGATTGTCTCTTCGAAAGTGTTGGTAGCGCCGCCGTTCATTTGTAAATGTCTTAACCGGTCGTAATCTCGAGGATCGACCATTGAACGGAGGACGGCGTGCTGGCCTAAGTCTGTTAGACCTAAGCCGCTTTGCAGTACGCTATCTGGGGTGTCCACCTGCAAGGGAATAACTATCATTCGAGGGCACGTGATCCAGCTATATAGTATATTTATACATGGAGTTTAATACTATCCGGCACCTCCACCAAAGTGGCGAATGTACTGCAACTGTTTGGAGAAACGCATGTGGTGGTAAATGTTTGTATTGTAGCCTTATAATTTATGTAACGGTTTAAAAAACATTAAGAAAAATTAAATTAAATTAAAAAATTATGAATTAAGATCTGTTTTAACGTTAGGTAAATATCCTATTGTCTAAAACACAGTTCCGCAGTGCGTTGTTTTTGTAGTAATTCGTACTTTTAAAATGTCTAACGACATTTTCGGCAGACAATATTAGAATATACTTCAGGGCAATAACATTATAATATATCTGGACTTCAGCTACAAACACAAAAGATGTAACAATTACTGAATTAATCATATAGATATTCAACATGTTACTAAGAAGACCAGAAATATTAATGTAAACTCCCTATAGCCATAAAAAGAGATAATGTAAACATTGTCTGGAGAGGAAATAAACAGTTTTTGTATTAATGTAAACATTTAAAAGAAAATAGAATACGAAATAGGTTTGGCCTGGAATGTTTTGTATTTGTATTTATGAAAGCATTTCAGTACCCGACAAATAAAATCAATAAACAGATTAGAGTTCCATACAGTCAAAATGTTTAAAATAAAAATGGAGTTAGTTTCTTTGGAACCAACTGTTGGACGGAATGGAATGTGAAAACTGATGGTGTGGATGAATGGAAATAATCGCGAAAAGAAATACATTATAGGTATACCAAACTTCATCGAAAAGCGAAAACCTAAATAACAACTTTAATTCAGAAGCATTCAGATTTCATCAATTAAGCAGCTTTTTGTTCAATAGATGTACTTATATGTTATTATTCTTTAAGGCCTACGAATTGCCTATTGGTCTTACATGAGAATATGTTTGTGAAAATGATATTGAAAAATAGGATGACTTAGTCTGTAAATGGAAAGTGAACAGTTACGTTACTTATTTCGAAAAAAGTCATAAAGAACGGGCCACTGTAGATTAGAACTCAGCGTGAAGAACTTGAAATGAAAAAAAAGTGTTATATTAACTATCAACTAACAAATCTATTGAACCAATTGTCGAATTTTTATTATTTTTTCACTTAGTTGTAGGAGATTGCCTTAAAAACAGCGCTGGGTAGTATCTTTTTATTGTAATTTCAGTTTTATGCATATACAGGGTGTAAGAATTAAGGTAAGTTTTTTTTTATCGAAATTTGCAGCGCTCTGTGTCGTGTACCTGATAATAATAATAATATTCATTTATTTGCCTACCAGTTACCAATTACAGGACAAAATTTACAAGATTAACAATAAGGTTACAATAATAATAATAATAATAACAACGCAGACCCAAAAACTGAATTAAAAAAATATAAATTAATAGTATATTATTTGACGAGCACATAACTAACGATATAAATCGCGAGCATGAAGTTCATGAAGAGCTATTTATATCCGTTGTGTGCGAGTCGAATACGACGTTTTATCTACGACTCACAAATTCCATTTTATATCAAATATTTTAAATGTATTTCTCAGTTATGGCGAGGCGAGGCATAACTGTCATCCACGTAGGTTTTGACAGACTTTGACACTAGCGTTGTATAATGATGACAGTTCGTTCAAATAATGAAGTCATTATTTGAACGAACTGTCATTATTTTACAACTCTAGTGTCATTATAATCATTGGCAGTGTATAATGATGGTGATTATATAGTCATGGATACGTATGCAATGAACTTATTATATGTGAGTCGTAGATAAACAACATTATAATCTAAGAGACACGCTAAACTACAAATAAAAATATGATAAAACCATATGTATCAACTGGAATCAGACAATTGACCGATGTTTTCTGAACATTTTGATTTTAATGATTCTCATCATTTTCTCTCTTAATAAAGAAGTTACAATATCTTAACAATACTACCCCAGTGCTGTTGATAAGGAAATATCCTTCGATTAACTGAAAAAATCATAAAAATTGGGCAATTGGTTCAATAGATATTTAACTTTAAAATTTACATACATTTTAGGTGGGCCAATTTTTTTGCACGCAAGTGTAGTATGGTGTATCTGGAGTTGCCAGATTTCTTACTTTATAAAGGCATAAACAATACATTTGTTATCGTAATATTACTTGAGTCAAGAGATTATGCCCCTCGCTAAGATTCTTACTTAATAAGTGGAGTTAATAATAAAACTTTTATTAAGAGCCTTGAAGACAAATTTATGTTTGATATTTTCTGCCACAAAAACTTAATTCTGAAGATTACGGCAAAGTACATTTTTAAGGTAATTATCTAACTGGTTTGATTTCGGTAATATTATTTTTTAATTTAAACATAACATAAAAACTAAGCAATAACAAAATCCTGAAAAAAAGAGATCTCAATGACATTATAACATTTTTGCTGATACTGTTGTGACGTTTTTCAAAGCAACTGTTTTCAATGTTAAGTATTAAAATGTGCTTTCTAAAACTTTTATTCAAGTTTTTCAAGCACGTTGTGCACTACGTTTGTGCCGACGCATCATTGGTTTTGTTGATGTGACGTGTAGTTTCTTTTGTTGGTGTCATTGATTTTCAAATCCCACTTGGTAGTAGATGAAAAACAGTGTTTTAACTACAATATCACTTCACGTCCTGGAGGCTGTAAATTGACTTAGAAATGATGTATGAATCATCTGTGTTATCGGCTATAGAAGGGTGAACGCCATAGTTCTCTTAGCGGCCGGTGTGTACGCGCGTATGAAAGGAGCGTAAAGAGATCAGGGGCGGCTGTCGAAAGGGAGAGTACGCAAGCCAGACGAGAGCCCCAATGAGTGGTACTCTCCAGACGGTGGCAATGAGACAATAGGCGGCCGTGACATTCACGGCTACCTATTTGCAGCGCCTTGTTCCGGGCTGTTACAGACCACAGCTGACGTGGCGAATTTACATTAATGTCATGTTTTCCTCATTTCATTGTGTAACTATCGTCCTTAAAATGACACAATATCGCACGCCCAGAATACCAACGACCTCAGTGCAAATTTATACATTTAAATAATGCGTCGGATACGTTCTAACCCCTAAATTGCGAGAAATTTTTAATCTAACTATAAAAGTTAATTAATAACTCATTTGTATGTTAAAATTGGACTGATCAGTGACGTTTATTATTATGAACCTATTATATTAGCTATTGGTTTAAGAAGTCTTTTCATGCGATGTTAACTGTACAGGAGATAATTTAGTTAGTACAGTGTCATGGTACTGGTGTATCATGTTTTCGTTTTATCATGGAAAAAGCTAAACTATCCGGATACAAGAATATCTCACGTTGGGCTCGCAAACTTATAAACAACTTGTTCAACAACAACTTCTATATTAACCATGAACAAGCAGAAAAAGAAACTGAAAGAGAAAGGTGCTGTTTCTGTGATGTCCAGTATTTACAAATAAAATAAAATAAAATCTGGCCATGATTTTGGATTTCTGTCTTAAGATGGGTAAAGAAATATTAAATATCCAAAATTATCAAAAATTTAATGTATTTTCGAACGAAAGCACATTTTCAACAAATGGCATTGTTTCATCACAGCAGTGTCGTTACAGGAGTGATGTAAATCCACATTTTGGACTCTCTAGACAAAGCTAACATTTCAAAAAGGTAAACTTGTGTTGTCCTATAACATATCCACGGGGTAATTGGGGTATATTTCTTCGTATACTATCGTGGCCATATATTATGTCCCCTCGATTGACGTCGATTTTCTCGGCAATCTAGGAGCGAACGAATTTGAAAAAATTCTGATGCTGTCCTTGATTAATATGCTACAACTCATAAAAATTAGAAAGCTGGATATGTTGGCGTTTACCCGATTTTTCCAAATTACGAAGAATTGGCGCTGTCTGCCCCGTAAATTTCATTCGTTTGACTTTAGCAACTAATTACTCCGGAAATAATGCATAGATTTCAACGAATTAAAAAGTAAAATCACCTGCGCAATGTGTATTTTTGTAAAATGATTGGATTAGTGATTGACCCACAAAAGGCTATATTATGCAATTCCAGCAATTCCGTTATTAGAAGAATGTTCCTTGAATTTAGCATTGCGACTATTTGTTAATTTTTAAAACCGAAATAAACGAACAATATTTTGCGCAGATCGGTCAGAGCGGTCAGTAATTTCGTCTAAGTCCGTTTTTGTATTAATTTATTAGTAATATTTAAATACAGGCAAAAACAATATAACATAAATAGGTCGTTATATTGAGTCGGTAAACACTGTTCTCCTAGTAACTAATGCACCGTGGATCCAACACTACCGGCAGCGTCGCTGTCGATTCCTTCCCCCGCACCACCCTAAAGACCGAAGAGCGCCGCGCAAATTCCAGCGATCATGAGATGCTTCAACACGATCTTTTGTAGGGAAAATGCAAGATAAACAATGATTCTGTAATAAAATTTAAACATATGAATTATTGGGTAGCCTACAGTCATATCATTATTCTAGCTCTTCTAATAACCGAATTGCTGGCATTGCATAATATAGCTGTTTGTGGGTCAACCACTAATCCGACCATTTCACAAAAATGCACATTGCAAGCTAACATTTCACGGGTGATTTTATTTTTTAATTCGTTCAAATCTATGGATTATTTCCGGCGCAATTAATTGCTAAAGTTAAACGAATGAAATTTACGGGGCAAAAACAGCGCCAATTGTTCTTAATTTGGTAAAAATCGGGAAAACGCCAACATATACAGCTTCCTCATTTTTATGAGTGGTAGAATGTTAATCAAGGACAGCAACAGAATTTTTTCAAATTTTTTCGCCCTTAGATTTGCGAGAGAATCAACGTCAAAAGAGGGGACATAATATATGGCCACGATAGTAGAGTCAATGTACTTTCAGTAAGACGGTTGCCCAGCTCACCTATTCAAACATTGTGATCGAATAGTTAAATTTACAATTTCTTCAAAAATGGTTGGACGAAATGACGCTGTTTTATTGCTGGCGCGTAGTCTGGCGTAGGCTGACTTATGGATTTTTATTTTTTGGGACGTAATACATTTTTTCGTCTTTCTAACTCGATCGGGGCACTGCAGAACGTATCCCTAGATAATAAGCGTTTTACAACAGAGTCGAAAAAAGGGAATTTTTTAAGCTCGTCCTAAATTCCCAGGATTCCCATATTTTCAATTTTAAAAATTGCGCCAAAAATGTAGCGCAGCACTAACGTTGATTGGGGGAGCACCGCAACAAACAAAAAAAATATTGACATTCGCGAGAAGTTTTTAATATATGCACGTTGTGCACTATCTCCGCTGCTGATTATGTCGAGCAGCGCGCGTTTTTGTCAAAGAAATTGCTGAATTTTAATTTCGGCGTGCTTCCTGAACCGACGCGACGCCCGGAGTCCGTCGCAAAAAGCGACGTCCCCAGTCGTCGGCGAAAGCAAAGCCGACCGCCCTATGCCACCCTCGAGCACAAGGGATGCGCCAGCGCGCCATCACGCGGCTTGTTTCGCCCTGAAGTGAGTGGCGAAAAAAACGTTCCAGACGGCATAAAAAATGAACAAAGGTATCTTCGCTTTAATCTTCGGATGCTCCCCCACCCCGTCGAAAGCAAGTGCTTCACGCAGAGATGGCTTCGTTTATGCATCCGGCTACATTATGAAATCGTGCTTTGATAGTTGTCGCTAGTCTGGGCGAATTTAAATGCTAGTGGATTAGGTTCAAGACGTCAACATACAAGTGAGGCGTACTGCTAATTTAAAATCTGTTTTCAAGCTATCTAGTTGAAATTGTATGGCAGAGTAAAGTTGTATTCACACTGTTAGTGTTTCGTACACGGAACGATTAAAAATAGGGTATTTGACTGTATTAAAAATATGGCTTGTATTATAGTCATCCTAAAAGATTACAGTTTAAGAAAACTATTTGTTATCACTTTTCAAAAAAAAATATGCTTTATTTCTATTAAAAACCAAAATTAAAATTGAATTTTATTCACGTCCTATCACGTGATTGAAAACGCTCTGTAATTGGCTCAGTCTCCAGTGACGTCATTCGTTAGTACGCTTTGAGCGCGTTCGGTTTGTCAGCGTAGGGTATGGGGAGAGCAATGCTCAGATAACCTGGGTCGGCTGTCTCTCTCTTATATGCAGATAAACGTCGTATGACGTTAGTCCGTCTATTATGCAGCGCGTCACTCTCACCGTACAATACCGGGTTATCCGAACGCGCTCTTATGCTTCTCCCGTTTGAATTTAATAGCACTAAAATGCCATGTAAGTATAACTTTGTAGGTTAGGATAGCCCTAACCTTAAGCTGTCAGATCAGATAATACCTGGTTCGAAAATACGACAGATAACTTATTCTAGTCAGTTTTACTTATGTCGAAATAATCTTCACAAGAAAAACACTTGTATTGGCCGCTATTTATTTCATTTGGATTTCTACGAGCCAACCACTTTCTTCGCAGTTTCAAATCTTGCGGAACAGTTACAAATAGTTTATCCGGAGTTTTTCTTGACGTATCTCTGCATTGTGGATTTATACACCATTTATAACCCATTTTTATGTAGAAATTGTGAAACCAACACATCATACCACACAATTACCAAACGGCGACGATGTCGATGCTGACAGACCATATGGGCCAATTTGACATCTACTATCAGGTGACGTCACACAACAGAAAGTATCGTTTTGGCGGGACTTTTTGTGATTCAATTTTTAACGCTGATTTTTATGAAATATTGAGGAAATAATTACGAAAAATAATGCATTTACAATGTAGAGTGAAGGAATAAACACACTAAGATGGTTTTCCAATAATAGTCAAAAAATAACAGCCTGACTGACTCTGATCAATGATCACGTTGTATGTTGCGTCTGTGCTTTATTGCTGAATTTCTTGTGTTTTTTAGATTCATGTTTCTCACAGTGGTTAGTTGGACTATAAACTAAAAGAAAACCCTGAGTGTATTTGTAGGTAGTTTGTTTTATATTGTCAAAGAGAAATAGCCGTCCTTGTAATAGTTTTTGTGTCATATGTCATACCGTCCTGTAGCTGCCCACTCGCGTCTAGTTCGTACCCTCTGAAGAAGGCAAAAATCTTTGTCGAAAGCTTAGGGATTGAACAAATGAACGTGTTGTTTTGATTACCTTTCCGTTTGGCTGCTATCCCCAAAACCAATTTTTAATCGTTAATAATAACTACAGCCGAGAATACATTTTTATCGTACATGGAACGTATGTTCCGTGTACGGTTTCAAAACGTATTATCTGAGATCATTTTCATGCAATCATTTTGTGTATATCACCATTTTCTATACATTTGTTTATCATTGAGTCTTTGAATTCTAGGACCGGGGTTCACCACATTCCTTTGTATATGTCACAACAATTTATTACTCGTCATTATAAATTTCTGAAAACACGTTTATTTGTAGAAAAAAATATTCTATGACAGGAACATATGTAAGTAAATTTATTTCACCTATTGATTGGATAAGCAATATGCTCTAATAATATAAGTGGAAATGTTAACTAAATCCAGAAGATAGGGATTATCCAACCGATAATAACTTACCTCTAATTTATTATACTGACAAAAATGTACAAATAACGATACAAGGCATGAATGATGGTAAGTGATTTAAAAATGTAAAACGTATAGTAAATTACAATAAATTACAGAATAAAATAGTGAGTTTATCATAATATATAGAAGTCCGGCGTTGAATAGTTGGATCATATTTGAAAATTGATTAAAACACGTCATTCGTCGATATTTAATAAATGTGGGGGAGGGAGTAAAAACGGTTGTAAATATAAAACGCTCTAGAGAATGCACTTCAATAATAATTTATACACCGGTATTGGCTGGAAATTGGTACACGCGGGATTGATTATTCGAAATATTTAATCCGTTTTAATTTTTTAGCATCATACATATTTAGAGGATTTCAACAAATATTTTATACATTTCAATTAATATCATTCATATATGATATGAATAATAAATGCGACAAATTGTATTTATTTACTGGCAATATAAATACAGAAATGTTATCGTTTCCATTTTATTTCAATTGGAAAACATAAACCCCAAATAAGTTATTATTTTTTTAAATGAAGAACAACTTTATTTATTTTTAGTTTTATATTTTATTATTAATTTTATTACTATTATGTTTTATGTTTATTATCACATGTAACAAGAAAAATAAACATGAACAATATGAAATATTTCTGTAATAATTTCGATGACAGCTTAACGTTTATTGTCGAATAATCCTGGTATTCTAAAAAATGGCGTCCGCTCGACGGTACGCCGATAAATAAAAATAGAGAAAATAAATCAACGTTATTTATTTGATAACAATTCGTGCGAGTGGCCATACTGGACATAGATTCTCATTAGCACTTTATTAAAGCGTAATAGCAGCTGCCGCTTTGGCACGGGTAAAATTTATTAAAATAACACATTCGCAATGCCCCGGGCCAATTGCCTGACCATTGACAGACGAAATATGGAAAAATTGCTCCGCCAAACGGAACAGATAAATAATTCAAACGATACGCTGCTTTATTTATTTAATAAGCACCCGTGGCGTGTATACATTAATAGTTCATGTGATTTAGTGTATAATATTCGCAAAAAAAAATTATATTTGTACTACCTATAATTTCAATAATCATATTCAAATTAGGAAAAAATTTGTTTTATAAATTAAAAAATGGACTACTTGGGGCTGGATTTGAACCAAGAGCTCCCTACCATGATAATCACTATTTGAACTCAATAAATCTCTACCGTTAAATTGTATCTAGGCTGTTCACTTTAAATATTACAAAAAAAACTTACTCAAAAGTAAAACGAAAATATCAATAAAAGAATAACAAATATTTATTTACCTTAAAAGATACGAATTGAAATAATGAGAGAATTTCTAAATCTACCAAAAATTTTGAGTGGTTGTTAGGTTATACAAAATACATTTAAATTAAAATTAAATTTAAATTAAACACAAAGCAAGAAACCCATTACTTTCTTGGCATTTGTCGGCCCGGCAAATTAAGGCTTAGCACGACAAATTTCGGTACTTTAACGACAAAATATGCATTTGAACGACAAAATATGTGTTTTAACGACAGAAAATGTAAACAAACGACATAATATATGTATTAACGACAAAAAAATGTAAATGAACGACAATATTTCAATTTGATCGATAATCATTAACCTATAATATTACTTTGTCATAGTATGTCGTTAAACATTTTCATATGTGATTTAACCTCAAATACCATAAATGAAAGCAGTATGACAAGCAGTGCCGCTAAGCCAGCCGTACAAAACTTTTTCCATACTCATACAGTGTGCTACCATTAAAAGTGTGGATATGTGTAGTTTGTTTTAAAGTTCGCAAAAGAACGGGGATAATTGAAAATTATTCTGTGTATTGTTGTTCAGTCAGTGTTTAGGTAAGTTATAATTATAAATTATATATGATTTGAGCTAGAGATAATATGGATATCAAAATACAACTAGAAATCGAACAATTGTAGGCAATTGCTTGTTTCATTGATATGATCTTTTTAACTAATATGTTTGTCAGCTGCAAAATATCAACGTTTAGTACTTTTTACATTTCAAGTTTGACGTTTAATTAAAACACCCTGTAACATATTTTATTATGTCAATTAGTCAATTTGTTTATTTATATCAATATGTACTTAATGGCAGTGAAGTGTGAGATCGATCAACACAGTACATTAATCCATACCCCAAGGACAAAATCGACAAGACAACATCGAGTATACGTTTAATTTAGTCATATTAAAAAGGAAACATATTTGTTTTGTTTACTACAATAAACTTATATACTACAGTTATTAACTTGCACAAGAAAAATAACCAATTAACTTATGAGTCAGAGCAGTTCACATATTTCTATGTAGATACTTAATTTGTCAAAAAATACAATAATCTATGCTTTATTGCCATCAATAAACACAATAGAACAGTCTATGGAGAAACCCCTAGCAAAAAGAGTTTTCACTTTCTCGATTTTGTTCATTGTTCGCCAGGATAATCACTTGGCTTCGACTATTCTATTTTTGATACCTAAATTAAAACTTGCAAATATGTGAAATACTTTGATATCGCGATGCATTGTCCCCTAAATATAAACAATTTTACTCACAACAAACAACTTCATTAAAGGACTGGACCGAAGCATATCAATGGTTAGAATTAAACAAAAAAAACTTGAAGTGGGTACTAAATATTACACATGTTCTATAAATCAAAAGATAGAAATATTCAAATACACAATAATTCAAGACAATAATTCAAATATTTGTTTATTTTTTATAGAATGTACGGATAATTGTACTTGAATTATTGTTTTATTTAAATACAATATTTTAAATTTAATTTATGTTTTTAGTAAATTTTTGCATACCCCACACTACAGCTGTTAATTAAGCTTTCTAAAAGCAAAATTTTATAATTAAAACTCAAAAATAAAATCAGAATAACCAACACCTTTCGGAAACAGCTTAAAAAGGTAAACTTACATAATCTATCGTGCTAGTCAACTATCGTTAAGAATCCCTAAATTGTCGTGCTGATACGACATATTCTGTCGTGTTAACCATTGTCGTGGGGAATACCGAATTTGTCGTGCTGAGTACATATTTTGTCGTGCACACTTTGTCGTTGAGAATACCTTATTTGTCGGGCCGATGTATATTCCCCGAAAGTAATGATCGCCTTAAATTTACAAAAAAACACACTAAACAAACAACTACATTTTAAGATTAAGCAAGCTGAATGCTTGCGACTGGTTTGGTTTACATGTCAAACCACTCTCAGTGTCTTCTAGATTTTACTGAATTTACGCCTCCCCCATCTTGAAACTTTCCTCTCC
Organism: Aphodius sticticus; assembly: GCA_963966075.1. Lineage (NCBI taxonomy): Eukaryota > Metazoa > Arthropoda > Insecta > Coleoptera > Scarabaeidae > Aphodius > Aphodius sticticus. The sequence goes on along the minus strand of OZ014513.1, from coordinate 18,079,383 downwards.
TCGATTTCATATTGGTAGACAAAGGACCACATGTCAAGTTAAACAACATGTAAAGATGGTAAGCCAGTCGCATTTAAAGCATAAATAGCTCGCCTAGAAATAAATTACACACTTTACGATAAATGTCACAAATGTATTTGTAAAGAAACCTCCCAAATGCATGAGCATAACAATCATTAAAAAGTTTATCACACCCCAACGCGCAGTTTCGAATATTTTCGAATAATGCCAATTATTACATTATATTATTTATTTAAATTAAATAACGTTTATTATAGCACAATAAAAGTGCTAATTATTGCTTTCCGGTTGCCGGCTGAAGTTCCTTTCTTGAGTAGATGATAATTTAACATTGAGCTTCAACAATCTTAGTTCTGGAACAAACGACAATACAGCAGCTGGAGATAAACGTGAATGGAGATGAACAAAGATTGAATGTGCCTAATACGTAATTTCCGCGTAGCCACATTTTCAATTTTGCGGTAGCGCCGCAGAGCGCAGCGCCGTATCTTTCGTGGTGGGAATTTAAGTAAGTTTGCAGTTGCCATTTACATATGCAAACTTCGTCAAAGTGCGACGGGAATGGCGGTCTAGTGGGCCAAAACGGTCGTACGAACGGGCGCATTAGTGTTTATTGCGCGCAAGTTTCTAGACCTCTGAGCGGGGCTTAAGGTCGCCTGGTAAATTATTTGAAATGGTGCCAGTTACCCCGGAAAATTTGCATCTGGCCAAGGCGCAAGCCGGCAGCTCCACTGGCTGGCTGGCTTTTTCAGACACTCGGCAGCCGAGGCGCTACTTGCTCCGTCGCCGACAGAGAATGGAACCCTCCTCTCCGACTCTATGCAAGAAAAGGGACCCCCAGCCCTTTTGATCCCCTAATGATTGTCTTCTGTCGGTACGACAATTTATGCGGGCAGTTTAACCCGCTCTAAAGTCTACCGAAGCAAAATAGAAAATAAACGCAATCGTTGTTATTTTATTCCATTTCAGTCGCCACCAAAAATGCAAAACGTCAATCAACCCGCCAACGTGTATAGAAAGTAATAAAATACCATAATTGAAGATACATTTACTGCGTCCGCGTTATATTAGATGAATTAATTAATGTGAGTCGACTAAACTATGGTTCTCAACATCGGCCAGAGTTCTAATTATTATGGTTGAATCTTTATATTTAGCATAAATCCTACCGTCTGTCGTCCAACAATTCCTCTTACATTTTTCACGTGCCTGTTTAAATAGCTTGTATCTCCGAGTAGTTAAGTCCTCCTGTATATAGATCTTCGTTCCCTTCAACCTACTTCTAGCTTTACACACTGATGCACGGACTCTGTAGCTCACAAACTTCACAATTATTGGACGAGGATACTTATTGATTTTTGAGAATTAATTGCCCTGAAAACGAATCTGGCCTCCAAAAGTTTCTATCGCGCAAGGTTTTCGAAAAAAGTGGGGTAAAAGTGTAGGAAAACCATATTTTTGAAATTTTGCAGATTGATACCAGCTGAACCAATTTTAGAAACCTCAAAATGGTCTCTTAGTCTCTTAGTCTCTTAGTCTCTTACATTAATGTTTGCACTTTTACCTGAAATCCCAAAAGTTTGCTCCTGAAAGTTTTTGAAGCATAAAAGAAACGTCAAAAAAACGCAATAACCTGACGAGGTATGAAAATTTTTATGTCAGATTCGCAATCAGCGCAAATAAGGCATTCGAAGATGACTACTCGCTTTCCATAAACAAGCAAAAAAATCAAATCAATATTACCCTAATTTTCAACTGTCTCTTTCTCAATAAATTTCTTATGTAAGGCGATAAATTTTGTGACTTACCTGGAAGACAATTGACAGATCTATCAATATCAATGCAAAAAATATGAGGTTTGCCATTTAAAAAAAGTATCGATGACGTCATAAGGCGTAACAGCGTCGGAACGTCTGAAATTAAATTTGATGTAAATTAAAATAAACAAGACATATATATATATATATATATATATATATATATATATATATATATATATATATATATATATATATATATATATATATATATATATATATATATATATATATATATAGATATATATATATATATATATATATGTGTATTTTGATAATTAAAAATCGACGTGCCCAAGGATGTTTTCAAGTAACAAATCGTTTCACAGATTTTGTCATGTTTCCATACTATACGCGCTCACTGTATAGATATTTATAATATACTATAATTCATATTTTTCTCAATGATGTTCAAGCACTGTGGCCTTACATAGGAATATTTTAGAAAAAAAGACAAATGAAAATTGTAAAATATTGCTAATTTTTCTAAGGAACGGGAAAAGCGTTTTCGGTAGATTTCCTTATGCTAAACACAATCCGAAAACAAAAGTTTCTTATCCGATAACGTTTTCGAAAACGTTGAGGTCAAAATGTAAAATTATAGTGATTTTTTAACTTTTGTGAATTTATAGCGGCTAAAAGCCATGAAAACTTTTAAGGACTAAACATGATGATTTGTTCTTTTTACCTGGTATCCCAAACGTCTGTTTAGGGCATTGATTTAATTGAATTCAATCCTCTATTAAAATTTTTAGAAAAAATCTAGGCAATTTGAAAAACTGAAATTGACATGTCTGTCAAAATATAAACTGGCTGTGAAGTTTCACCAGTATAGAGGGTGCCTTATGGAACTATTGCATTAGAAGTTTTGATGTTCCACTATATTTCTATACATTTAAAACTTTGGAATCAGGATCAACTTGATCCGAGCTTTTGAATTAAAATACTCTCAAGTCGACTTCCGCTCTACCGAAAGTTGATATTAACTTTGATATTTTAAGTGAAATAATATAATTTTTATTTTATTTTTGTGTCTACGTATCTAAATCGACTTTTATGAGGTTTCCCTAAACATAAATATCACACTTTTTGAGGTAATTTGATTTTTATACTTTTTTGCTGATTTTTAAGGTATAGTTTTAAATTTTATAGTTAGGGTATAGTTGGGGGTATAGTTATACAGTTACATTTTTGGTGAGACTGAACTAACACATTTTAAAACATCAAAAACTAATGTTCTTATATGGAATATTAATGTATGCATATTAATACACCACTCGAAAGAAAATCTTGCGCTGTATCATTCCATAGTGGTGTTCCGTATCTTCAATAGTTTGGTAGATATTTAAAACTTTCTTCTAAATCAATAAAATACACCTGATCTTGTATTGATATTGCTTTGATATTTTGAAAGGTATTGCATTCTATTATGTATGACGTTTCACAACATCATTTTTTAAGTCGATGTATTTTGATACGTGGTAACAAGAAATGAAATAAAAATTACTATTCCAAAACAAGATTGATATATGTGAGTACTTTAATTCACAAGTTTTGCAATTAGTTGATCCTGATTCCAAACTTTTGAAATTTATAGAAGTAGTGGACAACATTAAAAACTTATAATGGAACAGTTCTCCGTGAGTAGTGCTTCCAATCCGGGATTGCTTTTTCAGAACCGGGGTTACGGTGCCGGAAATTTTCAATCCCGGTATCCCGGTGCCAGCACCGGGAATCTCGATGTATAAAAAAATGAAAATAAGTATTTTAAATACAGATTTTATTTTTAAAATATAAATAAGCGAACGGAACAGGTATACAGTATACATAATACAGTACTATACATAAACAGTCAAAAATATGGCTTACAATATTAAATATTATTATTTTCTGCCTTATAATAAGATCTTAGAAAACTCAAAATATTCAATGTTTCATCGTTGAGCGATGACCTAATTTTAGTCACTATCTTAGCTAAGGTGACCTAGGACCCTATTCTCGTCATCTTTTTGAAGCGAAAGTGAGTCTTTTCGAATGGTTAGGTGAGAGTGGGGATATCGGCGGTCGCCATGTGTTTGGAACGTATGGGCGTGGCGCGTGCGTTATTGTTCTTAGCAACAAGCGAACTTGCCATAGATATGTTCGTATGGGCGTTGCGCGTGAGTTATTGTTGTTACCGACAAGCAAATTTGCTCATAGATACGTTCCAGAGGGAAACCGCTGATATCCCCACTCCTTCCACCTAACCATTCGAAAAGACTCACTTTCGCTTCGAAAAGATGACGAGAATAGAGTCGCAGATTTTTATTGTAGGTAATTGGGACAGTAGCGGGGCGGGGCGGGGGGTAGAAATTAAACCAAACGTCTTTTCCAAAGATCGTACTGGAAAATAGACAAATTATAGGATTTTTGATAAACACCAAACTTATTCTTAGTATGTTTTTTTTAGTTTGGTTGGTTACACAGATTTTTTTTTATTTTAAGCAACATCATCACATACTCCTTAAAATTGTTGTGCTTGCGATCAAATCATATTTGTTTGCCAACCTGCGAGAGAACAAGTTCCTTAGTTATTCCACAGGATGTCTCAAACATGACCAAAAACACAATTTTTGATCTCCCAGTATTAATAATCAGCTGGAACATCTTATTTTCTTTAATTTTCAAGGTATATTATGTATCATAAATTTTATAAATTTCCTTACATGTCTCGGAAAAAATAATGAACATCGGTCAAAGTCTACAAAAATTATTGAATATCAAAGTTTAGCTAATTTAGTTTAAGCCCATCAGTCGACATATCAAATGCTGATAATTCTTTTACGTCCTGTCTCGTTCTTACTCACATTCTGCCGGCACCGAAATTCTCTGAACCAAATATAAACTACTAGGCCGTAGAGCACACATCCTAACACTGGATAGTTTATGCCCTATTTAATGGCATTAACTATTAATTTAGTAATCCTTTCTCTTAATTTGTTTGTAAAAATAATATTTTGATTTTCTATAAAAATCTATCAGCACCGTAATCCCGGTATTCAGACTAATCTCAGCACCGGGATTACGGTACCAGAAAAGTTCGGGAATACCGGGATCCCGGTTTCCGGGATCCCGGGATTGGATGCACTATCCGTGAGATAAAATAATCCATTATGTTTACTGTTTGGTTCACATCAATTGGATGATTGACAACCACTGACAACCACGTTATAACATAAATAACTAATAATTTCATTTGATACGAGTGTTGATTCATCCAATTAAATAGCATATAATACTAAAGACTTTTTTATAATATGCAAACTGGGAGATTAGAACATGTCAATATATTTTTTTATTTGTATCTGTATTTTTCTTTACTATCACTTTTTTGTGAAACGTTGTAATGATGAACGTTAAGTTGCAGGATGCAGCATTTTTTCGCCAATATCTCTGAAAAGGCAAGTTTTTCGAGTTAAAATTTTAATTAAAATTGCTAAACTCGCAAAAAACCTAATATAATTACAATAATAATTTAATAATAATATTATGCATTATACAGGGTGTTCCTAAATATCATGTAAATACGAAAAGGGGTAATTCTTTGGCTTATTTAATGACTAAAAATTCATATAAACATAGGTCCGAAAACGCTTCGTTGCCGATCTACAGGGTGTTGAAATTTCAAGATTTTTTTATTTGTTTCTTATAGCTCTTGTATCCTAGTCTTAATTTTTAACAGTTGATGGCGAATAAAATGTCAAAATAAATACAAACAAAAGGTTATCTAAATCAAGCCAAGGCATACTAGATCAATTATTTAAAAAATTTTAATTTCATCTAGCAAAACAGAAAATTTTTTATTTTGGTGGTAAATACAAAAAAACTACAAAAGATTAAAATGCTTTAGAACAAAACAAAAAATTCATTTTGTATTTTAGAATCCACCAGCGGCGCACCGAAAAAAAGTTCATGGGGAGAAAAGGGGGCATGACGCCTGAAAAAACATCTCTCTGTCTTCTTGAAACCATTTGGTATGCCCAATGATGTAAGTACATATTCCAAATTAGAGCTAAATATCTCAAAAACTACAAGAGCTATAAAGAAAAAAACTAAAAAAATCTTGAAATTTCAACACCCTGTAGATCGGCAACGAAGCGTTTGCGGACCTATGTTTATATGAATTTTTAGTCATTAAATAAGCCAAAGAATTGCCCCTTTTCGTATTTACATGATATTTAGGAACACCTTGTATATATTATTATATAATATATATTATTCTGAAACAGTTTAGGCTTATAATCTTTTATTAGCACCTGAACCCATTTTCTTCTCACTTCCATATATTTCAAAGTTTGCATTCCCATAATTCTAAAACCGATTGACATCAACGTGGTATTTGGTATTTTTACTTAGCTACATAAAGCCAACAATTATATATAATTGCTTCCAAATCTGGTGTCTTAAACTGTGTTGATTTCCCATAACTCTTACCGAGAAGTGAAGAATAAAGATTAGATTAACACCGCAAAAGTTACAAAGCCTACAATGATCTCTTGTTCTGACTACCCTTAATTTTTCTAGAAATCGAATCGGATCTTTTCTGAAGTTACTCTTGCGGCACGTTTTAGTGCCACATCATCACGTCTATTTCTCCTAGGTCACGTACGCGGATACACAGGGGTTTCTTCCCTGAGTACAATTAAACGCGTACCATCGGTTTCCGGAGCTGGCAACACATCGCTCGGAAAATTACTAATTTAGTTTTCGCTGTGGCACCCTAACGAAGTAGGGGACGCTGTGTACACTACGACACAGGCGACCTCTTACGGATTGCAGAAGGACGAAATCGAATTACCTACCAAGACGTGTAAGTACACATCCTGAATACCAATCCTTCAGGTAATTTGGTTGTGCACTGTGAATTTTTGTATCAAATCACAGTTAAGTCTTAAGAATTGTTGTGTTTTTGTGATATGAACGAAATATTAATTGTTTGTAAAGTAAAAAATAGAAATATTCAGATAATAGTTTTGTAAAAGATTACTGTAACAATATATTTAATATATTTTGAAACAGCAAAAGTATAATTAAGTATATAATTGAGCATAAAAACATGGGTTTCTGCAACAAAATCTCTTCACTAAATTTCAAAATATTATAGGTGACCTGGAATATTGTAACTAATCAAACAGCATCTCTTATTTGGAAAGTATTGAGCACTGTGCTTAAAGACAAATAAGTTTGAAACCACTCAACAAAGCAATATTAAATAATTAACAACATAAAAGCTCTACATAAACAAGAAATGGGTCACACATTAACACTGCTTGAAGCCTATGAGTTCTGGAGAGCAAAAATGAGACCATGGAAGCGCTTTTGTAGCTTTTGAATATTCGGTGTATGTCTGGTTGCCTACCTCTGCCTTTTGATTGTATTTTATAAACAACGCCATTTGCGGTCCACACGCTACATGTAGTAGTTATTAATAAAATTGTTAGAAGTATTATGTAGAATTTAGTTATTTGTGATTAAATGTGGTTTTTAATTCTAACTTGCGACACTGAAACGAAAAGGAAGGTCCTATTTTTGATTATTGTTTCGTAAACGTTCTTTGTTCATACATATGACTTTCTGTTAATTTAATTCATTGATCGTGAGTTTTTTGTTTGTTTGTGATTGTAATTTCTATACTTTGCATTTCTACAGCTTGGGTGGTTTGATAATGCCCAATAATTGCGAAATCCGGTCTAGTTCAGTTAGCTGCCACTGTTTGCAGTTCAAAAAACACTTTTAGTACTTTTCGCTGATTGGAAGACCATGTAAAAACAATTTTATTCCCAAAAATATTAGCAATCAACCCAAACTTGGAAATTTTGTCATAATCTTCCTTTTAGACCTTTTAATATAATAAAAACTATCGACAAAGGAACACCCTGTTTATCTTGAATTAATTTGAAAGATCAGTAAAACAGCTTTTCAGAAATGCCTAACTCGGGAGTTCTATCGTCAACAGCTACAATGTTATTAAGAACCTAATTTAATTCGGAAAAGTCCATGATGCAAAGGTCGATAATTATTGAAAAAGAAGTAAGTGAAATTCCTCTTAACTTTGCAGATTTATTTATTAATTTACTTTTGGTGCTAGTTTCGGCAATGCTGCCTTCTTCAGCCAAAAATCTACAGAAAATGAGAAAAGGGAATAAGCAAACAATCACGTATATGTATAGGGAAAAAACTCACAGTCAGAATTTAATACTTGGATAGCTGCAGTAAAATCATTCTTGTGCCAGGAACACTGTGTGGCATCTAAGTATAACAAAACATTACAATACGGTATACATAAATACAAAGCTGAATAATCGTGGACAGTGATTGAAAATTAAAAGCTGAATTTATAAACTTTGAGCAACGTCAAACTAAGGTTGAGTATACAAATAATTATACAAACGAACAGACGGCGACGGAAGAACTTACGGTACACGTGAGATCTGCTCGGCGTCAAGATAATAAACCTCATCTTCAGGAGAGTGGTGGTTATTGTGTACCATGATCTAATTGTAACGCAATATATATTGGGCAGACTGGTAGAAAGCTTACCGCACGCTTGTCTGAGCATAACAGCCAAACCACCAGTGGCGTGCGGTGCATTTGTTCATAAGGTGTGCAATGGAGAATAAATATTCGTAAATGTTTAATAAAAGATAGGAGTTGCCTTAAATATGTATACAAATGGTAAGCTTACAGTCAAAATTAAGTGCAAGAGACACACCGCATCAAACATCAGGCAACAGAATGATGCGTCGGTGATTTTATGTTTTATGTTACAATTTTGTGTTGCTTTTTATGATTGATTTGTGTTTTTCTAGCTTTTGGCTTATGATGATTTTTTGATCAAAACTTGTATCGAAGTAAACATTCTTTCAAAAGTGGGTTTTGAGAGTGTTTTATTTAACTCCTATCCTTTATTAAAGATATTTACTTATATGATAACTCAATGCTCCTTTCCGCATTTTAAAAACATTTATGATATTTTCATAAATATCCGGATTAGATTATTAGTAACTTTGATTTAAACCAGAAATAAAAGTGACTGAATGACAGAATGAAATATAAGTAAATCTGAAATAAACTTGTTTTAATACGAATAAACTTTCATACAAATAGGCAACACATGCATCATGTTATCAAAATTATTGCATTATTAAAAAAAAATAATAAAAACATGTACACAAATAATTCATACTTCAAAATCAACAAACACTTCCAACACAAATTTAAAGCAAGCGCCAAATGTCAATTATGAATCGGAGCTGCTGCACGCTGGAAATACGTTGCCCAAAGGCGAATTTAAATTAACGAATAAACAAATCTAAGCGAAATACATAAAAAAATCTGATCAGGATTTCTCTGTATTATTTATTGGAGTTTAAAGAATGCATAGGTAAAATCCCGATCAAAATTCATTGGTAGTTTTTGAATTACACCATTAGCAATTGTTTGACGTTTGTCCGTGCGCCCCTAGCCGCTGCACGCTTGAGCGATATGGTTGCGTGTACCTCCTATACTGTCTGCGTATTGGTTGGTTGTAAAGATCGGACAGCTATCTTTAATATTTTTCCTTCTTTTTTCCTAAATCTTAGGGTGTGCACTGCACGCTCTGCACGCCACTGCAAACCACCTCTAATATTTATAGGCATAAGATTGAGACCGGACATAAAATTGATTTTAAAAATGTTAAACTCCTTGACAAAGGCGACAAAGGTTATAAATTAGATTTATTAGAACAATACGAAATTATGAAACATGGACAACAGAGGCAATACACTCTTTTGAACGACCAACTAAATTTTGTATGTCAGCCCCTTTTTTCTTAGTTTTAGTTTTTCACTTATCACTTTATTTTGTGTTATTTTGAGGTTGTTGGACTGTTCATATATTTTCTTTATTCATTTTTATTCAGGTTTTTTGTTTCTGTGCCAATTTAAAATAAAATGAAATATTTAAACTATCCCTTTAAATAGGGTTGGAACCTAGCGGAACCCCAACAAAAAAATATACAATGTCCTTTCCAAGGCATTTCGAGTATCTTTTTGCTTACAGAAAAACGTGTAACGTATTTCAAGTAACCAGATACAAGTCTGTAAAGAAACGCAGTTCAATGATTGAATATTACTTACTACTGTGAAATTAAAGTATTTTTTCAGTAAAATTTAAAAAATGCCCTGTCAAATTAAGGTGATACTGTGCTAATTTCACAGGAAACAAATTTATTTGTTCTTTTTAGTTCCTTCAAGTATTACCAAAGGAAGGAAGAAGAAAATACAAATCAAACAATGCGAAAACGAATAATACAGAAAGTACCTTTTACAAATAATTAAATAAATAAATTCAGTTTAATTAAAAAAAAATCATTGGTCAAAATACAAAAATTAAGAAACATTTATTCTGAGTAAAAAGTTTCATATGGACCTATTGATAACAAGTTAATATTCCTTAAGAAGTTAGAGCATTTTAAAATACGGTTTTATTAATATTTTAGTATTTTTTAAGGTATTGAAAAAATAAATAAGTCCTTATGAAACATTTTAGTCCGAACAATGATTACGTTCTGAGAAAGAAAAAGTGGGAATAAACACCCAAGTAGAAAATATTTATACACACTAATTGTATCTATAACAGATGATCTCTGTATTTTCTCTTAAAGTTTGTTAAATAAGAAAAAGCTTGCTCATATATACACAATGTTGAAAATTAGACTGATACAAGGTAATTTATAACTCGAGGTGAAAATTAAATGCAAAGACATAACAGATTATAAATAAAAATATGTGAAGCATTTTTAAATTTGGTTCATTGTAAAAATTAGTACTTACTTTAATTTAATTTAATTATTTTTTGTTTAATTAAATGCAGTCACGAAATTTTAAATTACACCTTCCTGTCTGCATAAGTTTTCGTCTATAATTGCAACTCACTCTGTATATTTATCGACTTTCTATGATGAGGACCGACATAATTTTCGTCATAGAAAAGAACTTGTCTGGTGATAGGTTAGTTATCTTATCTGGAATGTAACATCATATTGAAATCCACCACCTACAACCCTGTTCTTCTCCTAAAGTACCTACCATTATGAGCAGCAGATTCAAATTATAGGTTTATTTTGTCACACATTTGGAAAAGCAAAAATATTGAAAACAAATAATGTTAGAGTTTGACCAATAACTCTGCCAGATTGTTGTTTCCTAGAGATTATTTTGTTTTCATGTAACAGATAATTGTAATTAATATTGTCAATTGAAGTTAATAAATAGTCTAGAATGTTGCCCGTTGGATGTAATATCGAAATAACAGTGGTTTATTGGGTTAGAAGGGCTCCAAACCAAAATCATTCATGGATTGACCTTGTTTATTAATCCAATATTTCAAATAATAATCCCATGCTAAAATAATACATAAAAATAACACTGAATAATGTTCATGAGCACCGGCGACCGTCACCGCTTCTTTTGTTACTATTTTTCCGCGGAACCCCTGACGACATCACACGGAACCCCGGTTGAGAAACGCTGGTCTAATTGTTATCTCTTTGCAGACCCGCCACCACGCACCACATGGTCTACACCTATTTTGTACAGTTTGAGATTTTTTAATTGTTAGCGTCATTCATTTATTCGGTAAATTGGCAACTCGAGTGCTTCTCTAGTATACCGTAAGTTCTTTCTTCGCAGTCTATTGTTTGTATAATTATTTGTATACTCAACCTTAGTTTGACCTTGCTCAAAGTTTATAATTTCAGCTTTTAATTTTCAAACACTGTCCACGATTATTCAGCTTTGTATTTATGTATACCATTTTAAATTCTGACTGTGAGTTCTGTTTTTTTCTCTATACATACACGTGATTTTTTGCTTATTCCCTTTTCTCCTTTTCTGTAGATTTTTGGCTGAAGAAGGCATCATTGCCGAAACTAGTACCTATAGTAAATTAATAAATGAATCTGCAAAGTTGAGAGGCGTTTTACTTACTTCTTTTTCAACCTAATTTAACATTTCATGCGCAATAACACATAAATTAATATTAAGTATCCAGATGGTTCGACGAAATTCAAGAATCTCACGGATGCAATAATAGTTATTTCATGCAGCAGCATTTAGTAATAGCATTCAGCTATTTTGAACTTCTGCAGAGCGAATGATTATCTACCACTTGTAAATATGTAAGAAACGTGTTTTTCGAGTTCTTCAGGCCGTTAATGTGTTTTGTTTCTAGCGTGGGATACCTGTATAATAAACATCATTGTATTGGTATTTCTACAAACAAAAAACAATACAACAAATTTTCAGCTCAAGAATAAATTTAAAAAAGGCAAAGAGAACCCAAATAATTACACAATTAACACAATTAAAGAAAGAGTAATAAATAGTGTACCGCATATTCGAATGATGTTGGATCTAGACAGTCCATATCTCCATACTACAGTACACATTGTGCACAAGACATTCAGGATTTTACAGAATAACAAAATAATAAGAACACAAAAACCAGAAAACAATCAATTCTTGAGGAATTGTACCATACCATACCATAAATAGCATCGATACAATTTAATATATTCCAACCCCAGCTTTGCTAATAGTTATTGGTTAATAGAGGGGTAACGTTATCACGTATAGACGTCTAATAATTAATACAGTTCCATGTATAGCGTGTACGCCTAATGCCGAATGATGATAAACTATTGTACGTATCTAGGTCGGACAGCTTAGGGCGTAGTTAGCCGACACGGACCAATCTCGTAGTTACATGAGTATCCTGAGAGAAGGATACTGATTAAACATCTCTGGCAATGTTCGCATACATGTATGGTTGGATCCCCAAGAGCGGTGGCGGCGCACGCCTTACGGACGCAAATAACTCTCTAGTTGACGAATTCCGAACACGTCACATTCACGAGTTAATGATCGCCGACGACATGACTCGCAACGTTGAGTTCGCCGCCGAGGGAAGGGGTGGAAAAGACTTACCCTCTGGGGAACACCCCTAGCGGAAGCCCTGCCGTGCCTTGGACTGCTACCGCCGTGCTTCTCCTTCCTGTGGGACGTCTTCAGGCCCCTGAGGAACCTGGAGAATGTGGTCTTCTTTTTACTGGTGTTCGTGTAGTTTTGATCTGCAACAAGGAGTTACTGATCAGCAATGTTCAGTTTTTGTATCGTTATGTATCATGAATGTTTACGTCGCTTTAGAAAATTATTTTAAAATAATAATGATTAAAAATATTCTTATTATTAAAATTAGAAGATTGGGTTCAAAGTTGTAGGGTAGGGTGGGGAACATTTGGATAATCAAAATGTTCCTCTCCGTTTGCTTTATGAAGCTAGTTAGTTCCTTGTCGGGGAGTCATTAGAAATGGTTGAGAAATTTTATGAAAAATTAGGCAAAACTAAAAAAAATGAATAGAAATGTAAATACGGTTACGTTTTGTTCATAAGGTTTTAATAATTATTCTATTACTTACTTAATATTTAAATGTTTTGTATCTTACGCAGAAAGCATGGTGCCTGGTTTAACATAACCCAATCGGCAAGCTTCTTCTAGCATTAGCAGATTTTATTTTAACGGGTTTATTATATTCCATACATGGGATAGATTTGAACAAATGAGGTGGGGCAGATTTGGACTATGTATTCCAATACCCGACCATACACGGGAGGACTTTTTATATACATTTTATTATTAACATTTAAAGGTATATATTAAAGGCATTTATATTGTTATTGATATTTGTTTACTTTTATGAATAAGTATTATGCGTAGATACTAACTTTTATAATAAATTCTTACAAAAAAGGCCTTCATGAGGTTATTTTTAATTGTCCAAAGGCACCCCACGCCTGCCCAAATATACCCCGTGGTGGGCACAATTGGACAAATGCACACCTGTAGAAAAATCAATATTTTTTTTTACTTGTTTATTTTACGTCGGTCTATTTCCGCAACATAGGCTAATCACCGACGCTGAGGGCAGGCTACACACACCCAGGAATTTTGTCGAACTGAAGGGATTCCAACTTCCAGTAAGAGTAATTTGTAATTTCTTAAACTGATCCTCGCTTATTGATCATTTCGTTTATCTTACAAAAGAATGGAATAAAATCGCCACTGGAGAAAAGTGTCCAAATTTGCCCCGAAGTTCCCTACAGGATGATTCAAAATTGCACAACCATATTCTCAGGATTGCCTTTACTTATTTTTATTGTTATTTTACTTAAATAAACAAAAAGTTTCAATACAGTAATTATGAAACTACATAAGTTTCGCCTAAAACTATTTTTAGGAACGTTACTCAACAGAATTACAGAGAACGTCCTTTTTGTTAGTGCGGTGCAGTAGGTTAAAGAATTTCAAACAGCATTTTGATTGGAACTGGACACTAGGATGGTCCATCCTTGGCTTTAGTGGTAGAGCGTTGGCCTACTGACTAGGAGGTCCGGGGTTCACACCCAGGACCAAGCCGAAAATGCGTCCCGCCATCTTTCGGAAGAGACGAAAAACCGTGGGGCCCGGCAACCAGTTGTACACCTCTGGTTGTCGATATGACTGTATAGTAGCAAGGGAAAAGCTCAAAGGGCCAATTGTGGCCTAGGAGCTGCGCGGAAAAAACCGCACCCCTACCATACATTACATTAGGGTGGTCCAAATTTATACCTTGCAATATCCTTTTTTTTCTGGAAGGCAACGATCCCCCCAATCGGTTCCTTTTCCGAAATAAAAAATTCCCCAAAAATTTGAGAAAAATCGGTTAACGTTAACGCGTGCCACCCAGCACCTCAAATTTCCCTTTTAAAATACATTGGAAAGATGCATCTTTTATTTCCTTTTTAAAAAGTTACGGGAGATTATCAGAAATTGTTCAGCACTTCCCAAAGATGAATTCACAAAATCCAATACTTTTGTTCACCGCCCCACCCTCTCCTGCAGTACGCAAAAAATGAGGCAAAATTTTCCCCAAATTTACAATTTTACAAAGTTACGTGATTTATGATTTTTACTTTATCATACGCAGTATTATAAAGTATTGTAATCATGCCGAAAAAAAAAATTGAGTTTTTAGCGGAAATATGTCTTTTTGGGTCCCCTGAACATTTTTGACCAAGGTACAAAAAAATGTCTGTGTGTGTGTGTGTGTGTGTGTGTGTGTATGTGTGTGTGTACCCGTTTTTTGTGGCGACGATTCCGGAGAAACTACTAAAGGTATCGGGACGAAACTTCATATTTAGAAGTTTCATAACCAAACTTAGAGCTGAAAAGCTTTCTGTTGAGAAGGGTCCAAAGGAACTGGAGGTTTAGTCTTAGCATTTTTGAAAGATTTTGCAAATAAGCCGCCATTTCTGGAATTTTGTAGAAATAGTTAAATCATAAATTAAATATAAGGAAATTCTGAATAATTTATCACTATGACATTTTTTGATACGATCAATAGTTTAGCTGCATGAGCTAATTCTATTTCTACGAGATCGGTCGTACTGCATTAAAACTAGTAGCCAGGATTTGTCGGATTTTTTTATTCTAATCACAGTAGGTAGTCTTGGTGTCAAACGCTAATGTTTTGACAATAACTTCTGTCAATACAAGCTGCGTTCGCATATTGCATTACACTTTTTACACCCAATAACACGTAAGTGTCATTTGGACGGTGTACCCGGTGTCAACGGAGTACCATATCCGAACGCAGCTTTAATCGACATATCTGTCTAGTTCTAGTAATTTTATTTTAATGCAGAGATGGCCGATCTCGATCAAATAGAATCGCATGCAGCTAAACTATTAATTTTATATATAGTATGATAAAGTCATGTGCCTGGCCACATCAGATTTTTTTGACAGAAATTACTATTATTGGATTATTGACATGCTTTTTGTCATTTATTAACTAATTTAAAATAAATAAATTGTTTAAACAATTACCATTTGTTTAAACAAAAATATACGATGTTATGAACTCTATTTTTCCATTTCTTGCAAAAATTATTAAATTATTGTTATTTTGTCATTTATTAACCAATTAGCAATTGTTTAAACAAATACCATTAGTTTATTATAATGGACATATAATGGACATATAATATTTTCTATATTTTTACTTTATCACACGCAGTATGTAAAGTATTGTAACCGTGCAAAAAAAAAATTTTGAGATTTTAGCGGAAATATGTCTTTTTGGGTCCCCTGAACATTTTTGACCAAGGTACAAAAAAATGTCTGTGTGTGTGTGTGTGTGTGTATGTGTGTGTGTACCCGCTTTTTTGTGGCGACGATTCCGGAGAAACTACTAAAGGTATCGGGACGAAACTTCATATCTAGAAGTTTCATAACCAAACTTAGAGCTGAAAAGCTTTCTGTTGAAAAGGTCCAAAGGAACTGGAGGTTTAGTCTTAGCATTTTTGAATGATTTTGCAAATAAGCCGCCATTTCTGGAATGTCGTCGAAATGGTTAAATAATAAATTAAAGTAGAGGAAATTCTGAATAATTTATGAGTATGACATTTTTTGGTACAATCAATAGTTTAGCTGCATGAGCAAATTCTATTTTATCAAGATCGGTCGTACTGTATTAAAACTAGTAGCCAGGATTTGTCAGATTTGTTGATTCTAATGACGTAGTAGGTAGTGTCAAACGCTAATGTTTTGACAATAACTTCTGTGAATATAAGCTGCGTTCGGATATTGTATTACACTTTTTACACCCAATAACACGTAAGTGTCATTTGGACGGTGTACCCGGTGTCAACGGAGTACAATATCCGAACGCAGCTTTAATCGATATATCTGTCTAGTTCTACTAGTTTTATTTTAATGCAGACATGGCCGATTTCGACAAATAGAATCTCCTGCGGCTAAACTATTAATTTTATATATAGTATGATAAAGTCAAGTGCCTGGCCACATCAGATTTTTTTGCATAAATTATTATTAGATTATTGGCATTTCTTTGTCATTTATTAACGAATTTGCAATTCTTTAAACAAGTACCATTTTTTAAGCAAAAATTTACAATGTTTTTGATTTCCCTTTGTAGAAATTATTATTGTTACATTGTTGGCATGTTCTTTGTAATTTGCTACTTAATGTGCAATTGTTTGAACAAATAAATTTGTTTAGACAGTAAGTAATATACAATGTTAGTACGTATTTCGTAACAAAAATTATAGAATCTAAATTACAAAAAAGACCAGAAATCGTCTTTTTTGTAATTTTGAAGGTTTTACGATATCGGTCAAACAAGTAATGTGGTTGCAACACTAATTATTGTTACAGGTTATAATTGAAAATTAGTTAACAAGTTTGGCAAGAAAAAACGATACGAAATACAATAATACTTTTTTCCAAAAAGATACGTCAGAACCATTATATATTTTTGTTTAAACAGATAGTATTTATTTAAGCAATTGCAAACTAGTTAATTAATGACAAACAATGCCAACAACCTAATAATAATTTCTCAAAAAAAAAAAGAAAAATTTGTCCGTAACATTTGTCCGTATTTGTTTAAACAATTGCAAATTAGTTAGTAGATGACCAAAAAATCAATAGTTAAATAACCCGCAAAAAAATGGAAAAATATGTTCGTAACATCGTATATTTTTGTTTAAACAAATGCTAATTGTTTAAAAAATTTCAAATAAGTTAATAAATGACAACCACATATGTTAATAATCCAATAATAATCACTTCTGCCAAAAACAATAATAAAACACGTAACATTGTAAAATTCTAAATTTGGGGAAACTTTTGTCTCATATTTAGGGTACTATGGGGACTATGGGGGTGGTGAACAAAAAAATAGTGGTTGTAGATTTGTTCCTTGGGGAGTTCTGAACAATTTCTGATAATCTCCCGCAACTATTAACTGTTTTTTCTCAAATTTGGGGGGTATTTTTTTTCTCAAAAAGAAATAGATTTTGGGGAATCTAGCGAAAAGTCCGTTTTTTTGGACCACCCTAGTGAACACCTTTTCAGAGATTTATTTTACCAGAAAACCAACTGCAGTCTATGTTTATAGTCTAATCAAAATGTTTAGAGGTCGCTACCGCCTCTAATGATTCTTTATACTTATATATTCAAAATCAAATTTTCTTTTAATAATAGCTCCAAGTTCGATTTATCAATTTAATTTCACAATATGACAAATTTATGACAAGAAATGTCATCTATGTTTTTTGTTTGGCAAATTTTCATAACGCAGCTAATAATAACTAAATTAAAGCAAATAGATTTAAAAGAAATGTCCCGGCTTTTTTTCTGGAGTCTGAATGTCCAATTACATGCTGAATTTTTTAACGTACTCTGGTATGACTTTTTCTTATAATCTGAAGGCAGAAATTGTAAATTGTGTATAATTTTTGAGAAATTCAGTGTCAAAAATGTAATAAATGTGCTGGTTTTTAAAAATTTTAAATTTATCATTTCTGCCGTAAAATTCAGATAGGTAGAATGGATACAAGCGTAATTTATCTGCCATTTTAGGGGTTGTTGTCAACCTGGCAAAACTCCGAGCGTCGAAGGGCTACCATCCCTATTAATTATGCAATAATGTTTGCAAAAGTTATAATTATAACATTTTTCTGTAGCAACTGATTGAAATTAAAAAAAAACTTAATAGTTTGTGTTAGGGCGTTTGACTCGGCAGTCAGCTGAACACCTCTGGTCATCGTTATGACAGTATAGGAGAAGGGGGAACGCACAGTGGGGCCTATAGCGGGAAAACCGTCCTCATACCTCACATCCACGATTTTGTCATTAAAAATTCCATAATGATATTCAGAGTAAACTTTGTACAAGTTTCCATAAGTGGTCGCTTACCGGAGAATTTTTTCCTAGTATGGAATTGAGAATAGTTATCTAAAAAATGTAGCCTTCATTCCTGCAGGCCCTTGTTCAGTATAGCACCGTGGATTTAATGAAAAAAGTTCCAAAGTGCAATAGAACCAAAAAATAGCGATAAAAGTTGAAAATTAACAAGTGGCATGGGGTATGGGGTAGGAGTCTCGTATTGGAAAATCGTAAAGTATTTAACTTTGGGGGCACGTGCCGGGCATAATGTGCGCACAGATAAAAGTTGTAACACCGTCGGATTGGAGCGGTCCGCGAAGCGCGATGCCGCTCTTAATTAATTGTCGATACTGGCGAAACTTTAAAAATTAAAACTTTCCCAACTCTCCCATTAATTACAGGGGCGAGGGGGGGGCGGTGGCGAGGGGAGGGTCGATTTATCACATTATCAAAGAAAATCCGATCCCGCCCCGACCAATCTACGGCTCCTAAACCCCATCGCACCCCTTTTTTAATTACGACCTAATTAACAGGTCCGTACTCGTTAAACAAAGTTTTAATAAACGCCCGGATTACACACCTTTTTTCTTCGCTTTAGGGATTTTTGTTTTCGAGGGGTTGGTGCTATACGATGACAGACCGGTCGCCTGGTTTACAAAACTCTTTCTGGGATTATACAGAGTGGGCGATTTAAAACGCAACTCAATTTTGTAATTTCTCTGGACATTTTAAATTTTGACATAGATATATTTTAACAGTCTCAGCTTGGGTAGGTTTTTTAATTTATTCTTTTGATTAGATCCGTAACAATAAAAAAAATAACATAAAACAACAAAATAAAAGTCGTAAATAGTTATTTATGTACAAAGGGCATTAGACGGATGTTTATGCCCCGAGGGTGACAGTTTAAAAAGCGCGAGGGCCCATAGGCTCGAGAGCTTTTTAAGTCGTCCGAGGGTATAACCATCAAGTAATGCCCGAGGTACATACAAAATTTTATGTCCTACAATGGTTTTTTTCTTGCGTTTGAATAATATTAATAAATATTTTGAAGTTACCATGTGACATGCGTATCTACGGAGTTGAATAACAATACAAACACTTCGGAGTTGAGTGACAATACAGACAATTAATTGTCAAACTTATAACATGAATCGCCAATAATTGACATTGACGATTTAAAATTTACAATTTGAATGACAAATTTTATATATATTTGACATATAACCATGGCAATCCTTTATGCCCTAGGGCGCAATAAGAATCTTTATTGCCCTAGGGTGCAAAAATAAGCTGTTTACGCCCCGGTATCTAAGATGTAAAATATCACTTTAATATCATGTAGGACGTAAAATAATGTTAAAATTGGAAAAAAATACATTCATTACAAAAAGTATTTAAAAGAACTATGTAAAACAGATGCTTATGAACTTGACAGAATAACTTGTATTTCGAATTCTGTACCTTCACCAACGGACGGCGACATACCCTTTAGAACAAGCATTCCACGATGCAAACAACTTGTTTGGTTGATTCACCAAAACATGATAACATTGGTAACACTAGTCGTATGACCGTGTTCTCTCTGAGACAAAGTGATTTAAAAGTTTAGTGGCGTTTTAAATTGACCACTTGTACTAGGAATTGATTGTACAGTCTAGGAAACATTTATGTTCCAGTTACAATTTCCGATCTTCGAAATAGACTCTGATTGATAAATTTGCACTGAGATAAATTTTAAGCTGCCGGCATTAACAAAATTGCACAGCAATATAAAAGTCTTAGAAACATATGTCCTAATGTTATTCGTCATTGAGTAAGCAAATCAACAGCACAGGGAAAGTAAATCGCGTGAGGCATCAAAGGATATCCCTTTTAAAGAGTAATAAGTTTTGTTGAAGCCTTTTTTCTTTGGCGTCAAATCTATAAAAAAAGGTTTATAGAAAGTTTTATTCAGTGACGTTAATTAATAATAGTCATAATTAATATATACATATTAATAATAGTAATAATAGGCAACACATATTTGTCGTTAAAAGAAAACCTGCTTTTCTTTATTGGTGCCAATAACATCAAATTTGAATCTCTCTACAGCAATATTAGTATAGACGGTTACGAAGTAGCTGCCACCTTTAAACTTGTCAAAAATCATGCAGCCAACTTTTTAGTTCGAAAATACAACGCTTCACAACGAGTCGCAGTAAGAAATATCGAAATATTTCCGAAATCTTGAGAAATGGGCAACAATATTTTATATAAAACTTGTTTGGCCCATTACTTTATACAACGAGCATTTATTTTTACTAATACAGGTTGTTGTATGTAGCCGTAGTTTAACGACGACACCCTATTTTATTCTATTAAAAAGAGGTTCAAACTTTAATTTGTAGATCTCAATAAAACTTATAATCTTATCATATCAATAGATCTCAATAAAACTTATACTTGGTACATTAACGTTGGAAAAAAAATAAAATTACGGGAAGGTTAGCGCAATACTAAACCCAGGAAATTTGCCTGGTGTAAACACACATTTTCGATAATTAATGCGTAATTTTATTACGCATCCTACACATATTATCCATGCCAAACGTGCTTATTAACAGTCTGGTGCATACTGAAATAATTCTTGTATTTATCAACATATTTGTTTTATTTTTGTTGTTTTATTTGCTTGTAATTAATTTTCTATTGACACCGCAAAAAAGATATTGTATAAAACGGTCCAGCATACAGATTTCTAGTTATCCGTACAATACAGGCATTGGAACCACGGAAGCCCTTTAACAAGTAAGATAAAAGAGCTCGGCATTGTTTTGTTTAATTGAAAATCGGCACACAATCCGAATAAACGTTGCAACTGGTCCGTAAACGCGGATTCAGTTTTGGTAGGCGTTGCCGGGAGCTTTCGTGTCGAATTGGTAAATTTTAATGGTTTAAATTGTTGAACAAAACGGCTTGTAGCGTTTCATATCGCATCAATACGCTATTTTGCAACAAAACCGGCTGCAATTGTTCGACGGGAGCGTAACCGTTCCGCTGGTTTAAATTTTAACTCGCTGTAAATATTTCAAAAGCAGGATAATGCCGAACACATCTGTATTCCCTTCGCGGTTGTGACTCTTTTTTTTGAAGCTTAGCGTGACGCACCGATAGATATGTGCACGCATTGCTGGACGTACACACTGTCCACCGAAATCTGCAGTTATTTATACTGTGGATGCACATACTACGAATTCACTACTAAATTTTAGATGTCAAACAATGGTATTGTTACAAATGCTATAAACAATCTAGGTTATATTATATTTTATTATATATCGAAATATACAGCTTTTTCTTTACTGATATTGATAGTTCTGTTAACTTTTGCTTGTTTATGGAAAACATATCACGTGATTATTGCGTTTTTTACGCTTTTTAGTGGAGTCCTCGCACCCCAGAATCGCTGTAAATACTTCCAAAACATTTGGGAACAAATTTTGGGATTTCGGGTAAAAGTGCAAAGATTGATGTTTAGTATGAGACCATTTTGAGGTTTCTAGGACAATGGGTTCAGCTGGTATAAATTTGTAACTACAAAAATAGTGTATTTATTGACACTTTCAATTTTTCGAATAATTTCTTAAGGCTATAAAATATTTCCAATGCCAATTAGACAATTCAATGGTCTACCAAAATCAGTAAGAAAAATGGGGTTGCCATTTAGAAAGAGAGATGGTCTCATGGTTCCATACTTTACGCGCTCACTATACAGGGTGTATATTAATTCAGTGCAATAATCTGGAGGGGTGATGTAACTCAATATGAGGACAAAAAATCTTAATAAAATTTTTTAAATTTTGCAGTTGAAAATTCAATTGCCGCTACCCACATCATGTTTTCATAATGTCTAGTACTCCGTCGAAAACTAGCCCGCACCTATCTGTAGCACGCGGAGCTCACGAAATGCGTATAAATAACGACGCCTCCAATTCACACATACAGAGCGGCGTTCAATGTCATCGCGCACAATTTCAGCACAATTGAAAATTCGCTAACGGAGTTCATTTTCATTGTTTACTTCCGTCTTATACACTCATGGAGGAAGACACTTTACATTAATCCCTATCCACTTTTCACCGAATGTTTCAGCTAAATGTTGCACTACAATGCGACTCTTATGTGCAGGAGCACCGTCGTGAATAAACCATATTTCACGGCGAACATCAAGCGGCACATTTTCTAACAAACCTGGTAGTGTGTTTTGTAAAAACTTCAGGTATTCTTCACCATTATGGCCGGGCGGCAGTTCCACTGGCCCTACTAAACAATTGCCAATAATTCCGGTCCAGATATGAATGGCAAATCGGAGCTGAAAATTGGTACGTCGTATAATTCGCGGCTGATAAAAATTCCGTTTCGGGTGAATGTCGCGTCATCAGCGGGAAGTACCAAATTAGGAAAGTTTTCATTGGTTTCACATTGACCACGAAACCACGCACAAAAGATGACCCTCTGTAAATAATCCTGTGAGAGCAAATCTTGTACACACGTTTCCCGATACACCCGAAGTAAGTTTTCACGTAGTGTTCTGTGCACTAGCCCGTGGGAAACTCCTTGTCAAGCAATTGTTCTAGTGCTTCGTCGATCATCTTCGTGGACATTTGCAAGATTTGTTCTTCGGTATTTACCATATTACGATCGCTTGGACGGCCTCTTCCTCTATGGTTAGGCAAAAATACCCGAGCAGGACTATCCCTTAACCGTTGAACCACGGAAACAAAAGTTCTATTATTAGGGACGCACCGGTTTCTAAATCGTTGCGAATAAAGTCTTTGAGCGGTTGCTGCATTTTTTCTGCATTCACCATATACAAGTAACATGTCCACGTACTCACCACTACTAAAATTGTCCATTTTGAAACACAAAACCACAAAATAACTACCAAGAAACCCGATAAACAAAAACAACTGCAGAGCGTAAACTAAAGCACGCACGGGACTTCCCCTCGCTCACCTGTCAGCTGTTTCGCCACAGGCTCTAGGTCAAGTCGCTACTACCCTTTCTAAAAACGTGCGGGGTCAAATTCTGCATTTTCAATAATTAATTACTCAATACTGGTGTCACTTAGAGAAAAAACGTATTTGAATTTTTTACTCCAACTATGAAGATCTATAACCCCTAGAAATTATTGCACTAATTTAATATACAGCCTGTATATAGAGTTTCCAAAGCGGATAGAGGCATTTTCACTTATAGACCAAGAGCCCGTGACCGCCAGACCTTCCTCATAGTATAAAAGCTGCAAATTTCTCTGTGCATTTCCCCAACACAGGTAAAGAACGATTGGCTACTATGAAGTTTGGATCATAGTGGCTTTGGCAGCTAACGGGTAGCAAAGGGGTAGAAAATTGCTACCCACTTTCGTCAAAGTATAAAGCGTAATCTTTTTTATATTTTCTTCGGAATAATATTAGAAATCTCATTAACGATTGCCAGACACTTACTATCGTGGCAACCCTTCGCCAGACACCCTTAAACTTTAATAAATTGTAGTTGTACTTTCGTCATTTTATAAAAGCTGAATTTTATATATGTTACTTGGGTAACTATTAGAAGATGTTTTCTGAAAAGCCAGACAGTTTCGACAGTTCTAACATCTTGCCAGACAAAATTGAAGGGCAGCTGTATGTGCGAGCGCTGAGGCAACATTACGTTCAACGGGTGCGAGTAAAGATAGTTATTAGGATTTATCGGATAATTTCATTATATAGAATTATTTATGACAAAAAAAATAATTTTTAAAGGATTGTTCAATATTATTTTCATGTTATATAAATATAAATAAAAAATGACCGATCTAATAAATGAATAAATAATTGTTTAATCGACAGAATAGAATGTATAATTTTCACAATTTTATTTCACAACCAAGTTACAGACAGGTCATGTATATACATGTAATACGTTTGGTGCCGATCACAATACTGAAAACTAAAACTAGACCCGGTCTTCCTCGAAGCATACGAACATAACCGGAAATCAAAATTAATGCGTTTTAAACTCAATATAAAATCTTAACATTCTCCCCCGCGTTGAACAGTGTTCAAAACAAATAAATAAGAAATATGTATAAAAAAATCAACTTAATTGAATTTTAACAACCATCAATAATTCAAAGATAAATAAAGTACACAATTCATAACATTATAACTTAATAATTCAAAATCCAACATATCAAAAATATGATATACCTAATTCGTTTTCAATATCGTCTTCACTGTCAGTTTCTGTAAAAACGTAAAGAAGTTAATACAATAATTATGAATAGCTACAAATGTATGTATAATTTGAAATAATAATGAAATACATGATAGAGCTTTTAGTGAATCACTGACGTAATTTGGCAGCTGATCCCCTTCAAACCATTTAAAATGATACTGGTTGCTTTCCTGTACCCGCAAACCATTATTTTCTGGTTGACATAATTATACATACATTTGTAGCTACCTATTCATAATTATTGTATTAACATCTTTACATTTTTACAGAAACTGACAGTGAAGACGATATTGAAAACGATCAAGCTACGGACTGTAGTAGTGACGAAGATAGCGATTACAACGATGAAAAGTAATAAACGATTAAACATTTCTTTAAATCCTGTCTTATCGTTATAGTATAAATACACATTTTTTATATTGTACACGATGGGTATGATTATAATATTAAACTATTTTTCATTTGATTTCTTAGTACTGAAACAATTCCTTTCTCTATAACCATAATAAACATAAAATTTTAATGAAATGTCGATATTTGAACTAAATTGAATGTTAAAAACAAATTGAAATTCATAAAATTATAAAACATTATTTATTCATGTATTAGATGTCTTTTTTTTTTATTTATTTATATTTATATAACATGAAAATTATATTGAATAATCCTTTAAAAATTATTTTTTTTTGTCATAAATAATTTTATATAATGAAATTATCCGATAAATCCTAATAACTATCTTTACTGGCACCCGTTGAACGTATGTTGCCTCAGCGCTCGCACCTACAGCTGCCCTTCAATTTTGTCTGGCAAGATGTTAGAACTGTCGAAACTGTCTGGCTTCTCAGAAAACATCTTCTAATAGTTACCCAAGTAACATATATAAAATTCAGCCTTTATAAAATAACGAAAGTACAATTACAATTTATTAAAGTTTAAGGGTGTCTGGCGAAGGGTTGCCACGATAGTAAGTGTCTGGCAATGGTTAATGAGATTTCTAATATTATTCCGAAGAAAATATAAAAAATTTACGCTTTATACTTTGACGAAAGTAGGTAGCAATTTTCTACCCCTTTGCTACCCGTTACCTGCCAAAGCCACTATGATCCAAACTTCATAGTAGCCAATCGTTCTTTACCTGTGTCTGGGAAATGCACAGAGAAATTTGCAGCTTTTATACTATGAGGAAGGTCTGGCGGTCACGGGCTCTTGGTCTATTATTAGAATAAATAATCTGCAACGCAGAAACCTAAAATTCTGCAATATTTGAGTAGACCTAATGGCGCAACTTTTCCGTATATAGACACAAAATATATATTTATTTTTCTCTTTATTATTAGCCAGCACGTTGCGAATCTAGCGTGATAAGATTTAATAAACGCTAGGAAACACAATATAAAACGTTTTTATGGCGGTCCTGCGTCTTTACTACCGTGTGTGTATGCGTGTGGCTGTAAGCGAGCTTCCCGTGAACGTACTTGTGCGCGTGTGTGTGTGTGTGTGTGTGTATGTGTGGGGAGGGATTCTCGCAATAATCGTAACGTCAAATTATTAACAGTTGCAATCCTCATTTGGCACAATACCGTGACGCGTACGCAATATGTAGCTTGGGGAAGCACGTGGGACGATAATGAATTTGGGGGTTAGTCTTTTATTACACCATAAATTGGCGGAATCTCTGACGGTGGCACAACGGTCCCGTGGCGGCTCCACCATTTTTATACGGGGCCAGATTTTCAAGCAAAAACCAACATTACCTACACAGTGTGTCCCATTAGAAAAGTGCTGATTTTATCTCTAGCTTCTCTAGCTTCAGCGCCATCTCTGCCTTTACATACGCACTGACGTATATATGGTTCATCAGTTATGATCTGACATGAATTATGACGGTGTTTTATACCTTTGAAGAAACTATGAATTTGTGTTAAATTATGAATGCTCTATTCTAAGCTATAAGCAGATTGTAGACAAAATCAGACCTTTCTAATTGAACACAATGCGTATAACGTATGTGGCATTTTATTTCGCGTTTCGTGTCACACCCCTATTGAGAGACACGTCCCTAGCTTTAATTATAAAGTTTGATATCGTTGGGGATTCATTTTTTGCCACCCCTAGTGACAGCGGAGCTTATAAACGGAGTCGAAGTCGTACGTGTTTTGCATAAATTAGGTACCGGAGTGACGACTGTCACGACAGCGGTGTTTCTGCAAAAAGTTTTTAAATTAATTGTGGTGACGAGTTTCTATATACTCGCTGTTAGACAGTTTTGTAATTAGTTTATAAAAAATGACTAAAAGTACTAAAAAATGACTACAGCAAAGAGACCATCGGTGGTGGGCTGTTATCTAGATATCTTTTCATCAGTATCTCCAAAACTATTATGCTTTGTTTTGTTATTTTATGACAAACATCACTATCACTGTCTCCAGGGTGTTTGTAAGTAACAAATAAGTGCTTGCTTTTGGAATTATTGGTTAATAACAATGTTTTTTTGGGTAATTCTATTCAAAATTTTCACATTTTCGTTTTGTCTATGAATTTGCTCGGCTTTGTTGTTGCAGCAACAAACTTGTTTATGGATCGGCATGTTTTTTATTTAAAATTTTGTCTCCTAAAAGTAAACTTAAAAAAGTTTTAGAGAAATAATTAGTGGAAAACACAAAAATATTGTAATTTTTTGTGAATGGAATCATAATAGGTGTTTTTGGTAGATTTGCTTAAGCTGAACCCGTTTGAGGTCAAAATGCCAGATAGCATTATATTGACAATTTTGGAAGTTTATAACGGCTAAATAAATTCTCTAAAAACTTTCAGATATTTATTCAAAGATATAACGAGTAACTAGAATTGTTTTT
Organism: Aphodius sticticus; assembly: GCA_963966075.1. Classification (NCBI taxonomy): domain Eukaryota; kingdom Metazoa; phylum Arthropoda; class Insecta; order Coleoptera; family Scarabaeidae; genus Aphodius; species Aphodius sticticus. The sequence continues at coordinate 18,051,608 of OZ014513.1, read as the reverse complement.
GGAAATAATCAGTTTGTTTTTGTGATCTTTACTTTTTGTTTATTAAGTTAAAAGTGGCCACGCACATATTAAAAAAAATATTTCTTATATTTTACTTAGTCTGATACTAAATTAAAATAACTTTTTATTTTCTGTTCGTCCGTTTTGTAATATAATATGATAATAATAATCTGTTGCTGTATTTTTTTATGTTTTTATATATTTTTGTATTTATAAATTTATATATGTATTTGTATTTTTTTGTTTAAAAGTATATTTTGACATTTTAAACAACGTAACTTAATTTTTGTTTCAATATTGTTTTTTCAACACATATATATGTAGGAACTAGGAAGGTCTTCGTTATTTTTATAGAAATAAAAATAAACCTTATTTTTTTTTGTCTGCATTTTATTTGTTCTTTTATATCCACACTTAATTCTTGTGAATTAGTTAGATGGATAAAAACATTTTAACCCGTGCCTACAAAAAAAACGCTTTGTTACCACAATAAATTAACATACCACAGTTATTATTAGCTATTCATTTTCTTTTTATTAATTAAATTATGAATTAACTCATTAAACCAGTGGTTCCCAAACTTTTCCTAGTCGCGGCGCCCTTTTTCAATTAAAATACTTCCATGGCGCCCTACTCTAAGTGAAAGGATGGCTATTGGCAAGAGATAACAATAAAAAAAAACTCGTGTTTCTTTACTATTTTATTAACTTTATTAATATTAAATTTAATTAGTATTAATTTATAATTAATGTGATGGATGAGCCTGCTAAGCACTGCACATTTTTTCAAATCGTGGCCACCCTCCATTGCTTTTCCACGTCTATACTTGCTTTTTACTACAGCGGCTGCCGAAAACCCCGATGCTTCGCACAAATACGAAGTCGAAAATCCGCTGAGCCTTATCACGTGGAAGGGGATATTAATCGTTTATTGAAATCTAAAACTCTGTCAATCCCATGCTGCCAAATTTTGTTTTCAAACTGCTACCTGTCACAAGATAGGACTCTCCTCTTCTGCTGAAGTAAATTCTGACGGAACTAGTGTTAAATGGATTGTAAATACACTCAAACTTATCGAAATTTCATTTGGAACATATTTTTCTACGCAGATAATTAGCTGTGATAAGTGCTCCTCAATCATGGTTTTTATGTCATGAGAAAGATCACATTCATTTGACGTAAAAAATCGCTGTAATATTAAGAAACAATCTTTATCTGCATCGTTATTCAATTTTCTTCTCCATACTTTTTTATATATACGTTTTTTTTATAGAAGCTTTCCGTTGATTTCAAAAGGCGCATGTTGCTGGAGAGAGACATTAAGGAAATCCAGCTTTTGAAAAATGTTGCATAAATATTCTAGCTAACTTTTTCTACTTATGTAGGTCCGTAGGGAGACCTCTTTATCAACTTGAAATTTTGAACTTCGAAAAATAAACGTTTTTTCGATACACACTCATGAATAATGCAATGGGTCCGCAATTGTGCATTTGGTGATTGCTTCGAATAAGCACCTGTAAGCGAGCACCATTAGTACAGACACCAGCGTATTTAGGACAATTCAAATTGTTTTCAGATATGAATCTCGAAAATACATCTATAAACCGTAGATAGCATATCAAATTAGCATCTGCATTATTATCCGTAGCCTCATCTAACTGCAATCCAAATTCAGCTCCTTTATTTTGTTCACTCAATTGATCTTTGTTATTTATCTTCCGCAATTTGATGTATCTTTGATTAACTATGTTATTAACTTATTAGACAAAGGCATTTGGAATTATGAAACTTTTACAATATTCCGCGGCGCCCTTGTGAAGACGCCGCGGCTCCCCGGGGCGCCGCGGAGCACAGTTTGGGAATCACAGCATTAAACCATTAACTTTTGAGTACAAGTTTCCAAATAAGTAATTTGTTAAAATACAATAATCTAAGCTGTCACTATCCCGGTCAACAAGAAACTAAATTGGACAAGTGAAAAATGTTTCTGGTATGCTTATTTCCATACAATCTCAATTTGAAAAAAGAAATTCAAAACTTGAAGTCTTTTAAATTTTTTAGCACTGTTATTCTCAAAGTCTAAGCTCAAGTCGAAATTTTTAACTTCAGGTTTGAGATTCGACGAAGAAAAAAAGCAGGAACAGTTATCACTGTTAGATTTTGTTCATTGTTGGTCAGGATAGTCTTGTAGCTACGTAGCAGGTAGAGTATTGTAATTATGTATTAAGTACTTGAAAATATGTGAAATGCTTTGAGTCTATATAAACTCAAAAGTTACGTGATTATTTTCCAGGTTGCTCCTAGGGCCCCCAATTTAGTTAATCTGCCACTGCACACATTAACGCAAGAATTCATTCATTCAGCAATTGCAAGGTAACTGTCATCATAATACAATAGCACAAATTAAAACTAAAGCATTTGAGACGTTGCATCCATTAAATATACAGTTCGCACAAATTTCGCTATAAATCTTCGAAACAATTAACTCAAGTGTCACTTCCTGGTCTCAACCAACAATTCCACTCAAACCCCTCGGAGAGAAGTGTTATTTCCCACAAACCGTACATACCATAATAAATACTCATGAGTGATACGCGGAGAGTTTTTGGCAGAGTACGCCAACTCCAGCCAGAATAATTCATCTTGCAAAGCCATTGCGGGCTCGCCAGTTCGAACCATAAATTCCCGAAAAGAATTAAACCGAGATAGATAAGAGTCCGCTCTCTGAATGCAATTTCAAATAAACAGTATATATTCACCCGCGCTTCCCCACCCCGCCAGCCCGAGTGAGACGTTTCGCGGTCCCGCGAGGCCGATATTTTACCGATATTATCCGCCGGTTCGCCATATGCACGTCGCGAAAGGCACTTTCCCGGTCCGATAGAGGTCGCGGCGAATAGTCGAAAAATCCACGTCTATCCGCGCATTAACATTTTCCAACGGCGGTACTGTTTTGTTCCGGAGTGTCGTTCGGTTTTATTGGGACGTTAAGGACCGGGGCGAGACCGGAGTGCGCCTTTGTATGCTTAAATGTCGTCTGTTTCAAAGACTCCGGACGAAAAATAAGGCGAAATCGTTCAGTTTCACGCCCTCACTACGTTTCACATTGTCAGCACGCTGGGATTATACAGACGCTGTTGAGAATTCAATTGGAACGATAACAGGGGGAATGGTTTCGCTAAAGTGAGTTGTATTCTCTAAAATTCGAAATATTCTAGGTATTTGCTATTGAGGTGTACATCCTTACACCTGGCTGTACTTTTTTTTTAATAGAGTCAAAAATACATCACTCGTTTCCTCGGGATTATTTTCATCAACTGATATAACCTGCCAAGTAAATGCGGGGGTTTTGTGTGTGTAAAGTGCCAACCAAGTCTACTTATTTTAATCTTTTATTGTTTATTGCTTAGAGTACTGGTTAAATAGGTCCTAAATGAGTTTTTGTATTGCCCATTAAAAATTCTACAGCAAACTAACGTATATCCATACTTAATTCTAATGATGTTTGAGATCAAAGAATACATATTAAACCCTACCCCAAGGGGCTCAGAATCTAAAATAAGAGTACCTAATTTATAGAAAAATATTAATCAATCTTTTGAGTCTTGATATCAGAGCATTTCACGTATTTTCAAGTACTTAATTTGTCAAAAATACAAAAATCTACGCAACCTGACCAGGAAATTTTGACTTGAGCCTAGTTTTTGAGAAAAACAGTGCTAAAAACGATTAAAATATCAAATATCAATAAAAGAAATAAATCAAATAATAATAAAGTTATAAATCATAAGAAAAAGTTGTTTCCCATGCTTTTTAAACAGTATTTTTATCTGTTTACCACATAATTTTTATGATAATAAAAAATATTGGTAACGAATGCACCTTTTAGAAGTAAGAATTGTAGAAGTAGTTAAACACAGGTCACATCTTTTCAAATAGACGAGATGTATTCCCATGAAAATTCTGCTTGTGCTTGACGCCTTCCAGCCTAATGGAGATGCGGACACCAAGTTGTTGTTATTATGGCACATATATTTATCTATAAAAATGCACAAAATCATTCAGATTTTTAGATCGTTGTTGAATCCTTTTAAATAGAAAAATGGTCTACCTGTAATTTCTCAACGAAAAATACTCAAAACTTATTTTTTACAATAGTACCGCGATGCTTGATGAAGGTAGTGTCATATTGCTTAAAATTTATCCCTTAGATCTTAGATGGTACGTTTCTTATACAGGGTGAGTTATTAGTATCCCGGCGGTCGATAGTCATCAAATCGTTTGAGAAAGAAAAAAATGTTTTATACAAGAGTTGTTTGACTCATTAGTTTCTATAACGTAAAATTATTTTCATTTATACAGGGTGTTGCATTTAGGCGTGACGGAAAGTCAGTACATTTTTTTAAATGGAACGGCCTGTAGATCATACCATATTATGAATACTATGGAAGTTGTCTTCCCAACTGTGTAAGTTGTACCTATGTAAAGTAACTAGTTTCTGAAATTGAGATTGTTTGTCTAAAAAGTGGCAATTGCAGGCCTTTCTTAAAAACTCCGTTATTACTACATTTTTGCAGATATTGTCCAAAAACATTTTGTCACATAATAACTAAACCCATAGCTAGATGCTGATGTCATGAAAAGATAGATGCGCTATACAGGGTGATCGTAGCATGCACTAGTTTTTAAACATTTTTAAATGGCTTTTTCTTGAGGAATTTAAATAGATTGCTATTTGAAATGTCTCTTAAATTCTTTGTAATTTATATTCACTATATCGTATATCTATTTTTACTAGTTGTTGTGATATTTGGAATTTAAAGAGTAGTATGCTATTTAGTATCTTAATATTGCACTGTATACAGTGTGCTTAGTAGCATGATGTAAAATATTTAAAGGGTTATAGAAGAAGCAATTTAGAACCTATTTAACTAGATTTATTCATATAAAAAGTATTACGGTTATCAAGGTATTACACAATTTTATAAGTTTGTTTTGCATTTTTTACAAACGTACAACGAGCGAACCCGAAGACTTAATACCTTGAGTTGGGCTCCGAAGTAAACCAGAAACAGTGCAATTTTAGGGGGACTATCGTGAAAAATTGTTCACTTGTGTGAACATTGTGCGGAGGCGTTTCATTGTAATAGTATGTGCGCTCATACACAAAAACAAACAGAAACGCTAAAACATGTCTTGATGAGCTACGTTTAGAACGGATTTGTATTCAGTACAAAAAAACAACCAACAATATCTACTTACTATTGCTAAATGATTTAAAACAAGTTATTTTTCTGGAGAGACAATTCAAAATTGGGATAATATGAATGATAGTAATATTGATAATGTGAATGGAAAGTGGGTTATTTGGAAGTATTTTTAATAGATTTTTTTTGCTGTGAATGAAAATCTGAGTCTAACGATACCTATCAGTTTGTTTTTGTTGCATATTTGGTTTTTGTGTGTGAGCACATAAATCACATCAAAGAAAATCTGATTTTCAACACCCAGAAGTCAACAAATTTTCACGATAGTTACTAAAAGTACAGGGTTTACTTTAGCAGTAATTTGAAATTTTTAAATCGCGTGTTCGGTTGCCATGCGATAGACGGCAAAATATACTTACAAATTTCATATAAAATTGTTAATATGTTGATAACGGTAACACTTTGTATGATTAAGCTGGTTAAATCGTTTCTAAATTATCTCTTCTATCGTCACTTGAAGACTTTACATGAAACTACCAAATACCCTATTCACAGCAATATTAAAATTTACAATTGCATTACGTTTTCGTTAAATTGCTAATATCACAAAAAAATAGTAACATTTGGTGTATGACATACTAGATGTAAATTGGAGCGAAATAAAAGGTTATTACAACCACCACATATTATACAGGCTGTTCCATTTAAAAAACTCGAGAAAAAGCCATTTGAAAAACATCAAAATTTACTAAGTTCAATGAACACTCTGTATAATGTATCTGGTATCTTTGGATACTGTCATCTACCTACTGGCTTTGACTATTGTCTCACATAGTTTAAAGGCAAAATCGGCAAAAGTGTCCCTTTTACATAGGTTTTAAAAAGATCCTGCAACGGGCATATTTTGGAAAAACAATGGAATATCTCTGAAACTATTAACGCTGTGACTTAGCAACATACACGGTTGGATAAACAAATTTAGTAGTATTCATAATATAATAAAATATACAGGAGGTTCAATTTAATAAACAATGTCCATAGTGTCCGTCACACCTAAATGCAACACCCTGTATAAAGGAAAATAATTTTACGTGTCAAACAACTTTTGTATAAAATATTTTTTTCTTTCTGAAACGATTTATTATCTATGGACCGCCGGGATACTAATAACTCACCCTGTATAATTGAGAAACGAATCATTCAAATATATGTAATGTTAATTAATGATTAAAACATACTCAAATGAAAATAACTCATAAATAGTGAAAAAATATAAAAATCAACGTAATTTGATAAGTCGAAACCAAAATCGCACTGATAAATGTGCCAAATCTAAAATACACAGCGGATATCGACCTCCGTTAGACCGACTACTGCAGTCGGCTTGAGACTATTTAGTAAAAGTTGATGAAAGAAGACGGCTAAATGATACAATATCGGTCAAACATATCATCCTAATTTAAATTATCGACAAGGATATTTCGATTTAGACACCAACCTGAAAACTGTCTACAAAAAAAAATGCATTCCTTTATGACAATAACAAAAGATCTTGACGTTAAAGGTAATGAAATGTTCATGCAAAGAATCACACTAATTGCTACTTTAGAAGTGTCTTCGGACAGTCTACAAAACAATACAGTAGGAATTATAAGGGGGTTCAATGTATTCTGTCAATATAGCATACTGAAACCGATAAAACGGCTGTGTAAATTATGGTGGAGGTGCCGGAAACTTTGAATTTTTGTTGTTTCTTAACAGTTTTCCATTAACCAAATACAATTTTTGTACAGTTTTCCGACTACGGAAATAACTATAGATTAGAGAATGTCAAAACAATAATTTTAACATTACGATTTCCCCTGTTTTAAAATTCCTCGACAACTGCGATTAAATATTCGCCGACGTCAGTACAAATTTGAATTTAATCGGTTTGGTTCTAAAAAGGGGGCAATAAGTGGAATCCAAGAGACGCGGGTCCCTTGAGCGTTTTCTAATCCCTCCGATACGATAAGCTGAGAGAATAACTCTCGTAGTAACTTCACCTTGACTAGGTCCTGGTAACGAGGCGGCCCTAGCCTGCACTCGGCCCGTTATCGAACGTTAGCGAGCGGAACCCAGAGACGTACGTAACGTAGACTGGTCTGTAGTTAGATCTATTAGCCGATTAAGTGTTTCGGTATTTTTATTCGAACGTAGAGATGGCGCTGCCTTAATACGGCTCCGGAGCAATTTATAGGCAATCGATACATCGCCCGGAACCGTACTGCTTACTACCCATTTTTCAAGTAATGGTTCGCCTTGTTGCTCTCTCGTATAGCCATTCGGTTTTATTGGCCTGTTCTTTTCACCTTAATAGCACCGAGAGAAATTTTGAGTTGCTCCCTTGTGAGTGGAAACGGCACACAGTGAAATAAAAGACAAAGTCCGCGGTCGATACGTTGGTCGAATCAGGAAAGTGTGTACATAGTTTTGGGCTTGTTCACCACATTCCAGGATTAAGGTTGATTGTTATGTGGTTAGCTTAATTAAATAATATTCCTGTAATTTTAGTTATGTTTAAGTTCCGAAAAACTTGAGAAACTTGACTCAAGTACCTTTATTTTCAATATTGCCGGAAAATGTTATTTGGAGAGCTTGCTTAGCAGTAAGAATTTGAAATCTAAACCACCAATCTTGAAACCAACAAAGCTCTATTTTTTAACAAATAAAGGAAAAAATTTGGAATGTTTTGAAGCTTGGTGGATATGAGTGTTTGATGTAACTATGGAACCTATTAGTCACTAAGCCTGATTACATTGCTAAGTAGGAGGGTTAAGTACTAGCCTTGCTAGTGAGGGAGGACAGGTAACTAACCCACAATAATCCCGTGTGAACAGGCTACTAACCCACCTAGTAGCAGGGTAGTAGCCTGTGCTACTTACCCTGTTTACTTTTGTATGTTTTTTTTTCTTACATGTAACAGGTATTTATCCTTTTTCTTGAATTCGGAGGAATAAGTCTCAAACGGAAATCGATAGATATTTTTGTTGAATATTTAATACAAAACGGTATTAAATGTAAATATAGAATTATTAACAAGAGGAAATGTCAACATTTCATTTTGAAACATAGCACTATAAAACGAAATATTCAGTTACGACGTTTTTCTGTCTACGTTGTAGTTTACATCTCGGTAAATCAGTTTTTATATTGTGAGTTCAGCTAGGTGATTTTCATAATCTGTTCAGAAAACAGTTGAATTCCAAATGGTTTCCAAGTTATTTTGAAAAAACGAAAGAATGTATTTTTTTAATTATGGTCATACCTTCTTTATTTGTGATCCCATCAAAAAAGCGTTTGGACATTATTAAGGCACTTTTTTGTCTACAATTTGACTATGTCAGTTTAAAATCTTTTTCGCCAATGAATTCGTCAGAAACAAACGAAACTTTGTTTTTCTTGTGGACGCCATATTGGTTTTATACATGTTTGGATTCAGAATTTTTTTCTGAGTAATTTGGTATGCCACATGCCATATTTAGAACACAATAATCCGACAAAATTGAAGTTTTTTCTTAATAACTGCAAACTCGCATGGTGCCATGAAAAGCACATTTGAGTGATACAGTATTTATGTGCCCATAGTCAAGTTATAGTAAAATTGGAATGTACTAACTACATACCATAAAAAAGTAACAACATTTTAACAAACTAAATAACGTTTTCAAAAATCTCGCCATTTTCGTGGAGGTATTTATCACAACATTCCGTAATACGGTGACCTTACCGAGGGTTCTTCTGTCAATCGAATTGAAAGCGGCGATGACGGTGTCAAGTAACTCCCCAACGTTTCCAAAATTATAAACACCATTCACTTTGTTTTTTAAGTCACTCCATAGATAAAAATCACAAGGGGTAAGATCCGGCAATCTTTGTGGTCATGAATAGGTAGCAATTGCTCTCCGTTTATGTCTTATATCTAAATAGTTCCTCACAATTCGGGCATTGTGCAGGTGCTCCGTCTTGTTGGAACCTCATACCTTAGCGTAAGGCCAACGGTTTATCGTCCATTCTTTCTTCCACGTCCTCAGAGAGCAATATTGCCGATACCTCTCCGAAGTTAATTTTTTTTATAAATAATTGGTCCGATTAATCGGTTGGTCCCTATACCGCACCATACAATAAAACCAAACCGCACCTGGCACCATAAACCGCACCTGATTATCGTGCGGCACAAAAAGGTGCTGATTATGGTGCAGCACAAAAAAGTGCTAATTTTCGCGGGCCCAGTACCCAGTACCTACTTCTTTCAGTTAAAAATACCGTAGTTAGAAAATATGATTCATCGGACCATAACCTTTTTTTTTTTATATACAATTCTGGGTTTTCACCAATTTTGTTCAACAGATGGGTACAGATGGGTAGATATCACATTGTTTCAGAAAATGTCTTCCATGGCACCCTGCGATTTTCAGCAATTCTCGAAGTGTACAATTTTTAGTCAATTCTATTATCTTATTGTATTTAAAAGACGGCATGTGGCATACGAAATTACTCAGAAAGAAATGATCAATCCAAACATGTATAAAACCAATATGGCGTCCATAAGAAAAACAAAAGTTTCGTTTGTTTCTGACGAATTCATTGGCGAAAAAAGTTTTAAACTGACATAATCAAATTGGAGACAAAAAAGTGCCATTATATTGTCAAAACGCTTTTTTGATTGGATCACAAATAAAGAAGTTATGATCATAATTAAAAAATCTAATTTTTGTTCTTTTTCAAAATAGCTTAGGAACCGTTTGGAATTCAACTGTTTTCTGAATAGATTATGAAAGATCACATAGATAGAAAGATCACAAAAGAGCACTAATTTGTCGATTTAAACGACTTTATATCTCCAATAATAACAAAAGTACCTATACAATTCAACGTGCCGTGAGACACATTGTATATATATTATAGGCGCTTGCAGTTTGATGAACACAGTGTTTGTGTAGAATTTTATAATCACTAATTACTACAGATGCTAAAATGGCACGTTTTGCGGTAAAATTCGGATGATATGTATGTTTTTTTAATTTATTGTGTTATCTGGTTAATATATTTAAGAATCTTTCAGGAAAATTATGTCTTCTTTGAAGTTTTAAATGCATCCTGTATGATTTTTGTAATATTTTCAATCAGGATTACATTGTGGGCACAAAAATATATCCCGTCACATCTTCACACCATCAAGGTATGATCACTTTTTTTTTATTATTAATCCAAGTACAGTAATTGAATCGATTTTGGCCGCTACTATATCACTGGCCACCATGCTAGAGGTTTAATAGGGTTTTGTACAAAAATCCGTCATTTTATTTTTTTCTTGCTATTAGTTAAGGGAAAACAATTTTCGGAATACAACTTTGTTAGGTTTTTCTTATTCGGATAAAATAATAAGATTAAATGACATTTTATTGATTTGCTAATGCTACAAGATTTGGTAACATAACAAAGAATTAAAAATAAAAAGTGTTAGAACGCGTCTATCTGGTATGTAAGAGCACAGTCGATAGATATATCATGACATGCTTAACACGGCAGTATAATGACGAAAGAAATTATATCGACATTCGTCAGGAATTTCAGTATTTTTAGAGTTCCATAAAAACAAAACAATACTTTGGCGGAGTTCAACGTATTTGTTAAGGGACACACGTATTCTGTGTGAATGAATTTCTGTATTATATTCGAATTATACTAGAGTCCCTCGCACAAGATCGACATGCTAAACAACTAACTTCCAGTTTGAGAAACAAGGTAAAGTCCTCACGGGTTTATGGAAATGAACGGTAGATATTCCAGCAAGTATGCATGTTCGGTAACACGAACCGCACAACTTTGAAGCTCCTGTATATATTGTTTAATTAACAATATACTTCCATACATTACTATAGTTCCGGTCAAAGTTTCGGTCGAAGTTTTGCGAATATGTGATATAGGAACAGATTCAGAAATTCGGATGCATGGCAGATCGCATTGAGGTACCAGGATTGAATATCTCACCTGCTCACGTGCATGAAGTTTCGCCCTTCAGGCAAATTCACCTCGAGTATATATGATGTGACCGAGGTAACATGCCAGATTAAGTGGAAAGCCGCAATGAATTCCTGTGGAGAGTGTACCTATATATATATATATTCGAAGCAAAAGCCATCAAGGTGGTGCAAACTAAGATAATATTATTGAGTTTATTACCACCCCACCGTGGACGGCAAACTATATTAATTAAATTACTCGAGCACTTGGATATGGAATTCGAGAGGTTACTTTAATGGCTGTGAAGATTGTTTTATTATGTATAGTATGTCCCACGCATACTGAGATAGACTGATAGACTGATGAACAGTTAAAATCTTACGAAGACGCGTGAAAAGTATGCTGTTTCTGTCTAATAACAACACCTGAAATTACAGCTGTAATCGATGAGTCAAACTCACTACTTGTGGGACATACTATAAGCAGTATAAACATGTTATGATTTCTCAGAAACAACTCTGAGATAAGACGATTTCCCTTTGAAAAAATCGTGACCAAAAGTAGTTTATACTGTGTTTAATAGATTCTCTAGGGTCAAATCCCGTGTGTCTCACGGGACGTTGGATTGTATGGGTACTTTTGTTATTATTAAAGATAGAAAGTCGGTTAAATGGGTAAAAATTTGTGCTCAAATGTACTCTTTCATAATTTGTCAGAAAACAGTTGAATTCCAAATGGGCTCCAAGCTATTTTGCAAAAACCAAAAAATGTACTTTTTTAATTATGGTCATTAAGAAAATAAACTGCTTCCGGGTTATGCCGTGTGTCAAGATTTGTTAATGCTGACGTTTCGCGAATCATGTTGCTCGCTTCTTCAAAGCTAATTGAATACTGAAGACCTACCAAGAAAGGCTCCCTTATATACCTGAATTTACACCTCACTGCGCACATCTGGAGCTACCGCTCCATGTGGTTTTCCACCTGACCGCGTTAGGATCGATTTCCAGACCCTACTAATGTCAGTACCGTCCTCGCGATTGATGTTGTCAGGATGTTTGTAAATTTCGATGGCTTCTCTAATAAGCCTTCGATGATAATTACCCACCCTTGCCAACATCTTCGCGTCATCGAAATCCATTGTGTGTCCCGACTCGTGGCAGTGTTGAGCAACAGCGGACTGTTGAATCTTGCCTAGCCGGGTGTCCCTACTGTGCTCCTTGATTCGACATTCGATGCTTCGTCCTGTCTGTCCTACATAGCATGTTCCGCACTCACATGTTATCTTGTATACCCCTTCGTTGTTCAGGAGTGGTGTGATATCCTTTGGGTTAGGCAAAAGATCCTTTACCTTAGCTGGTGCTCTGTACCTTACCGTGATACCCGATTTCTTCAGTACTCTACCGATTCTCTCTGATACCCCACTTACGTATGGTAAGCAAGCGAACCCCTTAGACTCTTGCGGTTCCTCTGAGACTTGCGGTTTTCTTTGTATGACACCCCGTATGTCAGACTTGGTGTATCCATTCTGACGTAGGGCCCACTCCAAGTGTTTTCGTTCTTCGTCCATGGTCATTAACTTTTTAACTTTTTTTACATTTGAGTGATACAATATTTATGTGCCCATAGTCAAGTTACAGTAAAATTTTGGAATGAATTTATTTGTACTAACTACACAACATAAAAAAGTAACAACATTTTAACAAACTAAATAATTCAAACTAATCTGGAATTTCTTGCCCGTTGGTTGTAATATCAAAACAGTAATTTTTTATTGGGTTAGCAGGGCTCCAAATCAAAAATTGTCGTTGGTTTGACCTTTTTATTAATCCAATATTTCGCCAATAATTTTTGGCTTCATCAACAATTAATCACATTTAGACGACAAAAACAGCATTACAAACAATATCAAGCAACAACACATCACGACAGTACAACGATCGATTTCAAACTGAAATCGAACTGAAAAGCTATTTGAAACTAAATAATGTTTTAAAAAATCTCGCCATTTTCGTGGAGTCATTTTTCACAGCATTCCGTAATACGGTAACCTTACCGAGGGACACCCCAACACCCCAACGTTTCCAAAATTATAAACACTATACACCTTATTTATCAAGTCGCATCATACATAAAAATCACAAGGGGTAAGATCCGGCAATTTTGGTGCCATGATACTTCTGAATATGTAGCAATTACTCTCCGCTTATGTCTTATATCTAAATAGTTCCTCACAATTCGGGCATTATGTGGAGGTGCTCCGTCTTGTTGGAACCACATACCTTAGCGTAAGGCCAACGGTATTATCGTCCATTCTTTCTTCCACGTCCTCAGAGAGCAATATTGCCGATACCTCTCCGAAGTAAAATTTTTGTTGAAAGATTGGTCCGATTAATCGCTTGGCCACTATACGGCACCATACATTAAAACCAAACCGCACCTGATTATGGCGCGGTACAAAAAGGTGCTGATTTTCGCGGGCACGGTACCCAGGAGTGCGTCTTCTGTCAGTTAAACATACCGCAGTTAGAAAATATGATTCATCGGACCATAATATATTTTTTTATAAATTTCTTGATATTCATCGATTTTGTTCAACAGATGGGTACAGCTGGGTAGATATCACATTGTTTCACAAAATGTCTTCCATGGCACCATACGATTTTCAGCAATTCTCGAAGTGTCCAATTTTCAGTCAATTCTATTATGTTATTGTATTAAAAACATGGCATGTGGCATACCAAATTATTCAGAAAGAAATGATGAACGCAAACATGTATAAAACCAATATGGCGGCCATAAGAAAAACAAATGTTTCGTTTGTTTCTGACGAGTCCATAGGCGAAAAAAAATTTTTAACTGACAAAAAAGTGCTTTTATAATGTCAAAATGCTTTTTTGATGATTACAAATAAAGAAGTTATGACCATAATTAAAAAATGACATTTTTTGGTTTTTTCGAAATAGCTTGGGAACCGTTTGAAATTCAATTGCTTTCTGAACAGATTATGAAAGAGCACATAAATAAATATGCATTACTTTGTCCATTTAATCGGCTTCCTATCTCTAATAATAACAAAAGTACCCATACAATCCAACGTCCCGTGAGACACACTGTAAAAGAATTACTTCAAAATATTGAAAGATGTAAGTTTGGAAAAAGGTATAAAAGCGGGTTTTCAGAATCGAGTTATTCTGTCAAAACATAAGTGTGGATAGTTAAAATCCTATGGATCAACCTGTATATGTGAATATATTTTAAAAAGTGTATTTATCTGACAAAACGAGATTTAAATATATGTTTATGGACAGAGGCACAATCTTATCAGGACACATTATCCTGTAGGTTTCTAATGACGTTGGTGATATAGGAGAACCATAAAGTACACGTAAAATAAAGCTTAAATTTGGTCGAATGGTTGACCGGATAGGTCGATAATTTGTATGTTCAAATCTCATGGCTCGTAAAATTCGGCACGGAAATTCGTACTCCTCGCGGAACCCCAATAAAAAAGGAGCAGTGATTTACCGGGTCTCCGGTTTTATGTCGCACTCGTAAAAAACCATCACGACTATCGATAATGCACCTAATAAAAGGCGGACGCATAAAGAGAAGGGAAAAGTATACGAGCCGAGCCGCCCTCTTGGGACTATATTAAGAATTATAGATCGCCGACGGTTAAGATATTGTGGTCACGTCCTAGCGTTCTCTCACATTTTACCCCGAAATGTCTTCATCATGTCTTCATTGAGAAATTCAACACAAAACAGACTATTGAAGTTCATTCCTTCTAGTTTTTTTTACTAAAAGTCTTAAGAAATAAGTCACTACATTTATAGCACATAGCTTTTCAGCACAAAATTGACTCATCTCAATAAATAAATCAAACTTATTATTTAGGAGTCAGATCCACCAAAAAAACGAAATTTTGTCGTCTTGAATGTTTTTTAAACAATTTTTTGTTAGTTTTACATACAAAAAGATAAAACTTGTAATAAACTTGTAAGCGTTCAATAGAATAAAAAGAATTATCCTATGTTCTAAACTATGAATATTATCTATAACTAAACTCAGGGCCGCGTCTAGGGTTTTACGGGCCCTAGGCACACGTGAAACTCCGGCCCCATCAACCTACAGAATATCGTATGACGTATATGATATAAGACCAATAATAATAAAAAAATGAAGAATAAAAATCGCATTTTTGAGTTATTAATTTTTACTACAATTTTTAATGAAAATATGTTATTTTACAAACCTAAAATGTTCTTTTTGTGATTTTGGCTTCAATAAATGTTTTGATGATATGATCCTAGTAGAGGGCTTTTAGAAAATCCTTTTCAAGCTTTGCAAGACCATTGAGGTTTCACTCCGAAACCGCGCGAATAGTTTTTTACTTGCTTAAAATAGAAAATGAACCCTCGGCATTGCTGACTGGTTGTGTAAGAAATAATCTTAAAATTATTGGGAAATAAAGAGAGGTGGATTAAATTTTATTATCTAAAATATAATTTTAACTTCCCTGATCAAATCCTATTCTCTGCGATTTCTAATAATAAATAAAACTGTTCTACTTATGTTTTTTGTTCATCGACATTTAAATCTACACATTCCGTGTTTTTCTCATTTTAATTTTTTTTTAAACTCAATTAAAAGTGTTGTGGGTTCTACAGTTTTCCTTATTTTGTTCTCCTTAGCATTAGCATTCGTGCAATCTTTAAAATAATCTAGATAAAAAAAATAAACGAAAATTTTAAATACAGGATGGTCGCTCTTTTCTCGTTTGTTTGAAGAGATACAAGAGTTAAATTCGGGCTGATGCATTTTTTGCTAATCATAGCAATTTCCATATATCAACAAAAACAACATTTTGAATTTTCGTTATTAATTTTGTACATATATGAATATTTTTGAATGTACGTTTGTCTAAAAATGTATGAATAGCCACCAGTTCCCCAAAAATGGGTTTTACATATTATTTTATCTTATTTACGCAAGTTTTGACAATTGAAGGGCTCAGAATGAAAAGTGGATAAAGACCATAGGAAACCATATGATTTTATAGTTTTCATTCTCATGCCTTCAATTATTTTCATTGACATCATGAATTTCTCAAAACATATAAAAAGCCTGCTGTTTGTAACATTAGAAAATAAAGCGCTTGGTATATTGCGGTGCGGTTTTGAGAATACTCGACATTGGCCGAGCATTTGTGTGTCTCGCAAAGAAAAAACAGATCATTACGATAGTTTTTTTTTTAGATTTTAACCAAAAATCTCAAAAATGGTATCAAAATACCAACAATCTCGATTTTTTGGCACTGCATTCTTTAGGTAGGCTGAAATGATCTTGGAACTTCAATGCAAAGAAGAGTGTAATCACTGACATGAAGTGTTATTTCCAGGGATGTTAAATTACGGTAATTAATTTCTTTCGTAAATTACCGTTGAAATTAAAATTATTAATTTCAAATATTAAATTACCACGTAATTAAAAATTAAAAATGGTAAATTACGAAGGCATAAATTACCGGGTAATTAAAAATTCAAAATGGTAAATTACGCTGGTTTAAATTACCGGGTAATTAAAAATTCAAAATGGTAAATTACGCCTGTTTAAATTACCGGGTAATTAAATATTCAAAATGGTAAATTACGCTGGTTTAAATTACCGGGTAATTAAAAATTCAAGATGGTAAATTACGCCTGTTTAAATTAGCGGGTAATTAAAATTCAAAATGTTAAATTACGCTGATTTAAATTACCGGATAATTAAAAATTCAAAATGTTTAATTAAACAGATCACTGTAAGTTATGATTACAACTGTTAATAAAAATGTTTGGTAAAACCTTAAATCATTATTTTGTTGATAACTAGCTATCTATGATCTTTTGCCTGATTTGATAGTACTAAAACCAAAGCAAAGACGACATAGAAATACTATTTATAGCACTACTACAAAAACAGGAAAATCAAACAGAATGATAATAGTAGAAAACTAGGAGAATGTGCAGGCCTAATACGCCTGCTGGTCGACCTAGGTAGATCGCCGAAGCGTTAAGAGAAAGACAAAAAGCCCGGATGCTTTTACACGCGCGACGTGATTACCCTCGTACGTTCGGAGCGGTTATGGGGCGCCATCTATTGCCTCGTAGCGTAACCTCAACAGCGACATGACGATATGTCGCCGTCTGGTGACCGCGTCGCGAAGCGCGCGGCCGTTGCCTAGCAACCCCATGGCGACGCGCTGACGAGTACAGTCCCAAACGATAATCCATAAATTTAGCCAAATCGAGGTAAAAAATAACGAGAACTGGGCGGAAATTGGACGAAATCGAAAGCCTAATCAAATTTCAGGCGGAGAATCGCCGATTTGCGCTTCTCCGAGAAGCAGACCCTTCCCCCGATTCGCCGATTTTCGTAAACTTCTTCCGCGGAGTGTGAGTCACGTTTAGTATATAGTAGTAGATAGTAGATAAACAATTTAATTCTGCCCACATTCACAAAATAACTCTGCGGCTCACAGAGGTTTTCTTTTGTCATTTGTCATTTTTCTAACACTGGCATATTTATTAAAAAGTGAATTCTGATAATAAATGGCTTCTGATTTCAGAGCTGCATTATCGGATTGCTGCATTATTTGTTGGATTGGTCGCCATTGGCGAAGGGGCTTTCCACTTCTCTATTCATTAAATACAAAATATTAGTTCTGTATTTTCTCAAGTAATGTCGGATGATTTGGAATAGTAAAAATATAATGTTTACGGGCAATGGGACTGTCATTGGATGTGTTAACTTTACCCATAGACCCATTTCCATTGGCTAAATGACACCTGAATAACATTGTCACGCACGAGTCCGACCATGCACCACGCGGATTGTTAGGTACTTCCCAGGCAAACACAAACAACTTGTCGACTGCTTACTTGTCTACTGATGGAAGGTCTTTGAAATTAATTTATAAACTCCGGTAAATTACTAACGGTAATTAAAATTGTCGGTAAATTACCAACGGTAATTTAAATTGACGGTAAATTACCATCCGTAATTTACGGCGTAAATTACGGTAATTAAAAATCGGTAAATTACCATTAATTACGGTAATTAATTCGGTAATTTACGCGGTAAATTACGCTTTTACATCCCTGGTTATTTCATACTGTTAAACTAGCGGCCAAAATTGCCACGTGTCCTGCCTATGTTGAACTAATTTGTTTAAATATTTAGCTTAGTTTTCTCAAAAATCTGATGTTAAATCTGATGATCCACGAAAAAAACTACTGAAGTCACCGAAATCATGCATAGAGGGCCGCCGACTTCCGGGCCTATTTCTGAACGCGGCCCGAAGGATCGATATGTGCGATATGCAATTGAATTTGAGTTGTTATAAATGGTATCATTATTATTGGTATAAATTATTTTTGTAAAATTAAAATTAACTAAAATTATATATAACCACGAATTCTAATTCGTCGATTTATTAATTATACAATTAGTGGGCCCTAGCCCCAATTTTATGAAGCTAGAAGGGGGCCACTTACGGGCCCCCCTTACGCCGGGCCCTAGGCACATGCCTATTTTGCTTACTGGTAAACGCGGCCCTGACTAAACTGTACCATAGCGACTATTGGACCACCATCAGTGGCGGCTCGTGATCTAGAAAAATGGGGGTTGCAACTTTCAGGTACCTACCAGTTTTATATTACATATATGTTTTATAGAAAAATATCTTTATTTGTGCACTAAAGAATGACTCATTCTTATTCTTAAATACTCTAATTTTAATTATCTTTGGCTGCTACGTCCCATGGGTCTTACATCCCTGTTATTGTTTAGTACTATCTACGGTGTCCCCCTTTTTTCCCGCAGAACCTTATTTTAGATCATGAATGTTCATACTGAGTAAAAAGTTTCATATGGACTTATAAGTTTTTCAATTCATTAAAAAGTTACAGTCGTTTGAAATATCGATATTTTAAACGGCTCTAACTTCTTAATTCGGTCGGTTAGGTTAAATGATTTAAATCGTAATACCTGTTTTTTGTCCACCGGTCATCGACTGCAAACAATAGACAAGGAAAACAAAAAAAAAGCATTTGACGTCACAAATTCACTCATTTTTGTTGTAAATATCAGCATTAAATGTCCTTGTAAATGACCGAGATTTGGTCAACACGCATTGTTTTATCACTAAATTAGGGGTAGGCCTC
Source organism: Aphodius sticticus (assembly GCA_963966075.1). NCBI lineage: Eukaryota > Metazoa > Arthropoda > Insecta > Coleoptera > Scarabaeidae > Aphodius > Aphodius sticticus. Next base: position 18,032,189 of record OZ014513.1, on the reverse strand, counting down.
CCAAGCCTTTCTATTTCGCTCCTACCGATGCAATTTAGACTGCTAAATGGTTGAGCTAATAAACTCTACACTGAATTCATTATTCGTTTTTAATTTCGGACAACCAAACTACACACCGTACGAGTGTCAAGAGTCAACTGTCTACAACTGGAATGCAATAATGCACGTCGCCAGTCGCATAAGCATGACGTCGCTTCGGTTCTAGACAACACTGGCGTGGTCCAGTAGTTCTGGTGTACTGGATACTTGCAACCATTTCAGGGTAAACGAACCAATCGACGCGGCTCGCTCGCGGGCTATAATTCAGGCGTCGATACGTAGGCCGTATAGCCGTCTTGCGCTTGGAATTCTCGAGAAAATGCTCGATATTTTATTAAATTATGTGTTATAGATCGTTGCGTATTGACTATTACACTATTATTTACATGCAATTAAACTCTTTTTGTTTCCTTGTTATTTTTGGGGGTTGCGCAAACCTGCAATCCAATGCACGAGCCGCAACTGATCACCATGAATCTAGAAGCAATCCGACCAATTAAAATCGAGAATACAAACAGCAGTAATGTACCAATAAAGCTTTGCAATTAGTGTAACCACTGAATAGTTTATGACGACCAGTGGCGTTCCGTATTTCTAACTTTTATATCCCGAAACTTTTATTTGAGTCGCAACACGAACTGAATCCATTAGATTTCACTATTTACATTTAAACCAAACTTGTGTTAATTGAATTCACAAGCAGGAATAAAAGTTTAGTTACACAACAATCATTTCGAAGTTCTGTAAGTTGCGATTTCTGGACTTCTTTTCAGTTTTTTATGGTTAAATTACATTACGAACTTACCGTTCGGTGGAAACTCGTAGAAGTATGCCGACCTTGGACTCAGACATCTGAAAAAAAGACATTTTATTACAATACAATGCGAATCTATCGCTTATCTGCATATCTCCATGGTGTTATCAGGTGGTAAAATAACGGTGGGCCAACACAAGGCACCTCATAATATCAATTACCTACGAATGAATGGTCGAATTTCAGGGCAAATCTGAATATATTTGCCAGATATTTGCGTGAGATAAGCTTAGTTTGTGAAGAGCATTGGATAGGACGATAACGTCGAATAATGCCGCTTCGATGTGTTCGAGTCGTTTTCGTGCTGAGTACGTCGTTGAATTTTATTGAAATTACAGGCTTTTCAGATATTGGCTTGCCTTTATTTTTTTAAGCCCAATGGAAATTTATAAAATAACTGAACGTCATGTTTGCACAGAAAATAAACTTGATATTGGCTTTCGGATTTAGAATTTATATCGGAAAACTGTTGCTCTGACCCTCTGAAGTATTTTATTATTGTAACGCAGAATATGCAAATGTGGTAGAAACTATGGGACAAAAAATATGAAGAATATTAAAGAATACAGCGTGTTCAAGAAAAGATGACTACAAATAACGAACTTTTGTTGTCGTGTATCAATTTGGATAACCAAGTATCAGATTTCGAAAATAAGCAAGTATGTAAACATTATACAGGTGTCTCAACAGTGCGATCTCGGAGTGTCTCTGTTAATGAAGATATTTTAAAACTGATTTCACTCATATATACAGAACGCCGAGGCACACATTTTAACATTATTAGCGTGTATATATGGTGTTCCATAAGGTAGTACCAACCCAAACTTATGGTTTTTTAAATGGAACAAGCAACCTATATTTCGTCAAAATTTTGAATTCCTCGAAAAATTTTACAACAATGAGAAATAACATTACCTAGTTAGAGATAGCTAGTCTTTTTCATAAAAAAATCGACAAAATCGGAATTCTATAATCGGAATTTCGGTAAACACTTAACTGGTTAGTGGTTAATGAAATATAGGTTGTTCCATTTTAAAAAAAAGTTTGGGTTGGTACTACCTTATGGAACATCCTGTATACACGCTAATAATTTTAAAATGTCATCAGTTTTAAATCAGATTTAAATCATATCTTCATTAATAGAGGCACAATATTCCGAGATCGCACTGTTGAGACACCCTGTAGAGACCTGAAATTCGGTACCCAGGAAAAGTAAACTGTTTCAATTTTTGTTCTACATTTGTCTGTTACAACGTTCACATAAATACGTCCAGGTCATTTGTGCTTATTGTTGTGCCAGTTATGCAACTTTGATTAGCTTTTAGTTAATATGAAAACATTAAAGTGAGGTTAAGTGCACATCATTCTTAGTAAAATCTACCTTTTGCAAGTTAGGTAGTAAAAAACTGCACTTTGAAAGTAACAAAATTACAAAAAATAAGTTCTGAAACACATGATTTTAAATACCAAATTTATATCGATAAATTTAACAATATTTCATGCATCTGCGTTTTGAAAGCTACCAAGAAAAACCAAATTTTGTTGATACATTAAACAGACTTCGATGTGATATTCTGCCGTAATATCATGAATTTCCGCAGTGTTTGCAACTGAAAGGTTAACCAGCATGTCAAAATTGATTCCATTAAACGCACGAAAATGAGATTTTAACTCGCTGCCACTCGATTACTTAACAAAGTATGGACAGGGCAACAACAACGTCGGCGCTGATGAGATTTCGGCAAATGGGTTAAGTCCTATCAATTCCACGAGATAATACGCAATTAATATTCAATTTTCGATTGACGTTCGGCGTTCATAATAAGCGGCCCAAACTTGATTTCCATAAACCTATAACTCTCTGCGCCGAATGTAAATGTTTGCTCTGTTTGTTATTGAAACGCTGACCACTACGTTGTGACTTGCACTACTGCAAAATGTACTCTAATCTGAACTAAATCATAGAGTTTACGGGCTACGATTTATTCAATTAGTATTAAGTGATTGTGATTGTGTACATTATTCAATGAGCAAGTACGTGGGGATAATCCACGAAAACAATGTTTGCAAAACATAAATCGTATTTAATATATAATATACAGGGTGTATATTAAATGAGTGCAATAATTTCTAGGGGTTACAGATCTTCATAATTGGAGAAGAAAATTCAAATACGCTTTTTCTCTAAGTGACATCAGTATTGAGTAATTAATTATTGAAAATGCAGAATTTGACGCCGCACGTTTTTAGAAAGGGTAGTAGCGACTTGGCCTACAGCCTGTGGCGAAACAGCTGACAGCTGAGCGAGGGGAAGTCCCGTGCGTGCTTTAGTTTACGCTCTGCAGTTGTTTCTGTTTATCGGGCTTCTTGCTAGTTATTTTGTTGTTTTGTGTTTCAAAATGGACAATTTTAGTAGTGGTGAGTACGTGGACATGTTACTTGTTTATGGTGAATGCAGAAAAAATGCAGCGGCCGCTCAAAGACTTTATTCGCAACGATTTAGAAACCGGCGCGTCCCTGATAATAGAACTTTTGTTTCCGTGGTTCAACGGTTAAGGGATAGTCCTGCTCGGGTATTTTTGCCTAACCATGGAGGAAGAGGCCGTCCACGCCATCATAATATGGTAAATACCGAAGAACAAATCTTGTAATGGTCGACGAAGATGATCGACGAAGCACTAGAACAATTGCTCGACAAGTCGGAGTTTCCCACGGGATAGTGCACAGAACACTACGTGAAAACTTACTTCGGGTATATCGGGTAACGCGTGTACAAGATTTGCTCCCACAGGATTATTTACAGAGGGTCGGTCATCCTTTGTGAGTGGTTTCGTGGTCAATGTCAAACCAATGAAAACTTTCCTAATTTGGTACTTTCCACTGATGAAGCAACATTTACCCGAAACGGAGTTTATAACAGCCGGAACATGTGCCACTGGACCTATGAAAATCCGCGAATTATACGACGTACCAATTTTCAAGAACCGATTTGCCGTTAATATCTGGGCCGGAATTATTGGCAATTGTTTAGTAGGGCCAGTGGAACTGCCGTCCCGTCAAAATGGTGAAGAATACTTAAATTTTTTACAAAACACACTACCAGGTTTGTTAGAAAATATGCCGCTTGATGTTCGCCGTGAAATGTGGTTTATGCACGACGGTGCTCCTGCACATGAGAGCCGCATTGTAGGGCAATATTTGAGTGAAACATTTGGTGAAAAGTGGATAGGGATTAATGGACCAAGACGGTGGCCAAGTCGTTCTCCAGACTTGAATCCTCTGGATTTTTATTTCTGGGGTTATATAAAAGGATTAATGTATAAGACGGAAGTAAACAATGAAAATGAACTCCGTGAGCTCATTTTCAATTGTGCTGAAATTGTGCGCGATAACATTGAACGCCGCTCTTTATGTGCGAATTGGAGACGCCGGGCAGAAGCGTGTTTGGATGCAAACGGTACGCACTTTGAGCAGTTTCTTTAAAATTTTTGGTTTTACTGTTAAATCATTGAATACATCGTTATTTATACGTATTTCGTGAGCCCCGCGTGCTACAGATAGATGCGGGCTAGTTTTCGATGGAGTACTACACATTATGAAAACATGTGAGCAGCGGCAATTGAATTTTCAACTGCAAAATTTTGAAAAATTTTATTAAGATTTTTTGTTCCTCATATTGAGTTACATCACCCCGCAAAATTATTGCACTGAATTTAAATACACCTTGTATATAACATATAATAAATGTGTTATATTAATGAATACCTCTATATGAGACAGACATTTCATGCAACTTACGTTTGGTAATTCTGCTGATGTTGCATAACTAGTGGTTGATGGCTTGATTGTTGCACTTGTAGTCGTTGTTGTTGTTGTCGCGCAATTTGAGCTCCGTATACACCGTATCCAAATCCGTATATTTCGTCTTCTTCCTTATCACTTAAACAACTTGATGGCTAAAATCACAAGAAAAAACAAACCATAAAGAATAACATTTACAAGAATCTACTAATTTCTGTGCAGAAAGCATACATTATCAAGCGATATTTTATAGATATGTAGTCATTGGGTTAGGGTTTATCATAAAAGGCAGTTCAGGTTTCGTAACTGATAATAAGTTTTGAATATTCTTCTTAGCTTCTTCAGTGACGTTTTCTGACCAACAAAAATAGCTCTGGTGAACATGGATTTGATGAATGGAATATGAATATGAATAGGATTTCAATTGGTTTCTTACAGGTGACGTCATAAAAATATGAGATAAATTCTTTAATCACATTGTCTTAATGATTCTGTCTAAATTGTATCGCCTAAAAATCTAGCAATTGGACAAGGACAGCAAGGAAAGTTATAAAGAAATGTTTTCTTTTTAAAAGATGTAAGTTGAAGATTTAGTCTAAGATCCTTTTCGTTTTGAGTATATTTGGTGCATCACATTTTGGCATAATTTATCCCTAAATCAACGCAATAAAAACGTATACAAAACGACAATTAGTATTCACTATTCATGCAAAAAAAAATCCATGATCCAGTTCTCAAATGCTCCTAATTTTTAAATGGCTTTACCTCAAAGACGTTCCTATTTAGAGATCGTCAAGAAAAAATTGTGCACAGGATTGCAGGCAATTTTTTTTGTGTTTGTCGAGACGTCAAGGAGATGCTAATTTAGACGTTTGCGTGCTATCTCTACACTAGAAACTCACGGTCGCGCTCAAAGCACAACACAAAAATTGAATTGATAACATACTAAAGTTTATTGCAAAAAAACCCTATGGTATATATCTTTTTTTTTGTTACCGAAATGATCTATTTAAGTCAATACAAAATAGAGAGTAGAACTTAAAAAATATGCCGATTACACCATAAATCGAAAAGAATTGAAGGCTGAAATTGAATTTGATAAACATAACGATTAAGGTATACTTTGCTAATAATCCCATATAAAAAAATAAGTAAAGCAAACTACAGTTTTCAAATGTTGAATTCTATATTTTGTTGTCGGATTTTGCACTCAAAATTATACTAGGAAATTGCAGAAAATACAGACAAATCAAATGAGATGCGTAACTCAATTTTCACCTTTTTGTGACATTTCGCGTTTTGCACACACACCCCTCATTTGTAATACCACTGTTAATCTACTTTTAACTTTTAACAATAGCTCTTTATAATCTACTTTTATCACGTTTGCAAAAAAAAATAAGTTACCATAAATCAAAATGACACTCCCAAATAATAATCATATTTCATAAAGGTACTAATTTAGTTACTAATTCCTAATGGTTAATTACTCGCAACGCACTGGGTTATTGCAGAGGGCCCAAATCATAATTACTACCTACAAATTTAAAAAAGAAAGTAATTATTTGCTTAAATTATCTCATATCTCCGTTAATCCTTTACGAACAACAACATCTCTTACAGCAATAGTAAGTACAAATATAGCACATATTTTCATAGTTATTGCAGCCCAATATTACACTAATTACTGACGAGAAAAGTAACTCGAGGTATCTGTTTCTGAAAGGATGCATTTTTCGGTACTCTGAGGATGATCAATATTTAAAATTCGTTTAGAACACTAATAACTAATAAGCATAATTTGGCTAGATGAAAATTTGTAAAAATACATCTAGAGTAGTCAATTCAGTTTAGAGATATTATTTTATTACTTTTTAATACGCTTCCAATTCTAAAAATAGAGACTAATCGGCAAGTGTTGTTGATTTTTACGAGATTTAACCATTTGACTCATATCTAGAAAATATCGACAATATGAGCGCACACCACCGTCCCAGTAAACAAAATTCCCTTTTAGTTTACTTACGGAGTATTTGCCCGGGACGTATATGGGCTGAGATTGCGAGCTAGTAAGTCCGTGTCCTCCACCGCTTACCGGGGTTGCAATGGGGCTATAGTTGTTAGGCGGCGTTCCTGGCGTGGCAAGGACCCTATCCCTCGGAGACATCTCCGCCCAATCCCTCCTGCGGAGGTCCTCGAGGTGGCTAAGGACGTCGCCGTAGTGCGTGCTGAATAAATCTGCATATCTGGAGGCGAGTCCCTCTAGGTATCCCCGGTCGCCATCCTGAAAATTAATGCGATCCCGTTAGAGACTCCTTAAACTGGTTATTAATCTTGAAGGAGAGGAGAGAGAAGGGAGAGTGGGGAAAATGGCCCGTAGTTACGATGAAACCAATTAGATGTGGGGATCGCACTTTCTTTGTGGTGTCGCGAAAAGCCACCCTAACGATGGGTAATAGTTTGGGGTGGAGCATGCATTATGTATGCCGCGACTGGGGGTGATAATTTGAGATTGTTCGCGAGGATTAGCGCTGATGAGTATTTTATGCCGGATCGTTTGCAGAGATTAATTTCGGGCAAGTGATAAAGTTTTTGTGCTGGTACATAGTACACGACTTAACTTGATTGTCACATAAATTTGTTTGGCTCACGTTGTGTTTTTCCCATCAATTATGTCCATTATATTAGAGGAGATAGAAAGAAATATTTTATGCAAAACAATATAATATCTTACATTATATTAATAATAATGTAATTAACAATATTCCATAGAGACGGTATTAAATTATCAATATCAGCGTTTCTCAACCGGGGTTCCGCGAGATTTCGTTAGGGGAAAAATAGCAACAAATAGCGGCGGCGGTCGCCGGTTCATGGACACATTATTCAGTGTCATCTTCATGTATTATTTTAGTATTGGATTATTATTTTAAAAATTGGATTAATAAACAATGTCAATCCATGAACAATTTTGGTTTGGAGCCTTTCTAACACAAAAAACACTGTTATTTCGATATTACATCCAACGAGCAACAACAATCTAGACAATTATTCATTAATTTCAAATGATAATAATACTTACAATTAACTGTTACATAAAAACAAAATAACCTGTAGAAACAACAACCTGGCAGAGTTATAGGTCAAAATCTGACATTATTTGTTTTCACGTTTTTGTCTTTCCGAATGTGTAACAAAATACACCTATAATATGAATCTGCTGCTCATAATGGTTCCTTAGGAGAAAAACAGAGTTGTTGGCGGTGAATTTCAATATGATCTTACATTCCAGATAAGATTACTAACCTATCACCAGACAAGTTCTGAGCTTCTATGACAAAAATTATGTCGACCCCAAATCAATAAATATACAGAGTGATTTGCAATTCTAGGATAAAATTTATGCGGACAGGAAACTAAAGTGACTGCATTTAATTAAACAAAAAAAATGAAATTGATTTAAGTACTAATTTTGACAACGCAAAATAATTCAACATTAAATTTTACCTAGTGTTAATTACTTGTATTAGTGGAGTTTTCAACATTGTGTGTGCATAAGCAAGCTTTTTCTTATTAAACAAACTTTATATAAAAAACTAGAAGTCATTTGTTATTGATGAAATTAGTGTGTACTTTTTTGCTCAGAACATAATTAACAATAACAACAATTTTAGTCAGAACCTGACTAAATCAGACTAAAATGTTTCATAAGGACTTATCAATTTTTGAATATCTTAAAAAATAACAATAATATATTAAAACAGTATTTTAAATGGCTTTAACTTCTTAAGGAATATTAGCTTGTTATCAATATATCCATATGAAACTTTTTACTCAGAATAAATGTTAATAAATGTTAATTTTTGTATTTTGACCAATGATATTTTTTTAAATTTTTTAATGGATTTATTTATTTAATTATTTGTATTTTTCGTTTTCGCCTTGTTTGATTTGTTTTTTCCTTCCTTTGGCAATCCTTGAAAGGTCTGTAACTTTTGTATTAACTGAAAGGAACAAATACCTATAGAGAAATATCTGCAGTGTTACAGAAAATGTACATAAACTACCAAAAAAGCTGTAAAAGAAGAGTAACATCGCTGGTTATTGGATACCAGCTATACTCCTGTATTGTTTTTACAGAATCACATATTCCACATACATTTTCCTGTGAAATTACAACAGTACAACCGTAATTTTACAGGGCATTTTGAAAATTTCACAGTAAAAGTACTTTAATTTCACAGTAGTAAGTAATTTTCAATCATTGAACTGCGTTTCTTTACAGGCTTGTATCTGGTTACTTGATAAACTGCTTTACACGCTTTTCTCTTCGCAAAAAACTACTCGAAATGACATTGGGAAGGACATTGTATATTTTTTCGGGGGTTTCGCCAGGTTCCAACACAATTTAAAGGGTTCCGCAAGCGTAAAAAGGTTGAGGAACGCTGATCTATATAATGCGTCCAGTGCAAAAATTAATGCGTCCGCCGCTGTGCCGGCCTTCTCAATACTAGATACGAAAAGGGACCAGTTGGTTGAAAATGAGTTATAGGTGCTTTTAGATAGAAGAAGTTTTGCCGAAGGTATTCCAACATTTTAAACCGTTTACCATAAAAATTGAAAAAAACACAACATTTTCAGGTGCGGATGCAAAAAGTAAACTTTTGCGATATGACGCTTCAAACTTCTGCGAAGATTATAAGTTAATAACTTCGCGCATATTTGGAAGTTACGTTGACTCTGATGTTGACAACTTCGATGTTAGTTTCAAGATGTTTAATAATAATTTATATTTCATTATTCCGTTTAGGTTTTAAGTATTTTTTTTTTACACAGAGACCAATACTATCGAAACGAGAAATGGTAGTGAGGGCGATTATTACGTTCTGGGTCGAATATGATGGTTGAGCAATTTTTGCATTCCCATAATTATTCCCAAACCGAGATTACATCAATATCAAATTTTGGATTTTTCTCTAGCTATATATATTGTACATGAAGATTACTTAATATGAAATTACTATTGTCATAAATGATAACAGAAACAACTAATATTATATTTGCCAGGTGCATGGTGGGGAGAGCGAATCGATTACAGCACCCGCAGTCCATCACATGGTGATATAATTTGCCAACATAATTCGAAACAATTTACAAACACAATTAGATATCTATTTGAGGTGTTATAATATCTGGCTTACTCTTAGCTGATCTTCCGGATGAATCTTCCACTTGTTGATTACCTGTCTTAAACAATATCAAAAATCAACTGTCTCCATGTCCACATTAGACGTCTTCATTTCTCCTCGTTCAGTCTTCATCGGTATCGTTTCGTCTTCTTCTACTTTTTTCACCTTTGTGCTCCAGTTCGCCCAGTTGTTCTTTAAAAGACCTATCAGTTTCTTCTTGTACATCTACTATCCTCATATTGCTGTCATGTTCTTCAACGGTGTCAGATTCAGATTCTTCTCCAATGGTGTCTTTCTCCCAGTGGTTCCTTCTCTCAGAGATTGTAGTTCAGACTATTCTCTCATTCGTGTCATCTTCAACCAATTCTTCGGATGGCTTTGAGCCAAGATCATCAGTAACCTCTGCTTCCACAAATGCTGATCTTTGTCAAGACAATAATTATATAAACGAGATTAAAGTATGCAAGCACTCAGTAATTTCACTTGTTGTAATAACTTCACGACTTTCAAATACCCATGCATCCTTTTATTTTTCTTTCCGATGATAAAATAAAATAGTTTCAACGTACAAGATGAGCATGTTTGCTCACAATTTTATTGTCTCTAGCCACGCTCACATAAAGTGCATTCCTGCAACATTTACGGAATTCAGACCTTTGTCTGCATATTTCATGGAGGCAAGCTCCTTACGGCCCTACACAAATATTTGCGAGGGGCCCGAACTCAGATAACCCGTGTCCCGAAGATGTAGTCGAGTTGTTCCTTGGACTAGGCGTAGTCTCAAGGTGCCGCGGAGCTCGCAACATTGTTTACTCATGTAGATTTTTCGGAATTTATTTTGCAGGCCCGCCGAGGGACTGCAAATTTTTCACCGGCAGCAAGGACCTTTCGGCACGAACAAAATTTCCCATGCGGCCTAATTCTCAAAAGCCTGAATAAGCCGATCTCAAGCGAATAACCACTATTACCCTTAGGACAGGGTCATCATTGTCTGTCTTTCGGGTTAGGTACGTGCTTGAACTTTCTGGCTTGAACTTGTTAAGTCAATAGCGAATTATGTTTTAGAATGAGTTATAGTGTCGGTCAGTAAAACAAACTCTCACTGGATATTTGATGGTTTAGAATGCGTTTGTGAAAATTCAAGGAAAATGTTGACCCTGGAAGATCTGGATGACAGAATGACTTTATTGGGTTGGTTCCTTTTACGTATTAGTCTAGTCTATCGTATTTTAGATTTGGGGAGACAAATAATTCGCCCGCCTATGGAAATAAAAAATAATAAATAACCAATAGATTAAAAAAAATCTGTTGTGGCCAGGCACATAACTTTATCATACTATATTTAAAATTAATAGTTTAGCTGCAAGCACAAATTCTATTTGTTCGAGATCGGTCGTGTCTGCATTAAAATAAAACTAGTAAGCCAGGATTTGACAGATATTTCGATTCTATTCAGAGTAGGTATTGTCAAAACATCAGCATTTGACACTACCTGTCCTTAGAATGAAAATATTTGTCAAATCCTTGCTAACTAGTTTTATATTAATGCACACACGACCGATCTTGATCAAATAGAATTTGCTCATGCAGCCAAACTATTTATTGCATAAAAAAATGTCATAGACATAAATTACACAAAACTTCCTCTAATTTAATTTATTATTTAACTATTTTGACGACATTACAGAAATGGTGGCTCATGAAACTTTTAAATATGAAGTTTCGTCCCGACACCTTTAGTAGTTTCTACGGCACATTTTTCCAAAAGCATACAAACCATTAAAATACTGCAAATAAATATCTTAGTGAGCGAATTTGCAGTCAAATAATTTTTTGCTTGCTTTTGTTAAAATGCGTCATACTTTAAGTCTATTGGCGCTCAATGAACGAAGCAAGTATGCCAATTGTAGAATTAAATAGAAAAACAGCATAATATAATGGATAAATAATATCTCTGATTCCGATCAATATTATTATAACTATCATTGTTATTTTTAGAAAATAATTAATAAAATGATGAGAATAAAACCAAGTTGACAAGAAAACATTTCAGAGAAAGTTGACAGGATCCTTAAATAAATGTTTTAAAGTCGGTTAAAAACAGGACACTTTTGTGCATGCCATGAAATTTTTTAAAGGTATAATGCAAATAATTTTAGGTATAATACAGAAAACTTCTCTTAATATTATGTGTTGAAATGGTTCATAGGCTGCCCCCAAATCAAACTACGGACAATTAGCGGATCGACCGTTCATCTTTCCGCAAATTGATGGAGTAGCAAATCCGGTAGGTGGCGTTAGCCGCAGTTTACAGCCTTCCCGCTTCCCGCAAGCTGGCCCCCGCAATAAAACTTATTTACGCTGGGGCGCGATAATCAAGCGGGCGGCGCTTTCGATGCCGTCATAAAACTGTCAATAATGCAAACCGGGACCGGTTCATGCGTCAATTTAGTTAATTTAAAATTAGTAACCGTCGAAAAATCCACGTACGCGTCCGAGCGCCACCAGTAAATTATCGGCTTGTCGACGGCGCTGCCTGATTTATCGGTTTCATAATTTACAATGACGCCAGGCAACGCATCGGTGGGAAAATGGATGCTATAAATTGTTTAAACTCCTTAGGACTCGACTTTTCGCTTAACACTAACCTACTAAAGTTAGTGTGATACTATGTAGGTGATGTCTGTTCTAATGGTACAATTACTAACAGGCTAGCTCAATAGTTTGTGGGTGACAAGAAAATACGATTTATAAGTAGGTACTGTTTAAATTTAAATAATGCGAAAAATAAGTTGATTAGAATTAATATATACCACGAAGGAACGTGTAAACGTTAAGGAACGTGTAAACGTTAAGGAACGTGTAAACGTTTTAGGAAAATATATCAGGAACAATTAAAATAAATAAGTAAGTTGACAAGCATACAGGGGTCACAACCGTGGCTAATAACATAAAATAGTGTGTAAAAAATGACACAATCATAAAAGCAACAGAAATTTTTCAGGGGGGGATGCAATTTAAGTTTAACGAAAAATATGCGCTGTTTTTTTAATATTTTTTTTTATGTTCATGTTTGGTGTGTCTCATTTTAAAATAGTAACTACCCATCAAATAAGAATAAGGTCTCCAATTATCAATGTCATTTATTAAAGCTGTAAAATAGTTAATAGCATTCACACTACGTCACCCTTTATTACTAAAAAAGCTCTCCCCCCCCCCCCCCCCCCGGAACATTTTGTAACGGCGCCCATGTGCATGAGCAAATTCCATTTTATCGAGATCGGTCGTGCCTGCATTAAAACTAGTTAGCCTGGATTTGACAGATATTTTGAACCTACTGACAGTATTTTGACACAGTTTGACACTGCTATAGAGTATGATAAACATGATATTTGCGCCAACTACGTTAGTAGACATAAGAACCAGCTTTTCCATATATGTAAAAATATATTATCTTCCTCTATTATTTTAGGCTAACTTTAAGTGTTTCTATATTTTTGAAATTAATACAAGTTATAGTTCTTATATTCTATAATTATGCATAATTATTTTATATTTTGTACTATTTTTTGTGTTGGGAAATAAATTTAAGTAATAATGTTTTTTAATGCTTTATTTATTTTGCACCTTTTTTTCAAATTTTTATTGCTTATTTAAGGTGCCTATTTGGTTTCATAATTTTATTTCATGGATTAAAACGTTAGAAACAACAAATTTACAGAAAGATATATCTCCGCAATTTAAAGTTGTTGCGCAAAAACACCGAAAACCCGACTTTATTGCAACCAGGCCTTCGAAAATTAATTTAATAACATTAAATGTTAGAAAGAATTATTTGAATACTAATTTCTCGTGCTAAATGACTCTAAAACTCTAAAACTAATCAACAAAAACAGATTAAATAAAGTGTGTTATACTCTCAATCATTTTACTATTACCACACTGACATATTTAGCAACAAACAAAATATCTACAAACAATCGTATAAATAGTTATTCAACAAACAGCTTATTTCATGACGGTTATGATAAAAACAGATAGCTACTATACTAATACACAGTCGTTAACCAATGATTTTTAGATACTATATGTTTAAGGCATTTTAAACATGTCATCAGTTCTTTAATCCGACGACGGCGACGTGACAATTCAAAATCATTCGATCCAAATTTGATCCAATTTGTGTCACTTTTCTTCAGCGCTCCTTGCAGACAGGCGCGACGGGAGTTCAGAGGAGCGAGCTCATTGTATTTATGTATCCTGTCGGGCAGAGGCTGAGGTTCCCGCATTCGCTAGGGGATTCCCGTCATCCATCGAACCTGGGCCGAACGTGTCCGGAATCCGGGAATTCCCCCGCGAACGGGACGAACAAGCGCGCCGGTAATATTGCCGGAAATGTGCAAATAGGAACAAGGGGCTAAGATTAATATACTCAGTCCGTTGGGGTGCATACATCTGAATAGCATTTCGTCCACGTGATTGGCAGCCAAAGGGTTCATTAGTTTACTCTCTATGCCATCCACTTTTTCCAGTTTTCTTTTTTGCTATGGTTTCGTTTTTTGGGTGTTTTGTTGCACGGTGACGGATCGATATAAAAGGGTGCGTTTTTAACACACATTTGCTTCCACTATGTAAGTTGATTATGGCTGTAAACAGTGTAATTAGCACGTTACCTCGGTCCTACATGACAGCAATCAGATTAATAACTCTTTTGCGATAAGAATGTAATGAAATGGCCTTGTTACTATGTTATATTACGTTTTAATATTGTTCATGTCGTGTATTATAACGTTACGACACATGAAAGTCAAGATAATTGCTTATAATGGAATCACTTATAGTTGAAAAGGGTACATTTTCGGTCATTTTTTGTGCAGACAATTTTAAATAGAGGCATCTATCGATGTTGAGGGTGGATTACCAAAAAAAAACCAAATTTCCGCAAAATATTGTATATTGGATTAATGGGATGAATTGTTGGGGAAAAATTCAGATTATCAAAATAATAGCTCGTGAAATATTCAATTAAAGATTTGTTTGTAACCTAATGTAATGACAACTTTTAGAACATACTGTGGAAACTAACTAAATTATTGTGTATACGCTTATTTTGACGTTTGAAGAATGATCTTAAAAGTTGGAAATGAAAATTTTTGTTAGTGTTTAGAGAAACACTATTTGCAATGGAAACTAACCACACGTGATATAGGACGTAAAAAACACAGGAAATAAACGGTAAATTCAAGGGCGTCTTAGAAAAAACAATTTTTTTCTAAATCGCGGGTTCGAAATCACGTAAAAATGATAAATAATTCAAACTAAGTTCATAGGTGAAACCTTTCTATTCTTTTATCTTCTATTTTGGAAAGTCATTTTCATAAAATAGTAAAGTATAACAAAAAGAAATAATGTCGTTATTTAATATTTTATTACCTTTATATAGTTTCCAATATGCAATACTACATCAGAGAACCACTGTAAAAATTTCACGCGTATTAACGCTAGGATTCCGAACCTACGGTACACTTCCGGTGGACTACATCGTTAAGAATAAAACATTAATAAGGGAGTAATTTTCATGTTTGATTGTTGAAAAGTTAAACCTCCACATTTGCAATGGCATACAAATTTTAATTACTTTCACATATAATTTAAGAACATAACTTACTGATACACAATTAGCAACAGCATTATTTTTGAATTATGAGTTATTAATTCCACGAAATACGCGACGAAATACATACATTAAAATTCCAGTGTAAAAATCTTTATTGACTCCACTTAAGACAAAATAACTATAAATTGCTAACCAGTGAAAAAGAAACTATCTTATGTTTTTAACTAACTTAAAAAAAGGTGGAGGTTATCAATTCGACACGTATCTAATGTATGTAGGAATATTTTTTATGTACGGGTAATTCCATGTCAAATGAATACAGTTTTCTTCCTCACCGCCTTGGATTTTGATGAAATTTTGTACAATTATTGTCTTCATGTAGTTATAGAAAAATACCAAATTTTATGACAATATGTTATCCCGTTTTGGAATTATGGGTATGCAAAATTTTTCAAAATCGTTGGGAATGATATATTTAAAGGCCGATTATCGCTCACCGAATGAATTAATCTAGATATGTGGTATAGGTGCCATTTTATAGATGCCATTTTTCCTGATATACAACACAATAATATGGCTTCTGGGGAATTTTGTTTCCTTAATTAAAAAATAAAAGTTTATTTTGATTATTTCAAAATGCTCATTTTTTTAAATTCTGAAAAAACAGATGATAGCTTACACTGTTTTTAATTAATTCCCAAAGTTTGATAGTGGGACGGAAATGGGCTCATGTCTTAAAACAATGGAATGTCTACAGTCATAATATTTAGAAGAAGTCATAACATCAAATTGTATTGAAACTGAACAGTTATTTATAGTCTAATAGCACCACTTATATGATTTAAAATTAATAACATTATTAAAATAAATAATAGTGTAGCGTTTACTTGGTTGGTATTCTATTTTCAGTAAATATGTTTGTAGACATTTATTCTTTTTAAGACATGAATCCATTTGCGTTCCACTTTCAAAGTTAAATAAAAGCAGTGTCAGCTATTATCTGATTTTTTCCTCTCTTTCTCCTGATATGAAACACAATAAGGCTTGTGGGGAATTTTGTTTTCTTAATTAAAAATTAAAAGTATACAGTGTGTCTCACGGGACGTTGGATTGTATGGGTACTCTTGTTATTATTAGAAATAGAAAGTCGGTTAAATGGACAAAGTAGTGCATATTTATGTGCTCTTTCATAATCTGTTCAGAAAACAGTTGAATTCCAAACGGTTCCCAAGCTTGAAAAAACCAAAAAATGTAATTTTTGTATTATGGTCATAACTACTTTATTTGTGATCTAATCAAAAAAGCAGTTTGACATTATAAAGGTACCTTTTTTCTACAATTTGATTATGACAGTTTAAAATGTTTTTCGGCAATGAATTCGTCAGAAACAAACGAAACTTTTGTTTTTCTTATGGACGCCATATTGGTTTATACGTGTTTGGATTCATCATTTCCTCCTGGAAACCATTTGGAATTCAACTGTTTTCTGAACAGATTATGAAAGAGCACATAAATATGCACTACTTTGCCCATTTAACCGACTTTCTATCTTTAATAATAACAAAAGTCCCCATACAATCCAACGTCCCGTGGGACACACTGTATATGTAGTATGAATTTGAAATGAATAAAATGTTTGGTGTACTCGAGATAAAGTAATTAATGAGAGTTGTGGATGCCCTAGAAACGCCTCAACCAACGTCAGAATATTGATTTAACACACAAAGTGGTTGCAAAACCAGAAATTGGTAAGTTTGCTTAAGAATTTGCACCGAAAGAAATATTAAAAACCATAAGACAAACATTCTTTACCTTTAATTTGATGTATTGATTTTAGGATCCTAAGAAAAAAACCTTGACACCTTTGTAATAATAAGTAGATACTGTTTATGCAAGAAAAAAAACTTCAAGAAAATTTTCACAAAATATGTTCCGTATTGATGTTTTTAGAAAAAAATGAGATTTTTCTTGCAATTCTGATTCAAACTATCCAGTTTTCTCGTGAATGGACTAAATTATTCTAAAAAATTTGTAGTTGGGCTATCATTACAAATGCAACAACTTTATAAACTACGTTTTTGGTCTATGATATTACCTGATGACTGTATGAGAAAAACTTAAAATCCTTTCTAATAGTTATTTAACCAACAAGTATATTAAAAAGAGCGATTAATGATCGAGACTGTTTAACGCTCTAGCGTTAATTGTCGAGATCATTAATCACCGTTTAATATTCAAGTTGGTTACAAAATATTTTCGTCGATCGTATTCTTCCAGCGCCGTCTACAGATTTTTCTTCCCCAATGTCTGACAATTTATGTAATTTCACACTGACAGTTCTAGAGGGCGGTATGTTTTGATTGGAAGGTTTCATATCACATATGTTCGGTTGGCCAATCAAACGACGTCTTTAATAGAGTTGTTTCATGAACGATTTCCTATTCACTAAATTGACTCACAGTACAAAAAAATTAACAAATTTTTTCTGAGTGCACTTTAAATTTGCTTTATAAACGTCTTAACAAAGCTAGAAATAAAATCGTGTAGTGTGATCAAACTTTAGCGGAGTAATTTGCTCGCAATCACTGTCGCAGTGCTATTAAAACTTGTGTCCCAGACGAAAAGAAAACAAACGAAAGGCAGCTTTTAGTTCGCGTCGACAATTTGAGTCGGGTTGTCGGGATCTGTTGCGGTCAGGCAACAATGGCTGCGATTGGAGAGATGTGCGGACAGCATGAAAGTGACATCCAGACATGACGTGAATGCAATTATCGATTCTCGTTCTTATTCCGGCTTTCAGGTTGTGGTAAGGTGCGCGTAGAATTGTGGTGTGGATTCAGCCCCCTTTTTTTTGTGGACCCCGCTGAGCGTGTTCAGCGCGCTGACATCAATAAAACGGCGGCATAAACCGGCGATAACAAGCCTTGGGGGTAAGAGGAGGGGTAAGTCTCCCTTTCCGGCCTTATTACTGAGAATACATTGCTGGTGAAATAAGAGGTAATAAAGTTTGGTGGGTAAGACAAGGAGAAATATTTGTAGAACGATGTGGGATTATGTTACTACACTGTGCGTTCTGGATTTTATTCGATTTCCTGCTACCGCCCTTGCTGTCGTGATTTGATAGACTTTCCTGCGTTTCTCTCTGACGTCAACATGAAAATGAAAAAAAAGAGACCATGAGACTCTCAGACAGAGAAAAAAAGATTTCAGAAAGAATATGTAACAAACTAGGTACAAATACTGTGAAAGTAACGGTAATAATGTAAAACTGAAGAGAACTGTGAATTTCAAAATCCTGAAAAAAAATACTTCGCGGTTATTTACCTGTAAAATCGCGAGAAATTTATAATTTTACATAGCAGATGTACATATTTACAAATCAATTCCAATAACAGGAATCTTTCAGTAATTTTACATAATATTTCTGCAATTTCACGGGAAAGTTTCGATAATTTTCAGTCGAAATTGTTCAATTTAACTTTGCTTTTTTACATCTTTACAGCCATCGTTACTTACTTGTTATACTAATTGCTGTATGTGTTTTTCAGTTTGTCTTTAACAAGCTTTTAGTAGAATTTTGTTTTGCTGGATTTTGCAAATTTGATCTGTTCTAGTTAGGAAAACTTTATCAATACGCACTGTTTCAGCATATTTGCGTAAGTTCTATAAGAATCTTCAAAGAATCTATAAAAATATGTTTGTATGATATTGTGCAAAAATAGTCACACATGCCTTAGTCTATGGTAGGTTAGAAAAATGTATGACGTAGGGAATACCATACTATGAAGTAACTACATTTTTTTGTGGTGATTTTACTAAAAACCATCCCATTAATATTGATCTGTTTTTTCTTGATTATATTTTTTCGACTATACATACGTATATAGTTATACAAGGTCATTTGCCATTTGCTTTTATTAAGTTTTGAAAATTACAGAGTCCAAGGGGCGACCATTTTTTTAAAACACATTCGAAGCTGATTGCTGAAAGTTTCCAACAGTAATATGATGCGATATTCCTGTAATTTCTTGGCGTACTGCTGTCGTCAATTCGTCAATGGTTTGGGGATGGTGTTGAAAACCCTTTGCTTTCAGGTATCCCCAAAGGAAAAAGTCGCATGGGGCAAGATCGGGTGAACGCGCTGGCCACCCAACGTCTCCGCGTAACGAGATTACGTGTTCTGGAAACATTTCCCTCAAAACGTCCATTGTCCTTCTTGTCGTATGAGCCGTAGCTCCATCCTGTTGAAACCACACATCAGGATGTACAAGTTCTCTAAGTTTGGGTTCCAAAAAATTGGGTTACATGTCGACATATCAATCGACAGTTACGGTACCCATTACGCCTCCCTCTTCAAAAAAATAGGTACCCCAAACGCCAAAAGATCCACCAGCACACCAAACGGTAACACGTGGGCTATGAAGTTGCCTTTAATGGAGCTTTTTCAACACCATCCCCGTACCATTGACGAATTGACAGCAGCAATACGCCAAGAAATTACAGGAATAACGCCTCAAATTACTGCTCGAGTGATGGAAACTTTCAGAAATCAGCTTCGAATGTGTATCAGAAAAATTGTCGCCACTTGGACTCTGTAATTTTCGAAACTTAAGAAAAACAAATGGCATAGCATACATTTTCAGTTAAGAAATAAAAAAAAGGATTTACAATGGCGTTTTTATTAAAGATTAAAATGTGAGAGATCATTTTGCCGGACCCTGTATTAAATAAAGAAAAAGTTAAATTTTAGATTCTTTTATTTTTATTGGCTTTAGACAGTAAAACTTGATGATGTAACGCGATCTATTTATTTTGGTATAACATTTTAGGGAGTAGCGGTATGAGCATTTTTTAAAATTATTTGTGATGAAACCTGAGAAAAATATACCTGTTTTATTTCATCATCTTGCTATTTCTTAATCCTAGAACAAATTGCGCAACATCACTTGCAGGACGTCGTAAAAACCATGCTATACAATTCCAGAATGCATGTGTTATTGGTTTTTTTGTTTCAATAATGGCCCCAGATTCTTTCATGTTAAATTTGTTCCAAAATGTTTTTTTATGTCCTACATGATCATAAAGTGACATTTTACATCTTAGTTACCGGGACAAAAACAGCCACTTTTTGCGCCCTAGGGCGATAAAGATTCTTTATGCGTCCTAGGGCATAAAGGATTGCCTTGGTTATATGTCAAACATATCAAATATTTGTCATTCAAATTGTAAATTTTAAATCGTCAATGTCAATTATTGGCGATTAAGGTTATAAGTTTGACAATTAATTGTCTGTATTGTCACTCAACTCCGAATTGTTTGTATGGTTATTCAACTCCGTAGATACGCCGTCACTTGATAACGTCAAAATATTTATTAATATTATTCAAACGGAGGAACAAAACCATGTATTGTATTGTATTGTAGGACATAAAATTTTGTATGTACCTCGGGCATTACTTGATGTTTATACCCTCGGGCGACTTAAAAAGCGCGAGGGCCGATAGGCCCGAGAGCTGTCACCCTCGGGGCATAAACATCCGTCTAATGCGAGAGAGTTTTAAGGCCGCATAACGGGAAAATAAGGCCATAACACAAAAAAAATGGCCGTAAAACGAGGAGACCTGGCCATCATTTCAAAAAACCATTTTGATTTATTATCATCTATTATCATTACTTTATTAAGTGGACTAAATTATTTATCTACTTAAGAAATAATGTACCTACTATTACCTTTAGTTACATAGTAACAAGAAAAAGTGTCATATGAAAAGTCTCACTCCTGAAATAATTTGCTCTCAATATTCAATTTTGCAAGTTGTACAAAACGTAGCTCGTTTATCTCAAAATTGTCGGATATTTCACGGATATCTTTCCTGACCTACCTCCAATTCACCACAATCGACGCAACGAAATGCTTTAAGAGCGCGGTAATGTCGGCGCCACGGCGAATTAGGTCGTTTTTCTGGTGGACACAGATCGTGCGCCACTGGCTACGAATGGTCATGCAAGCGACAGGTTGCAAGATCTCTTTTATTTGCCGAGTGCTATAGGCGTGGAATCAATTAGTGGACCGTAAGGGCGTTTCAGGGCACGTGTATGCCGGCAATTATCCGATTTACACCTACTCCTCCATCCGTTTCCCTAACCCACCTTTTTTTGCTTGACTTCTTCCAACGACACTGCCTGCTTATCTACTAATGGCCTGCCCTAATTCGCTAATGGATTTGGGATCCTTAACAGTAGGCGTTTCTTTTTATGCGGATACGAAAGAGCAGTAATTGTTTTAATCATTTTATTCGGGGAATAACGATCCAGAGATCCAACAAGTTATTCTATACCGGCTCCTCCACGCGAATAGCAATCCCTACTATATACTAAAAGTCTAACACAGTCCGCGCAAGAAGTTTACGAAAATCGGCGAATCGGGGGAAGGGTCTGCTCCTGGGAGAAGCGAAAATCGGCGCCGCAGGCGCCGATTTTCCGCCTAAAATTGTATTGTACAGCGCTTAGGCCTTCGATTTCGTCCATTTTCGCCCCAGTTTTCGTTATTTTTTACCTCGATTCGGGTAAATTTATGGATTATGCTTTAGGAGTGTACAGGTCAGCGCGTCGCCATGGCAACCGATCGAGGTTGCTATGCAACGGCCGCGCGCTTCGCGACGCGGTCACCAGACGGCGGCACATCATCATGTCGCTGTTGGCATTACGCTACGAAGCAATAGATTGCGCCCCGCAACCGCTTCGAACGTACGAGATAATCACGTCGCGCGTGTAGCAGCATCCGGGCTTTTTGTTTCCCTCTTAACGCTTCGGCGATCTACCTAGGTCGACCAGCAGGCCTATTAGGCCTGCACATTCTCCTAGTGTACTACTAAAACTGTAAAATGGCTGCATTGCTTAGTATCAAAGCGAACTGTATCCAGTTCAGTAGTTCTAGTTGCAAATATTTCAGAATTGCAGGGAAAAAATTGCTCTGAAGTCGGAAAAACCTTTCAAAAAGTTGTTTTTAGAACAGTTTGAAACCCGTTAGTTAACATTTGGATTAATTTAAATAACACTGGGCGACAAGCTTTTGACTGACAATATATTATTTTGATATCTATGTAAGAGCATATATATTTTATTGCCTCTGGAGCCTAGTAAAAATGATCTACACTTAATTTTTTTGATGTTTTCTATCAGTTATGAAGCTGGGGGAAATTTTAAGTAGGTGTATCACTCACCAGTGTGTCATTCGGGATATATTTTGAGCAGTTCATTTGTTTTAAATAGCCAAACATAATGTCTTACCCATATAGAACACTACCATTAAAGCCAAGAAAAAACAGCTACAGAAATACTCAGCCATTCTTTTTCATCTTTCCTTTTTTCTTCGTAGAAATGCCTCGCGACTCTTGGAAAGAAACCCTAAGATGAAATATGAGACCACTGGCGACTGCTTTTCACCATATTAGAAATAAGCACATCTAAATTAACAAATAAAAGTAACCAGTGTAATGTGCATTTACTAAATAAACACAGGTAAACGTCGGTTTACGCCGGGGTTCCGTTCCGAGCGACACCTGCGTAAAAAAAATCGGTGTAAAATGAACACAAATATAATGGACGATATAAGGTTAGGTTCCAGGCATATTGTTTTGACAATAACGTCTGTCAATATATAAGCTGCGTTCGGATATTGTATTACACTTTTTACACCCAATAACATGTAAGTGTCATTTTGACGGTGTACCCGGTGTCAACGGAGTACAATATCCGAACGCAGCTTTAATCGACATATCTGTCTAGTTCTACTAGTTTTATTTTAATGCAGACATGGCCGATCTCGATCAAATAGAATCTCATGCAGCTAAACTATTAATTTTAGATATAGTATGATAAAGTCATGTGCCTGGCCACATCAGATTTTTTACTTTATCATACGCAGTATGTAAAGTATTGTAATCGTGCCAAAAAATTTTTTTTGAGAATTTAGGGGAAATATGTCTTTTTGGGTCCCCTGAACATTTTTGACCAAGGTACAAAAATCTGATGTGACCAGGCACATGACTTTATCATACTATATATGAACTTAATAGTTTAGCTGCATGAGATTCTATTTGATCGAGATCGGGCATGTCTGCATTAAAATAAAACTAGTAGAACTACAGATATGTCGATTAAAGCTGCCTTCGGATATTGTACTCCGTTGACACCGGGTACACCGTCCAAATGACACTTACGTGTTATTGGGTGTAAAAAGGGTAATACAATATCCGAACGCAGCATATATTGACAGAAGTTATTGTCAAAAAATTTGCGTTGTCTTTAGTGTCATTACTGTCATTAGAATCAAAATTTCGGACATATCCTGGCTACTAGTTTTAATGGAGTACGACCGATCTCGATGAAATAGAATTTGCTCATGCAGCTACACTATTGATTGTACCAAAAAATTTCATATTCATAAATTATTCAGAATTTCCTCATCTTTAATTTATTATTTAACTATTTCGACGAAATTGCAGAAATGGCGGCTTATTTGCAAAATCTTTAAAAATGATAAGACTTAACCTCCAGTTCCTTTGGACCATTTTCAACAGAAAGCTTTTCAGCTCTAAGTTTGGTTATCCCTACTATATACTAAAAGTCTAACACAGTCCGCGCAAGAAGTTTACGAAAATCGACGAATCGGGGGAAGGGTCTGCTCCTCGGAGAAGCGAAAATCGGCGCCGCAGGCGCCGATTTTCCGCCTAAAATTTGATTCTACAGCGCTTAGGCCTTCGATTTCGTCCATTTTCGGCCCAGTTTTTTTATTTTTTACCTCGATTCGGGTAAATTTATGGATTATGCTTTAGGAGTGTACAGGTCAGCGCGTCGCTATGGCAACCGATCGAGGTTGCTAGGCAACGGCCGCGCGCTTCGCGACGCGGTCACCAGACGGCGGCACATCATCATGTCGCTGTTGGCATTACGCTACGAAGCAATAGATGGCGCCCCGTAACCGCTTCGAACGTACGAGATAATCATGTCGCGCGTGTAAGGGCATCCGGGCTTTTTGTTTCCCTCTTAACACTTCGGCGATCTACCTAGGTCGACCAGCAGGCCTATTAGGCCTGCACATTCTCCTAGTAAAACTTCTAAATATGAAGTTTCGTCCCGATACCTTTAGTAGTTTCTCCGGAATCGTCGCCACGAAAACGGGTACACACACACACACACACACACACACACACATACACACACGCATACACACACACACACAGACATTTTTTTGTACCTTGGTCAAAAATGTTCAGGGGACCCAAAAAGACATATTTCCGCTAAAATCTCAAAAAATTTTTTTGGCATGATTACAATACTTTACATACTGCGTATGATAAAGTAAAAATCTGATGTCGCCAGGCACATGACTTTATCATACTATATATAAAATTAATAGTTTAGCTGCATGAGATTCTATTTGATCGAGATCGGCTATGTCTGCATTAAAATAAACCTAGTAGAACTAGACAGATATCTCGATTAAAGATGCGTTCGGATATTGTACTCCGTTGACACCGGGTACACCGTCCAAATGACACTTACGTGTTATTGGGTGTAAAAAGTGTAACGGTGTTCAATATCCGAACGCAGCCTATATTGACAGTAGTATTTTCAAAACATTAGCGTTTGACACTAGCTACTGCCATTAGAATCAAAAAATCTGACATATCCTGGCTACTAGTTTTAAAGCAGTACGACCGATCTCGATGAAATAGAATTTGCTCATGCAGCTAAACTATAAATTCTACCAAAAAATGTCATATACATAAATTATAGAAAATTTCCTCTCCTTTAATTTATTATTTAACTATTTTGACGACATTACACAAATAGCGGCTCATTTGCAAAATCTTCGAAAAATGCTATGAGTAAACCATCCGTTCCTTTGGACCCTTTTCAACAGAAAGCTTTTCAGCTCTACGTTTGGTTA
The DNA here is from genome assembly GCA_963966075.1 of Aphodius sticticus. NCBI lineage: Eukaryota > Metazoa > Arthropoda > Insecta > Coleoptera > Scarabaeidae > Aphodius > Aphodius sticticus. The sequence goes on along the minus strand of OZ014513.1, from coordinate 18,006,774 downwards.
TGAAACTTCTAAATATGAAGTTTCGTCCCGATACCTTTAGTAGTTTCTCCAGAATCGTCGCCACAAAAACGGGTACACACACACACACACACACACACACACACACACATACACACACACATACACACACACACACACACACACACACAGACATTTTCTGTACCTTGGTCAAAAATGTTCAGGGGACCCAAAAAGACATATTTCCGCTAAAATCTCAAAAAATTTTTTTGGCATGATTACAATACTTTATTTACTGCGTATGATAAAGTAAAAAATCTGATGTGGCCAGGCACATGACTTTATCATACTATATATAAAATTAATAGCTTAGCTGCATGAGATTCTATTTGATCGAGATCGGCTATGTCTGCATTAAAATAAAACTAGTAGAACTAGACAGATATCTCGATTAAAGCTGCGTTCGGATATTGTACTCCGTTGACACCGGGTACACCGTCCAAATGACACTTACGTGTTAGTGGGTGCAAAAACTGTAACGGTGTTCAACATCCGAACGCAGCCTATATTGACAGTAGTATTTTCAAAACATTAGCGTTTGACACTAGCTACTGTCATTAGAATCAAAAAATCTGACATATCCTGGCTACTAGTTTTAAAGCAGTACGACCGATCTCGATGAAATAGAATTTGCTCATGCAGCTACACTATAAATTCTACCAAAAAATGTCATATACATAAATTATAGAAAATTTCCTCTCCTTTATTTTATTATTTAACTATTTTGACGACATTACACAAATAGCGGCTCATTTACAAAATCTTCGAAAAATGCTAAGAGTAAACCACCAGTTCCTTTGGACCCTTTTGAACAGAAAGCTTTTCAGCTCTAAGTTTGGTCATGAAACTTCTAAATATGAAGTTTTGTCCCGATACCTTTAGTTGTTTCTCCGGAATCGTCGCCACAAAAACGGGTACACACACACACACACATACACACACACAGACATTTTTTTGTACCTTGGTCAAAAATGTTCAGGGGACCCAAAAAGACATATTTCCGCTAAAATCTCAAAAAATTTTTTTGGCATGATTACAATACTTTACATACTGCGTATGATAAAGTAAAACATCTGATGTGGCCAGGCACATGACTTTATCATACTATATATAAAATTAATAGTTTAGCTGCATGAGATTCTATTTGATCGAGATCGGCTATGTCTGCATTAAAATAAAACTAGTAGAACTAGACAGATATCTCGATTAAAGCTGCGTTCGGATATTGTACTCCGTTGACACCGGGTACACCGTCCAAATGACACTTACGTGTTATTGGGTGTAAAAAGTGTAACGGTGTTCAATATCCGAACGCAGCCTATATTGACAGGAGCATTTTCAAGACATTAGCGTTTGACACTAGCTACTGTCATTAAAATCAAAATAATCTGACATATCCTGGCTACTAGTTTTAAAGCAGTACGCCCGATCTCGATGAAATAGAATTTGCTCATGCGGCTAAACTATAAATTCTACCAAAAAATGTCATCTACATAAATTATGGAAAATTTCCTCTCCTTTAATTTATTATTTAACTATTTTGACGACATTACACAAATAGCGGCTCATTTGCAAAATCTTCGAAAAATGCTATGAGTAAACCACCAGTTCCTTTGGACCCTTTTCAACAGAAAGCTTTTCAGCTCTAAGTTTGGTTATAAAACTTCTAAATATGAAGTTTCGTCCCGATACCATTAGTAGTTTCTCCAGAATCGTCTCCACAAAAACGGGTACACACACACACACATACACACACACACACACACACACACACACACACACACACACACACACAGACATTATTTTGTACCTTGGTCAAAAATGTTCAGGGGACCCAAAAAGACATATTTCCGCTAAAATCTCAAAAAATTTTTTTGGCATGATTACAATACTTTACATACTGCGTATGATAAAGTAAAAATGTCTGTGTGTATGTGTGTGTGTGTGTGTGTGTGTGTACCCGTTTTTGTGGCGACGATTCCGGGGAAACTACTAAAGGTATCGGGACAAAACTTCATATTTAGAAGTTTCATAACCAAACTTAGAGCTGAAAAGCGTTCTGTTGAAAAGGGTCCAAAGGAACTGGAGGATTAGTCTTAACATTTTTGAAAGATTTTGCAAATAAGCCGCCATTTCTGGAATTTCGTCGAAATGGTTAAATAATAAATTAAAGATGAGGAAATTCTGAATCATTTATGACTATGCAATTTTTTGGTACAATCAATAGTTTAGCTGCATGCGCAAATTCTATTTCATCGTGATCGGTCGTATTGCATTGAAACTAGTAGCCAGGATTTGTCAGATTTTTTGATTCTAATGACAGTAGGTAGTGTCAAACGCTAATGTTTTGACAATAACTTCTGTCAATATAAGCTGCGTTGGGATACTGTATTACACTTTTTACACCCAATAACGCGTAAGTGTCATTTGGACGGTGTACCCGGTGTCAACGTAGTACTATATCCGAACGCAGCTTTAATCGACATATCTGTTTAGTTCTACTAGTTTTATTTTAATGCAGACATGGCCGATCTCGATCAAATAGAATCTCATGCAGCTAAACTATTAACTTTATATATAGTATGATAAAGTCATGTGCCTGGCCACATCAGATTTTTTTATAAGTAAGTATGTCTTAAAAGTAATGGAGTTCTAACTCAAACAAAAAAAATCTTTTATATTATGTACCTCCATAGATTTTGTTTGCATATAAACTCGTAATCGCCGTGCTAAGTTTAGCAGGACAGTAACGAATGTCATGTCGACACAGGTACCAGTTTTCGAAATAGATATAGTGTTCAAAATATGATTTTTAACAAAATTGTGGCTACGCCTATATACCAGTTACCTCCGGTCCAATTAAGATAATGACCGTAGCACAAACCTATTAGTGTAATAGGTTTGTATAATTGATTTGTTCCTAGTTGAAACACATCGGAAGTTGTGGTCGGCAATTAGTAAATATATTTTACTATATAAGGTGGTTTTTAGGATTCCCCATTTGGACTATGGAGTCCAAATGACCAAAGAAATATGTGGTGTGTTATTGAGCTAAAAGAAGAAGTTTTATCCACTGATGATAGATAAGACACAATTTTTTATGTACCTACCTATACATAAAATGTATAAAAAACACTAAAAAGTTTCCTATCAGGTAAGGCTTTCGAAAAACTCAACGTATGGCTTTAACCCATATCATATTATGAATTAGAGCAGATATGTCGATTATGTTGTAAGTACGTAATGTTTTCGGAGAGGGTTGACAATTGGAGTATCATTGATTTCATGGTATCCAAGATGCCACGTCACCAAGAGCACTTTAGTTTTTTTTTCAGGTTTCTACATCGATAAAAGCATGCGGTATCCGTCTATGAGTTTAGGTATTCTCGTATTTTTTGTTCGTTCTTTTGTTGGCGGAAGGGCTGCCAACCGTCAGTCTAAAGTATATTCGAGCGAGTACCGGATCGGGATCTTATTACGTCGGCATGTCAGTAGAGCCTGTGTGTTCCTTCCTAGCCGAAATTAGGAAGTCTGAACGTGTTCGCGCCGGTATACGTGCATCCAACTTTGCCGACACAAAACTTTATTTTATTACGCCACCACCCCTCACTTCTCGCCACCCTCAGACCGCCAGGGAGCATGCAGTCGCGTACAGAACAAGTTTACGTAGATCCTTTTGTCTAATTAATGTTAAATCGAATAGAAGTTTTCGGGTAATTACTTTATGGTTTACGGAAAACTAACAAAAATAAAACAAAAATCAGTTTAAGCATAAAGCCCTGAACGTATATTTTTTTTATCTAAAAGCTTAAGTTTGTGGTACCTATTGTGATAATGAATTAAGAATTGCCGAACCATATTTTAAGTTTTTCAAATGTGTAAAATGCGTGAAGTAGGTACTATCGTGGCAATATATTATGTTCGCTCTTTAAACGTCGATTTTCTCGCAAATCTAGGGGGCGAAAAAATTTTAATAAATTCTGACGTTATCCTTGATTAATTTGCTACAACTCATAAAAATTAGAAAACTGTATATGTTGGCGTTTACCCCATTTTTCCAAATTAAAAACAATTGGCGCGTTTTTGCCCCTTAAATTTCATTCGTTTAACTTTAGCAATTAATTACTCCGGAAATAATCCATAGATTGCAACGAATTAAAAACTAAAAAATCACCTGCGGAATGTTAGCTTGCAATGTGAATTTTTGTAAAATCAGCGGATTAGTGGTTGACCCACAAGATGCTACATTATGCAATGCGAGCAAATCCGATATTAAAAGATCTAGGATGATGAAGTATAGATCATAGGCTACCTAATAAATCATATGTTTAAAATTTATTACAGTATTATTGTTTATGTTTTATTTTCTCTACAAAAGATCGTGTTGTGTTTCTCATGATTGCCGCAATTCATGCGGCGCTCTTCGGTCTTTGGTGTGGTGCGGGGGAGAGGATCGACAGCGACGCTGCCGGTAGAGGGCGATCGCACGATGCATTAGTAACTAGAACAGCGTTTACGGACAGAATATAACGAAATAGTTATAATAGTTTCTTTCAATATTTATATAAAAAATCGGGCATACTTTTTAAATATTTTTTCACAAGTAAAGTTAATTAATTATTCACCACTAATCGGAAAATCTGCAAACTCTATATTCTTCAAGTCCACAAAACCGGGCTCGGACGGATTCACTTACTTCACTGACTGCACTGAATGATGAGCGCAAAATATTGTTCATGTTTATTTCGGTCTTAAAAATTAACAAATAGTCTGAGTGCCATTAAATTCAAGGGATATGTATTGTAAAAATAAGGATTATATGCAAGCTAACTGCGTTGTCCTGTTAACAATCGTTACTGATATATCCGCTTCTGTAATAAGTCAGATTACGATTTAAGTTGGTATTTAACAGACGCTCGGAGTGGCGCTGCAGTCGCGCCAGGTTTACCGCGCAAACATCTGGGGTTTTGGCGCCAAAGTGTCTGGGAAGATGTAAAGGGACAAGCAAACAGCCTCTTTGGCATCGGGCTTTGAAACCAAACGGTCGTGCGTGACCGTGCGCCCAAGCGTAGGGCCCCAATCGGGGCCAAGTTATAGAAACTGTGCTGTCTCGTGTTTCTTGTGCTCAACCGAAATAATAAGGTATTTATTTGTTGTCTGTACTTGCTGATTTGTCCATCTCTGCCAAAGTATATCATCTTTGTTAATAGGGATTAAAGTTCATATTTCATGTAAGCAGTTCTGCATTGTTGTATATATTTTTGTTAATAGATTTTATTGTGGTTTTCTTCGGCATATTCATTTTAGAATAATATAAACCTGTCCCTTTTATAGTAAAGTATTTAGCCTTGCATATAGTGATTAATAATTAGTGAGTTCAAACGTCTCTGACAAAGTCTCAGAGAAAGAACTCACGTTTTGATGCCTCCGTAAGAGAGAGATAATTAATTCACGCTACCGTAAGATTAATTAAGATTAGTTTGTTTAAATCAGTTAGTACCTGTGATTGAAGATGGCGGACCAAGCGTCGCTTGGGGAGAGTTACCACCTTCAACATGTGGGGTTAAGGTTAGGTAGTTGAGCAAAGTCCTAACAGGGGCCCCCTTCAGTTTAGAGTTGATTAAAGTATAATAAATATTGAGAAGGGTGTCCGCCCCATCACACTTCCATAAAACTCTTGTTTACAACCGAATGCAAAAATCGGGTACCTACATATTTTCACATCTCTCGCGCTCATCTTTACACCAAGAGGAAAAAAATTTGTCATACAACTTATGTAGAAATGATAGAGGAGTATGACACACTGTATTTAATTTTTTTCTGTTCAGTAGTTTTAGAGTTATGAGCCTTCAAATACAGGAGTCAATATTATAGAAACGAGAGTTAGAGAATTGCTCTCGTACCGGGTCACATATTATAATCAAAATTCTGCAAAAATTAAGAATTTCATTCTGTTTGTTAAAATTACTACCTTGAAAAGTTATCGTTCTTTTTGTGTATTGATTATCAGCTGTCCGCGGTTCTCTCACTATCGACAGCACCGCTAATGACTCCCTTCCCCGCACCACACCAAAGACCGAAGAGCGTCGGAATTCACGAGACGCTTCAGAACGATCTTTTGTATAGAAAATGCAAGATAAACAATGATTATGTAATAAACTTTAAACATATGAATTATTGGGTCACCTACTTCGTATAGCTTACTTAGTATAGCGTTTTGTGGGTCAACCACTAATCCGATCATTTTACAAAAAGGCACATTGAAAGCTAGCATTCCGCAGGTGATTTTACTTTTTAATTCGTTGAAATCTATGGATTATTTCCGGAGTAATTAATTGCTAAAGTTAAACGAATTCAATTTACTGGGCAAAAACAGCGCCAATTCTTCTTAGTGTGGAAAAATCGGGGAAACGCCAGTATATACAGTAGGGTGGTCCAAAAAACGGACTTTTCGCTAGAGGGCAACGATCCCCCCCAATCTGTTCATTTTCCAGAAAAAAAAATCCCCCCAAATTTGAGAAAAATCGGTTAACGGTAACACGTGCCACCGAGGACCGCAAATTTCCCATTTAAAATACATTGCAAAAATGCATCTTTTTTTCCTTATTTCATTACGTTTCGGATTAAGAAAAAAAGTTGCGGGAGATTATCAGAAATTGTTCAGAACTCCCCAATGAACAAATCCCCAACCACTATTTTTTGCTTCACCTTTTTGTTCACCACCTTAACCGATTTTTACAAATTTAGGGGAATTTCCTTTTTCGGAAAAGGAACCGATTGGGGGGGGGGGGATCGTTGCCCTCCAGCAAAAAAAAAGATTTTCCAAGGTATAAATTTGGACCAACCATTATGAGTTGTAGCATATTAATCAAGGACAGCACCAGAATTTTTAAAATTTTTCGCCACTAGATTTGCGAGAAGATCTACGTCAAAAGAGCGGACATAATATAATATGGCCACGATAGTACCCATAATAAATCGATAAAATTAGCTATGATCAGCAGGAATGTTACGTTTAAATTCATGCAGGAAACCGTATTATGGCGAGCATAATTTATCTCAAGATGCATGGAAGCGATAAACACCGAGATGGTATCTACGGCGCTTGTTCTCCGCTTGATTGTTTTATCGGTTAAACTGATCTGATAGCCGCCGGAAACAATATTGAAAATTTCTTGCCTTTTCTACCCTAAAAATAAGTTACCACCACGGGGCGAATAACTTTCCCCGTGTCAGGAATTTATGACTGTCTTACTTTAAATGCGAGAACAGGAAATCGTTATTTATCTCGACGGGAAAATTAACCGTTTTACTCCTTTTTCTTATAAGCGCAACTAACTTATCGGTAGCTCCATAATTGCTATGCTATCAGAGTTACCGTATAAGAGAAAGTATATGTTTGTATCCTCTTTTTGTATCGTATGTAAATGAATTGATATATGAAGAGATATTTGATAATGAAAGGCCATTTGGATAATGAAATGCATTCGAGCATTATGTGTAAATTCGAGCAACTATATAATTTATATAATCCATGGAGCAATCAAGATTGCGTTGTATTCAACTTTATTTAATAAGAGGATACCAGTGGGTAATGATCGGTTACGCCCTGCTGGGTTTCTATTGAACTTTTTTAACCGCTGAGAACCGCACACGTTTTAAAGAAAGTTGTCTTAAACCACTTTTCAAGCAAAAAATATAACGTATTTTAAAAGTAGCGAGACTCCACAGAAGGAAGCTAATTAATGTATATTATAAATTAAATTAAGACCGTTATATTTTTTTTTGCAAATAGTTGTGATTTGTTTCAATGACTATATGTATACTAAAGCAAATTAAAGAGCTACTTAAGTTAATTTTCCATTCAAATAAAATCTAATTTGAGGGAGGCAAAGAGAGGCAAACCTTAACAGTTATTTCGGTATATAGCGAAATAGATTGAATTGGATTGGAATTTCCCATCTTGTAAAATTTATCTTGTAAGTATGCTAGTTCGACGCTAATCTGTTTTGAAATGTAAACTAACTTACATGTTGCCTCGATACTTGAATGATAATTCTATTTTGAAACTCAACTCCACTCCAACAGTCGACGCTCCATCAGTATGCTGATTGCCCCGTTTATCAAGTCGTTGCAAAGGATTAGAGCAACTTTGAGCCACAGGCTTAACCATAGATTCTTGGGAGGAATATATGACGACTTAAGTTAGGTTAAGTCGTATATGAATCTATATGAAATTATTGTTGAATGAGTACATAATTTTCAAAGGTGAGTAATATAGGTGTTGGAAATAAAAACCTATTTGATCCTTTGATTGATAATACCGGTACCGGTTTCGATCAGCTAAGTGATCATCATCAGCCTAAATCTAAAACGCAGAAGAAGCAATAATTAGATAGAGCTTCATGTGAATATTAAAGTTAAGGACAATACTACATTTTAAAAAACAACTATTGTAAAATAGAGTAACAATAATATAACAAACACTTACGGTCAATTTGTGAAAAATAATAAAAAGCGAAGAGCAGCGACGAATTAACATGCGTCTCGTTTGGAGAAGTATGTACCCAGCGTCACACATGATTACAGGTTTCTATCTCGCTTCAAACGGGCCAGACTGAAGGATGTGTTTGAAAAGGGGTTGGTGTGGAAAATTGATTTGATCGTTAAGTAGATTGACATGTTTATTAGATTTAAGTTTCTCGATTTCATATTGTTCAAGTAAATCGAGTTTATAAACTTTTTTACAACTATGCAAAAGTTTGAAGTTTTCATAATTTAAATTGTGCCCCGTTTCGAATTTGTGTTTAAATAAGTTTGAAGAATTTCTCGTTTTATGTTCACTGATTCTTTGTGAAATTTTCCCTCCAATCTGGCCTATGTAAGACGAAGAACAATTAGAGCAGCTGATCGAGTAAACACCAGAACAATCCATGATAGGGGTGGGATTTTGAAGTTGGATAATAAATTATAAATTTGAGTAGAACTCTTAAAAGCAGGGAAAATATTAAATTTAGGTAGAATTTTGTTAAGTTTGACAGTAGTTTTGTTATAAGTGAATGGTTTGTATATTATGTCTAATGGCTTCTCATTAATGTAAAGTGGATCAGTGTGGATCAGTTGTCGGGAATGACTTTTGTAAGGCAAGTTCATATATAAAATTGAGTTCTTTAATTCTTGAATTGAGTTCTAAAGGATATGTAAGGCATCTGTTGAGTATAAACCGGAAAGATGCCATACGTTGGGAAAAAGGATGTGCTGAATTAAAAGGGATTATTGTTGGAACAGAAAAGTAAATTATGAAAACATCAAACTTTTGCATAGATGTAGAAAAGGTTATAAGCTCGATTTACTTGAACAATATGAAATCGAGAAACTTAAATCTAATAAACATGTCAATCTACGTAACGATCAAATCAATTTTCCACACCAACCCCTTTTCAAATACATCCTTCAGTCTGGCCCGTTTGAAGCGAGATAGAAACCATCTGTGACGCTGGTTGCATACTTATTGTACTGGTCGTTATTTTTCCGTGTCATTTCCGTTCACTCTCCAAACGAGACGCATGTTAATTCGTCGCAGCTCTTCGCTTTTTATTATTTTTCACAAATTGACCGTAAGTGTTTGTTATATTATTGTAACTCTATTATACAATGGTTATTTTTTAAAATGTAGTATTGTCCTTAACTTTAATTTTCACATGAAGCTTTATCTAATTATTGCTTCTTCTGGGTTTTAGATTTAGGCTGATGATGATCACTTAGCTGATCGAAACCGGTACCTATTAAAATAGTTATCAATCAAAGGATCAAAGAGGTTTTTATTTCCAACACCTATATGAAATTGTGTAGAAATAATACTTATTTAAGCTCCAAGAACATGATAGCAATAGATAATGGTATGGAGTGTATTCTAGCATTTTTGAACGGAGTGGTGTAACCAGAGCGCGCTTCATCTGCTCGGAACGCTACCATAAACGTTGAAAAAGTTCTGGCATAGGTGATACATTGTTGTGTGACTTTTGTAAGGTTCGTGGTAAACTCTTTTCCCCATTTTCAAAGTATTATAGTTCTCGAATAGTTATGATTATGTGCTTTATAAAAATCTTAAAAATCCATCTACTTTAAAATCAATTTTTAAACGTGGTGTGGTGTGTATATGGTAAATATATGTTCGAATTTGTAAGCGTATTCCGCACACAAAGTCGACACCAATTCGAGAACGTTTCATCGGTGGATAAGAATTGATTCGAAAATTTGTGTTATATTGAACTGCGGAGTACGGGTCGCGGATGCGATCAGCTGGGGGCAACAGCGGGCGCGTATCCTCTATCCGCTTATTTCCCGGTTGAATTCCCGGGAAAAGTAATTTTAAAATTGTAAGACTTCTCTCGGAATTCTATATGTGTATAACGGCCTCCGGTCCCAAGACAAAGGCGGCCTAAACTTTTCCAATTGAACGTTAAATATAGAATCAACCGTGCGCTACTGACTATGGTGTTGTTTCGCTAAATACTCAAGAGAATTGGCACCGTCTTTTTTTTATCAACGTAGAAAAAAACAGTGGATTTGCTTCAAATATTATCAGTAAAACGGGCTTAAACTGTACGCAAAAAAATCGTTTGAATCAAAGATATCCGTAGAACCGTTTTGTACCGTTTTGTTGTAGCAAATGAAAACTAGCCCACAGAATACGTTTTCAACAGAGTGCTATCGTACTGCCCCAGGTCAGAACCACTGTATTTAAGAAAAAGTATATAATAGTTTACATTAAGCAAACGTGTATATGTTATAGACAAATGATTACTTCTGGCAAAAGCTATTTGCCATGGCAATGAAGACCCAAGCAATTATATGTTTAAAGCTATTTGCCTAGGCAAATACATTTGCCAAAGCCGTTGTTAGGAAAATGGCATTTTGTTTAGAAATCAATCGGTAACGTTTCGCTACGCTAAATTACATTCCGTAGGGTAGAGAAGTGTGTAGCATCATAAATTAATGGGGGTCTCTCTCTCTTCCTCTCTGTCAGTTATCCTCATTTGTATAACAAAAACTCTTTGATGACAAGCATTGCCACACACATGGCAGCAATAAATTTTTATTCTTCTGTGCCAGTTTGATTCATACGGAGAAAAACTGAGGAAATAAGCGATTGGTGAACAGAGTGTAACCCTAATCGCAAGTGATTGTGAAATGTGCGCGTTTAGATGAACTGGAGACGGCAGTGCGCATAGTCAGCATAGTGTTAGATTTTCAAATTATGTGAGGTCATGTGTACGTACTTGGTTCGGCAGTGTGTTTGGAACATCATAGTAAACTCCGTAGCGCATCGATGAACCATTATGAAGACAAGCAAAACGTTTCAGCACACCAAATGTTCACCGAGTTGTTCCGCATGGTTTTCCGTGTGCAAAATATCGATGCATTAAATCGCCCAGGCGATAATAATTCAGACATTTACTGTTTTTCATTCTACTCTAGTATAACCTTTTTCCTTGTAAAAGGGAAACTAAACATTCCTAACCTAAAAGTCTTGTTTTACTGGAATAAAATCCATATTGATCCATATGAAATCGTCCCTACCTCCGCACTCATGAGTGGTGACGCTTGTCAGAACAAATCAGGTGTAACTTTATTAGAACCATGATGATTAGAGTACGATATTACTCAGAAGTCAGAAGTAATCAACGACTAAATATTAATTATGACGTATTTGAGAACAAAGATTCACGGATTACACATAACCTCACATAATGTTAGTACAAAAACGATTGAAAACAAAATGCTATTTTCCACACAACGGTCTTGGCAAATACATTTGCCTAGGCAAATAGCTTTAAAAATATAAATGAAGGCTTCATATCTATTTGCCCAGGCAAATAGCTCTTGCCTAGGCCAAAGCCTTTTGCCTAAAATAACCATTTGCCTATGACATATACATTATGACTAAGGTGACCAGACGTCCCGCTTTTGGCGGGACAGTCCCGACTTTTCACATTTTGTCCCGCGACCCGCTGTGTTTTAAAAATGTCCCGCTTTTTAGGAAATATTATTTTCTTCAGGATTTTTAGAGAATTACTAAGGAAAATGAACTACATGTTGTTATTTGGTTCAAACACTCTTTTTCAAATCGATGTGTTAAAAGGCAATAACATTTCTATAATTTTAAAACATCATTTTGAGGTCGCCACCGCTTTTCACCATTACAATCTTTTACAAAGAACAATATGAATTACTCATTTTAGGTAACTTACATACGACACTAAATATAATCTTAATATTCATTATTGTCAACAATGAGACTCTCAGCATGGCTCTCAACATGAGACTTTCTACAAAGCAGTTCCTTCTGTCATTTGCACTCAAAATTGCTCTGATTATTAACATTTTGTATTAATTTCAAATTTTTATTGGAATCAGTATCCCCTGCCGTTTAGTCGCAAAACAAGAATATACAAATCTTCATAAAAAACACAGAATCTTAACAATATACAAAATTATAGGTAAAGAATATACAACATTCTATTCTGTCTAATGGTGAACATTTTTATACGTTTTCGAAAAATCGTAATTGTAATTTGTAAAAGGAATTTATGGATGATTGCATTTTTTTACGTGAAACTCAGGACAATAATGAAATGATCTAGAAAACCAACCTTCCTGGACCCTTTTTCTGTACGTGTACAACAATTCACAAAATTTAACTATCAAAATTTGATATCGGGTGAATAACTTTTATAATCTTTGGCCGATTTTCATTAGCTTTTTCAAGACATGTAAAGAAATGTATCAAATTTATCATACATAACATATACCTTTTAAAATTAGAGAAAAAAAGATGTTCCACCTGTTTATTTATACTGGGAGATCAAAAATGGTATTTTTGGTGTAAGTTTGAGACCCTGTGTGGTAACTAAGGAACCAGTTTTCTCAACATCTTGTTTCAGTTTGAAAAAATATTTTTTGCATTTCACTCATAATCAAGTAACATTAAGTGCATGGTTTAATAATATTTCATATTGCAAAGGTTTACTTAAAACTGTGTACATATATTCTACAATATTCAGATATAGATATTCTTAAAAGAAAAAAATCTGTGTACCCAAGAAAACTAAAAAAATGTAATAAATGTTTGTGTTAAATATTTATCAATATCCTAGAATTTGTCGATTTTCGAGGACGATCTTTTGGGAAGACGCTAATCTTTAGTTTTAATCACTACTCCTCCACCCGCCCGCTATTGTACCGCTTTTCTACTAGAACTTCTGGATTCACATTTATTCAACATGTGTATTTCGTGTCCGACGTATAGTAACTTTGATGATATTATGCTCGGCAGTGTTTGATATCGCATCTAATTAGTATGACTCGTACGCGAAGGCAATTGCGGGCTTGTTCATTATATTTTCGGGTGCTCGGAATACGTCAAAATTTATGCTCACATTTTATCGTGTCGCATTCGCCCCCATGAATATTAACGGACTAATTCGTGCGCAAACCAAACGACACGTATGTATTTAATTAGGCTTACTTGGCCCACATAAACGTGCTTATTGAGTTTAATTAATACGCTGTTTCCGCGACAAAATTTTCCCATTGCGCGCCAACCCTAATTGTACAGTGCAATGAAATTTTATTCGAATACTATCGTGTGTAGTTCAAATTATATTCGTACTATTATTAAAATTTTGTTGCTTGCTATTATTATTATGTATTTAAACGCAAAACGGAGATCAATAAATTTATTATTAAGTATGTCCGATGTCCAATATGTTCATCAACCAAATAAAGTGTCTTAGAATATAAATTGAAGGATTCCATTTTTTGTAGTTTGGGTCTCAGGACGATATACAACTCGTTTATGCATTTTTACAGGGCCTTCAAATTCCTGAAAATCTCGTCAGATCTTTTTCACTCTTCTACAAAAAAAAAAAAAGATCATGGCGTAGAGTGTAGAACAGTCTGTTTTAATTGCACAGAAGCAGAAACAAAGGGGCGAGTCCGGCTAGACGAAATAAAACGCACCTCGTTAATTAAAATAGGCATAAGGTCTGCAGTATACGACGACAGTGACGCCGGGACCTTGCTTAATGACGTCCTTCAGTCCGATGGATGTTTATTAAAATTACGAACTACAGAATTTCGGCTCCACCTCTCCAGATATTTTTTGCCGTAAAATTTTGAATCGCAGTTGGTGTCTACGGTAAAACTCATGAGGCGGCTTTCACAGAAAAAGTAGCTCAAAGCAGTACCATACATTTATAACAAATAACTATTTAACCAGCATTAATCAATAAATTGTCAAAATATTGCTCTTAGCACTATCTATTACTAAAATGCCAGGCATATGGGCGTTTAAAAGTGACAAAGGTGGAAAAATCCAAAATTTAGTATTTTAGTATTTACTTTTTGATACTATTATTTACGAGTTTGCTTCAAATTCTGTTTTTTTCGAAGGTCAATAGTATTTAGTACAGTGAAATTAGACGCCCTTTTGGGATCCTATGTAGAAGATGTATTCTATGGCGTCCGCAATTTTATTGCAGCCTGGAAAACCAACATCCTTCTAAAGCCGGGCTTCTCAAATTTTTTTATCGGCGACCCACTTGTACCCCGCACAATTTTCCGCGACCCCACTCAAAATTATAAGTGCAATTTACTACTAACAATCTTACTTATTATTTTATCTTTTGTTAGTAATAAAAAATACATATTAATACATTTAGTCTTTTAATTTTGACAACAAAGAGGTTTTGAATCCAATCTGATTTATTGTGGTCCCATTCCGGCACTAGTTTCGAAAATGAGTTAAGATAAAATAATTTACATACCCAATTTTCGTTATGAAACAAAATCTCATATTCTGAATTATTTGCAGAAAGAAATAACATAACTTATTTTGTTAATGCCATAAGCCGCCTCAACACTTGCGCCTTTAACAGCCATCGCACTTCTGTATGAAGTAGAAGTGTGCTGAAATCGGAAGCCATATCTTGGCTTTATAAATTTGCAAAGAAACGACTACTAGGTGCACGACTTATAATAAAATTTATTACCTTAAGTGCATCTTTTAATACGGCATTTAAATCGCTACAATTCGTTTAGCCTCATATGGATTTCGATGAATCATACAATAAGTTAAAAAAACAAAAAAACTGTAGCAAGAAATCCAGATATGTATGTGTCTTCAGGCTTGTCACTGCCGCTGCACCGTCTGTACAAACTCCACTTATTTCATTCTAGGCCTACTTCCTCGAAAAAATCATTAACATTTTGAAAAATTGCCCCACCTGTTGTACGTCCATCTAACGAACGACAAAAGAGTAAATCTTCGTGAACACTGTTGTCATAACTCATAACAATACCTAACATAAGCCAAAAGTTGTGCGATTTTTATGATCTCAGCCGAGTCATCCGCTGAATTGCAAATTTTGGGCTGTCTTTTATTATTATAATTAGTTGTTCTCGCTGGTCTTTGCTAATTTCCAAAATTCGTGTACTCACCCTATCATTTGACATGAAAATATTTCTTAGCTCGTCTGCATATTTTTTCCGTGGATAATTTCAGTAATTTTAATCGTAACTGGTTGAATTAATTCTTCACCAGTTGTGTAAGGTGTTTTAACAGTTGCGATTAGGTAGTGGCTTCATATGATGCTCCTAAGTATATTTTATCAATACGAACATGGATTTCAAGACATTTTTGAGGACTGCAACAGCCTTTAAAAAACTGTACAGGCTTATTACCAAATAAAGCATATATTGTGTGAAGATGTCTTTTTAATTTAGCTGGTTTCATACTTTTACTATAGCCGAGCATTAGTTACTAACCACGCACACACGCTTAACTTTATTATTTTCGGAAAATCGTATTGAAAAACGTAGCATTGTATTTCCTCTTTTTTACTAAATGTATAATATGCTCACATTTGTTAATACTGGATGATCCAGGTACTGCAGAATCTACAGCTTTCACAATATTATTTCTAGGTTTAGGAGTAGACAAATTTAACCACCCATCCATCACAAACATATAATGGAAGCCAATAACTGCTCTGATAGTTAATCATTGCACGTTAGAACAACTTTGTACACGCAACAGGAATTCTTAAGATACCTCCCTTCGCATTCGTACTTCGCACAAATATGTCACAACGTTCGTAAGCGCGCCCCAGCGATTCCGACCGTATGTTATGCCAGGAGCCAGCATGATGCACACCTTTGCCAACATTTCTCTTGACACCTCTATGATTTGTTTCAGATGTTACCGCGACCCCAAAAATTTTTACGCGACCCCCCCCCCCCCCGAGGGGCCGCGACCCACACTTTGAGAATCCCTGTTCTAAAGTACACGTTTACAGTTTTTCGCATTTTACCGCAAAACGGTCACGATTTCGCAATTTTAATGTAAAAATTAAGCCTTATAAAATTCTGCACAAAAAAGGTATAATGCACATGTTACGAAATACAGTGGTTCTCCAACTCCAATTGCTCATAATAGGGATATATTATAATATAGAATAATATTTTTATTATTATTATATTTTTATTATTTCAGTATTATCAAACTATGCCAGCAGCCGCCATTTTCAGGCTCTATTATACAGGGGTATTCCAATATCAACATTGACTTCTGTTAACATTTAATTCCGCCAATAATTATTATAGATTTGGATTAAATATCAACGACACCATACGTCCAGCTGTTTTTGAGAACTCATATAACTTATTCTGCAGTAGTGGGCCAAAATTCGCAAAAAAAAAACTACTCTGTATTGAAGTGGTTGTAGTTTTAGAACCAATGTTCGCTAATATTTTACTTCGCGGTATTTCAAATATAAAAAGCATTGACTTGAAGTAGTGATACTTTTCGTAGGTATAGGCGAATTTAAGGCAATTATATTTTCCCGGCCGTAGTCGCTGTGAACGAGGGATAACAGTTTGTCATCCCTTCTTGGGACCGGAATCCTTATTTATACGCTCTTATCCTGCGCACACAAATCACGAAGCTTGCACCGTCCGCGTTATACTGTTTACCTAGGGGGCGTCGGTGTCGTTACAAACAAACGAGCGCCGCCGACGTTGCCGTCCTTGCGACGTGCGACTTTCTGGAACTATTTGCCGAAATTAATATTTGTCTGACGTGTTGGCTTTGCCGTTTCAGGTGACATATCAAACGGAGAGCGTTTTAGTCCTTGCTAGTTTGTGGATCGATTTATAAGATTAACCCAGAAAAAATACGAATGTATCTGGTTGTTACCAACCTCAAAATTTCAAAGTACCTATGCAGCTTTAAATTTTCAATTATTCAACGATTTATTTCTAACCATGTTGTTAGATTTTTCATGATTTTAATAGTATTTGTAATGTTGTTATTTAAAACAACTGATCTAAATGTGCTTTAACCAAGTCCTTAGTACATTAAAGTCAAAGATGCAAAGCTGCATCTTTTAGAAACATTCAGATATTACTACAAACCAAAAACAAACACATATTGGTAGGAATTGATACGGTTTTGTAACAGTCTACTGGCGAACTTGATCAAGTTGCTTAGTTTCTCCACAGGAATTCTTGAAGTTACACCACCAAAACAACACGCTACTGCTCTCCCTTAAAAAACATGTTTTTACTTGTCTGCAAAACAGCTATCCTATGATAACTCACACAACCAAAATAGTTATTATTTTCTTGTTGCTTGTAGGACATAAATACTATTCTACTATTTATATCTAAATCCGCCAGTTTTAATGATTTTGTATGATCCAAAAGGAATAAAATTTGTATTCGAATATGTTGGGTTGTGCTATTTTAAGCCTGGGGCTTCATATTCGTATACTTTCCAAATATCAAATATTTGCCAAATGTCATATATTTGCCAAATATATTTGGGAAGTAAATTGATTTTTTTTGTTATTGATGGCTCTAAACAGTCTAAACGATGCCATGAGTGATTCGTTTTTCCTTTTAAGTTCGTTCACCGAATATTTTTCATCCATACTGACTTGATTGCCGGCTGATTTTCATAAAACTCAAAAAAGCTCTCACATACCAATAAATTTGTACTATATTCGTCTGTGATTTCGGACCGTCAGAGTTGCACTGCAACAGCGAATGCATCGGACTTTGATGCATCCACACATAGCATTTTCCAACGTACAAATCTTCTTCTTTGGGGACTTGCTACATGTGCGTAACGAATGGGTGCCAGCTATTTTTTTTTTGATTAGTTTGCCTTATTTTGCTCATTAGCTTATCGCTTTTTCAAATCAAATTGATAATTTGATTAGGAACAAGCAAGTTTTTATTTTATAATACCAACAATTTAATTACATAAGTCACTGTAGCGTACCAATAAGGCACCATTGTGGAAATTTAAAAACATATCTGTATCAATAATTCGCAGCATCTAATTTTAACAGGCAGTAAAACTCGATACGTAAGCTGGTGAGAAGTAATTTAAATAAGCTATTATTTGAAGAAGAATAAATATTGTTTTTTTATTTAAATTATGAAGATATTGCTCATAAAGAAAATGTTGGGTATAGTTTCTTCGTCATTTTTAAAGTTCTACTAAATCCATTTGTACTACTAGGTTCGTTCTTAATATTATCTGAAATACAGATCAATTAGCTTTTGGAACCAAAATTAAAAAAATGAGCTTACAAAATATAACTTTTTATTAATAAAAACTTACAGAAAATTTTGTCTACTGTTCAAATATTTTTAACCGTTTCGGATAATAAACGTCATAAAAATCGACAAATATAAATACAACAAGCAAATAGAGTATAATTTTCCGAATAACTGATTTTATAGACATGGTCATCTATATTGTTCATAGAAAAGCATCAACTTATAGGATATACCTACTCTGTGGATGGTGTACGTTTACGGATAGGTAAAAACAACAATACCAAGATTTTTGAATTTCTGTCTGAGACGGTTTCCGGAAAATGAAATTGTTCACAAATTTTACGTGGGGTCTCGCCCTTTAGAAAAATCACACATTCGACTGAAGTGAAATTAAAAATTGGAAAAATTAAACAGCGTACTAAAATGTTCATCGCCTATAAATAAATGCTCCAATATTTGTCGCGTTGGCATTTGCTATATCCAGTTCAACTGGGTATTGCAAATACCCAGTATTTGATATATAAATCTATTTTTGAAGTGGACTCGCTACGAATTGAACAGAACTATTTTTCTTTCTTGACAAATATTCGTATATTTGGTAAATATTTTATATTTGGTAAGTATACGAATATGAAGCCCCGGCTCTAGACTAATACATGTATGGGGTGGAACCCTACGTAATGAAGCACGTCGTCCTGCATGAAATTAGTCAGTTTCCTGGCTATTACCTCCCCTTTAACGAAGGTAGGTACGTAAAGATGATTTTACACGATTACAAGAGTATAGAGACTTTGCGGTATGTAATAATGAAGTGCAAATTGCGTTAACTTTGTAGACACACTAACCCATTGAGATAAAATTCATCAAAATATAATTGTAGCAAAACTGGAAGATATTCTGTTTTATATCAGGCAATTTCACCGTCGCACTGTTTCGAGAAACAGCAAACTAAGTCTGAAAGAACAATAATGAATATTCAATGAACTTCTTATTCCTTAACTCAGGAAGTGCTACACTTTCTGCGAGTAGTTAATGAACGTAAATATGAATTTTGAAGTAAATGTACCGGTCCTCGGTATAAATATTGATGCGTCTGTTACGAATTCATAGAGGCGACTTTTTCGCGTCGTTCTCATGCAGATTCAGTCCGACGGTCTCAATCGTGAGGGACAACAAAAAGATTGTTGATTCCTTTGAGCCGAATTCCGCCTTGATGTCGCCGAAGTGCACGTCCCTATATTCCGGGGGTAACTTTGATAAGCACCCGACGAAAAAAAAAACGCTAGGCTGCTGCCGTATGCAAAGAATGGCTGCTGTAGTAGCAGGCGTTCTCAACCGGTCAAACTGCAGGTTGGTACTTGAGACGGTGCTTAAATGTTACACTCTTAATGCCGAAGCAACAATCTCTCATCAGCCTCTGGCGGAACGGTGTGTACGTATGCGCCGACGTTGCAGCAGCCGCCCGTCTGGAACTCTGGAAGCAGCTTCGCGCAGCACTCGAAGCGCTGAATGTCGACATCCGCGTCAAGTGTTCCGACGCGTGCATTTTCATTATGGAAAAGACACGAACTGCCTTACCGTAGCCAGCGAGGCGCTCGAGAGATTTGTAAATATCCCCTAAAGTGTATAATTTTCAACGGGATACTGTTCGTGAATGTTCTGTCAATAGAGTGACGAGCAGTACCAGTTTTGCCTACAGACAAAGACATTATGCGTGATTCCTATTGGTCACAAAAGTACCCATTCACAAGGACATCAACCATTTTTCCATCATGTGCGATTATTTGATTATATAAAAAAAAAACATTTCATAACAATAATAAGCCTTGTCTTGTCGCCAAATTAACAAGAGGATACAGTCTGAATTCATTCAGCATAATTATGGATGAAATCATAAGTGAAGATGTGTACTGTACACCATACACCTAAAAAAAACTACCTTTAGAATGTGTGTGGCCTGTATGGTACAATTGGAGGTGAAGAAAGTATAAAAATAACAAGTGTGGTATGTGCGGGTACAACAGATGTTGGATGACTGCAGAGGACAAATGCATCAAATCTTAGTTAAATATAAACAGATTGTTTCCTCTCAAGCAGTTATATAGGAATTATTTTCAAAATATTGATAAGTTAAATATTGTTGAACAAGTTAGGTTAGTCTGTAAGTTCGGGCTTCAAAAATAAAATAAAATTAGTAACTGAACAAAGAAATACATGAACATAATAGAAGGCTAATAAAAGTAGTGGGAAGGTTTGTGCCTTGAATAATTTCACCTTGGAGTATCATAAATTACCAATTACAATTAAGAATATAAACAATTATCATTTATTTGTAAAGGCAATCATATTGTCATATTGCTATTGTGTTATACAGTGAGCGCGTAAAGTATGGAAACATGACAAAATCTTAAGAACGGTTTGCTATTTTAAAAAATCCTCGAACACGTCGATTTATAATTATCAAAATTCAACTTATAATATCTAATTAATTTTTTTACCTTCAAATGTTTTTAACAGATGACGTCATCGATATTTTTTTGAAATGACAACCCTATATTTTTTTAATGAGTTTGACAGATCTTTTAATCGTCTTAATAATAGCATAATATTTTTATGGCCTTACATAAGAAAATTTTCGGGAAAAAGATAATTGAAGGTATGAAATAAAAGTGACAAAATCTTCGGAACAGCTCGACCGAATTTAACGAAATTTTGGAATTAAGTATTGTGCAACCATGTGAAGTCACTGGCGTTATTATCGTTGATGCAACGTTTACAGTTTCTGAGATATAACCTCAAACTTTAAATTTTAAGTATACCACCCTGAATATTTTGACATTTTCTGTTACAGTCGTCCATTGCCAATTCAATGTTACTACGCTTGTTACAGTATTATATCAAACAAAAATTATTAACAAAAACCTTTATTATTTAGGTCTAAAAATTAACAAAGAAAAAATTGATAACAAAAAATCAACAAATAACAAAAACAACAAAAAAAAAATAAACCTATCAAATTTAAAACAATGTGTTCTTGTCAATGGTTGAGAATCCTCATAAACCAACTAGAGTAGTTGCAGTAAAAAATGTAATAATGTTTTGTTATCAATTTTTTCTTTGTTAATTTTTAGACGTATTTAAGCTTTTTGTTAATTTCTGGATGTTTTTGATATAATAATGAAAACTGTAACAGAAAATGACAAAATATACAGGGTGTTCTTAGTTCTATTTCAAATTCAAAAGTTTGAGCTTATATCTCAGAAACTGTAAACGTTGCATCAACAATAATAGCGCCAGTGACTTCAGATGGTTGCAAAATACTTAATTCCAAAATTTCGTCGAGCCGTTCCGGAGATTTTGTCACTTTTATTTCATAACCTTCAATTGTCTTTTTCTCGAAAATTTTCTTATGTAAGGCCATACAAATATTATGCTACCATTAAGACAATTAAAACATCTGTCAAATTCATTAAACAAAATACAGGGTTGTCATTTAAAAAAAAATGTCGATGATGTCATCTGTTAAGGGGCAATTCCACTGAGGCAACACTGAACGACATGTGGCATGATACTTGTTTCCTAGTGTTGCCTGATTATAAGTGTGCGACAATGAGTCACAAAATTCTACAATGTCGCATGCGGAAGTTGTCTTCCCACGTCGCATGCGCTTTGTCGTTTATGCTTGTAGCATGCATCTTAAAATTATTCCATTCAAGCAACTTCAGTTTGCTGCATCATGTCTTTACAAACAACCGCAGCAACTGCTTATTTAGTAATGGCTTTGAACAGAAAAAAGAAAAGCAGAAGGCCACGGTGTTGGAGAAGAGAGCTATATGTTGGTGCTCAAGAAACTCAAAATAAGTTATACCAGGACTTAATTGCTAACGACAAAGCTTTATTTGAAAATTTTATTCTATTGTCCTTATATTCACTTATTTTATTATTCCATAATTCGGGTGAATTATGCTAATCATCAATAAATGCTGTAATTTTCTCATTACTCCACTCCATGACGCACGATACAAGCCGCACCGATCCGCTGAGTGTTGGATTAGCGGCGACATCGTTCGACACGTTGAATCCTGTCGAGAGGTGACGCAAGCAGTCAGGCAACAACGAGCAACATGTAGCATGCGGCAAAGAGGTTTGTTTCGTGTCGTCACGTGTTGCTTCAATGGAAAGTCGTGTGTAGCATGCGTCATTGTCGCTTGCTACATGTTGCCCTAAAAGTTGCCTCAGTGGAATTGCGCCTTTAAAAACAATTGAAGGTAATGAAATTAATTTGATATCATAAGGTGTATTTTGATAATTATAAATCGACGTGCTCGAGGATTTTTTAAAATAGCAATCCGTTCTTGAGATTTTATTATGTTTCTATATTTTACACGCTCACTGAATAATTGTTTAAAAATGCCCGTCAATGCAGATAATGGAATTTGCCTTAGAGCTGTTTTGTACACTTCATTTGTATATTCATCGGCTTTTCTTTGATTTTGGTGTTTTTAGGGCCGGCCGATTTTTTTCAATTTTCAATTTCGGGAATGTGCAGCTTTAAAGTTATTTTAATTTTTGTTTTTTTTTTATTTTTTTTTGTATTTTAAATATGATATAGCGGAATAGTATCATATAATAATAGTATATTATTTGACGAGCACATAACTAAGTACATAAATCGCGAGCATGAAGTTTATACGCGAACCGTAGGCGAGCATGATACTCTTTAGGAATTAAAATAATTTTAAAGCCTTTGCGGCAGTTCAAAACATCAAAATAAAAAAATAAATTAGGTGTTTTCTTTAATTCATTAACTCACAACTTTTCCTTGATTGCACATTACAGAATTTGAAAATTAGAAAAAAAATCGGCCCATCCAAATATACAGGGTTAGTGAAAATTACTGGAACACCTAAATAATTCTCCAACAGTAAAAAAACAAACAAAAATTTCAAATATTATTTTCAGTTTTAACAAGCTCTCGTTTAAATATATTTTTAATATACAAGAAGTTCATTTTATTAAGGAAATTTGCAAACTTGTTCTAATAAGTAGGATCAAATAAAACCTTGAACCTAAAGAAATCTAAGCTTTGAAACGAAACTCCATGTGGAAATTCTGAACTCTAAGCTTTAAGCATAATTATAAAGCGTTCCTTTTGGTTTTCTTACGGCACGGATACACATCGAGCGTATAGCGGAGCGGAAAGCGTTTTCTGTATGTTCGAACATATAGAAAACGCTTTCCGCTCCGCTATACGCTCGATGTGTGTCCGTGCCCTTAGAGAATTCTGTCAGGTCGCGTTACTTTTCTTTAGAGCGTTAAAAAGGCCGCTTTTGTTTTCACATTTTGTGAATCATGTAACATTGGTATAATGTGAAAATTTTGTTGTTTGAAGTAGCATTTTCTTACTATGAAACACGACCACCGTTCACACTTATAGTTGAGAACATTTAAAGAATTTTATCACTTGTCAGATGTTTTAAAAATATTCTTAAAAACGAAGTATGCTATATCTGTGTTTGATCTCACCCCAAATAGTAATAAATTATAGTATCATCTATTCTATTTAACCAAATCAACGAAAATCTTAAGAACTTACGATGGCGGTAGAAATACGAGAATTGTAAATTCTCCTCTTAATTACTTTGAGCCTTTTACGAGGACTAGCTTCAAAACATCGAGTGGTTCAGTTTTCTATTTGTGTCATTAGCGGAGTTACGCCTTCCATCGACGAGTGCTACCAAGATGTCCCCGGAACTGCCTTCCGGAACTTTTAATTGGTGTACATCGATGGCTGCGAGCTGAACTTCCAAAGCGGCGACCTCAGATTGTCGGTTTGAGGTTAGAGGCCGGAACCCTCAGCAGTTTTTCTTCGGGAAAATTAACGACTTGGTCACCGGTAGGTAATTCAATTCGTTTGCTACGATGCGCGCTGATATTTTAGGAACGGCGACATCTAAAGCGGTTTATCAATTTATAGACTTTTCGTCGGTCGAGGAAATAATTCATCAACAAATTTCTGAAGACGCAGTAATTGAGTTAGGTTGTTTTTGAAATCTGTGTTTCAAGCATATAATAAAACATGATATTATTCCTGATTGATTAAAAGTCGCAAATCTAATATAATCTTTAATGGATTCTTTATGGGCAAAAACGAGATCCGGCTCAACAAGTTTCTCGTTCAATTTAATTACCAAAGTGACAAGAGAAAAAGTTGGTATTCCCAAAAGAAAAACTCATCCCCAGACGAAAATCATGAAGCGTATCGTTACTGACGTGTCGACGGCAAACTAAAAAAAAATCAGGACTGCTGAGCAAAAAACAAAACAGACGACTACCCTTCGAGGCAGAATTATTAAAACGATCGGGAAATATCTAGCGTTTCCCCGATCTGCGGTGGTTGAGTTAAAAGCGTCGCGATGAAAAACGGTTGATGTGTAAAATCTACAACGAACGAAGCGTTTAGAATGGGCCGATGCTACGGCTATTAAAAATAATCGCGCTCGCTGTTCGCAAACCTATAGGGTATTGTATCGGTGATTATGCTGAAAGATGAAGCTGAAAATGATTCACGGAAAAATCAAATATCACAACTAAGACATACATTTAAAAAAAAAATGGTTGTATGAATTCTAGTCTGTTTTTGCCGGTCTAATAACAAATTTTTGACAGCATTTCAGTGCATTTCAGATTAAGTGTCGTATTAAAATAGCTTTAAACTAATTATTTCTAACGATTTTGATAGATGTCTTTAGTCACAATTTTAGTAGGTACATTTATACCATTCTGGAAAGTTACAATGGGTCTGATCATCAAGGTTTGTTCACAAGTGATTTTTTCCACTAAAAAACGAGGTTGATTTTGAATGTAGATATCAGAGAATTTCAGATTTCTTATTAAATAATAATTTGTCAAAAATACAATAATCCAAGCTAAATAAATACCCTGTGAATAGTTTTTGTGAAAACGTATTTTCTTGCAGAAATTACAATCAAGTCACAATCATTGTCTCAGATTCAGCTTCTACATAAGAAAGCATACAATAATCAGTTGTCTTAATTTTTTTGTTGGCCAGTAGTACAGTTTATCTTCAAATATTGTATTTCCTGTGAAATTTTCTGATATGTTATAACGGTGTAATTTCCATTATCGGTAACTTTTTTGATAAAGCGTGTTTCCTTATCAACCCGCTATGTTCCAGTTTTGGAAAACTGAGGGCGATTGCCAACTGTAGTTGCCTTTTCGAAAACGTGGAAAAAATGGAGAAATAACGGAGTGCGGAGTTGGAACGAAACAAAAATGGAATGTGCAGAATACCGTATCGTTTATCGAAAACTAATGTTATTCCGAAAGAGAATTGTGTACAAACAAAGTTTGTTACTCTGCCTTTAAATGTTGTATCGCTAATTTTAGGTATAATCAACGGTTTAGACTTTCTGGGATACGTTTCATGTAAAATATTATCTGCAATATATGTACCTTGAAGTTTCTAGTGCCAATTACACAACAATTACAAAATCGTCCCAAATGTCGAATCATCGTTGGATAACATAATTAGCGGATATCAAACAGGTTAGGCAAATAATTTATTTTACGTCGTTGCGCAATTGGATAAAGGGAACGATTTTAAAGCTTTAGTTCAATTGATTTACCGTATAATTTAGCGATTAATTAGTAGGGTATATCGAAAACACGTTTCTTTCGAAATTCAAAATTTCAAGTTGACAAAAAGTTGTCCCCATGGACAACTTATATATATATATATATATATATATACCACACAAAAATTGGCCCAATTGAAAAATATTTAGGTTTACCGCATGAGGCCTAAAGTTAATAATTTTCTTTAAAAAATCGGATTTTTTCATATTTTTTTAAAAAATGAATGACTAAATGATTCTTCTTTTTCAAAGCCCACATGTATGCACACAATCAAATATTTAATAATAAATAAACTTTTATCAACATTACAGCACTTTTTTTAAATTATACGAAAATGGGTAGGCGATATAACGGTTGTATTAGAGTAGTACATATGTTTTTGTATAAATTAAATTCACACCTTACTGTTAGACTTTTTCTATTTAAAAAATAAAAATCACAACCTTTAATTAAAAAAACATGTAATTTTTAAAGAAACTTATAAACTTTAGGCCTCCTGCGGGAGACCTAAATATTTTTCAATTGGGCCAAATTTTTTTGTGGAAAAATCGTTTTTTCAAAACATCCTGTTAGTTAGTAGGTAAATATATTTATAAATAAATTTGAGTTCGTTTGAGTTCGTGAATGATAGCCATCACTCGAGAAAACGTTTAATATTAAGGAATTAAAGTATAGTTTTTAAATTTTGTTCTGTAACAGATTTTTAGTTCATTAAACTTTAGAAGAAATTTAGTTCAAGTTTTTGTTCTCTAAAGCTAACCTGTGTAACCTAATTTCTTAGAAGTCGAGGTTGATAAGTTGATGTTGATAAGAGTATAATGTAAAATAAAAAATGTATTAATGAGTTGTTTTTAAATTATGTTGATAAATTGTGGTCTAAATTCTTTGTAGTTAAAGAAAATAAAAATGATTATAATACTTAATGCAAAGTTTTCATTTCTTTTCGTTTCTTTGACATTGTAGAAGAACCTCATTTATTAAATTATAAGAATGTAATAAAATTGTGGTTCTCATATAAAAAAAAAACAATAAATAAAAAAAAATACATCCTTAATAATGGATGTTAAAAAATGGTTTGATATTTCAGCACCATGTAATCTCATCAAGTGTTAAGCATATAGATCGTGTCTACAAATCTTTACAGTTTTTACAATTTTTCGATAAAATCATAAGATGCAATGATTTTTTGTTGATTCTATAAGCTAAAAGATACACGAACATGACAAAGAATAAAAAAACGCACTGGAACTCTTCGATGTAGAATTTTTTTAACTCAATAGTTTTCATAAACACAGATACGACCTGTATGCTTAAAACGGTAATATTATCATTAGGAATACCGCCGGTACGATCAATTAATGAACAATGACCAGATTACAAATGCAACCCCAACAATTTTAACCATTCATTACCGTAACCGCTGTACAATTAATACCTAATTCCTGTGCGAGTTAAAGCCAGCGCGCAAACTTTTGTCTATTGCTTTAATTAAAATCGACAATATAATCAATTGTATCGTTGCGATTTCTCTCCATTGCAAATTGGGCAAAACCGTAACAACCAACCTACAATATTTACTCGACCACTCTGTTTGTTTAATATCAGTTTCAATATTATTTCGGTGTGTATTTTCCATGCGCTCGGGTACTAATTTATTTTTGGTTATTTTTTTTGTCCGTTATGAGCGTACCTATTCCCAGTTGCAATCAGGGCATTCGCCTATCATCGGTTTCGATTACCATCCGACTATTACTATCTTCTCCTTCGGGTATCTCTCGCCCTTGCAATTACGATGCACCCGTGGGCTCTCTATTAAAATCTACCTCTGTTATGTCGACAGACCTGTTTACTTTAACCCCCGGCTGGAGTACTCCGGCTGCAATGGAGCCCTGCTGCAATTGTGGTGTTCTCATCGGTTGTATTTTGCTAGGAACGGAACCGTCCGACTGTTTTGTTTGCCCTAAACGGAAAAAGGCTGACATCCAGTTTATTTTCAACCACTTGTAAACATTATGTTTAACAGCCAAAGGAGTCGTTTTTGTATCGACAAAATTATTACTTACTTCAACTTTGGTGTATAATAGGTACACTGACCGGAGCGATTAAAGTAATTTTGCCAAACTTGAATGTTTAATAACTTTTGTAATCTTTAACTAATTTACATTATTTTTTCGTGATGCTTTTGGTGTATTTTGAAGACACATATTATATTTTAATAAGTGACCACCACTTGTTGAAATTACAGCACGTAGTGGCATC
Organism: Aphodius sticticus; assembly: GCA_963966075.1. NCBI lineage: Eukaryota > Metazoa > Arthropoda > Insecta > Coleoptera > Scarabaeidae > Aphodius > Aphodius sticticus. Next base: position 17,978,205 of record OZ014513.1, on the reverse strand, counting down.
AAATGGATACCTGTCTCGCAAAACAAACTTTTACCAGTGTTTCTGGTTGTAAACCAACGCAAAATTTCACATGAAACTGTGTATGTTCTACAAAAATTCAGATATTGGGCCTAATTAAAAATCAAAATGACTGAGTGTCTCAAACTTAGTCCAAAAACATCATTTTGGTTCTCCCAGTATAATCAACTGTAACATTCCTTTTTCAAGTTTTCAAGGTATTTGACAATCTTTATGAATTTCTTTACAATTTCTGGAAAAATTATGGAAATCGGTCAAAGGTATCGCAATTCAGCATTATTGGTATAGCGTTCCTTTAATTTTGTCGGTCAGTGTGCTATCACGTAACAATTTTGAAAGGTAAAAACGTATTTTATGACACCGCTTGACAACTTTAAAAAAATACCCAATAAAATTATCTAAGTAGGCTGAAATTTGACAGAGACCACTAGGGATGGGCATTCTTGGTCATTTCAGTGAGCCGGTTCAGTCGAACCGGCTTACTAAAATGACCCGTTCAAACGGACCCGTTCAAAATGAACGACTTTCCTATGGATCGACCGAGCGACCGAACCGTTCAAAATGAACGTATTTCATATAGGTTACAGACGGATCTAGTGAACGAACCGTTCAAAAAGAACGAGACACACGACGCGCGCATTGCTGGTATCTTCGTTCAGCCATCGCAGCGGCCCTATGTGGCAGGGGGGTCATTTTTACGAATATACCGACGCGCGACGGCCTAACTCCTGCGAATATTGTTTTTCTTTGTCAGAACTGGAATTTTCTGATTCATCTTAGTTTTTCTTGTAATTTATGCTGATAGAAATTACCTCCATTCAGTAACAAAACAAAATAGATCCTATAAAAATGCTACTAAGGCTAATAAGTCAATGGTATTTGCATATATTTATATATATATATATATATATATATATATATATATATATATATATATAATTTAAATTAATTAAATCTAATTTTGATCTTTTAGCGATTTTCGAAAGCTGATTTTACGGAATTTATACAATACTCTTTAATACGTTCTGTATGGTTAACAAAACAAATCGTTCAATTTTACCGCAAAAATCTCATATCTTTCATTCTGCTTTTTAAGCTTTTTTGTATTTTTCCTTATATATTCTCAAACTTTCATTTTGTTTAATAAATTATATTTATTAAAATTAATGGTCTTCATTATCAACTCCCGATTCAATATAATATCCCAAAAATATTTAATACAAATACAGTGCAAACATACGGATCTCAACAATTTTAAAACGCAAAGGAAATATTCGGGCAGATTCATAATATGTTGACGAATCTTTATGCATCAATCAAACCAGAAATAAGCGAACAAAAATATTTTATATATGTATAATGTATATACATATTATGTACTTTACGCGGCACTGGAAACGAATGAACACGTGCATCAAAGACGCACGCCGCGCCGCGCCGGTCATCGGAAAAAGCTGGACTGTGTCTGCCTTGAGCCGTCTATGCCTTGAGCAGAAATGAGCCGAGAACGTAAACGTCGTAAACGAACGAACTACTGAACCGGATCTCCTGCTGAACGAGTCAGTTGAACCGGATCGAACGGTTCAGACATTTGACCCGTTCATTTTGAACGGTTCGTTCGCGAACGACTCATCCCTACTGACCACAAAGTATTCTATCATGTCTCATAATGTTTTTGGAGAGTATCGAACTCATTTTAAAAACATTTGAAGCATTTTATTATGGAGACTTGGTTACCAGATTCATAATCTGCGAAAAAAGAACTATTGAAATGAATATGTCATACATTACTAAACTAACTAAAAAAACTCACTGAGATGACTAAATCAATGTTGAAGTATGACGTCATCAACATATTTTGATGGCAACCCCTATTGCTATTATTGATTTTGGCAGATCTTAATCGTAGTATTAAAAATGTATGTCCTAACAATACTTGAACAAAAGGAAATTAAAAATTAAGATAATAATGATAACTCTAAAAAAATACTGAGTTTAGACAATTTTTGAGAATTTATATCAGCTAAACCGATGCCCTAGAAACATCGACAGGTTATCATAATAAATCCATTAGATACTTTGAAATAAAATCCAGAAAATGTGTGAAAGGTGTCCCTGAAATACTGAGGAAATTTAAAACATTTGTTTTCTAAAACAACAGTTTCATGTCGATTTATTTGCTTCTTTTTCATTTATTAATTTTGTGTTTATTATTTTTTAATTATTATTATTTATTGACGTGTTATTATTGTAATGGGTATTGTTCGTTTTCTTCCATCATTTTCGCAGTGTTTAACACAAAATTTCTTCTTTTTTAAATTGAAAAAAACAAAACTTATATGATACTTTTTGCTCAAAGGGACATTTACGTCCTAAAAACACAGGGGGAAAATAGTGGGACACCTTCAGGCTGTATTGAAGTTTCTAGGATATTTATTTTAGTCGTTATAACACAATCACGTTTTTACACATTAACCTCACTTTTCTCAAAACTTAGCTATTAAAAAGTAGGTGACGTCGTAATAAAAAACAAATGAACTTAGAATAAAAAATGTATATTTTGATATTTCAAAATTGACGTGTTTGAGGATTAGACACAGTGACTTATTTGGTGCAAAACTTTTATATTCAGATGTCACGATTGTTTACTAGCGGAATCAAGTGCAATTATAAATTCTCTCATTCCTCTAATTTTGCGATATTTACAACATACGCGACCAAAATTTAACAAGCTTGCCTGAGTATTACATATTCTGCTGTGAGATGCAAATCTAAATTAGCAATTCCAACGAGGGAGATGTTCTTTCTCTGTCCATATGGTTTCCAAAAAGTCTAATTGTAACGGAATGTAGCTAAACTTATAACAATTAAACTGTCTATACGTTATAGTTATTGTATCGATTTATCAAATTCTTTCAGAATAATTGGTTAACTTGTAAACCTGTAAATATCATGCATCAATGGCTTTATTTTTCACCGCTGAAATACTGACACGAGGCAAAGGACTGGACGATAGCTAGCGGTATGTTTATCAGTGGACATGAGGTATGGGCAAACAGAGTACCCGAACGTGTCCAATTTGCATATCAAAGTTTTTAGTGAGCATATTTCAATTTTGAGCGAGAGCTCTTAATGGATTGCAAATGGCCAGTAATTTATACCTTCGGATGGACGAAGCGTTGACGCATACCTACGCCCGGCGGCGAAATAAAACCGACCGGCCGCGCCGGGCGCCAGAGCGGGAAATTTGAATTTCAAATCGAGCCGCTAATAAGAAAACACGCACTGTTAATTCATCCCTTATTAGCACCGCCGGCTGCGATCGATTCGCAGACCGGCATTGTTCTTTTGTTACGGTGGTGTTCTGTTTCGGCTTCGGAACGTTTAGTGAGAGCGCACAGTCCTGATGAAACTTTTCATTCTGGAGGGCCCCAAAGGCGGCTGGCTTATCCCACGGCGAACTATTAATCTTCGTAGGCGAGGAGCTTGTTTATTATTTTTAAGGGTTCCCTTTTCAAATTTTTCACCGTCCATTTGTCTTCACGCTTCCCAAGTGGGGCCCCGTCTGGGCCTCTTCCAAATTAAAATGGACGATACTGAGACTCTAACTATTATTTATTTGTGCAGCTTCCGCGAGGAGTGGTTTAGCTTCTCTAATACCACCTACCGTACTTTACGTGTCCATTTTGTGGTAAGAGAGAAATTGGACATTTTGAAATATTAGCATTACCATTACCAGAGATTACCTATACGGAGCATGATCAAGTGATGTCGGAGTTTAATGCAACTCCTCAAATAACCCAGTAAAATTTGTCAAATAAACCTATTCACTTCGGAAAAATTCAAACCTACCGGAATTTTTCATACACCTTTGGTTGGACATTACAAATAACAAATGGTTCTTACGTATAAACTCGACAGTGACATAGAAACTAGTTAAGAAGCGATTGATAGTTAATCCAGGATGAGGATAATTTGTGGAAAAAATATCACCGCCCGATTTGAACCAGGGGGCAGTGTAAATTTATAGGCGCATTTGTCACTTCAGTGGTAGATGCCAAAATTCGAACATAACAGACACGTCGTGACATATATTGGGGGCAGATGAGAATTTGGTACAAGGAATCGCTAATTATTGATTGCTATAACAACTTTTAAGTACAAATAAATTCAAGGGTATAAACTCGAAAGTAATATATATAGGGTATCCAACCTTTTTCCTCGCAAAACTTATTCCAGATAGTAAATGTCACACTGTGCAAAAAGGTGCATATGGGCTTATTTGTTTTTTTTTTAATTTCTTAAAAAGTTATTTCCTTGTAGGAAAAGAAAGCAAAAAAAGAACTTGAAAGAACAATTAGGTTCAAATGAGAAGATTTACTCAGAATGACATTTGCTTTCTAAAAAGAATTTTTGCGGGAAAAACGTGGGACACCCGGTAGAAACTAGTTATGAAGTGATTGATAATTAATACAGGATGATGATAATTTATGGAAAAGAATAACACATAAAAGTAAAACAAATAACTTGCATAGAACACCCATCAATATTGGTGAAGCCTTTACCCAGCACAAATATAGGTAAGCTGGAAATGCATTGAAAGTCAACAGGGACTTTTTGAACGTTATTTCCAATGCCCAACCAAAGGTGTAAAACGACTAACTTCAAAAACATTTGACAACACAGATAAATTATTTGTGGTGATGTTTTCTGTCGTTTGATTGTTGTAGGGATACAATATTATAGAAAATAATTAAAGAAACAACTTTAAAATGCAAACATTCCAACAGTCAACAGCGTTTTCGAAAGAAAAAACATTCTATTTTATTTTGAAAATTTTTCTCTTACAATTGGACGACAACAAATTAAAAAATCAACGGGGACATTGTTAACATCAATCGTCAGGAATTTGTCAAGATCATAAAGCAACAAGGTGATAATTTTGAAATTTAAAATCGAGAAACGCGTCAAAATTGGAAGGCGCTATACACCAATTTATTATTATTAATAATAATAAGTTATAAATTGGTGTATGTATTATTGGAGTTGTTTTCTTATTTAGACATATTTAGTAAATATGACTTTTCAAAACAAAACAAAACAACAACGATCACTACAACAACCACCAGCACAAAGCAGATAGACACAGCAATTTTTCCAAATGCGACTGATTAAGAGCTTTATGACCTGATAAGCAAACTTAAAAACAGCACATCGCCAGGTTTTAACAAAATAACGACAGGAATAATCAAAGACAACAGAACGACGCTAGCACCGATGTTAGTTAAACTAATAAATTCAGTACTAGAGGAAGGTGTATACCCAGTTTACCTGAAAACAACGATAATCAACCCTATTTATAAATCAGGAAACAAGACCAAGCCAGAGAATTACCGTCCTATAGCATTGTTATCCACACTGAACAAAATACTAGAAAAGGCAAAACAAGTAAGAATAACAAAACATCTAGAAGAAAATAACATAATATCCGAACACCAATGTGCATATCAAAGGCACTCAGGAACAACATCTGCAGCGTGCGATCTGGTAAACGAAATAAAAACAAATCTTGATAGAGAAGACATGGTAATTGGACTCTTCGTGGATCTTAAAAAAGCTTTCGATACGATCTCACAAGAGAAACTGATTGAAAAGCTAGATGCGATAGGAATAGCAGGAAAAAATCTAAATATAATAAAAACATATGTATCTCAACGGAAGCAAACGACGCACGTTGGTGACACACAACAAGAAAACAGCCTGTATGGAATTCCTCAATGCGGAAACATACCCCCGACCATATTCATAATATATACAAATTACATGGCAGAACTAAACTTAAATGGAAATCTATACGTATATGCAGACGACACTTCCCTCTTTTACTCAGCAAAAACACCGCAACAGATGCAAAAACTAATAAATGAAGACATGAAGAAGTTAGAAGAATGGTTCTTCAACAATTTGCTAACCGTCAACGAACAGAAAACAGAGTTGTTGCGTTTGGAAACAAACCAGCAAAGGAGTGCAAATTAAGATCAACGGAGAACAACAAATTAAAAAAAAAGTCAAAGAAATAAAATACCTAGGACTCGTAATTCATGAAAGCCTCCAGTGGATATCACACGTGAACAAACTAATTAAAACAAATTATTCACGTGTGATTGACGAAATACGAAAGATCCACAGCTACCTACCAGCCGACGGAAAAAGAACTACACAACCAAGAAAAATATGCAGAAAATACAGACACAGCAGAATAAAGTTCTAAAAACACTATACTCAATGGGCAGACCCAGACCAACTAGAGACCTATATCGAGCAACTAAAGCACTCAACATATCTAGATTATTTACATTAAATAACTTGACACTCTTACATAAAATGAAACACATAGAGCTCAAAACTAACATCAAACTTGAAATAGCAGCGAGCACCACAACTACCCAACCAGCAGCAGTAAGCACATAAGAACTCAGAGATATAAGAAGGTGAGACTGACACAGACACTGATGACGACAAAGATACAACAAACTACCAGACCACATAAAAATACTGCCAACACGTGTCTTTAAGATAAAGGTGAAGAATTTACTAAAACAAGAAGAATAATATAGCTAAACAACTGAAAAACCAACACACTCAATACCAACAGCCCGAGGACGGATTTTTTCCCGGCCAGAGGTGAAGCCCGAGGGAGAAACATCACTGAGATGCAGCCGTGCGTGACGGGATAGAATAAACATATTTTGTTTCTATATATTTCCTTACACAATATACATATAATGCATTTCAATAAATTGAATTTAACTACAAAAAAATATCAATTTTCTTCGCTTACTGTAATATTGCATTATGGTATACGAATAAATTTGTAAAATAAACCCATTGACATAATACATTGTGTAGGTATATTCGTATATCCCCACTGAATTCTGTGCGACATCGATTTGTTTACGTACTTCACAAATTATATTATTCATCGATATGCATACATCTGATCATCCCGAGAATACTGCTGGGACTTCAGCAATAGCCTCAGATACGAACCGGGAGTAAATCACAACAAATAACCGCTCTAAAATAATCTCGAGCCAGTAACCGAAATATATGGCGTCATTTATAAGACGTCTAGTGCGCTTTCCACGGCCGCGATATATAAAAAGCGACGCCCGGAGACGCGTACGGCGCGCGGCTTGGCGGTCTACAGAGGGGACGCGAGAAGGGTAATAAATGGGCATAATTTCTGTGCGGAATGAATTCATGCATGCTAAACTTCGGTCCTTGCACCGCCAGAGGGCTGCTTCGGAGATTGTTATCGCGCCTGTACAAATGTCCAAACATTTCGCGTCGCTAGGAGGCGCTGCTCTTGCGAACGAGAAGACGAGGATGCCCCCGGCGGCCCCAGGCCTAGTTTGATTAAGAGACCCAAGGGCATGGGGCGCCCTACCCTTCTTCGTTACGAGGGTAACACGTCTGCGAAAAAAGGCTACTTCGAGCCTCCATTCCAACGTTATCCTGCGGTGATTTTGGATCTACACGCAGCGCAGCCTGGCAGGACTGATCGACGGTTTATATATTGCGGTTGTCACCCTTCAACCGGGAAACAAGAGGAAACACTACTGTGCTATGGTAACATATTGGTTAACATCACCATGAGATTTATTAATGATATAAAGTATAAAATAATAGAGAAACAAAACCTTGCAAAAAAGACACACAAACGTGGTTTTTGTTAAATAATGATAAAATAAGTATTAATGGTTTTTTTACCTACTAAAGCCGTGTATTTAAAAGAATGTATGACTTGGTTGTACAATCTTAAATAAGCTGAATTTACAACGTCTCAGCAATTCCATTTAACAGTACCATCACCATCACCTTGTATAATATATATATATATATATATATATATATATATATATATATATATATATATATATATATATATATATAAGGAGAAAGGTAATTTGTCGTTTCTCCTCGTTTACCTCACCGTCGATTAACCAGCTTTCCACCTATATATATATATATATATATATATATATTTTGTATAGACTTGTATAGATATCTTAAGGTCAAAAAATCTGGTGGAATTTTGTATCAAATTCAAATTTTGATGAGTTAAACAATATTTCATAATATCAGCTTGTAGTGAACAAACTAACTATTTTAAAAAAACATGGTAATAGATTGAAAGTAGGTAGTAGTTATATTATTGATGGAGACTTTTAAATGTGTCGAAGGATTAGAACATTAATAAATAAAATAAAAAATTTGTACCACAAAACTTTTCGACATTATTTTTTTAAAACTTTTTAGACACATTTGAGTGGCCACCATATGATGTCCTGCATTCGTCTTCGGCTAATATGGCTACCCTTGTGTAAAATCCATTACAAACCGGAAATGGAATAAGAATGTTCATAAAACCTAATATAATCGTCGTATGTTTTTCAAAATAACCAAATTAAACATTGGGATGTCCAACACAAAACTAAACATCTACTTGAATCAACAATTAAATTACATAAAACGCCTTCACTTAAAATAATGAAAGTGGCGAGTTCTGAAAGAAAGTTGCTGAAACGCGCAAAAATTCAAGTAATCAAGTCATTTTATTATAGTCGCGCCATCAAAACAACAGTCCCTGACGTAGCTAAGGGGGGGGGGCCGCTCCGGGTGCCACCCGTTTTGGGGTAACACCCGACCGTGGAAAAAGAAACTTACACAAACCATCCCGATCTTTTTCAACTATAAATCACTTGGGCTTGAAGCCACTTTAACCAAGTTATCCATAGTAAATGATTTTATTTATCAATTGTGATAATTTATAAATGCTTGTAAGCTATGAAATATTTATTTCATAGCATACAAGCATTTATTTAGTCAAGTAATTATTTAATTACTACAGTTTTGCGAATTTTTATAGGTGGCAGTACTGATGTGTACATATGGTTATTATTTATTTATAATTTATTTTTTTGTTTATCACAAACCCATTTTTTGTTGGATGTATAGATCATTCAATTAATTTATGTGACCAACACTCATTTGCACAAAATGTATGTTGTGTAACATTTTTCGGATCAATAGAGACAATATTTAATTTTTTTTCCAAGCCGCTAGTAGAAAAAGCTAGCCGCTTGGAAGTGCTTTTTAAACACAGCAAAGCATCTGTTAAACGACTTAATAACGCGTTGGAGTGCTCATTATGCTGCAGTAAATGTGTTTGCTGAAAATTTTGATGGGATTGTGGCTGCAATTTAGAAATTGTGTTATAAACGTTTTTCTGTAGCAACTGATAGATTTATGTTTGCTATTCGAACGGATATCATCGCCATTTAGGGGTTATTTTCGGGGGAGTAAAACTCCGAGCGTCGAATGGCTACTAGATCTTTTAATTACCTACAATTTGAGGTATGATAGAAACTTATGCAACAATTTTTGTAAAAGTTATAAACATTTCTCTGTAGCAACTGATAGATTTATGTTTGCTATTCGAACGGATATCATCGCCATTTAGGGGTTATTTTCGGGGGGGCAAAACTACGAGCGTCGAAGAGCTACTAGGTCTTTTAATTACCTACAATTTGAGGTATGATAGAAATTTATGCAACAATATTTGTAAAAGTTATAAACATTTCTCTGTAGCAACTGATAGATTTATGTTTGCTATTCGAACGGATATCATCGCCATTTAGGGGTTATTTTCGGGGGGGGGGGGGCAAAACTACGAGCGTCGAAGGGCTACTAGGTCTTTTAATTACCTACAATTTGAGGTATGATAGAAATTTATGCAACAATTTTTGTAAAAGTTATAAACATTTCTCTGTAGCAACTGATAGATTTATGTTTGCTATTCGAACGGATATCATCGCCATTTAGGGGTGATTTTCGCGGGGGCAAAACTCCGAGCGTCGAAGGGTTACTAGGTCTTTTAATTACCTACAATTTGAGGTATGATAGAAATTTATGCAACAATTTTTGTAAAAGTTATAAACATTTCTCTGTAGCAACTGATAGATTTATGTTTGCTATTCGAACGGATATCATCGCCATTTAGGGGTGATTTTCGCGGGGGCAAAACTCCGAGCGTCGAAGGGCTACTAGGTCTTTTAATTACCTACAATTTGAGGTATGATAGAAATTTATGCAACAATATTTGTAAAAGTTATAAACATTTTTCTGTAGCAACTGATAGATTTATGTTTGCTATTCAAACGGATATCATCGCCATTTAGCGGTTATTTTCGGGGGGGCAAAACTCCGAGCGTCGAAGGGCTACTGGGTGTTTTAATTACCTACAATTTGAGGTATGATAGAAATTTATGCAACAATATTTGTAAAAGTTATAAACATTTTTCTGTAGCAACTGATAGATTTATGCTTGCTATTCGAACGGATATCATCGCCATTTAGGGGTTATTTTCGGGGGGGCAGAACTCCGAGCGTCGAAGGGCTACTGGGTGTTTTAATTACCTACAATTTGAGGTATGATAGAAATTTATGCAACAATTTTTGTAAAAGTTATAAACATTTTTCTGTAGCAACTGATAGATTTATGTTTGCTATTCGAACGCATATCATCGCCATTTAGGGGTTATTTTCGGGGGGGGGGGGGCAAAACTCCGAGCGCCGAAGGGCTACTAGGTCTTTTAGTTACCTCCAATTTGAGGTATGATAGAAATTTATGCAACAATTTTATCATCAATTCATCAACAACAAAAATTAGACATCAGAGGTGCTGCACAGAACCTTATGCCTGCTGTGTGTGATTTCATATTTCTTTGCTATCTTTTCTTTTGGAATGATGTACTAAGCGAAATAAATTGTGCTCAGATTGCATTGCAAAGTAAAGGCGTGAGTGTTGAACACCGCTATAAAAATAGCAAGAAAAACGGAGTTATATTGTATCTTGCTGTAAACAAATCGGAGGACTACGACAAAAATTTATTTCAGGGGTATTCTTATAGGAAATTGAATGTACTTTATTTTTGTATAGGATGGTCTACCTCGAAGAGTGCATAGTTTCATCACTTTTTCGCAAAAAAACAAAAAAAAAGGTGGAAAATTTTTAGCTTTTTTGCGATTTTCGTTGTGAAGCCACATCCGTGGGAAGTAGCAAAGTTGAAATTCGGATTCAACACCCCAAAAAATATATAGAATGAGAGAAAAAAACTTCTGTATTTTTTTCCTGGGACAGGCACCCTCGGAAACGATTTGACTGGACTACAGTATAAATTTTAGTTAAACGTCATTAAATAGTGGCCGAGAATTCAGTTTCCATTGACTTCTTTCACGTTCATCTACCATCTGCGTTAGTTGGCAACATAACCCTTTATTGGTATGTAGGCAAACGATGCCCTCTCAGAACGCGTCTGTTCCGCTTCATATCCTTCCAATAAAAGTCACACGCTGGGGAACATTCCCGTTCCCGTTCCGATTAAGTGCGGGCGCCGTCTATCTTTAATATCCCATCTTGACGGCATCCTAGCCCTCTCAGATCCGGACCTCGCCGCCTCGGAAACGGCACCGATACGACTCCGAGCGTCGATTCTCCTCGGAGCACGCTTCACCATCTATACTCCATCTGAACGACGACGCTTCCCACTCTTCCCAGGTCCTGGATCCACATTACCACCGATCAAATGGCACTCGGAGGTTCGATTATCCGTTCATGTGTTCAATTCGCACAATAAATTACCGCACGATACATTTGCCAGACGACCTAAAACGCACCGGACTCGGAATTATTAGATCGGAACCGTCGAGACCGACATCGGTAATCCCATCTCCGGAACGGGAGATCCCCGACCCGCCACGGGCCGCGCAGCCACGGGTCGTGGCCCTCGACGGCTTTTAACGGCCAGCTTAACCCAGTTCGGTATGTGTGTATTCCGGCGGCCTTATTGGTCGGAATGATTGAGCGGCAATTGTTCGTACGATCGGATTTACGACCTCCTAGATCTGGCGTGAAGTGTTGTTCCTGCTATACGTACGCACTCGAAAGCGGTGTTTATCGCATTTGCTCTATTATTCGGTCAATTGATGGTATAGCTAATGGTTGTGTAGAGAATCATCATTATTTGCGTATTTTTCTAACATCAGAAGTGGGATTTACCATCCCAGGATCTAATTGGTACAGCTAAAAAGTGGGAACCTTCGAGAGAATATTGATAGAACTGGTTTATGTGGTGCTCTCAGTCTTAGAACACATAGTCTGAGAAGACGTTAAATAGCTTTAAACGTCACTATGCCTTTGATTTTCACATTGCTCTAGCTGATTGACATTCTCAAGCTAAGAGAAATTGTGAGACCAGAAGCTAGTCGACTGACCATAAGAGTACTACTGTGCGTATGAGAGTGCCCAGGAAAAGTAAAAGGCAAAGATTAGTAACTGGACACTGCCATCTACGAAAATACTTTGGATATCGTGGCATTGTAGGAAGTTATGAGGAAAACGAACAGCCAGAACGACATATTGATTGTGTCTGCGACCAGTCTTATTATAATCGTCAACTGGTAAATTTTGTTCCAAAAGGCATGATTATGTTATTTCAAAAATTGTTTTTTGATCTGGATATCATGTCTCAATGTCTCATCATGCCACAATTTTAATACAAACTATAATGTCAAAAAATATAGTTTGACAGTACATAATACTTCACAAAGTTGTCACTTGTTTCCTTCTTCATAGCTTTGGAGTTCAAATTTCGACACACAATATACAGGGTGAGTTATTAGTATCCCGGCGGTCGATAGTTAAGAAATCGTTTGAGATAGAAAAAATATTTTATATAGAAGTTGTTTGACTCATTAGTTTCTATAACGTTAAAATATTTTCATTTATACAGGGTGTTGCATTTAGGTGTGACGGAAGTACGTAATTTTTTTTAAATGGAACGACCTGTATATTTTATTATATTATGCATACTACTAAATTTGTTTATCGAACCGTGTATGTTGCTAAGTCACAGCTTTAATAATTCCAGAGATATTCAACTGTTTTTCCAAAATATGCCCGTTGCAGGATCCTTTTAAAAGCTATGTGAAAACGACATTTTTGCCGATCTTGCCTTTAAACTATGTGAGACAATAGTCCAAGCCAGTGGGTAGATGATAGTGCTCAAAGATATTAGATACACTATACAGGCTGTTCATAGAACTTAGTAAATTTTGATGTTTTTCAAATGGCTTTTTCTTGAGTTTTTTAAATGGAATACCCTGTATAATATGTGTTGGCTGCAATAACCCGTTATTTCGCTCCAATTTACATCTAGTATGTTATACACCAAATGTTAATATTTTTTGTGATATTTGCAATTTAACGAAAATTTAACCAGCTTGATCCTTGTACAAAGTATTACCGTTATCAACATATTAACAATTTTATATGAAATTTTGTAAGTATATTTTGCCGTCTATCGTATGGCAACCGAACACGCGAGTTAAAAATTTCAAATTACTGCTAAAGTAAACCCTAAACCCTAAACTATCGTGAAAATTTGTTGACTTCGGAGTATTGAAAATAAGATTTTCTTTGATGTAATTTATGTGCTCACACACAAAAACCAAATATGCAACAAAAACAAACATAGGCATCTTTAGATTCAGATTTTCATTCATAGCAAAAAATATCTATTATAAAACACTTCCACATAACCCACTTTAAATTCAGTTTATCAATATTACTCATACTATCATTCATACTATCCCAATTTTCATTCTCGTCAGAAAAATAACCTATTTTAAACCAATTAACAATAGTCAGTAGATATTGTTGGTTGTTTTTTGTACTGAATACAAATCCGTTCTCAAACGTAGCTCATCAAGACAGGTTTTAGCGTTTCTGCTTGTTTTTGTGTATGAGCGCACATACTATTACAATGAAACGTCCCAGCACAATTGTCACACAAGTGAACAATTTTTCAGGATAGTTCCCCTAAAATTACACTGTTTCTTGTTTACTTCGGAGCCCAACTGAAGTTACTAGATCTTCAGGTTCGCTCGCTGTACGTTTGAAAAAATTGCAATACATACTTATAAAATTGTGTAATAGCTTGATAACCGTAATACTTTTTATATGAATAAATCTAGTTAAATAGGTTCTAAATGGCTTCTTCTATAACCTTTTAAATATTTCACATCATGCTACCAAGCACACTGTATACAGAGCAATATTAAGATACTAAATAGCATACTACTCTTTAAATTCCAAATATCACAAAACTAGTAAAAATAGATATACGATGTAGTGAATATAAATTACAAAGAACTTAAGGGACATTTCATTAGCAAATAATATACAGGATGTTCCATTTAAAAAAAACTTCGTACTCGCGTAGCACAAAAATTCACATAGTATCAGTTCAGAACGGAATTGCTTATCTTGCGGCTGTGTTCCTTAAAGAGGTCGATCGGTCCCTTTGATGGTGAACGTACTGTTTAACAATAAGACGAGGAATCCATTACTGGGGCGATATTGCGGCAGCCGACGCCAGAAACTGCCCAGAATTAAATTTTAATATTTTTGCTTCGGAAGTGCACAAGAATCCCAGTTATTTAATCCGCTGAGGCAAATCGCCTTTGCGTCTTAGGATGCGCGGCCCTCACAAAGGGCATTTAAATTTTCAAATTGGTCGGCCGGCTCAACCCCTCTGTGTCCACCCTTTCGCTCGGCGCTGTTCGACCGTTGGGGTGAGCAGTTTGCGGGGTTTATTGACTCCGTAAGCGTCTCGGCCAAATTTCTGATGATATTATTTTACTTGCAAATTCGTCGGTTGTCGTCTCAGCGAGAAACGTCTGAGTGCCGTTGCCGAATACATCTTTTGAGGATTTTAAATGTGTTCGTCTCAAAGGGAAACCTCCGAGAGGGTAGAATTTTGTTTATGTTTGGGAATTCTTGCATAATTGATAGCGAAATGAGAATCGTTAAGGAGCAATAAAAATTATAACTCTATAAGTTTAAAGTTAAGCCAATTAAGAACTCCTAACAGACATAATAAAAGGCTGTTCAAAGTCTGATGTGTTTTTATTTAGATATTTTGCAAATCCGGATTTCGGGTTACCCCGTCTTCAGTGCAATCGTCTAATTGTACAATATGTCATAAAAATTCTTCATACATCATAATAATTTACAATGATTGTAGAGTCAAATGTTGCTCGGATTCACGATCTGTATGTGGTTCCTGTTCCGTCTTATACTATCTTATTTGTTATTCTTGCAGCACACGTCGCGTGTGAACATATTTGTGAATAAATTTTGAAGCAGTTAGCGACCTTCAGTTGATCCCCGCTTTTAGCTATTGTTCTGTGTCAGGTTAATTAATAAAATTCCTGCTGCACACGTCGGGTGTGAACAGAGTTGTAATAAAATATAAATGTATGTCACAACAAATCTCAGTTGATAGGAATTAAATCAGCATGTCATCTCGGTGAACGCCATTTTGTACTAGTAGCGTCTATTGCTGTGCACGTCGGGTGCAAGCAGAGTCGTATAGAGTAAATTGGGTTCCAGGTGGTTGAAATTGTTGGCGAATTACGTTTCCATACAAGAAATATATGCCGAAGCGTCTGATGTAGGCAGTGACTGTCAACTGAGCCAGTTGACAGTCACTGCTTACATCAGACGCTTCGGCATATATTTCTATATTACAAATATTGAAACTGGATGCGGTTTGAGTTTTCTAGTTGATGATATATGTAGTACTTTCACAATCGACATAATATCACATAAAACACTGCGGATTTAAGCCGCGCTATCTAGTTTTAGATACCTGAACTGTCGCCATTGAAAACATTTTTTCCAACTCTCTAGAATGCACCAGAATGCAATTCTAGAGAAGTTCGGAAAAAAATAACCTGTGCTCTTATAGTTAACATTTAATGTACTTTTATAACGTATTACAGCAGACAATAATCAGATGCCACTGTCATCGGAAAGCTTTTCTATATTTGAAGTGCACAATTTTCTAGCACTAAAATTTGCATAAATATTGAAATGCTTTTCGATGTCAGCAGCATAAAGACGTACTGAATCGAATGGTAGCGAGCACTTCACGATTGGCGCAATAATTATAGCGTGGGTTTAAGGGCTAATGTGGAACAAAGTTCATTCGTAATTCGTTGCTTTTCCGAAGTTCTAAATTTCGTTGCCAAATTTAAATGGATATTTAGGATCAAAGCGTACACCGAAGGATTACCCTGAGTACCTACTGTCTAAAAGCATTGAGTAAAGAGTTTGCCAACAGCTGTTAACAGCATTGTGGAATTTTGATGATATTGAACTTCAGCAACGCTACTCGTAACTTACCATCGTAAGGACGAAGAAAAAAGACATTGAAAAGAAGTTTCACAATTGATAAACTTGAAAACAGGGATAATAAAAGCGAAAAAAAGGCAAACATTACAAATAGCACAGAAAGGATAATTGGGTAACCCTTTTCGTTATTTTTGTCGTCTTCGTCCTGTTCTGTGCCCAAAGCACCCGAAACTCCGAACTACGTTCTATGTATGCATAGAACGTTACTCCGTTACTACTGCATAGCGTTACTCCGCACTATAATGTATTACATGGGTGTAGGTAGGCATAGAACTGGCACAACTGCCTCCTCGAGGCATAATAAACCTAACATAACACATAGTCACCAGTTGACAGTCACTGGTTACATCAGACGCTTCGGCATATATTTCTATATTACAAATATTGAAACTGGATGCGGTTTGAGTTTTCTAGTTGATGATATATGTAGTACTTTCACAATCGACATAATATCACATAGAAACACTTTAGTAAATGTGGATTTAAGCCGCGCTATCTAGTTTTAGATACCTGAACTGTCGCCATTGAAAACATTTTTGCCAACTCTCTAGAATGCACCAGAATGCAATTCTAGAGAAGTTCGGAAAAAAATAACCTGTGCTCTTATAGTTAACATTTAATGTACGTATTACAGCAGACAATAATCAGATGCCACTGTCATCGGAAAGCTTTTCTATATTTGAAGTCCACAATTTTTTAGCACTAAAATTTGCATAAATATGGAAATCCTTTCCGATGTCAGTAGCATAAAGACGTACTGAATCGAATGGTAGCGAGCACTTCATGATTGGCGCAATAATTATAGCGTGGGTTACTTTGGCGTTTTGGGGTTAGGAGACGGGAGCCTTAATCAATACTCATGAACTTTTACTTTAACCAAACGGGGAGAAAATAAAGAAATCAAGAGAAAATAACAACACAATTAAATGGAATTAAATTAAATGTTCAAACTGTTACATTAAAAGAAATGTGTATATTCTTAATTTGAAGTTCAGTAGTTTTGCTTAATTGCTCATAAATCAAAAATATTGCATTTTCAAAAACACTTATTTCTATAAAATGTTCTTAGAATTAAAATTTATAGGCTGTTCTATTAGAAAATGGAATAGTTTGCAAATTTCCACAATAATTAAATTAAAACTGTATTTAAACGATAGGTTGTTTAAGCCCAAAAAACTTTTATTCGAAATTTTTTTCCAGTTTGTTTGCGGTTGGAGAATTATTTAGGTGTTCCGGTAGTTTGAGTATTTTCCGTTAATAGCTACTAATTAAAAAATAATACATTTTATAAAAAAAATTATTCGTATAAAAAATTCTTAGAGTTAATCTTAGAATTAAAAAATTTAATAATATAGGGTGTATAGGGTGTTCTATTTAAAAAAAGGAAATGTTACCAAATTTCTATAATAAAATGAGCACCCTGTAGATTGAAAATATATTTAAAAGATAACTTGTTTAAAGCCAAAAAACTTTTGTTGGAATAATTTTTGGACATTTCTTACGGTTGGATAATTATCTAGGTGTTCCGGTAAGTTTGGCTAACTCTGTATAAACAACTTTGATGTTATGTTATGTTATGTAGCGGTATGTGTTATGTTAGGTTTATTATGCTTCGAGGAGGCAGTTGTGCCAGTCTATGCCTACCTACACCCATGTAATACATTATAGTGCGGAGTAACGCTATGCAGTAGTAACGGAGTAACGTTCTATGCATACATAGAATGTTGTTCGGAGTTTCGGGTGCTTTGGGCACAGAACAGGACGAAGACGACAAAAATAACCAAAAGGGTTACCCAATTATCCTTTCTGTGCTATTTGTAATGTTTGTCTTTTTTCGCTTTTATTATCCCTGTTTTCAAGTTTATCAATTGTGAAACTTCTTTTCAAAGTCTTTTTTCTTCGTCCTTACGATGGTAAGTTACGAGTAGCGTAGCTGAAGTTCAATATCATCAAAATTCCACAATGCTGTTAACAGCTGTTGGCAAACTCGTTACTCAATGCTTTTAGACAGTAGGTACTCAGGGTAATCCTTCGGCGTACGCTTTGATCCTAAATATCCATTTAAATTTGGCAACGAAATTTAGAACTTCGGAAAAGCAACGAATTACGAATGAACTTTGTTCCACATTAGCCCTTAAATTACGTTGGGAATGGGTCAGAGCGAGACGACCGCCCTCTCGCGGGTGCATATGCAGAAACTTTTAATTTCCCCGGTGGCGGTAACGGCGAAGCGCTTGCGGTTCCCTTTTATAAATAACAATTACATTACAGTTTACTTTGTGAGGAGTGGATTTATCGCCACGAATGGCTCGCCGCAATGTTTGCTTGCAGCGAGAGCGAGAAGCCATTCTGCACACTAGCATGCATTACACACGGCTTCAGCAATTTTGTCGACCAACGGTTGAAAAGTATATTAGAGTTTGTCGAACACTTTTTCGAATCCAATATTTCCAAGTCGTGGTCTCGTACATTACGTCACAACTTTAATTTGTCCGAAAGCCTATTCGCTCAACAACTGGGAATTGCTCGAGCTTCAGAATAATATTATTCCAAAAATTCATTGAGTTCTCGAATGAGGAAGAACTATAGTGGAATTTTCTCTGCTTTTGTGCTTCATCAGAAATTATACATCACCAGAAATTGGAACAAAATAGACGACAACAAGTTAATCCTGGTTTATACTAAGGTATGTACCCATTAGGGTGGTTGAACCCCCCAATCTGTTCATTTTCCTGAAAGAAAACCTCCCATAATTTGAGAAAAATCGATTTACGTTAACACGTGACAGACCGAACACCTTAAATTTTCCATTTAAAATACATTGGAAAATGCATTTTTTCACGTCTCGGATTTAGAAGAAAAGTTGCGGTAGATCATCAGATCATCAGTTATTGTTCTCCCCAAGGAACAGAAACAAAAGCCATTTGTTTGAACAATTACCATTTGTTTAAACAATAATATACAATGTTACAATGCTAAAACGTACTTCTTTAATTTCATTTGGTTGAAATTATTATTATAGATTATTGGTATGTCTTTTTTGTCATTTATTAACTTACAATTGAAGGTATGATAATGAAAAGTGGATAAAATCATATGGTTTCCTATGGTCTTTATCCACTTTTCATTCTGAGGCTTTCAATTGGTTAAACAATTGACCACTTGTTTAACCGTTTGTTTGTTTTTTCGCTGAAATTATTATTGTTAGATTACTGACATGCTTTTCGTAATTTATTTTGAAATTGTTTAAACAAAAGCCATTTCTTTAAACAAAAATATACTTGTTACGTGACTGCTACGTATTTGTTTGCAAAAATTAATATCATTGGATTTCTTACCTTTGTGTAACTTGTTAATTAGTTTGTAATTACAACCTATAATAATAATTAGTTTAATAAAGAGTTTTTCAATAATATAATATATGAAAAGCTACAATAATATATGTATTTGCTGTACTTATACCAGGTGATTCAATTTCGAGGCTCACCATGGGGATCTCGCTTATTAGTGGAGATAGAGCCTATGTTTAAATTTGGCAAAGTTTCGTATTTTTGTGCTGATCAATTACCTGAAAAGAAATTTTAGCTATCATTTTTCATTTTAAAGATATCCGCAAAAGAAACGGAAATATTAAGATATCGTTTTTATTTTTTTATTCAAAACCAAACGTAGCTAGACATTTGAAACAAAAACATTCTACAGCTACTTTTTAACAAGGAATGCAGTGTCATTTTTTAATTTGAAATAACATCAAAGATGGCGGCGTAACCATGGCCAACTTTTGTTTTTCTTATGGGCACCATGTTGAATTTTGGCATTTTCCGATATTCGTGTTGGCATGTTAGCACTACACAACATGTTAGCATTATTTTTTCAAATTATGGTGTAATAATAAAAAAAACTGTCAGGTACCTAACTGGAGCTTGGTTACAGACCGCCGGACTCGTTGCCAAGCAACGTCAACAATATGCACTTGGATCAAGCGGCGCGCTCAGCGGTGGGTTTGCCATTTAACCAAATAAACCTTAATTGTGGTTGATCGTGTGGATGTAAAATGCCGTTTGCCAATAACGAAAAGCGTGATATGATAAGAGTTTATTATTGTTCTGATGGAAATACTCCATCGAACAATATTCCTAACATTGCAAAGAAATTTTGCGGACCATGAGTCGTTTAGTGAACCCCGCAGTTCTTATAATCTTCATGGAAATGTTGAAAACGATCAAAGAGATATTTTGGAAATAATAAACGTTAGATTACCATAATTTGCAATGCTTCAACTACTAGTTTTTAGATAAATGACGATCCTCGGATTTCTACGCGGGAAGTAGTCTTTAATTTGGAATTGCCGCAAACACGTGTTTGCAGAGCACTACGAACAAAGAAATTGAAACCGTACAAACCCCACACAAGTCAAACTTTGCAGTTGTACGAAATTATTTGAATCAATAATATAATCAATAATATGAATTTCCAAATGGCTGGATTGGTAATGGTGGAGTGGTGGAATGTCCTGCTGCATCCCCTGATTTAAGTGCTCTGGACTATTTTCTATGGGGAACTGTGAATGCCGAAATTTATCACGATACTCGCAGAAATATCAAGGATCTGCGGGATCGAATAACAAATGCGCGGTCAATGTTATTCCCGGAAGAACAGTTAGAAAAGCATAACAACATGTAGAGAAGCTGGCTCGGTTTTATGTCTTTAAGAAAATGACGACCAATTTGAACATTTGCTTAAAAAATAAGCTTTTTGTTGTATAAACTTGCTTCTTTTACAATCTGAATGTTTTTAATCCAAAGCACTGACAAGCACGACAAACAACGAGAAAAAGAAGAAAGTTTTTTTATTATTAATCCATTGTTTTAAAAAATAATGCCAACATGTCATACATTGCGGAAATGAGAAAAAACGCGACTATCCGAACATGCCAAAATTCAACATGGTGCCCATAAGAAAAACAAAAGTTGGCCATGGTTACGGCGCCATCTTTGATGTTATTTCAAATTAAACAATGACACTGCATTCCTTGTTAGAAAGTAGCTGTAGAATATTTTTGTTTCAAATGTCTAGCTACGTTTGGTTTTGAATAAAAAATTAAAAACGTTATCTTAACATTTCCGTTTTTTGCGGATATCTTGAAAATGAAAAATGACAGCTAACATTTCTTTTCAGGTAATTGATCAGCACAAAAATACGAAACTTTGCCAAATTTAAACATAGACTCTACCTCCACTAATAAGCGAGATCCAAATGGTGAGCCTCAAAATTGAATCACCCGGTATATTATTAGCCACTTAACCGGCAAGCCCGTAAAATTTACGTGTTTGCGCACGTCATCATTCCCACCTACCCTGTGTCTGTAATTTAGTTTAATGTAAATTGAGCTTTTGACAATAGATGGCGGTACCGTACGGTATATTTTTATATATCTGACTCATATTTCAGGTGACATCATTTCAGTTCAAATCAGTCATAATAATAACGACCTACTGCTAAATAACTAAAAAAATACATTGAATATTATATTCTATAAATAATAAATAAAAATCGCCGAAAACAAAAAACAAAGAACAAAATTAGTTAATAAATGACAAAAAAATATGTATCATCATCATATAGGTACTGTTAATTTGGGGAAATGTTTGCCTCATATTTAGGGTACTGCAGAGCAAGGTGGGGGTAGTGAAAGAAAAATTGTGGTTGTGGATTTATTCCTTGGGGAGTTCTGAACAATTCTTGATAATCTTCCGCAATTTTTCTTCTATATCCAAAACAAAAAAAATCTAAACAAGAATTATTTTTATTTCGTTTTAAATGGGAAATTTGAGGTGCTCGGTGGCACGGGATAACGGTAACCGATTTTTCTGAAATTTGGAATGTTTCTTTTTCCGGAAAATGAACAGATTGTTGTTGCCCTCCAGAAAAAAAAATCCGTTTTTTGTACCACCCTAGTTCTCATACTATGAAAGGTGGGAGATATCATTATGATACCGACGTCTAAAAAAAGCCAGATCTTATAGATTTACAAGAAAAGTTGCCCATCATTTAAAAAAATCATTATGAAAAATTTACTCAGAAGATAGAAGCCGATGGTTGAGAGCCAAAAACTTGTTCAAGAGGTCGGATTTTGGAATAAACACTCGACTATTGATCAAGTACATCCAAAAACATTATCGAAAAAAAAAAATATTTATTATGCAATTTTCCTAGAAATTAAAAAGTATTCTTCCCCAATAGTTCGGACAAATTGATACTTTGATTGATACTATAGAGTCAAACAAAGCAATGCCTGCTAATAAAAAAAAAATAATAATAAAATAAACTAAATTATAATGTGAGAGATAGTGTACGGTAGGGTGACCAACCGTCCCGATTTGGGCGGGACAGTCCCGAATTTGAGCACTTGTCCCGCCTGATGAAGCGTCCCGAATTTTGTCACGATTTTTAAAAATCTTATTCTAATGTCCACAATTTCTCATACCCCAGCCATCAAACCAATGATTTTGTTAGCATATAAAAGTGTACCATACTTTACTCAACAAAATGACTGCCGTATCCAAAAGAAACGTAGGTAATTGAGATATTTTCTATTAAATTTTGAGTCATTAGAGGTAGTACATCCTATAGAAAAAGAGAGCTTAATTTGTATCAATGATCGCATGTTATACATCGAATTATAGATAATGTGGTAATGTATATGTATAATTGTTATTGTTGTATCCATGCCACGTAATAAAATATGTCTGACTCACGTACTCAAAGTAGTCAAATGTTACTATATGGCATATGATATTTCTACGCGAAATTTTGTAGGTACACGTATACAGGAAGGTGTCACTTAGAATTATGATATGATATTTCTTAAATTTTAACTTTTGTTCGACGTACAAAAAAATCGCAAAATCAGTCAATTTATGTCATATTCAGCAACTTTTTGCCAAAAACGATTAAAAATATCAAAAATCTATCACTAGACGGTAAATTGTATACCATTTATCTTTAATTTGGTGTATAGGTTTTACGATTCTGTGAACTAATACCTAAGAAAACCCCTCAGAACTTTTACGTGTTTTGTGAGTAGATTGTAGGGGGTACGGATTACCCTTGTGTTTAGAAAATCCACTGTTTATTCTGTATAAGAGTAGATCTGTTGTATAGACATTTCAGTCAGTCAGGATTGACCAAATTCTATAATAAATATTGTTGACGGACAACGTACTACTTTGAGCTCCTGATTGGATGAATGAATGGCATTTTATAGTCATAGAAATGCAACACATTCACAAAAATAATAATTAACCTATTCAAACGATGTTTAAACTTGTATTGTGTTTGTAATTTAGTCAAACTGATGTTGATTGATTTTAAATTTTAATCGATGCTTATTTGCAATAAAGAAAAATATTATTATCAAATTTTGGTTCAAAGAAAAACATCATGACTTTATTGTTCATAACATTTTTTATAGAAATTAATATTTTTTTTTTGATATTTTTCATAAATCTAAAAAATATTACAATCTGGATGAATAGTCAAGAAACGAAAATTTTACAACAAATTCAGAAACTAATCTCTATTATTGGAAATTAGTTGGAAACAAATCACGTGCTTTGGCGTAGCTCTCTAGTGGAGAAGACCGTGAAATACAATAAACATATTGCATCTAGTAAGTACAAATAATACAACACAATAACAATAATAAAACAATCTGGCTGTGGAGGTGAAACTGTTGGAAGAAAAATATATATTCCAGGTACATATCTAATCATTACCTATGTCAGAATCATTAGTTAGCTCATCAAACTGCTTAAAAATATAAAGAGCAAGATGACACATTGTTAGGACGTAAATATTAAACTATATTGAATTAATAATAATTAAAGCCAAAACCTGGATTCATACCGGGCATGTTTTGGTATCCAGGACCGTACAGAAATATCCATGCTATCGGGGTCTATGACATGCTTTTTTTTAGTTCTTTATAGGGTAAAGTACTCATTCATTGGCACTCCAACACGTTGGCACCCAAGTACTTCAATGCTAATAAAATACGAGTGTCGACCACTTTTGCGTTTACACTACTTATTTCAATTAGTCATTATACGGTATGTCCGTACAATCTTTTCAATTGTGTGAAAAATGTAAAGAAAACTTAAAATTTAAAGAATAACAAAGCCCTAGCTTAGAAACCTAGCTTTAAGTTTATTTCCATTTCTCTACCGCTTATGAAAAAGCCCTGCAATACTTAATATATTAAATAATACATAAAAGAATGTTGTAGTTATTGACAATATGTTATTTATGGCCCACCCCCAAGATGTCAGTGTCCCGATTTAGAGTATTAAAAAGTTGGTCACTCTAGTGTACGGTGAATAATGGGTATATTGGAAGTAATTTCTCCGGTAAAAGCCTCAGCACTTAATACTATTCTTTAACTTAATAGACCGGATGTCGATATGTATTTTTACGAGCGAACCTTTTGACGCACACACGGCAATTGAGTGTTTCGCCAACCCGTATACTTTGCGACATAACAGCGCGCCAATTATCCACCACGTTTGCCACGGTTTCCGCCCGGTATTTAATCGTCATATCCTCTTTTTATAATTAAAAGCTAATTACGGTTCCCGCGAAAAAAATCGTACAATTACCGCGTAAGTGCTTAGTTCCCATGACGTATACCGTACGTTAATGTTACGTTAATGCTTACGGCAAAGCAAACTCGTTCCATTCGGCGTTCAACTATCGAAAGCGAAAAACAAATGTCATTCGACAAATTGCTTTTGCACCGGGAATGATGTATGTTCCGTGAAGAATGAATTATTATTTTCTTCGGCATTCGATGTAATTGCGGGCTTGTGGTTTTCTGCGATGTCACGCACGCCTCCTACTGCGAGCCTATAGCTTCCAAAGCTGGGTCGTAATGACAATGTCCGTTGGCCCGGCCAATGTTGACCCTTGAGCTACCCACATAATTGAAATAGTTTACGGTGTATTGCCTACGGCGCTATGTAGCTGGTAAACTGAGATGGTTGTTAATCTAAATTGTAAATTAATGATCTATGAGATTGATACGTGCAGATCTGGTGGAAGGAATAGACCAATTACGTAGCAATTGAAGCTATTATTGCCAAATGTATACAAGTGGTTATTTAAGCTGCAAGGGATGTAACGACATCATAACATTAGAGGAAGAATCATAATGCGAGAATTAAGTAAAGTCCTTACGTCCCGTGTTGCTTATAGCACTGCCATTCTAAATTCGACAAGCACGTGCCATTATTTAGCCATATTTTCTAAAAGGGTTCTAAAAGGGTTAGCCCAGCGATAGAGCGCTTAGCTATCAGTCTGGGGGGCGTCAGTTCGAGTCTCACAACATCGTTTCAGAGTGAGGTTCTTTTGAGGTGGTTTTCCTTTACTCCACGGTGAATGCTAAAAACCAAACAACTTGAGACGTGGCGAAAGCTGTTTGAAGATGTTAAGGCGTGGATTGTCATTATTATTATTATTATTGGTAGGATGTGGGAGAGATACAGTTGTTACGTCCAAAAGTTAAATTCGCAGGACATGGGCTTAAAAAACAGAATAAATGCCAAAAATGTAGGACAAACGTAGATAAATCGTGAAATTAGGTAAAGAAATTGCAAAACCTAAATACAAACAACATTTCCAGTGCTAGCTTAATTGATACATTTCAAACAATATCTCAAAATTACAAATTTAGTTTAATTTTGTGATTACCTCAAAAATGTCTGACAAAATGTCATGAAAATTACCATAAATATTTACCATAATGAAACAGATTCTTGCAGGGATTTCATATGGATGCCACCAACGTTTGCTTACCTGAAACAAAAAGAAAGTTGTGTTATTTGACATTTTTTTCAAGACGTAATTCCGAATAAACAAAAATATTTTGCGTAGCGGTAGATACCTACACACATTGAATATGTATTTTTATTCAAAATTTAAATTAATTAAAATAGCATATATCATATGTAGGTATACATAAAAACCCAACTGAATATAGTACGCATTCGCGGCTTTTATTAAATATTTGAAACTTTCTTTCTCTGTAGTGCTTTTTTGCCTCCGACATAAAACGTAACAAAATAGTTTATATGGTCGCAATGCTAGTACAGCACCGATTATCCGAGGTCTATCATCTAATTCTATTATTTTTTTGTTATTGTAGAAAAGGATGACAAATGTTTCACAATGCAGAAAAAGAAGATCATTCATTATACTGTATTTTTAGCCAGAGTTGGCATGTGCATTTAATAGAACGTTCATAATACATGCCAAATGATAGATGTCATTTTGAAGTACGTCAAAAAACCGCAATATTTTATCAATCATCAAAATAACACTGGACAACTCTCGCCTTAAAAGTATAGGAATATGTAATGTATCGTACCACCACTACCACCCATGGTATAGGAACTACTTGATTCACCATGGTACCACCAGTGTTTTCCAGAAATTAATGGGCTTTTTAATTATGATGTTGTACAAAATATATAAATGCATTATGAATGTATTTTTCCCAAGAAAATATTAAACACTGCTATATTATCACATACGGAACTACTTGTTTCACCATGGTACCACCCACAGAATCATCAATGTTTTCTTTGTTTCTAACCTGTATGTTGGATGCCACCGCTGAAGGTGTTTTTTTAAGGTTGTTGGATATTCCGCAATTTTAACGTCAGTGTTACAAAGTTCACATTTTCCACCCAACTTGTTTTAGTAAACACTTTCCATACGCTACTCGACGAACGTGGCATGTTTGTATGTATTTTGCTTGTAAAAAGCAGTATGGCTCGTGGATTTAATGACTTTCGCACTCGATTTGCACACCAAAATTTGATTAAATTTTAGTCGGAATTTCCCTGATCGCATACTGACACTGTAAAAGAACACAAATACAAATTCCTTCGTTGTAATCAATGTCACTTGTAAAATAAACTTATATTGGTTTGCCGCTAGAGTACGCTAGTTGTTGGCAATAACAAATACCGCGATACAATATCGTCCAAAAACGTATCGTATCGTACCGTATTGGATGCTATAGTACCGGTACAAAATATCGGATATCGGAATGTAAAGTACCGGTACTTAAAAATATCGTATCGTATCGAACATCCCTATCCTAAACATGTCAAATTTGCAGACATGCGCAGTACAGTATATAACTTGAGCGACGAATCGGCCTGTCAAAACGTATGGTTGTGTAGTTATGGTGGTTA
Source organism: Aphodius sticticus (assembly GCA_963966075.1). NCBI lineage: Eukaryota > Metazoa > Arthropoda > Insecta > Coleoptera > Scarabaeidae > Aphodius > Aphodius sticticus. Next base: position 17,950,605 of record OZ014513.1, on the reverse strand, counting down.
TGGCGTCTAGTGAATACGATTTATTTTATTATCTATTTACATAATAGGTACCGACTGTGATATAGGTAAAACTACGAGAGCTGAAGTTGAGTCATCGCCTAAAAACGTAAGAACAGACGCATGAAAAAGCACTCTGTTTCTTTCTAACGCACGGGAATGGTCTGTAACGTATCAGCAAAATAACAGCTGGAATCGATGACTCACCTTCAGCTCTCGTAGTTTTACCTATAGTGACAAACTAAAGTTAGATTTCACTGGTTTTCACTATGAAGTGCTGTGTGCCAGGCTGCAAAACGTTGAACAGAAAAACTAAATTAACATTATTCTCTGCTAATACGGTAATACGGTAGACCAACAGATGTTTTATTTCCATTCGTATAGCAGAAATTCGTAGAAGGTAACCTATTTTGTATAGTTGTCATTAAGAACAAGTACAACAAAATTCTGTATAACTTCTTTCAACAATTTTAACATTCTGTTGATAATTTTTAGAAACATAATATCACCACACAATGACAATCGTTACTACTCACTTGGGTGAATTTATGAATGCGAGAAAAGATATAGTACTGCGCATGTCCACAAAAATTCCCGTTCTCGGCTGGTACTTATCATGCAGTCATTTGGGTCAGATTTCAAATCGCATACAGCAGTGTGAAACTGTGTCACACTCTGATGTTTTGACAATACTGCCAATAGAATCAAAATGTCTGTAAAATCCTGGCTAACTAGTTTTAATGCAGTGCGATCAGGGATGTTAAATTACGGTAATTAATTTTTGTCGTAAATTACCGTTGAAATTAAAATTATTAATTTCAAATATTAAATTACCACGTAAAAAAAATTAAAAGTGATAAATTATGTTGGCTTCAATTACTGAGTAATTAAAAATTCATAATGGTAAGTAAATTACGCTGGGTTAAATTACCGGATAATTAAAAATTCAAAATGATAATCTAAACCGGCGTTAATACCGATTACTGTAGGTTAAGTCATTATTTTGTAGATAACTAGCAATCTGACCAAGGATGTTCAATTTCCGTAATTAATTTTTTCAGTAAATTACCGCTGAAATTAAAATTATTACTTTCAAATTTAAATTACCACGTAATTAAAAATTGCAATTGGTAAATTATATTTTCGTAAATTACCGGGTAATTCAAAATGATAAATAACCGATGACAGTAAGCCATGTAAAAAAATAATTGGATACAGACTTATAAGTTATTATATTGTAGGTAACAACCAATCGCTGATGCTTTTCCTGATATAATATAGTAGCACAATTCATTATTAAAATGAAAGCAGGGACTACAATAAAAATACTTTTTATACCGGCAATTTTTAAAATGGCATATTTATAGTATAAAATACTGTAATTTATTACCGACTCACAAAACGACGACGCCCGGTTTCACAAACACTGTTCACATTTCATCCGGATTACCATAACATATCTTTAAATTATGACTTTGATCGTAGGTAGATGGCTTCTGATTTAAAATGTGCATTATTGGCTCCGCTGAATAAGGTAATTAAAAATCCGGAAATTACCATTAATTACGGTAATTAATTTAGTAATTTACTCGATAAATTACGCCCTTACATTCCTACCTCCCAGGCGAAGAACAAACAAAAGTGCACTTGTCGACTGCTTAGGAGTGGTGGGGTGCATTCACCCAAGTACTGACAGAAGGATTTTGAAATTAATTTATAAATTCCGGTAAATTACCAACTGTAATTAAAATTTTCGGTAAATTACCAACGGTAATTTAAATTGACGGTAAATTACCATCGGTAATTTAAGCCGTAAATTACGGTAATAAAATCAGTAAATTACCATTAATTACGGTAACTAATTTGGTAATTTACGCGGTAAATTACGCTTTTACATCCCTGAGTAAGATCGATCTCGATGAAATAGAATTTTCTCATGCCGCAAAACTATTAATTCCACAAAAAAATGTTAAAGTTAAAGTAAAAAAGTTATTTTTTCGTTGTCGCTGTCCAAGACGACAAAGAGTAAACATGAAGAACCAAATGACAACTAAATTTTTGCGTTGATGACATAATAACAAACACATAAGAACATCGATATTACACATACCCTAAGTACCGAGAGACAATTGCAGTACGACCGTGTGGGGTTTTAAGTTTTATTTCGGGCAAGTAATCTCTTCCGCGAGGTGGCAACGCCTGTGCGGCAGTTATTTTTTAGCGTGCTCGAGCAGATGGCGCTAATGCAGGCAACGAAACATTCTCAGGTTCTCACACGTCGAGCCGCGCAATTATGCGATAATGGGGGAGCCCGTTTTATCAGCCGAGATGTAAACGTTTATCCGCTGAAGCGCGCTGCCGAGCGCCATAACGAAACGAACGCAGAAACACGGGCTGCACATTTGCCCCGCTCCGTGAAGACACATTTACAATTTAACACCCTCCCGGTTTGAGTGTAATTAAATTTTAACAGAGTGCAAGACGAACGCTAGAAGGAAGACTGTAGTCTGCAGTTTAGCCTTTCTTTCCAATAAATACGCTCTTATCATGGTTATGTATCTTACGATACTCATAGCGTAGCCTATTCCTTAAAGTCTACCGCTAAATCAAAAAAAAATTAGTTTATATGCTGACGCATGACGCTATCATTTGTCCTCTGCGTTTGTAGACATCCCTTTACCAACTCAAAAGGTTTAGTGGTTTTGAGTCTTCGCACAATATCACTATTGTCAAGAAGCTGGACTGCCTCGCCATTCGTGTGCTGAAGATGTCTGTTCTGATTAGGGTTGCCAGATTTTACCTATCACATCACAACGTATGAAGAGTTGAAATAAATAACGAACTAAGTGCCAAAAGCATTATTCCGAGATATTTAGAAAATAGTGTGCAGCAAGATAAATGTTTTATAGATAGCCATCGCTAATTTTTTGTGCATATTTAAACAGATTGCACATCACATGTTGGTGTTTTTTTTGCCGAGGTCTTGTATCGCAAGAACAAATCTAAAGCAAATTTAAAAATTCGTAGAAGGTGCTAAGTGCCATAATATTTATTTATACATATGTATTTTAAGCTAAGTTGATATTTTTTTATACTAGAAAGTAAAACTTAATAAAAATAAGTTGCTTGACCAAGTATACTTCATACAGTGTCCGTTGTTCGAAAAAATACATGGGGACCTCGTTGACTGAAAGCCATGCAAAATTTCATAGTTCTGCTCAATTTTATTAGTCATTAATATTATTTAAAAATGCGTTAATTTGATATTTTGCAGATGTACTGAAAAACTGTTGTTTTTTGTGCATCCTTCTAATCTAAAGATGTTTATATACAGTTTACATTGAAAATTACTTATTTTAGTAACTTCCTTCAGAAAAAGTAAGGACCAGAAATCAAAATCCACTCAACGTTTTTGTTTTATTTTGAATTATTATTTTAGAAAAAAACAAAAACAAGCCTTAATTTTTTTTTCACAAACTGCTCAAGGTATCACACAGTATTGATACTAACAATATAGTACATTTTCTTTTTATTAGAAATCAAAATAACAATGTAATTCTAAAACAAAAAACAGAAATAACATGAACTTTTTTGTAGTAATAAAATTACCAGAACACGCAAATAAATCGCCAACCGTACAAAATTAAAAAAAAATCAAACAAGACTTTTTTGACTTTAAACAAGCTATCGTTTAAATATATTGTATTATGGAAATTTGGTAACTTTTCCTTTTTTTTTTCAAACATACCCTGTGTATTTTTAAATTTTTTAATTCTAAGATTAATTCTAAGAATAGTTTAATAATACTTCTAGGAATCATTTTTTTTTATAAAATCATTTTTGAGTTAAAACTATACAAAATTTATACCGGGTGGTCCTTTTAACTTGAGACTCGTCAATATCTCGAGAAATGTACACGGCGAGTGCATCCCATGCAGTGGCAGCGGTCGTAACTACCGCAGACGCCACAAACATCCATCGTCAATAACTTTTGATAGATGCATCGTACGAAAAAAATATTCAGACAAAAGATTGTTCTTAGTTAGCGTAAAATCATAATTTTATAAAAAAGAAAAAAATTTAAAAAAAATGAAGTTAGCCTCATTCTCTGATATCGTCATCTCATTTCCCCCTTTGAGTCCTACGAGTTTATTTAAGACACTTTTGTCGTACCATGCATATTTATCGAGATATTTAGGAGTCTCAAGTTAAAAAGACCACCCGGTATATCCAAATTTATCGAAATTACCTAAATAGTTTCAAAAAATGCTTCAAATAAAAGTTTGCAAACCTTTTCTTTTGCTAATAGAACATCCTGTATATTTATTATTTTTTTAATTCTAAGAGTTTTTTGTAGGAATCATTTTTTTTTTATAAAATGCAGAATATTTTAATTATAAGCAACTACTGGCACTGACTAAAGGCACTGCGAAAGCGCGGCGAAAGTTAACTCATGCGAGATCGAGCGGTCAAGTTTGTTAGGCATTTCACGACATATTTTTACGTACCCCGTTACTTACATTAAAGCCAGTGATATCCAGCCCACTTTAATGTAATAAAACAAATTTTTCAATTTTTGGCATTTAGTTCATTATTTACTTCAACTCTTCATATGATGATGATCAACTAATGCCTTGTTCAATACGATGAACAAGATATCCAAACTTAACTTCAGAATGGAGCAAAAATCATAAGGGAATATTATTGACCTCACAATAAAAACACAAACTGATAACCAACCAATACACGATTTACAGGAAAGCAACAGCAACCTACATGATAATACCAAACAGTTCACAACAACCTCACAACGCGAAAGCAGCTGCCTTCCGATACTACATAAACAGATTACCCACTGAATATCTTTCTCAGCACATAATCACCAAAAGAAGAATAATATCATTAAAAATACAGCGATTATAAAAACATTATAGATAGTGGTTATAAAAGCAACATGGTTGACTACTTTTATAAAAAATTGAAACGAGAAATATACCCATACATTAGAATTGAAATACTTACAATAAAGTCACAGACAATCCCACTGTACATAGAACAATTAGCTCAATTCTGATCAACTACAGCATTACAGTCGCATACCCAACAAGGCAGTATTGAGAAAATGCTAGTAAAAATGAAGATTCGATACCAAAAGAGCGGCATATATAAGCTAAAGTGCAGTAACTGCATTAAAAGCTATATTGGACAATCTGGTCGTAGTTTTCGAACAAGAACATATTAGCAGAAATAACTCAGCAGTCTACCAGCACATGATTGAAGACGGCCGTCATTTCAACATTTCAAACGTCTCCCCAAACCTATATTAATCGATAATACAAAAATCTAACTACACCTTTACACTTTGGTGTTTTTAATTTATGAAAACGTTTCAAAAGTTAAAGGCTTGTTATTAGGCCTTTTTAAAGATATGTTAATAAACTATTACTCAATAAATTATGAACTGTTCTTTGTTATTTCTTAAGAAATATAAAGTGAGCGCGTAGTAAGTATGAAACATGGCACAATCTCGGATACGGTTTGTTATTTACAAAAATTTCGGACATATACTTATTATCAAACATATTTAACATTTACAGATTATTGTCAGTATACTAAAAGAAATTTATTTTAAAAATGCATTTTTCATTTATTTTAAATTAAAAAACTCAAAACTATAACTAACATAAAACTTATTATAGTTATATATTATTTTGATTTAAAAATCGTTGGTAGTGTGATCTTAGTGTATAGACGTGTAAATATCCCTAAGCGATTGTCAAAAATAACTGAATTGTTTATTTAAACTTGCACTTTGTTATGTAATCTATCAAGCATAGAGATAGCTATGCTATGCGTTTTATCTTAATATAATATCGAAACAATTTCCATACAACCAATAGCAAAGTATTTTTAGAATTTTCAATTCAGTCGTGTTACACCCAGTATATTAGCTTACTAGTCATACTTTTAGCAAATTAGACTCTGCGATTGATATCTATTATATAAATAAGTCAACGCATGAAAATACCTAAAATATAAAATGTTATATAGATTCAAAACCCACATGTGAATTTTCAAAACACGTTTCAAGGTCTCTATCCGCTGCGGTCGACTCGACAAAAAAAACGTGCTGTTTTATGGCTCTACGCTGGAATATTTGAGCAAAACATATTGACACATATTTATGCTCCACAGAAAAATACATTTTTCTACTCCAATGAAATTGATTTCAGGTCAGTACGAGAATTCTTTTTATGTTTTAGTTTCGTCGAGAAAATATTACCTTGGTAAGTAATACGCACGTGTTTGTTTTTGCTGCATCACAAACGCGTCTCGAAAAATATCCAATGATTCTTTATAATTGCAAGAATAATTTATTTATTGTTTGATAATAATTTGTATCAAAGTTATCGCATATCACCCAATTCTAATTGAAATTAAATTGTACATTAAAAAAACGTTATATAAATCATAAAGGTTTGAGAGGTGCTTTTATGAAGTCAAGTATGTTAAGGGCTTAATTATATCTGAAATCAATTTTGTTCCAAGAACCGTCGATTTATAGCTATTGACTCGTTTAAAAATAGACGGTTCCACGTTTTCTTAGAATATGGACGACACTCGCGCATCACGCAAAATCTTATTAAAATTATGATTGTCTTTAGAAAAAAAATAATTAAGTAAAGCTGGGATGAACGTTTAAAACAGCAGACTAATTAAATTTCACATCCGACAAATTCCCCAAAATACGAGAATAAAGTCTGGCATACTCTCCAGTAAAAACTCGAAACTTTACGAATTCCTTCGCAAGTTTTCAATAGCTCCAATGAGTCGGAAGACTTCTGACGGGAGTTGAGTAGGATTCCTTACTTAATGGGGCAAAAAGAGGAGCGATGAAAGGTCCCGGAATAGCGGCCGCAACATCGCTACCAGTCTTGAGGGCCCTGAACTCCCGGAAACTTTAAAACACCGAAATAAAAGCAATACGGAGGTTGCATCCGGCGCTTCTGGACATTGTGAAATTTTACTCAATCGAGCGGAAGTGGACAACGACCATTACCGAGCGCGGTCACTTGTATAACTTCTTCTCCAAAAGAAGGACGACGTCCTGTCTACGATATTCTACGCCAAGTTTTCAGCACTATCTATGGTCCGGCTGGTAGCGGAGGTAAAATCGTCAAGGGACATTCGAATGCTAATACGAGAACGGCAACCCTCGACAAGCGTAAGGGGAGATAAGGACGCGCCCGCAAGGCGTGCTCGATAATAATCGGAACCAGTGAAGAGCGGAATAGAGCCCCCGTATGATACCCCGAACGATTTCGACAGATGACGTTAACTTTTGATTTATATTCCGGAGACCATTGTCAACCGGATAATGTGCGGTCATCTCTAGATTATCTACTGGATATATCCCTATTCTGTATTCAGTCCGATGATATTATCCAATGATGTATTAATCAAGGTTCCACATATAATCCACCCCAATTTGAAGAACGTTTCAGGGTGAGTGGACGATGACATTATTTATATCTATTTGTTCGTCTAGTCCAGCGTTTCTCAACCCTTTTCCTCTTGCGGAACCCTTTAAATAGGATTGGAACCTGGCGGAACCCCAACAAAAAAAAATACAAAGTCCTTTCCAGGGCATTTCGAGTATTTTTTGCGTACAGAAAAACGTGTAAGGTATTTCATGTAACCAGATACAAGTCTGTAAAGAAACGCAGTTCAATGATTGAATATTAGTTACTACTGTGAAATTAAAGTATTTTTCCTGTAAAACTTAAATAATGCCCTGTCAAATTAAGATGATACTGTGCTAATTTCACAGGAATATGTTTGTGGAATATGCGAATTCTGTAAAAACAATACAGAAATTTAGCTGGTATCCAATAACCAGCGAAGCTACAGTTAATTCTTCTTTTACAGTTCTTTATTACATTCATTTTCTGTAACATTGCAGATATTTCTCTCTAGGTACAAACTTATTTGTTCTTTGTAGTTCCTTCAAGTATTACCAAAGGAAGGAAGAAGAAAATGCAAATCAAACAATGCGAAAACGAAGAATACAAAAAGTACCTTTTACAAATAATTAAATAAATAAATCCAGTATAAATTAAAAAAAAAATCATTGGCAAAATACAAAAATTAAGAAACATTTATTCTGAGTAAAAAGTTTCATATGGACGTATTGAGAACAAGTTAATATTCCTTAAGAATATTAATATTTTAGTATTTTTTAAGGTATTGAAAAAATAAATGTTCTTAAGAAACCAGAAGGTGTGGGAATAAACACCCAAGTAGAAGATATTTATACACACTAATTGTATCTATAACAGATGATCTCTGTATTTTCTCTTAAAGTTTGTTAAATAAGAAAAAGCGTGCTCATACATGTTGAAAATTAGACTGATACAGGGTAATTTATAACTCGAGGTGAAAATTAAATGCAAAAACATACCAAATTATAAATAAAAATATGTGAAGCACTTTTAAATTTGTTTCATTGTCAAAATTAGTACTTACTTCAATTTAATTTAATTATTTTTTGTTTAATTTAATGCAGTCACGAAATTTCAAATTATATTTTAGTTTCCTGTCCGCATAAGTTTATAATTGCTCTGTTATTTCTCTGTATACTCACTCTGTATATTTATTGATTTTCTATGCTGAGGACCGACATAATTTTCGTCATAGAAGCTCAGAACTTGTCTGGTGATAGGTTGGTTATCTTATCTGGAATGTAAGATCATATTGAAATGCACCACCTACAACTCGGTTCTTCTCCTAAAGTACCTACCATTATGAGCAGCACATTCAAATTATAGGTTTATTTTGTCACACATTTGGAAAGGCAAAAATATTGAAAACAAATATTGTTAGAGTTTGACCAATAACTCTGCCAGATTATTGTTTCCTAGAGGTTATTTTGTTTTTATGTAACAGATAATTGTAAGTAATATTGTCAATTGAAGTTAGTGAATAGTCTAGAATGTTGTCCGTTGGATGTAATATCGAAATAACAGTGGCTTATTGGGTTAGAAGGACTCAAAATCAAAGTTATTCATGGATTGACCTTGTTTATTAATCCAATATTTCGACCGTCCTCGCTATTTGTTACTAGTTTTTCGCGGAACCCCGGACGACATCACACGGAAACCCGGTTGAGAAACGCTGGTCTAATCAGATGGATCTAATTAAAAGTCCTTTGACGACAGATATTCATATAAATTCTCCTTTGTCTTCCAGTTTTTTATAGGACTCCATTTTAGGACTTTGCAATCAGTTTCTTCTGGTCTGATGTTGTTATCCATACCCAGTCAATCGTTTCCTTTCGATGTAATCCAACGTATCTTCTCCACTATCATTTGTCTTTTGATTTGCTCGTTAGTACATACTTCTATTCGAACTGCAAATAATTTTTGTTGCGAAACTAAGCGTCTCTTTTGGACTTCGATATCTTCACCTTTATTTTTCCGTGTTTTGGAGTTTCTTGTCGGAATATTTTAAAGCTGATTGGTGATGTGGCCGACCTTTTTGCTGTTTTGAACGTCTATACATATTTTTTTGTTACTCTTAAACAGCGTTAATACATATTTTGTAAGAAATTTTAACGGCGATTCTTAACTTTTCGGGTAGGTTCTTGCCTTACATTACACAGGCGTTTCTAGGATAATATGAATAATAGCAGGCTGTGTAAAACAAGAAAATGTTATCGGATCAAACCCTAGTAGATGACAAATTGTGTGCAGTGTAAAGAAAGAAATTATCCCACAAAACGTAAGAGGATATAAAATGTGTGTAAGAGTAAAAATTTTAGCTCAATTGGACAACACATTTGTTTGTGCACCAAATACGTTCCAAATTTTTTGAACATAACCCTAGACAAATGATATTGTCTAGGGTATTGTCTCCTTTTATGTTTTGATACAACAATGTTAGCTTTTTTAGTTCTTTTACCAAATTTTAATAAATTTTCGATTCTTAGTCGTGCCACAACACACTTTTATTACCCATAATTATATTTATACCCCCCACATTTAATGTAGTGAGGGTATATTGAGTTTGATTCAACATTTGTATGTACACCCTTAAGGAGGCGTGGCAGACATATGGATTGGATCAGAATTGAAAACTGAATCGATTTAGCTATGTCCGTCTGTCTGTCCGTCTGTCAGTCTGTGTACACGATAACTGCCGTAATTTTGAAGTAATTGATCTGAAATTTGGTATACAAGATTATCTCTTAAAAAGTAAGGACAAGTTCGTGAAAGGGCAAAATCGGTTCCCTTGTTTTCTTTCTTTTCTTTTTTTAATATCTTACGGTGGGGGGTATTTTAACTTCAGCACGACTGAAGATAATTTTCTTACTAGTTTTTTATCAGTTTCTTTTCAACGTAAGTTAGGTGACCAGATCAGCAAGACTTGTATATAAGTAAGAGAAATAATATTAATTAATTGTGTTTTTTTTTTTTATTTTTTATCTTGTTATCTTTGAAATTTTGATTGGGTTCATAAGAATATATTTGTTCACTACTGTTTTTGTTTAAAATTGTCATTGATTTTCTACAATCTAGATATTAATTGCAAAGTTTTAAAGTTCAACTCAAAATCATATTGATAATGTGTCATTTCGCGGTGACGTGTCACACCCGTCACGCCCGTTTGACGACTATAAATCAGCAGTTGGGGCTTTTATTCTTATTCTGATGAAAAACATTACAAAAAGACGACTCATTTCTTAAAATTGCAGTTCATAGTGTTCATATTTTGAAAAGCTTTATAAAAAGCCCTTTTAAATAGCGGCGACGGACGGGCGCTATCAGCACAGCACGATCTCTTAGTTTTAGTAAGCTAAAATAAAATATTCAGCTAATCTATATTTACTGTGTTTACTTCAACTTGACACACTACAAGGAAATTACATGTATAATCAAATTATTATTAATTATTAATTAAATTATTATACTATTCACGATGTGGATGTCATTAACTAAAGTTTAGACACAGAACACAGAAAAGCAACTTCTATTTTTTTCTAATATAATTATTAAGTTTTCTTAATTGTAATTTTATTATCTGTCAATTTTACCTTAACGAAAAGACTTTCAACTATCCTCACCTCACGCAAATCGATGTGGCTACTCAACCGAAAGAAAATAAATAACGTGGAAACCAAAAGAGTCAAGCCCAAGCCTAGTTATTACGTTCTATATTATGCCATTAACAACAGGATTTAGTTATTTATTCAGTGTAATCCGATTCAATGTTAAATCCGGCATGTAATATATATCGTAGATGATTGGTTATTTAATTTATTGTCGACCGATAAATTAATCACAAGTGTTTAATAGTACTGCCAACGATAACGGTGCGTTTCAACGGAGTAGCGAAAGCAAATGGATGACCGATTATCCTCGGACGTTATTGAATCGAAGGCGTCCTCGCCACCGTCCTGATTAATGAACATTTATCCCGTAAGATGGAGCTGTGTTGACTTTATCACCGGACCCAACCGGAAAATGACAACCGGACAAATGGGCAAAACCGTCGGGCAAAACTCCGCGCCCAAAGTAACCGGATTTATTTTAGTTTAGGAACTGGTAATGTCGTACGTTTTACGGTTGACTAATTGAGAGCTGAGGGCGATCGGTATCCGGTCAGGGAGTGGGCATTTGCATAATGGCGTGTGTGACAAGTCACCCCCACGTCGGCCGCAAGGGGCGCTTTTTCTTATGCCTAAGTAGGTACGACGTTGGGGAGGTGGCGCGCGATCGCTTTACGCGATAAATGGCCGCTTATTTTACCCCCACGATTGGTTTCCGGTGTTTACGAATGCGTATATAAAGGAGAATAATGGCTGTATTATGGTCGTGGAACGATTCTTTTATGGGCAAAGTACCCGAATCAATGTCCAAATCGGTAAATTATTTGAGAACGATGGTACTATAAACTAAAAGAGTTGTAATGAATAATAATGAATCTCTCTAAACATAGTATTAAATTATTAATTGGACCATGCAACCTGTTACGAACTCATGATTTAACTCATGCAATAATAAGAATGCAGAAATGTTAATTAGAGTTTTAGTTTTGGAGCCTAATAGGCGAACTGTGCAAATGTGTATATCTACCCTCATTGGTCAACAAACGAAGTACCTACGCTGTTGAAGTAGAAGTAACGGGTACTACAATAGCGTTGACTATTGGATTTTTTTTATTAACGTTTCAGAAAATATTATTGTTCATAAAAGCTTCTGAATTGTATTCAACCTTAAATGCAAATATTAGAATGTAATTATTTGATTGTATGTACATACTGGGTGTTAGCAAAGCTGAATACCTCTTAAGAATAAAGTTATTAGAGGTCTTTAAATACGAAATCATAATCACCTTCTCCGTTGCATATACCGCGTGTTGCTAAAAAGATTAAACTGATATAAGAGAATATGGCCAAAACTGGTGATCAAAACTCTCGAAACAAATGTAAACATGCTTATAAAAGGGGTTTTAGAGCCGTAAATTTGACTACTTAAAATGTCTTTTATTACAAACAGAAGAAAACATATATTCTTCATCACTTAGACAAACTAAATTGTGAGTCGTAAAATTGAAGAGTGACCAGTAATCTAGGGTTAATATATGGTAAATTACACCATACACCATATACAGGGTGATATATATCGAGTTAAAAATTAAGTTGAAACATTGAATTTTGCTTCGTTACCGAATTTATAGCATTTTCAATTCAAATTGTAGACGGAATAGGGTATTCCGGGGTTTTTGAAATTGTCATTTTTTACAAACTATGGGTGCTCCTGTTTGCTACTTCACAAGTAAAATATCAAACATTGTTTTAAATTAAGAGAAATCGTCGTTTGAAGTTTGAATTAGGATTGGTCTTTGTGACGTCACAAAGACCGCTCAAAGTGAGCGACTTGTCAACGTTGCCATATCTGGGGTGCACGTAGTAAATTTTTATCTTCTGTTGTATGGTTGTGTCAACGTTTAGAATCGCTCGCTTCGTGACACCTGCTTTGGTTATTGAGGTTATATCAAACACTTGTTCAAAATGTATAAACTCCAACGCCGACATTGTTCTGTACCGGGCTGTAACAGCAGTAGAACAGTAACTCGTGATAAGATTTTCTTTACATTGCCGACTAGCGAGATGAGAGATGTTTGGCTTCAAGCTTTGGGGATGACCAAATCATCTCTCAAAAAAGTTACCTTTATGTTGTCAAACATGAAACAACAGGGTCGCCAACCGTCAACATGGCCGATCAGCTGTTCGACAGCTGTCTGCTGTTGCCAGCGCTACTAGGGATCGGTAATCATCGTGTATTTCCGAGGGTGGTCGGTGAATTCAAACGAAATGCGCTTTTAATTGCAATTATCTCATAGAAAAACTAAATCAAAAAGCTCATAGCTTAACTTTATGAATCCTCATAAATTGTACAATAGGTTAAACCGAATATCTGCTTAAATTTTGATATGACCGGAATACCCTATTGTAGAATGATGGACAGAACCAAATTGGAATGGTTTGAGATGTCAAAAACGATACGGGTTTTGTCATATGTTACAAATCTGATAAAGAACGGTCTACATCAGATCACATAACACAAATTTGCCTAAAATGTGAAAACATTTTGCTGTTTGTACTTTCAGATGCTACCAAAGCAAGAACAATAGGACGACATAGAAGAGATTGAGTAATTCCTTAAATAAATTCAGTTCCGTTTTAACAAACAGCTATGATCCAACGTATATGCAAAATAATAACCTTGAAGATTTGAAAGTTCATGAATTTTCATCTTGACCTACCTAGCGAATTCTGTCAAGTCAAGTGTTAATTTTTCTTACGGGTATCATAAAGATCCGCGTTTTCTTTTTTTATTATTTTTAAAAAAGTGTGGTGTTATCGAAATCTGTAAGTAAGCTCAAGTGCAGTTTGATTGCAGTTTATGAAATGAAAAATCATGTTACAACTCTGTAAAATGGTCTAGGCACAAGTTTTTTTTTTTATCCAAGTGCCAATTTTAAACTGACATTTGATAGTAAGAAAACGCCACTTCAAGGTTCAAAGACCGAGTTCACAAGAAACATGAACTTTTTAATACAAAACTACCTGGAGTGCTTTTTCTATGTATGCTGAAATGAAAGCTTTAAGCTGGAACACCAACTACAGCAATATGAAGTGTGTTCTGAAAAGATGACGTGTGTCGGATATTTCGCTGACACGACAATCTCATATCGCATTCTTATTATTCCTACCGATAGTTGTCCTGAATCCTTACAATAGAAGCGGTATGAACAAAAAAAGTGAGAAAAAAGACCACGTCCATCCCATGGAACAAGGAGATCAAACTGGGCAATCTGTCGATCGGTCGTCACATACGTGTCGGGTATTGCGGACCCCGAAATCCATTTTCGACACGTTCGGTAGCAAATCGGTGGCAGTTTTTATTCCATTCGGTGGGTCCTGCCAGTGAAATATGTTTTCTAGCGTGCCCACGTACCGGGCATAAAATATCAACCATAAGTTGATATCTCCATCGATTCGGCCCCCATAATTTATTATTATCCGTGTTTTACGGCAAGGTCGGCAAGCTTGGTATCCTGGACGACCTGGACCGAAACGGGACAACCAGGAGCTCCCACTTTATCGCAATCTACACTCCGCGCTAGTCCTCGCCTTCCAGCTCTTATCACGTCTGCACGGAAATGCAGAGGGCCTACGCTACATTGTAATCCCATGCAGAAGTTTGCAGAGGACTGCAAGGCGATAATTTATTTGGATAGGTAATTATTTTGATAGATTTTTGAGTGTTAAATTAATTAAAAAATAATCCCTGTATGTGAGTGAAATATAGCCACTATATGCTAGTAAAACGAGACATTTTCTCGTGGATTTCTACGTTGTTTCATTATTTCGTTATACATACAGCGTTAGGTAACTAAATGGAATACCCTCTACACAGCGTAAATTTTTACTTTTGTCAAAAAAACTAAACATAAATGTTGTTTGACTATTTTTCCCAAATTTTCACAAAATCTAACACTGCTCAAAAAAATTAGGGGACACTTTTTTCGAAACCTGTGACTTTTTAAATAATAGTTCTAGGCAAATCAAATTTGGAATGCTTTAAGGGCATATATTTAACTAAAGAAAATTACAAAAACTTAGTTACTTCTAAGTTACACTTAAAAATGTAAATTAATAACGTGACAAAATGGAAAAAATGTCAAGTATGCTTCGAATTCACGTATGAAAGCCCACGAAGATGACGTGTGCATTCAGTTGTCAATTTTCGTTAAATAGAAACGTCATTAGAAGTAAAATGAGGCATCTTAGTGAAGTGCAAGTTGCTCGTGCTGTCGCCCTTATTCAGCATGGCAACTCCATTCGACATGTTAGCAGGGACCTTCGAGTTTCCCCTTCTGTTATTCAGCGTTTATGGAATCGGTTTCGGGAGACTAGCCAATATGTTAGAAGAGCTGGGCAGGGTCGAAATCGAAAACTTACTCACAATCAAGGCCAATTTCTTGTCCTTTCCTCTCTACGTCAGCGGCAGTACGCTACAGCACGAGACCTCCTAAACGACCTAAGACGAGCATATGGAATAGACATTTCTGATCAAACTGTTAGTAACAGATTAAAAGAAGCGAATTTGAAACCAAGAAGACCTGTCCGCGCACCACGCCTTACTCAGCATCACAAAGCAGCGCGAATGAGGTTTGCTCTGGATCACAGAGATTGTCAACTTCGTCACTGGACGCTTGTACTGTTTACAGACGAGTCCAGATTTCGTTTAACTCGTTGCGACGGTCGAGTACGTGTATATAGACGTCCTGGTGAACGCTACGCAGCCGCACTATATAGGAAGTGGATAGATTTGGGATGTTTTCGGCTGGAATCAGTATAGACAACAGAACTGATCTAATGCAGGACAATGCAAAGCCACATACCGCCGGCATCACCAGAAACTTTTTACAAGAATGTGGAATTCAGGTCATGGAATGGCCGGCGTTAAGTCCTAACCTGAATCCTATTAAACACGTGTGAGATCAGCTTGACCGACGTGTTCGCAAGCCCCCTAATCCGCCACTAACCATAAAGGAACAGACACAAGCCCTGATTGAGGAATGGGAAAGCATACCCCAAGAATCACTTCGCAGGCTAGTGCGAAGCATGCCACGCAGGTGTGAGGAAGTGATTCGTGCTCGTGGAGGGCATACACTGTATTAAACCCCAGCAATCAACAGAAAACCCGACTGTCATCGATACTATGACAGTTATTTCCATTTTGTTTTGCGTTATTAATTAAATTTTTAAGTGTATCTTAGAGGTAAGTAAGGGTTGTAACATTGTTTTTGTAAATTTCTTTAGTAAAATATATGCCGTTGAGGTATACCAAATTTGATTGTCCAAAAACTATTATTTAAAAAGTTACATGTTTTTGAGCCGTGTATTTCTTACCTTTACTACTATTATGTTTAACATTTTTTTATAAAACTAATAATTTACGCTGTGCAGAGTATATCCATTTAGTTGCCCAACCCTGTATAAACTACTACTGTGTTTAACATGCTCATCTTCTTCCATTAAACGTAAACCTAAAAACATGCTGTATTGAATATTTGTTTCTAAATCAATAAAATCAAATCAAATACTTTATTCACATGCCTATGAATTAAATTTAGTTTGATGGCATTGAATACCTTCCGAGACGCCTAAGTCGGAAGCCATCAGCTTTGATTAAGATATGATAGCGTATGCTGAGCATGTGCTTTGGTGCGGTAAAGACAGTGGAGCCGCGTATCATCCCGAAGTGCCTAACTTAATTGAATTTTAAAGCAGTACGACTAGGTGGGCTGGTGGCTGCATCCATCGTGTAGGTACCTCAGTGTTCTGGCTGCCTCCGGGGCACCGAATTTACGTTGCAGCATCATGGGATGCAGATGGCCTGCACAACCTAATTGAATTTAATAGTGAATGAGTGGTTCTTTGTGGGCAATGTCGGTGGAACGCGATACTCCTGGGCCAGTTTGGGGCAACTGGAGACAAGGCGACATCCGATACTGCGAAGCCCCGTAGTCCATAGTCCGCGCTGGTGAAAATCGAGGCGAGGAAAAACGAAATAACCGGCGCGCGGCGACGGGAAAAAAGGTAACTGAAAGGTTGGCGAACGAACAATTGCCGGCCGGCAACACAAAGCCATCTGGTTTAATTACCCTGGGCAGGTGTCCACTGTAATTTGAAAAGCGGATAGAGACCGGAGATTAAGCCGATTCGACGGTCGGAATATTTTGCCGTCCGATGCAACTGCACTTTTAAGGTACCATGAATTAACTGGAATCAGTTTTTTTTTTCACTCGTTATCCCTATCAGAAAAGGGGAAAAGTCAAGAACAGTAACAACCACGAAAGCAAAAGTATTATTTTTTTTATATGTTTTAATACTCTTTGTACTGCAGGTATCGCACAGCTCCAATCGACGCGAAATGGTTCTCCAACGGCCAAATCAGCGTCAATCATAGTGCAGCCAAATAATACACAAACGATCGAAGTTATTTCAACTTCAGCAAGAAAAACAGGTCATTTGGCGGATTTACTCTGATTTACACACTCTTTAGTACACAACACATATACATGACGATGATTATCCATTTGTTACTTCGGCTAAACATTATATTTCTAACTAGGTGCCGTTTCAGTCAGCATGGAGTTAATGGTTTTAAAAGTCCTACACAAATAATTAATCACAATAATAATGATTATGTTACTGTAAAAGCCCGAAATACGGTCAAACCTAGGATTAACGCGTTACTCCTAGGTTTGACCAATATGAATTGTAAATGTGCGAAAAATGATATTTATCAATATAATTTCGGGCTTTTATTTTGGACTTGTTGGTGAACCTCAGATGAATTTATTTGCGCAGACACTTGCCTGTGCTTAGACCAGGGCAACAGCTGGCGGCAGCAATAAGCAACAACATTGGATCAAATATATTGCTGCTATTGACAACTCAAGCAAAAATATCATTGACCTCATAAGGTCCTTGACAAAAAATAACATCTCAAACGCCACATGTTGCCCACTGTAGCCCAGGAGTAAAAAATAACTTTAGAAACGCTATCAACAGCTGATTCAAGAGGCTAATCCCGCTAATCTAAGGGCTGGTATTTTGACCGACTTGCAAAGTCATCAATAGTTATGTGACAGATCTGTCAGATTTGTTGCGTCATTTTAGCCTGTTAAATTAGAAGATCTGTCGGTGGCGGTGGTAGGTCGCGTATCGTGGTCCTTGTGTTCACGCTGTGTCATCGGTACATCTTCTCATTTAACAAGCTACAATAGCGCAAGAAATCTGACAGATCTATCTTATAGCTATTGAGGCCTTTGTAGGTATATAAAAATCAGCGCAAAAGTCTACATTAATACTAACTCGATTTGATGTTTTAAATATTGGTGTATTGAACATACGTTATTTAGTGAGCTATTAAGATTTTCTAAAGCCCATAGGTGCATGAAACCAAGGATGCTAAATTTCTGTAGGTAATTATATTTTTCGGTAAATTGCCGGAGAAAGTAAAATCATTAAATTCTAATATTAATTTACCACGAATAAAAATTCAAAATGGTAAATTAAGCAGGTTTAAATTATCGGGTATGTAAAAATTGAAAATTAAAAATGATAAATTACCGATAACAGTAAGTTATGATAACTACTTATGACAATTAAAATGTAGGGTATAACCTAAAAGTCAGATAACTACCAATGCCTGGTGCTTCCCCTAATTTGATAGTAGTAATTCATTATAAAAATCAAAACAAAGACTATTGCGTTATTATATACTATCTACTAACTACTACTATATACTAAAAGTCTAACACAGTCCGCGAAAGAAGTTTACGAAAATCGGCGAATCGGAGGAAGGGTCTGCTCCTTGGAGAAGCGAAAATGGCGCCTGCATTTTGCGATTTTCCGCCTCAAATTTGATTCTACAGTGCTTAGGCTTTCGATTTCGTCCAATTTCCGCCCAGTTCTCGTTATTTTTTATCTCGATTCGGCTAAATTTATGGATTATCGTTTGGGACTGTACTGGTCAGCGCGTCGCCATGTCAATCGATCGAGGTTGCTAGGCAACGGCCGCGCGCTTCGCGACGCGGTTACCAGACGGCGACACATCATGTCGCTGTTCACGTTACGCTACGAAGCAATAGATGGCGCGCCCGTAACCGCGCTGAACGTAGGAGCATAATCACATCGCGCGTGTAAGAGCATCCGGGCTTTTTGTCTCTCTCTTAACGCTTCGGCGATCTACCTAGGTCGACCAGCAGGCCTAATCTGCACATTCTCCTAGTATATATACTATTTGCGTTATCACCTCCGCTGAATCAATCTCCATGGCCAAATCCCCTTTCTATCTCCTATGCATTCAATTAAAAAGATTAACTATACTTTCTCAAATAATATCCTTCGACAGGTGAATTGAGGAGTGGAAAGCAGCGTTGATAACAAAAAAACAGTAAACAAATATCCCGATGTTAAAATAGTATCCGGGTAAAAAATGATTATTGTTTGTTACACCAGGCACAAAAGCAATAAAATACAAACAAATAATAAAGAAACAAGAATAAAGCAATTTTTTTAATGGTTAACTATTGTTCAGGATTTTTTTATTATTAGGTATTATCAATATCAATAAATTACAACCGGTAATACATATTGACGGTAAATTGTCTTTGGTAATTTAAGCTGTAAATTACTGTAATAAAAGAATCGGAGGTAGAACTAGAACTTTTAAGGAAGCTAACGGTAAATTAAAAAAAATCTATTGTATCGATAGTGCTATATCTGCTGTTTTGTGAGCCATGCCAAAGATTCCTTAAAAAATACTTATATTATATTTAAAATATTATCGACTGCCAAATAAAAAAGATTTATGTTTGGTTTATGTTACGCAATCATTATTTTTATTTTAAGAATCAACGTGTGTTTGTTATGTGGTTTTAATAAAATCTTGCGGTAGCATTTAGTAAATAGTTTGAGAACAATACGATATTATGCTATCATTCTCGTACCCACTTCATACCACCAAAATTAAATTCATTATAGAATTTTTCGGACATTTACCAAATCAAATTGGTTAAACCTAGGACTAACGCGTTAATCCTAGGTTTGGCCTATATCCAGCAGTACGCTAGAACAATACCAGGTATCTAGTTTTCTTATTGAAATCAAATTCATAACTATCTATGGAAAATGGTACTTAAAGAATTTTAAAGTTTATGAAGTTTATTATTCCTGATGAGATGAAGAAGAGAAACATAACAAGACAAAAAAACACAGTTAAAATCATAAAAATCGTATTTTCACGCTTTAATAGGTAAAATTTGCATATTTTTTACTTTTTTAATATTAATTGTAAATTTTTTATTCTGAATTATCTAGTGGGATAATATAAAATATTAACTGATTACAACAGGATGTAAGTTTCTGGTCGCAAAAACTAAACATTGGACAAACTTTTCTTCCTTGAGGAGTTGCAGGCATAATTTTTCTTTATCCTGTTGCCAGTGGCGTCTTTACGAATTCACTTAAATCGGTTGGATTAAAAGCATAAGCGAGGCAGTGAACCTCGCAATTAAGAGGCTAGAACAGACATTTCGTTCGGTGTTTCTCCTGGAAGTCGCTAGATGGAGTAGGTAGTAGCTCTAATTAGTGCCGTGGGGGTTGCCGGAAACTTTCTTATCGTTCTTTTCCCGGGTACCAGCTGGGACAAGCGGGATTTACAACCGTCGCCTGCATATTCCGAGCAAGATAAACCGAGTTACGTGTATTCGGAAAGGGCGTCCTCGCACCGGCGTGATATATTAATAGGGGGAGGTTATAAATCCCCCCATTTTTCTCACTGGAGGAGGCAAACTAAGGCGGAAGACGCCGCGACGTAGGACAGGCGCGGACTTGTTGCTCGCAACCAATTTATGGCTTGTTTACGGAAAAAGTGGCCAGGCGTCCTTTACCGGATGTGACGTGATAAATTTTACTATTCTTTCAGCCGTCTGGTGCCTTATGAAAATTGAAAAAGTCAGCAATGTCTTAACACTAACCTTAGGCCTAAAATTCAATAAAATGTATCTTACGTTTGATTTTACTATTTAACATATCCATAATTTAACACTATTCAACTTTTGATGTTTATTTAATATTAAAAAAAATTTATTTTGATTACGAAACTTGGTGATTGGACTATGCATAGACCTCGTAAATACGTCCGTTAAGATCTGACAGGAAAATGTAAATCAGATGGATGTAAATATAGATCAAATATAAATATAATAACAACCATCTTAATGAAAGCAATCAGCATACATTGGCAAATACCTCCCACCCTATTAAATTGAATCGAACATCCAATTTCTAAAATAGTATTGCTAACATAAGGTCCTGGATCACTTTGAATTGAATCTTTGACCATGAGATCACGAAAATATCCGATGTTAAATAGGGAAAAATGTGTGCAGGGTATCTCCTCGACATATACGCACTTGTACACTCGTATTTTAAGGGCTTGAAGTGACAAATTGCCTGAAAACGTAAATTTTGAAAGATGCAGTGAGTTAACAAAAGATTAAAGGTGGTAGCTAGTAGGAAGCTGCGTAGCTTAAGTAGGTCGTATGAGGTATTAAATGCTAGATCTTTTCAAACCAAATATTACTGAAAGGGGTTAAGAAACATTTGGTCAATTTTGAGTTAAAGTGCAGCAAAGTAATATTAAACATGCGCATCGTTTGGCATTGAAAGTTGACTTCCATCACCGAACAAATATTTTATATGCGATAAAGAGGTAAAGAATTCAGTTCATAATTTTTCAATATAAGGGTTCTATGTTAGCGTGCTTCTTGTTTTGTAAAAAAATATTTTTGTCAAGGGCCACCCTTGAAGATTTTATTGTGAAGAAACACCTATTTTTCGAATTTATTCTGTTGGATGAAACCATATTTCTTTGGCACAAAAGTAAATATTTACTCCATTCAATACTCCATATTATTTGCTAATAGAGATTAATTTATTTGGAATGTTTGTTGCAGTGAAATAAATATATTTTTATTCAAGCAAAAAATGTTTTCATTTAGAGTAATTTCATTCCTTCAAAATGAACACAGGCCACATATTAATTATCATACACCCAACTAAATTTGCAGATTTAGTTGGGTGTATTGTAATTAATATGCATGCTAGCGTGCTACTGTATACAAAATGTGCAGTTGGAATTTTCAATTTTGCAGTCGGAATCTCGTATTTGTGCAGTAACTAACACGTGTATTTACCTGGTCGTTCAAATATAACGTTAAAAACGAATAATTCTTTTGCCAGCCAGGACTCAGAAGTTTGCTTTTTCAAAAAATTGATATGATAACAAACTGTTGAGATTTGCATTTATTCTATTCACCCAATCGATGTTTCCAAGATAATGAGCAAATAAAGATGATCGCCATCAGAAACCATTCATTTTTTTGTTTCTTGCTTTGGATTATCTACAAACAATACACTTGAAATATTTCCTCGGGGAAATACTTTAGATGTGAACACTTTGTGATTTTTATATGATGTTTTGGAGCATAATTCAAACCCAGTGTTAAATGAAATTATATAATATCTACCTTTCTAAGAACAAAACACATTTTGAGAATAAAGGATATCATAAAATTTATAGAGAAATATCAAACAGAACGTGAAAAACAGGCTTTATTATTAGAATCATTATTATTGTGATTAATTATTTGGTAATTCGCTTGTAAATCTACTTCGGAAACGATACGTCTTTTTTTTGTAGATGTGTAGGACTTTTAAAAGCAATAACTCCATGCTGACTGAAACGGCACCTAGTTAGAAATATAATGTTTTGCCGAAGTAACAAATGCATTATCTTTGCCAAATGACGTATTTTCTTGTTAAAGTTGAAATAACTTCGATGGCTTTGAAAGTTGACTTCCATCACCGAACAAATATTTTATATGCGATAAAGAGGTAAAGAATTCAGTTCATAATTTTCAATTCAAGGGTTCTATGTAAGCGTGCTTCTTGTTTTGTAAAAAAATATTTTTGTCAAGGGCCACCCTTGAAGATTTTGTTGTTAAGAAACATCTATTTTTTAGCATCTATTTTAATTTATTCTGTTATATATTTTTTTTTCAAGTGAAAAATGCTTTCATTTTAAGTAATATTATTGCCTTTCCTTCAAAATAAACACAGGACCCATATTAATTATAATACACCCAATTAAATTTGCAGATGTAAAAATGGTTACAAAATGGATTTATTAGAACAATTGGAAATAGAGCAAATCATAAAAGAAATAATAACGTCACTTTACTTAACGATCAATTCACATTTAATAATGAACCAATCCTTTCTTACACTTTACATTCTTAAATTGCCCAACCTGTTTTCCGTGATTACGCTGCTAACTTCATAACGGTCATCTTGTTATTCGTCTTGTTTGCTTCAAAACGATTTGCCACAAGGCAAAACCCGGAGGCAATTTATTTTTTAAATAACTATTGTTTCTTGGTACAATACGACGTTTTGCGCATTTTTACAAGAGGCATCTTCATGCCTAATTATCGAAGAAAGTGCTACGAAGATGAGGTAGTTGTTTCTAAAAAGTACACAAACTGTAAATTTGACCTCGAAGCATAAATTGTATAACACGAATAACTATATGTTCCTACCAAATTCAAAAAATAAAGCACTATTGTCAACAACATAAGTTAAATTCGGAATAGTTTACTTACTGAGATTACACCGATTTGCGTCGAATATTGAAGAAATCTCTCAAAGAGGTTTCCATCAGTGCTACACAATGGATCTGTTTGATGTCTCCGTATAGACCACATGCCCTAGGGAACGCGAGACGTTGAAGTATATAAATTGACTACAGCGGAGAGTGGCTACGAGCGACAGACCACCAAAATTATAGAAACTAGACGGAGCGTTAACCGCACGGTATGATTAGATTTACCCTACCGTATGATAACACAACGATTGCACCGATTATTCAAAGAATACAGACGCGTCTGAGTGCATGCACATCCAACCTAATCCCACGAAAATCTCATTAGCACGCTCGCACAGCCACATTGATCTGAGCAACCCTGAGGGTACGTAATGCTAGGGTATTTGCATCACAAAGTGGATGTTATCTGTCTGGTAAAGAATGCCGACGTAATTGCATTACTATCTTTGTTTTTGCAGATGTTGAATATTTGTATTTTTATTTAGGGTTACCATCTACTTAATTTTCACCCCCTCGATAGGGTAATTAGTAATACACCAATCTTAATACAAGAATCATTGTGCTGAAATGTAAACCCTTTCTTAAGGCTGGAAGACAACTTCGTTAAAGATTACTGCTTCGATCCATTTTAATAATGAATCCTTATTATTTGCCCAGTGAAGGCCAGGTTTTAATTAAAGCAGTTTTTTTTTCTTAAATATCACCTCAGAGACGAAACGGCTGGAAAATAAGACAACCGTGACCGAATAATGCTCTAACAAGATGAGTACAATAAATACGCTTAAAAACAAAAGAGAGAAAAAAGTTAAGCAAAAAAGAAGTCTCCTTAATGAACACCCGCAAACTCGTAGCTTTGGTCTCTCCTTTATACTGCTTCTTTTGTGCGAACTGTAGAGCGATTTTAATTTCCGCCAATTTATCCGATTTCGCAATTTGTACTTTCAAAGAAGGAATTACACTTTTAAAATTATATTGGAGGTCCGTTGCTTTTGTTTAATTTCTAAAGGCGTATTTTGTAGTCAAAATGCTGCTGAAGACAATTGTTTATAAATTATAAATGGTTGTTTGAGTTAAAAGTTTGATGTTTTAATTGAGTGTTGATTCAATAAATTATTGCTTTCAATATTAATTGAAGTAATAGACTATTTGTCTGTATAAATGGAGTAAATAAATAATGGCGAAATAAAGAAATAATAATAAAACTTGACGAAAATAAACGAATATTTATGCTTTTGAATTTTATGCTTTTATATTAGAAAGCATTTTCTTCTATAAAAATAATATATTTCACTTAAGTAAATAAATGTTTCAAATAAATTAATCTCTTAATACAAACAAATATTAAACAGAATTCAATGTTGTAAATATTATCTGAAAATATTTTCCGTTTTAAAAAATATTTAAAGAACATATTAAAAATAAAATATGTTTCTTAAAAAAAAATTCTTTACTAGTAGTGTCCAACTTCTTAGACGAGTAAATAAACACCAATCATCTTTTTGATAACAAGAATCGAGGCAGCCTCAACCACAGAAGTAGCTCTGAAGAAGAATCCATCTAACTATAGTTACTCCGAAAGAAGCTACAACAGTAATAAATACAATCCTGATGTAAAAAATGGTATATTGATATGATCTGATAACCAAGGAATCATCATGGTCGTTAAACAGCTTCTAACGAAAATGATACCAACAATTGAGCGAAATGTGATGATTCCCAAACACCAGTACTGCCCTCCAATGGCAAAGTGCCGTATGTACATCAACGGTAGTTACGAGATATTTTCAGTTTTCTATTAAGTATCAATTTAAAACAAATCTGCATTAATTACTTACACATACTTTGTTATTATTGTAGGTTAATGTAAATTGCTTATAATTAACAACACTTTAATAGATTTTATACAGAAATAAAAAAAATATAACGAATAAATGTAGATGCCGCGTTCTTCCCTAGTATAGACCAATGTAAATATTCATAATATCCAACGGTAAAACGCCGTATCTACATACAAAAATGCACTACGTTTTCTGTTTGAAAAATCATGCACTTTTTACATTTTAAGTATTAACTAATGTTAACTAATGATGTATAATATGTATTTTTTAGATTAATGAGCAAGACTCAAAAATTTTGGGCAAGGGTACCTATCTTGTATTTTTAATGCATTTTTTTAAGTAATAAAAAGTTTAAATTTTCATGGATATTATCCATATTATAGTAAATATAATATACATTGAATTTCTGGCATTAAGACAGAATTAGAATCACTACCAACTTTATTTAAATTGCTCAACTTTCGAAATTAAATTTAAAAATAATATTAAATATGACATACCTTGAAATCCTAACGGCACTGGAAGTATTAAGTTACTATATTCTTGTAAATTCACGGTTACATTCACGGTTAAATTCACGGAGATGCTTGTAAGTGTTGCGGCGTATCCGATGAACCCCACCGCATGGTAAATTGCTCCATTTGTGGAGCTGCATACCGGCTTCTGTGTGTTGATGTTTCGAGTGCCGAGGCCCGTAGGATTAAGGCCAAAACTGGTATCTCCTGGTCGTGCAAGAGTTGCAGTAATTTCAGTGGCGACTTTAACGGCTTAAAAGCAGTAATTATTTCGCTGCAAGAGGAGGTTGCACAGCTGAGATCTGCTGTCGCTGCACCATCAGGTACTCATGCAGTGTCCATGCGGGACACTGAAGAAATCATTCAGGAGGTCCTCGAGCGTACAAGGCGCTCAACTAATTTAATTGTTTACGGTTGTAAGGAGGACATTGCCAGCTCTAGGAAAAGCCAGATGGATGCTGATGTTGCGTTTGTGGGCGATCTGTTGGATGATTTGGGTGTAGACCGATCTAATGTGGCGCCTGTGCGCCTTGGACGCTTTGATGCATCTAGGGAAGGGCTTTGTCGTCCTATAAAGGTTAAACTTGCATCTGAGGAATGCGTGGTGGGTGCAGTCCGGAAGTCTCAACAGTTGAAATCCCATGAGCGTTGGCGCATAATTTCCATTTCCCGTGATCGCACGCCAATGCAGAACAAATATTACAAGTCTGTAAAGATCGAACTGGACAGCCGGGTATCGAAAGGGGAAACAAGCCTCAAAATTAAATATATTGCTGGTGTTCCTACCATTGTTGAGTCGGAAAACTAGATTTGCCCAACAGAGACTCCCTTGTTTTTAATTTATATTATCAAAATGTTCGTGGATTGTGTTCAAAGACACGTTCCTTTTATATTAATACTTGTGATATGTCCTTTGATGTTATATTTCTTACGGAAACTTGGCTCACCGAATCCATCAGAGACTCTGAACTATTTCACAACTACTACAGTATTGAGCGCTCTGACAGAAATCGTTCTGTTGTGGGTCGTTGCAGGGGTGGTGGTGTTTTGCTGGCGTTTTCTCCTAAAATAAAATATTCTGTTGTGGATGTGTCCCACCTCTCTGCTCTTGTTCCGCTGATTGATTTTGTATTGTGTAAGTGCTACTTTGCACACACTGTCTTCTTTGTTGGAGTTATATATGTGCCTCCTGATCTCAGTCCAGTTGAGTTTGAGCTGTTTCTTGATTCTTTGTCTGCGATGCTAATTGGCAACAGGGCTCTTCTTCTTGGTGACTTTAATGTGCCTGGTTTTGCTGCATATGCCGATTGTGCCAAGGGGTTGGTTTTGCGGAATTTTTGTGATTTGTTGGATCTTCGCCAATTGAATTATGTTGTAAATCACAATAACAGACTATTGGATTTGGCTTTCACCAACAATAAGGAGTCCTTATCTGTTGAGCGGGATTGGCAGCCGATGACTCCTGAGGATCCTCATCACCCTTCACTTTCTATGACTTTTCGACCAGGCGTGGGCGAGGAATCTTCCCGATTCTCCTCTAATCTGCACAATGCAAGGTATAATTTTGGACGGGCAGATTTCCATCAGCTGTATGCTGACATCGCCAGTATTGACTGGACATTTCTCGAGGAGTTTGTAGATGTGAACGTTGCTGTCGATAATTTTTATTCGGTAATCTATGCTACACTTGACCGGTCTGTACCCAGGTCGCGGACCGTGTCGTCGGATTATCCTTATTGGTATACGCCTGAGATAATCAGAAATGTAAGGACCAAGCAATACTACCGCCGGAGGCATCTAGCCACCGGGAATCTCTGTTATCTTCGGGAGTTTAGAAGAATCCGTGCCTTGGTCAAGAGTCAGTCGACGTCAGCGTACACTAGGTTTCTTCGGGATGTGGAGGGTAAGATTGGATCGGACCCAGCCGGTTTATGGAAGTTCGTTAGACTTAAAAGTGGTAGTTCGCGGATACCGGGAACTATGTATGATGGTGATGAATGCTTCGAAATTCCTCAGGACATTGTGAATGCGTTTGCACGCCATTTTTCTGCGGTTTATTCCCCTCCATCTGAGATATTCTATGACAGTAATACGTCTCGGCCCGCATTTTCGCAGAGTATAGTCAGCGCACCTGAGGTGGTGGAATTGATGAGAGCACTTCCCAACAAGAAGACAGCTGGCGATGACCTTATCCCTTCCTTCTTGGTGCGTGATGCCAGGCATGTATTGGCTGGGCCGCTTGCGATCATTATAAACCTGGCAATCAAATCATCAACATTCCCTAACTTTTGGAAAACTGCAAGAGTTGTCCCAGTTTTTAAGAAAGGGGACAAAGCTCAAGTAAAGAATTATCGCCCTATAGCCATTCTATCGAACTTCTCGAAGATATTCGAAAGGGTATTATACAACACGATTAGTTTTAACACGCGGCCTTACATCTCCCCTTCCCAACACGGATTTGTTTCCTGCAGATCAACGCTCACGAATTTGGCATCCATATCGCAATATCTTGCCGAGGTTCTGGATGGCGGCGGTAGAGCTGATGTCATATATACCGATTTTTCTCATGCGTTCGACGTGATTGATCATGGAGTCTTGATTCGTAAGCTCAGTGACTTTGGTTGCAGCTTAACTCTCCTGAGGCTTCTTCACTCCTATTTGCATGGTAGATCAGGTTACGTTTTTTACAACGGATATTCATCGCGTGGTTTTGCTGCTATTTCCGGCGTGCCCCAGGGCTCTAACCTTGGTCCCTTGATGTTTAATTTATTTTTGGATGATTTGTTGGAGAGTCTGACTTGCCCTGCACTCGCGTACGCTGATGACCTGAAGTTGTACGCATCCATCAGTGACTACCGGGATATTCAGCTGCTTCAGAGTAACGTCAACATCGTTGAGGACTGGTGCGTGAGCAATAAGTTGATCATAAACGTTCAGAAGTGTGTGTGCGTCACCTACACGCGAAAACTTATCACATCCTTGCCGTCTGCGTATTCCTTGTCTGGTGCTCTACTCCCAACCTTCACACGTGTGAAGGACCTGGGAGTGCTCTTTGATTCACGGCTAACATTTGTCCCTCACATTGATGAGATGTGCAACAAAGCAAATAAAATGTTGGGATTTGTGCTTCGATCAACGAAGGAGTTTCGTGAGGTCGGTGTCGTCAGGACTCTGTACTTTGCTTTTGTGGCCTCTATTCTGGAATATGCGTCGATTATTTGGTCTCCGCATTATGTGTCCCATCAGTTGAAGGTGGAGCGGGTGCAGCGTCGCTTTCTGAAGTGCCTTTCCTACCGTGTGGATGCGGTTTACCCGGAGCGTGGATATGACTATGCGTCATTGTTAGTGCGACATGATGTGGCGTCGTTATCTGTGCGGCGTGAGAGGTGTGGCGTGCGGTTCTTGTGGAACCTGATCGAGAATAAAATTGACAGCATTTACCTACTCTCGCGAGTGTCTTTCTCGGTGCCACGTGCGGGTTCTCGTTCGCGGAATATTTTCTACCTACCGCGAATGCGTACTAATGTTTTGAGTGTCGCTCCTATTTTTGCAATGTGCCGTAACGCTAATAAAGATCAGTACCGTGAAGTGTTTTTTTAGGTTAGGTTATCTTTGTATGTATTTGCGTCTCATTCATTTGTTGGAAATGTATTTCATATTTCTTTGATCTGGTATGGTTTATTATGTATGTACATTGTTAGTTTTTAGTGTTCTTAGTTGTAGGTACTTATATTTAAATTTCTTATATATTTTGTATACTTTGCCTTGTAAGTGGAGTCTCTCTGTTGGGCAATAAATGGATATTATTATTATTATTATTATTATTATTATGTTACCGTATTTTGAAACAACATATTCGTATGTTAACCCGAGCGACACTGATTGTTCAGTTAATAATAACGAATATACAACACGCAATGAGAACTGTTAAAAATGACGAGATGGCGCGGCGCGCGCGGCAACTACAAAATTCATTCCATGTTACTAGGCTAAAACGCGGCATGTGCAGATACAATTGTTAAACGCCGTACAATGTACAATGCACATGCCGCGTTTTACCGTAGTATATTGTACTTGCCGCGTTTTAGCGTAGTATATTATCACAAAAAGTGCACATACGGCAAAACGTGTTTTAAAATTTATCGAATGTAAGGCCCTTATGGTACCTTCTTTTAATAAATATGAGAAAGTATACCTTTTAGAGTACAAAAACAACAATAGCTCAATTTTTCATTTTTTTGTACATACGGCATTTTACCTTTGGAGGGCAGAGTAGTAGGGCGGCCCTTAACTCTCAACTTTTATTTAAAAAAACTTTCATTTTCCTTTACTATCAAAAATACAAAAATTCAATCCCAGTGACTATTCTGGCCAACAATTAACAAAATCGAATAAGTAAAAACTCTTTCTGGCATGCTTCCTTTTCGTAAAATTTAAAACAGAGGACAGATATTCTAAATTGGGTCTAGAATATCACTGATAAATAAGCAAAGAAATGCAAAAACATAGAACAAAGCAAAAAAATCTGATGTGGCCAGGCACATGACTTTATCATACTATATATAAAATTAATAGTTTAGCTGCATGAGATTCTATTTGATCGAGATCGGTCATGTCTGCATTAAAATAAAATTCGTAGAACTAGACAGATATGTCGCTTAAAGCTGCGTTCGGATATTGTACTCCGTTGACACCGGGTACACCGTCCAAATGACACTTACGTGTTATTGGGTGTAAAAAGTGTAATACAACATCCGAACGCAGCTTATATTGACAGAAGTTATTGTCAAAACATTAGCGTTTGACACTACCTACTGTCATTAGAATCAAAAAATCTGACAAATCCTGGCTACTAGTTTTAATGCAGTACGACCGATCTCGATGAAATAGAAGTTGCTCATGCAGCTAAACTATTGATTGTACCAAAAAATGTCATAGTCATAAATTATTCAGAAGTTCCTCTTCTTTAACTTATTATTTAACTATTTCGATGAAATTCCAGAAATGGCTGCTTATTTGCAAAATCTTTCAAAAATGCTAAGACTAAACCTCCAGTTCCTTTGGACCCTTTTCAACAGAAAGCTTTTCAGCTCTAAGTTTGGTTATGAAACTTCTAAATATGAAGTTTCGTCCCGATACCTTTAGTAGTTTCTCCGGAATCGTCGCCACAAAAACGGGTACATACACATCCACACACACACACAGACATTTTTTTGTACCTTGGTCAAAAATGTTCAGGGGACCCAAAAAGACATATTTCCGCTAAAATCTCAAAATTTTTTTTTGGCACGATTACAATACTTTACATACTGCGTATGTTAAAGTATAAATAGTAATCAGTGGATTACTAACATTTGTAGTAAGTACGTAAGACGGTTAATTGATGGTTAATCTGTTTGATTAATTTAGGTTGGGAATAGATTAGATTGCCGAAAAATTTTCAAGAAACTGTAGTCAAAGGTGTTCATTTCAAGCCCTCAGACGTCACCATGTTAAGGAAAATACATTCATTGTGTCTTTGGATGGGAACTGTTGAAAAAAACACTGCTCACAGAATTTTTCCAAAATTCTATGTCTGTATCGAATTACTGTATCGAGCGTTAACTTAATTTGATTCTGAACGAAGAGAAATATCACACAATGTAAGCTGTAATTAATTTTGTGTCATGCAAAGAAAAATATCAAACCATAAAACAATAAATAGTATACTTCGCATTCAAAACAATTCCAAAGAAGTACTACCGAAATTGTGAACTTGAAATAGGTGTAAAGGAGTAAAAACAGAAAACTTACAACTTTATGGTTCCATGGGGGTAAACCATCTGAAAACTTTGATTATAATGCGAAACGTAGGGTCGTTTTTATGCCTTTTTATGGTAGCGCTAGCCCGTCCGGTCAATAATTGAACGTACCGGAGTTAAGAAGCAGCCAGTAATAAAGTACGGCGGTAAAAATCGTGGCTTTGGGAAATCTTTACGACTGACCTGGGGCGCCCTCTACTTCCTGTCGACCGTAGAATTGTTCGCCCGATGTTACAACATACATGCGGACAGCTGAAATTGTTACTTCCTTGCGGATTGTAAGTTAACAGTGGCACAAAGACGTTCGTGGCGATTTAGAATTTAGAAGACTAACATGTGGCTTTTTTTTTGAGAAGCTGAGAGCTTATGGATTTAAGTTCAACTTTTTTGTTAGATGATGCATATTTCGATATACAGGGTTGGGCAACTACATGGAATATTATCTACACATCGTAAATTATCAGTTTTATCAAAAGATGTTAATGCTAAAATGGCAATTGTGTGCGATGGATGACTGGTATGTAAAATAACTTTGTCCGACCGCGTGCGCAGTTGCGCGATTGACTTTTCGATTGATAAATGTTCGTATGTACGTTTACAATCGTCTTTTGGTAATGCGCGATCGGTTACCCACCAGGGCAGACATTAGACGATTCCTTTAATACAATTTTGTTAGTACTTAAAACTTTGAAATAGACTATACGTTATTTGTAGAAAATTATTTCTCTGTTCATGGAGGATATGCTCCTACAAGATTAGCCGTTATTTCGAATAACCGTGATAAGTGAACATCTGTTAGCCGCCCAATTGTATGTTAAGGGATGTTTCGAACTCGACACCAAGTTTCAAAGTACAACTAGTCACAATGGGACCCAGAACCCGAAACACGACAGTAATTGTCATGTGATCATTCATCTAATATTCACATTCTTGATCAACATGAAAATGAATAATATACACAGCGAACCAAAACATTCATTACATTTTAAATATTATTCGTAGTTTTAATTTTGAATGAAATATTGCGTAGAAAAACAAAATGCTTACATTGTGCAAAGTGAAAACGTTTAACATTTGTTAGGTTTTGGTGAAAGGGTACAAATTTTGAAATTTCGGTTTTATTTTTTAAAAGAGCAATGGATAATCAATATAATTTGAGATAACTTTCAAATATAGTATATCATTTTTTTTTCAAATGAACTATTATGTTAAAAATTATTATGTTAAGACGTGAATTATTATTATTATTAAATTATTATTTATTATTACTTCATTCACATAGCGTAATTGAATAACTGTGACTATAGTATGTATTAAACTACACTCACCGACACAAAAAAAAACTGACCATTTAATTTGAAAATTTAATGACTGTTTGTTATTCAACGAGGAAACTTATAGTGGGAATTCAGTCAACAATAGTATAGTCCCTGAAGAAGGACAAAATGCAGTACGAAATATCGGTTAAGGAATAAAAAATTAAAAACCAAGAATTGTTGACTGAATTCCCACTATGTTTCCTCTATGTTGGGCACATTCTCAAGTTTGTTGAAGTACTTGCTCTGTTAAAAACCAAATAAACACTTTTTTTCTGATTAATGCCAATATCAGAATGTTTCTCAACGATACACAATTACAAACAAAACATTGTAAATTTAGCAAATTAAGATGATGTTGAATATATTTTGCAATTCATTTTGAGGAACTTATCACCACTGTGTAAGAAAATCGTCTAAAACTTAAGGAAGTTAGTCAATCCCTCTTGTACTCAGCTTTGTATGCATATCAATTATTATCAACATTTAGTTATTGATTCCATTTCTGTATGTTAGTAATAATCGCAGTTATAGTCAAAATGTGTTTTTCTTTTGTTCAATATTCAATAACTTTTGTGATTTTTTAATAAGATTGAGATTGAGCTTTTCTCCGCATAAAGAAAGGCAAAATTATCATAAGCGTTTAAAATATTGAAAAAAAATTAAAATTTTCGTTCCTGTCATTTGTTTTGACGGCAGTAATGAATTAATTTAGAGATAACAAACAGAAAGGAAAAAACACCACAAAGAAGCTGAAAATAAAGAAGAAGAAACAGTTAAAATAGTAAAATGGCAAAAGTTTTACTTGAAACTCTGCATCTTCTACAGAAATATGGAAGATGCTGATTGAGAGAAATCTCTCTACCGATATAATAAGCTGTAAGACTTCAATTTTTCAATTTTAAAAGGTATGTGATAAACTGATGAATGTGTTTACAATGCGATGAAAATGATCTAATCGTTAAGATACTACAAACGTTATTGAATATAAAACATAAAATTGCAAAGTTTTACACGTAACTGTGCATATTTTACAAACAGATATTGGGATGAACCGAAAAACAAAATGTTGGGATACGGCTTTATAGTAGAACACCTGATAACCTATTCAGTTCCCTTATTACTCCATAGGGTCTCTCGAACTTACACCATCAAAACATCATGTTCGTTCACTTGGTATAAGAATAAGCTTCAATCGTATCTATTTTCAAAATAACATGATGTGAATACTTTGAAAAATTTCTTTACAAGTTGCTGAAATAATCATCAGTTTTACATAGGTAATAAAGATAATATATGGCTTTGGGCATGGTTGCGAGGTGGGTACAGCGACAGGATAAAAGAATATATAGTTAATTGTATAAACTACAATTGTATGGTAACAATGGTCCTAACAAATAAATATGTGGTAATATGAGCACGAATGTGTGATATAAAGCACTGAAGAGACAATGTAACTTGTTGGGGGTGATAAAAGAGAGCACGAAATAGTGGCGGGCATAGGTACGGCATCGGAATTAATCCTAAAACAGCGTCTCTGCGTCATAACTCGTAGCAGGAGGAACGGTGATGGGCCCAAGGGTACGATACAACTAACGGATGACAAATGGCGGGCAAAAAGCAAAATTGTGTTACTACGGACAACAATAAAGAGCCCCCGCAGTAATCCCAAATTGTCCATAATCCCATTATTTGATTCTTTAATGGACCTTATGGCCCAGCAGCCCGAGAAATTGCGCGCAATTTCATTTCGACGCTATTTCACTGAATATTACCTATATAATATCAAAACATCAAGCAAAAATTGATGACGCTAATCGACTGTATCACCCGTTTCAACTTTTTCTATTTTTAGTGAGAATTTCAGTCAGAAAGCGTCTATAGTTTAATTTCTACAATGCACGATTCGTCGCTTGCGTTTTAGATGGAGATGTGGCTCTTGTAGTATCTAAAATTGAGGGCGAAACGTGTCCCCATGCCACCGCCCGCCCTCTCGTTTGATGAGAAGGCGAGCGCGCCTGCAACTCGTCATGAATAACAAGAGGCATATCCTTTTGAACACAATTTCATTACTGTCTACGTCGATCTGTATTTGTGTACGGGAACGCGACCGTGCGTAGGGTCGCGGAGGGTTGCTCCGGTGGTTGGGAGGGTGGCGTCTCTTGCCAGTCCGGTCACGTGACCGCGTCCCTTCCGCTTACGCATGGAAATCGTCCCGACGGAGCCGACGCCCGACGTTGATTTTCAATTGCGACAACGGAAACCGCTTTCCAATTGAAGAAGGGCCTTACCTGAAAGAGAAAAGAGCTTATGAATATCAAAGATGACAAATCGGGTCAAGCAAGAAAAAATATTCCGTATTCTACGCAATTTTACAGCAGGAGCGCATAGTAACGAGCAAACATCTAATCAAATTGAGTAAACTTACACGTTTTTTCAACATCGTTTATTCGGTGTTTCTGTTCGCCTTTTTTTAAAACTTCGTTAATGGTGAGGAACAAGAAAAATATTTAGGGGGTTGCTTCGAGTTGTCAAGTTAACTTAATCACGAAAATCAATAAGGTTTTGAAGATAGGTAACGCATCGGACATTTTCACAGATTTCAAAATACCATTTCTACAAATACGACTATTGTAATGAGCAATTATAACAAAAATAAAGTAAACAAAATTACGATAAGAATAAAGTAATTAAAAAATTAATAAATTATTAAATAAAAATAATTTAATGTTGATAAAAAAAATCTGTTTTTGGCTAGGCACTTGACTTTATCATACTACTGTTGGGTGTAAAAAGTGTAACGGTGTACAATATCCGAACGCAGCTTATATTGACAGTAGGTATTGTCAAAATATTAGCGTTTGACACTACCTACTACCTAGAATCAAAATATCTGACATATCCTGGCTAATAGTTTTAATGCAGTACGACCGAACTCGATGAAATAGAATTTGCTCATGCAGCTAAACTATTGATTGTACCAAAAAATGTCATAGTCATAAATTATTCAGAATTTCCTCTACTTTAATTTATTATTTAACTATTTCGACGAAATTCCAGAAATGGCGGCTAATTTGCAAAATCTTGCAAAAATGCGAAGACTAAACCTCCAGTTCCTTTGGACCCTTTTCAACAGAAATCTTTTCAGCTCTAAGTTTGGTCATGAAACTTCTAAATATGAATCGCCCCGATACCTTTAGTAGTTTCTCCGGAATCGTCGCCACAAAAAAGCGGGTACACACACACACACACACACACACACACACACACATCCATGCAACCACACATACACACACACAGACATTTTTTTGTACCTTAGTCAAAAATGTTCAGGGGACCCAAAAAGACATATTTCCGCTAAATTCTCAAATTTTTCTTTGGCACTATTATAATACTTTACATACTACGTATGATAAAGTAAAAAGTAGAACGTTTGAAAAAAAGCAATAGAAAACTAAATAATTCCTGCAAAGGCTAATATAATAGTTATTTATGTTACAAGTGCCGAAAGTACGGAATAGCGCGATGAGCGGTAATGCGGGGCGACGCCGGACGCATGTGAGCGAGTCGCGCTATGTAGTTTTCGGTAGGAGTGACATACAACGTTTTTTGTGCTGCTTTTTGAGTAAATACATATGTATTTAAAAAAAAAAAAGTAATGGTTATATTTTGTTTAGTAATGATTATTGTTAGGTTGGTACCACTTCGACAAAACGTCAAGAATAAAAAACTAATTCAAATTCTGAGAGATTTATATTTGTTCATTACACTGTAGATGTCACATGCGTACCAACATACTAAAATAAAACTACACTCGTCGCTATACATTATTTACAATTTTTCAATTTATCGTTTTTAGAATTACTTCGATATAACAACGGGTTGCTATTCCTTATCAACAAACAATCAAATTGGTGATCTTAGTATATTTGAAATATGTATTTTGTACTTTGCCGCACTAGAGCGGCAAAGTTCCATAGCGGGTCTCCAACCTCGAACAAAATCAGCTGTTTTCGAGTGTGACAGCACAAAAAATATATTTAGCTCCAATCTTACCAACATGAGATAAATAGCTAGCTGTAGGTTAAACCCTATGCACCAAGATTCTGGTAACTTAAAATATTTACCTAAATAATTTATTAATAGTTATTTAATTAATAATAGTTATTTAACCAATATAATAATAAGAGCAACTAATAATCAAGACATCTTTTTACGTTAAATCAATACCCAGAAATGTAAAGAACATTTGGGTAAATACTTTCAAATTTTAGACATTTGGTTAGAAACATTATTAGATATTCGTACTGAATAGTAGACCAGTATCTAGATGACATCAAACGGTAGATATGCTGCGGTCAAAATGTCAGATGGCAAAAAGACAAAATGATATTAAATTACCGTCTGGTTTCTAACTTCAAACCTGAGCGCGACTAGGTTTTTTCAAGAGATAGGCACAGATTTTGTATAGTTGTAAAATTTGCAAAATTTGTACTGTCCAGTCAGCGCTCTTTTAGGGCACGTAAGATAATTTATAAAGACAGCAGACTACAAAGTTTAGCTTTTCTTGCAAATTATTTGAAATTCATTAAAATATCATGTTTTATCCTTCGTTCTCATTTCTAATTTATCAACAGCTCGTTTGTCAAGTGTATTTGTCAAAATTCAGCGATTTGGGTTCATAAAGAAGGCTATTGTCAAATGTGTTGTCAAAAGTGTACCTTGTGTACTCTCAAATTTGGCATATCTGTCATAATTATACAATAATGATTCTTTTTCAAATTTAAATAAGGCCAAACTTGTTTGCTGTTTTGCTGGCTTATATCTTCTAAAGTCAAATCTAAACCATAGCTCTATAGCAAATAGAGCACCTCACTTCATTAAACCTTATTTTAGTCAGCATTTCTATGTGGGTACTGTTGACATACTATCCGTTAACTTTTGGGACATCCCACATATAGATTTACATTTCCAAATAAAATCAATATCATTTCATTTCATAACTTGCCGCTATCGTCGAGCATTAAGAACATAAATAAGCAATTTGTCCGGGCGTCACCGACGTCGCAATATTAATAACTCGGGCTGGCCGAAATAAATAGAGTTATTAACCGAGTCGACTGTGATAAATGGTGGTAACTGAGCTGGTCGCCGAGCGGGGCTTGCTTCGTGCTTGTTCCACGACTCGCCCCCGAAAGATTGTATCTCTGCGTTGTTTATTAGATTTTTCGCGTTTGCCATCGGAACGTGCCGCGCGTATATAGCTATTTCTGACAGAGCAAACCCGGCCACGTGATATATACTTCGTAAAAGAGGAAATATAACACCCGATAAACGGTTTGGAGGTGCCTCAACATTTTTTAAAGGTTAGAATCATCCGATTGCATAATTTCATCATGTCGAAGTGAATATATTTTCTTGTTATGAGAAATAACTTTCTAAAGTAGTGGTCGGGAAAGTTTCTAGGACAAAGAAAGAAAAACAAAACACGAATAAGCACAAATGAAATAAAACAAACAGTTCTTTTAGGTATTTAATTCAAATTTGTTGTAGTATTATATTTTGTGAATTTAGTGGTAAGTAATTTTATTTTATTCAACTTGCAAACTTGCACACTTACCTGACATTTGGCTGTAGAAGAGTTACAGTATTTAAATAATTTGTTTTCAACAAATGGTTCCATCCTAATCAATTTTGTCATTTTTGACCGTTTCGTATTTTTTAAATTTTCGACTTTTTAGTGATTTTTTAGTGACCTTTATTTTCTCTATTTTATCCGTTTCGTCTTTTTCGTCATATATGTCTCCTTTAGCCCATTTGTCCTTTGTCCATTTTGTTTTTTCTCTTTGTTATATTTTTCGTCCATGTCTATCATGTCCATTTCATTCTCCGTTTTGGGGTTTTTGATTTTTTTTTATATTTGTTAATGTCTGTCCTTTTTAATTCCTTACGTCATTTTTGTACTTCACGCCCTTCCTTTTTACCTTTACGTTATTTTTATGCATGTATCATTCGTATTTTTTTGTCGGTGACGATAGGTTCTATAGCGCGTCCATAGCAGATCGTTTTTATTTTATTCAAAACAAAAAATGAGATGTCAGGAGCTTAGATCCAGTGGCGGATTACCCACTAGGCGCAACTAGCGCGTACTTAGGGGCCCCCCGCTTGTGGGGTCCTCCAAATTGCATTTTTATTGTAGGAATAAGAAAAAAGCGAATATTATATTTCGACAAAACATCGCCTAACAACACATTCAAAATAAAACAATATTTTATCGTAATGGTATCTTAATTAAATAATAATAGGAGAGCAATACACAATTATAGAAGATTACGTAAAGTAGTAATGCTTAGGGGGGGGGGGGGGGGTCGAAGCGACGGCCCCTAAATTGAATTTTTGATGAATTTTGATGCGTTTTTGAAATAAGAAAAAAGCGAACAACATATCTTTAAGATTGAAACAAAAAAAAGCTATTTGTTAACTTGTCCAGAGAGAATATTTAATGTCGAAAAGAAGTGACAAAATTGACAAAATCGGAAATTCCGCAATTACTTCATCGAGTGTGCAATACACAATTATAATAGCGACTTAATATACAATAGAAAGGCGGCAAAATTTATTGGAATTCAATATATTATCGAGAGAGAGTTTTTACACCTAAGACGAAGAGAAAAAAATTGACAACATTGAAACAATTTGTAATAAAAAAAATTCACTCAATTATCGAGAGAGAATAGTAGAAACTGAACATATGTGTATCTGATATAACAAAATTGACAAAATCATAACAAAAAATTCTAAACTGTGCTTCGTTCAGTGACAAATAGTGAGCCCTTGGACACATTTTGGTGTACCCGCACTAATAATAAGGCCTATTTTCTACTATTTCTTCTGTGTTTTTCTATTCTATTTCCATTTTTTTTACACATCTATTTAAAGACATATTGTTACCGCGTAAACTAGAAATGGTGTATATGTTACGGTTAAAGTGATAAATGTGGTTTGTATTAATAATTACCGGCTATTATTAATAATAACCGCATCATTTGGTCAATGTGATTAGAAACACTTAAATAATCACATGGACCGGCTATTATTAATAATTTCCTAACGGGCACGGTAAAAGTGATAAAAACGCTACTTTTTACAAAAGATCTTTTGTATACAGTTTTCAAAGAAGTTATCTAAGTTATTTTGATTACTATGTAAGCTATTATATTTATTTACTCGACGCAAATCATCCGTACGGCTAGCCCAATGACCAAAATTGCGAATAATACAAAACATTGATAATATAGAATGTTTTCTTTTGTCTCACTTGTACATTAGAAACTACTGGATATAATTGGTAATGATATTTGGTATACACCCAAGGACGGCTCAATGACGAAAACTTAAAAAGAACATTTTATACACAGTGTTCAAAAAAGTTAACCATTTTATTATTAATAACACCCATTTTATATTTACTGCATGTGGGTAGCTTTTTGCAATTATCTTGAAATTTTGCGCATTTAATATTAATTTTTTCAATATTGTATTTTAATGCAAATACATGCAAGAATAGGCGAGACTAGTTTACATAGATGGTTTTACATAAATTGCACCGCACAAATGATGCAAACATTTTTGTATGGTTGTGGGAATAACACGGTATTTTTACTTTTGGTGTTTGACAATGAAGGACTATTTTATAAATAAAAGATTAAACATTGTAACAACTTGCCCCAATCTTCCCTACATTAGGTTTCCATTACCTATACCTACCCTAAGCATATCTAATATCTGACGGATATAATCTGTTTTATAAGGCGGTTATTATAAAAGTGTTTATCACCAACAAAAAAAAAAGACTTCTAAATACATTATTTATTTAGCTATATGAAAAAATATAACAATAACAAAAACACAATACTTCTCAAGTCCAGGAATCAGTTTAAAATTAAAATATATTCTTAATAAATAAAATTAACAGTAGGTAACTCAAATAAAATCTGTATCACATTTGTGCACTTACAAATCAAAAATAAACAATATTCATAGTAAATAATAAAATAAAAATAACATACAGGTACAGTTGACATTTGTGAACAAAACAAAATAGGATGACGTCCTATTGTTACAAACTTTATCTTTCTTTATTTTTACAATATAAATGGTGTAATTGTTGTACTAACATTCAAAATTAAATATAGAAAATTTTTTAAAGTTTTGTATTAAAAAGATAATAAATAATAAGTTATAAATAAAAATAATTTTTCTTGCCATGAATTGCAAAATACAGAAGAACTATGTACGTATGCACTGGCAGAATAATACAAACCGAGTTACTAATCTATTACTTGCTTAGCTTTTAAGAATTGCGCAAATAAGCATGACCCAAAGAGTTACACGCTCGTGCATGCAATTAGTATGGATTGGCATCTTTTAGTCGCGTTTTGATAATCTTCCTTATTCTAGTCATGTGTAGTAACTAAATAAGTTAGTCAGGAATAACGTCACTAAAGGCCCAACACTGAAAACCCAGTGAATAGATTCGTTGTGTGGCGATTATGTAGATACTAACAGAATTCCAAATCTGAGGCTCTATTATATTGTAGCATCACCTTAATGCAATATCGAATTGAAATGTATCACATTGACCACACCATGCTAGAAATTATTAATAATAGCCGGTTCAAGTGATAAATTCTTCACTTTAACCTCGCCACTTGGCTATTATTAATAATAACCGGTAATTATTAATAATAACCAATTTATCACTATGACCGTAACATATATATAAATAGTTAAAAATAAGTAAAATATTAATAATTGTTTTAAATTTGCAAAATATTGAAAATGCCCTATTTTCGCTAAAAAATGTTGGATAAACAATTTAATATTTAGTGAAACCGGTTTATTCTAGTGTACAGGATAGCGAGTCCATCTACAATACAATGCCCAAGAATTTTTAAAATTTAGTTCTTCCGGAAACTTTTAAACCTAAAAAGACAATGTTCTAATCAATATCGCCATAAGATTAGCAAATCAACTTAACAAATTTAAAATATGAAAACAAGAATGCCGTTCATTGAAGTGGCAAATTCGCCTATAAATGTCCTCTGACCTTGGTAGCTCAAATGATTAGAGCGCCGGGCGGAAATTGCGGAGGTCCTTGGTTCCAACCCGGGCCTAGGTTATTTTTCAAGAAAATATCCTAACCTGAATTAATTATACTATTCGAATTACGAGTGAATAATAGTAATAATTAGCCGTAATACTAATCACAACAAGTGTTCAACATGTTTCAAATTATAATAATGTTTAAAAGTTAGTTTGATTATTTTAGAATTTGGAAATAATATTAAAATTAATAAAACCTTTCTTCATTTATTTTTAAATTCAGTTCCAACGCGCTTCATTTTATGTTATTCCGTTTTATAATATAATATGATAGTAATAATATATTTTTGTGTTTGCGTATTTATACATTATGTACTTGTTCAAATTTTTGTTTGGTCTTATTTCAAATTATATTTTTGCATTACTTTTTGTAGATTTTCTTAATTTTTGATACAAATAGATATATATTTTTTACAACACAGTTTAATTTTTGTTTTCGAATGGATATGGTATAGGGGTCCCAAAATCTGGTTGCGCTTAAGGCCCCCAATTTAATTAATCCGGGACTGCTTAGATCGACAGAAAATCATGTCATCTTAATCATTATTAATCCCAAGAAGTGATATCCTGTGAAACGATATCTTGATAATTGATTGATAACAATCGCTATGCTGATACATATTGTGATGCAGGAGCTGCTTTTTGCCTGTTCGACCTTTGAAATAATATGATTTGCGTATGATATCACTAATTTGTGCCATCTAGATGTGTACAATCTAGATGTATGCCATAGTTCAGTAGTTGAGTACTTATCAGCTCTACTATAAAATGTACATACTAACCGATACTGGGTGTTGCATTTTTTATGCCACGTGGTATTGCATTACATCGGAACACAGACAGGGTGAAACTGTGCAAGTGATATATGAACACGGCGTACATTTAGCAAATTTCGATAGTGCGGTGTGGACTTTCACATATCACGCATACATTATTATTAACCCAGATAAACACGGTCCCGGATAATACTTTAATACGGTTGAGTAAATTTATGCGCGGTGCAAATTGTGATTTAGTGCAGCGCCGCTATTAACTTTATATTTATTCGCTGCCGTGTTTCGCGCATAACGCAATTAGTGATCATTGCCGACATACTGGATTTTATTTTGCCCTCTCCGCCACTGTACAGCCTTTAACAATGCGCAATCGAAATTACCGGGGTTAATCAACCTCGTCGACATTCCATGGAAAGTGGACCAATTGTTCCATTTCTTGTTGTGTATTTACCGCTTAAGTTCATAATAAACTACTGTCGCTAAATAGCACACAATACTATAATTGCATACGTTAAACTTAGCTAGAGAGTTAAACTAAATGAAACTATCGTAAAAACAAAAGAAAAGGCAAGCACTGATGAGCACTCTAATATAA
Source organism: Aphodius sticticus (assembly GCA_963966075.1). Lineage (NCBI taxonomy): Eukaryota > Metazoa > Arthropoda > Insecta > Coleoptera > Scarabaeidae > Aphodius > Aphodius sticticus. The sequence continues at coordinate 17,906,789 of OZ014513.1, read as the reverse complement.
CAGAAAACAACCTAGAACGCTCTACCTCCCAAAAAGTTATGAACTTTTTTCGGTATAAATTTAGCACTTTGAGATAGAAAAAAATTGACCTTTGCAACCGTTGGCGATAGAAAGGTTTACCCACCACCCACCACAATGATAGCTCTCGATGAGTAGATCAAAAATATGTATACTTTTATATGCCTAAGATTTAACACTTTTAAGTTATGTGGTCCATTTCGCTTATTTTTGTATTATTAGAAAGTACGTAATTTCAGCACAACTCGGCAACCAGTAGAAGCAGAGACTTTTCCTATGTAAATTTGTAATCAGCGCACCCCTTTTAGTAGGATAGCAAAGGTTTCATGTTGATCCGGGTCCTAGTTTTCGAGATAGGTGTGCCAGTTCAAAATATGGGATTTCTTAAAAAATTTTGGACAGTCGGCGAAAACTTAGCTGCCTTCAATCAAATTATGGTTGTGGTTTTTGATACAATTTTTACTGCAGACTGCACCGGTATAATTACATTTTTCCTGTTTGGGACGGTTCGGAAGTTTACATATCGTTTACATCCACTTAACTTAACGTAAAGCCTCGTTTACATCCACTTAACTTAGCTTAACGTACGAAAACATAAACATTAAAGATAAGTAGAACTCAATTGAATTATATGTGTTCGTTTACATTCACTTAACGTAGACTCACTCAACTCACTCAACTTCAACTTATCAGAATCCGTGCGCTAAGTGCACCAATCACAAGCTCTCGATTTTGACAATTTGAATGATGGTGACAGCGGGTGACAGTAACATAACCTAAAAATTAACTCACGCGACTTGTACTTTGTTATCTTTGTGTTGTTTTGCAATATTTTAGCTCGATTACCGGATGATGAACACGGATGATGGAACCTTGATCCAACTTGCGTGTACATAAACATATTTGTATAATAAAAGCGAAAGATTTAATATGGCTTTCATATTGTGTCACTGCCAAATGCGCATGTCAACCACGCAATGTAAGTGAATGTAAATGGAACGGATCTAAATTTCGTACGTTAAGTATAATTTTTCGTATGTTAAGTTGAGTGGATGTAAACGATACTTAACGTACGAGAACTTTAAATTAGTGAAAAAATTAGTGAAAGTTGAGCTCCATTGAATTATATGTGTTAGTTTACATTCACTTAACGTAGAAAAACATAACGTAACGTACGGATTTGTTCACTCAACTTCAACTAATCAGAATCCGTGCGCTAAGTGCATCAAGCACAGGCCGTCAACTTTAACAATTCGGGTGATTTTGACAGTAACATAACCTAAAAAATAACTCGTGCGACTTAAACTTTGTTGTCTTTGTGTTGTTTTGCAATATTTTTAGCTCAATTCACGGATTATTATCATGGACGATGGAACCTTCATCGAACTTGTGGGTAAATAACCATATTTGTATGATAAAAGCGATAGATTTCATTTTGTGTCATGTCAAATGTCATGTCAAACGTCATGTCAGTTTTATATTTCGTAAGTATATCTTTTCGTACGTTGAGTTAAGTTAAGTGGATGTAAACGATAGTTAATGCAAAAATAGCCAATTTACTATAATAGCAACTTTTAACGTAAACTGTGTCAAATCTTATCGACCGATATTGATGTTTTAAATGGTACCGTGTGGGAAATTGGTCGAGGAATTCGTTTCTAAAAACAAAACCTGGTTGCTGTAAGATGCGCGGTTCGCGAGAAAACCGCGAGAAACCGCGGAACTTTAGTTTCTCACTTTCCAACCAAACAAAAAAACAAAACAAAGAAAATGTAGTCATCCTTTCTCAGAATAACTGTCACTATTTTGTAGAGCTCTTTGACAGCTACGTTTACCTTAATACATTCTTTACTCATTATTTTTGTTTAAATTTTTGGTTTAAATCTGCCCGCCAATTTTTTCGTAAAACGATTCATAACTTTTAATGCCATACACTAATATTGGGGGAGGGGCCGGTAGTTTCTTTGCATCTGACTGAGTAATTATTGAGCCTGCTTGTCAAACTCAGCGAAGTATTCATATTTACATATTCATATTCTTTCATTTCTTATTATTCTTGCTCTTAGCTCTTGCCCATTCAGTCTCTTTTGCAATTCTTCCTCGTCAGTACAGTACACTTTCTGAGGTTGTTCTGGTTGAGAAACTGAAGTTTGAACACTTTTTGGTTTTAGTACACCAACTTTATTACTCAATAACTGCATTTGTTCATTGAGTTTTTGGATAACATCATTCAATGTTGGAATTTCTAATAAACAAGTTTTAAGTCTGTATTTATGCAACTGAAATACCGCAAAAAAGCGTTGTTAAATCGATGCAATACTTTTTTATGATTTGTCATTATAAACGCGGGGCTGCACGATATGGGGATGTACCACTTTATGCTAATTGCATTTTAAGTAACGCCCCTATACTTCAACGATCTCCGCCAATAATAAAATCAGTTTTCGTAATGGTTCAGTTGCATGTACAGACCACTTCTATGCACTGCTATGAAGCAGCTACTTCAAAAATTTAATTTTATTATCTTGAAATGTCCAAATACGTATCACTTTAAGCCAATAACGGAGTTTTGCTGGTTTTATATTATAGGCAAATTGCTGATTGATAAAATTACTTAAATTAAATGATTAAATTCTTATTACTTCTAATGATACAAAAAGAAATATTAGAATAGAAATTGTGCATTAATGCTGTTTAATAAACGATTATTTGCGCTTCTATTGTAATTCTTAGATCGTGTAGGCAACCACAATTTTTCTTATTCATCAACCACTAAAGTTTGATGAACTTAAATACGTCGAGGAAGAGAATACCTCCGGGGTCCGGAATAATGTATGAGGGTGAGTTTTCCGGGGCAAGTGGGAAGCCGCAGGGAAAGATATCCGGCAGTAATGAGAATATATAAAAGTGGAGTAGCGAATTAGGAGTGCCTGGTCTCAGACCGAGTCTATATCTGGGCGCTCTACTCTGGGTAAGATTTTTCCGGGAGAAGAGAGCATACTTCAGTGGCGTACGGATTGCGATGGCGGCCGAGATACGACGGCGGCGGCGGGCGCCGTTTTATATAAATTACCTGCCCGGTTTGGCTTTGCCCGCGGATTTATTAATTCAACGAGGCAACTCTGATCCGACTAACCGTCTCCTCCGCCAGAAAAGGGACGCCCCGACCACGGTGATACCTTACCATGCTCGGAAACTGCTACCGCAGATTTCCACTTATTTCGGGTAATGAGATCCTCGAAATATCGAATGGATTCCACATAAACAACATCGACAGGACTGCTTGACTGTTTTCCACGAGAATTATTTATTTTCAAGGGTGGGTTTTTGTTTAGCTTAGTTATGACTGTTGAGTGATTGAGAAAATTGATTTTTATACGTTCGAAAACGTAATACTGAACAACTAATGATGAAATAAGTTTGGAAAAGCCTCCATTTTTAACAGATTTTTATTATGTTCATGATTTGCTTCAAATTGTGGCAGTATGCTTGAATTTTTAATATCACTTAAAAAGAAAAACACGAATCAAAGACGTATTGTTTTGGTGGTGTGTTACTTTTCTGGATACTTAAAAGTAGTATGTCAACATTATGGCATAGTATTTAGAGTTGTGTCACTTTTGTTGAAGACGTGTTTTACTTATTGATACCACATTTTTCATAAAAATGTTTCCTTCCCGAATATACATGATCAATTGAGAATAAGCGATGAGCATCATTAAGCAAAACGAACTAAATTATTGTTGAGATTGCTGCAATGGATTGCAATAGAACATATAAATACAAAACTTTACATATCTGCAACAATTCCTCTTCTGCAATATTACTTACCACAATATTATTTAAAAATAATAAGAATATATTATAGTTCCAAGCTATTAATTAAGATGAATTAAGTTATTTTGGTTTTAATTCATAAGTTTATAACAGAAAACAACAAAACTAAGTAAACAACAACAGTTTACAGAAAAATGTCATCAACTCAAATAAGGGTTTCATATTAGAGACAGTTTGTTGAACTTCATCAAAATAATATGTTTTATATACCGAGTGACCCACGCCATAGGTAAACCCGTTTATTTTTTTTTTAATTATTACGCTGGACGAATGCAATTTTGAGGAATGCCAAAAGACAAAAAATGCCATTTTTGGTATACCCCTAAGGTTAGTACGACTTCCGTTTTTTTCCGGAAATAACGGCTTCGGTGAAATTTTAAATGACACCCTATATTATTTCTGGTGCTATTATCAGGATGAGATTCTGAACACATAAAATTATCGATCGTCAATTTTTAAATCCAAGCCAACAAAAAAATTCCTATTTTGTTTATTAGTCTAGGTGGCTAGCTATAAATGAGTGACAATAGTCGAAAATTGTTAGATAAACACTAACCAACTCGCTTTTGCCCACATTGTATTACTGGCGCACTATAGAATGATTTAATTGGGTTTTGGCAATAAGTCATTTCTCTCCAGTATACTTCTTTACACCTGAATATTCGATAGAAAACATTTTCCCGATTAAATGGCACCAAATACTTGTTATTTAGCTGAAAATCGTAGCGTGGAAATAGAAAATATTGGGTTCATGATCAGAGTCAGCGCAGTAAAAAATTATGAATGAATGCTAACATTCGAATTTGACAGTTCTCACACAAATAATATGGGGTGCCATTAAAAATTTCCATGATGACGTCATTTCGGAAAAATCAGTCATAAAAAGTCATACTAAAAATAAAAAAAAATCATACACATTTTAGTTTTTCAAATACAAAATAATAGTAAAACTAACCGTTCTCCTGCAAAATGACGAATTTCAAGATATGTCAATTTTGTTTAAAACGAGTGGTAGGTACATAAATAAAAACAACATCCGTGCCATATTTGAACGACATTGAACAACAATAATGTTAAGTAAGCAATAAAGTGAAACAAGCTTAATTTGACCAGGACGTAATACCGGATACAGTATTCGAATATACAATTTACGGGTGAACAACATGAAATATGAGCTTCCCCCGACGAATGCGGTGGGCCATAAACTTGTAACGATATGTAGTAACCTGCGCCGGGCGGACACGTGTTAGTGCGAATGTAAAAGCATTTTGTATAAGAATCCAATTTGTGAAACATGCACACGCTTGTATACCGCCGAGTTTATAACGGCCCCTGCCTGCATCCGTGGGCACCGCTAGGGTCACATAAAAGTTACATTGCTTATGCTGCGCCCCTAATGTCGGACTTATTGCATCCCCTCATATTTTCCCTCATGTGTATGCAATGCCTTCTATACAGGGTGATTTATAAAGAGGGGAAAATATTTAAAAGGCACAGGAAGATTTCCACGAAAATGAACAGAAGCACCATCTTTCGTTGACCATATGTGATGTTTTTGTAGTAGAGAAACGTCGCACAGTGGTGGATAATGCGAAATATTGCGAAACTGGCCGTCCAAATTATTTTAGCGCTATGGTCCAATTTAATCAACATGAACATATTTTTAGACAACCAAAGGACCAATCACCAATCAGTTTCCCACCCTGGAAAATATAGATAACGTACAGTAACGGGCTAAAGCACGATGTTGGTTTTTGTACTAATTTTTAAATTCCGCATCGATTTTCGATTGTTGTGTTGAACAATTTATTGCCAAGTGATTGTGAATGTCGTTGGTGTAAACTTTAAGATGTCCGGATTGTCTGAGGATAAGACTTGATTTTATATTAAATATGCATTGATGAAAATTTGTAAATTTAATTAAGCTTACAGTTTTTGCAATAACTAGAAGCAAATTTTGCAAAGTTTTGTGATTGCTTACTTACTAGCTTCGTCATATAAATTTATATATGCCTTTTCTTGGTTATATGACGTTATAGAGGCCCAGGAACCTAATTTACATAACAATGATTTTCAGAATATACAATAAGTGATAACTGAAATTCATAACAAGAACATATTTGAATAAGAAACAACATTTGGTTCAAAACATGTTTATAAATCATACGGTTTACCAAAGAAACTACAATCAGTTATGGCGTTTGCATTAGCTGTAATCATGACGAATATTACAGGTGATAGTTTTGCATTTAGTTAGTAGCGAATATATATAGTAATATATAATAATATATCGTTAGTCAATGATTTAGCACATTTGATGATGGCGATTATAAGCACTTTCAGTCAGTTTTGGAACGTAAACTGTCCAAAAAGTTTTTTCCATAGTCCGATATCATATGGTTTATTTTGTAAACCATACAATTGAGTAACATTTATTTCTATCGAAAGATGTTTTATTTGAAAATATCTATAAAATAATACCATACACGACTAAGGTTTTAATTTAAAATTCTTAAAATGAGTGCAGTTATGACTATTTTAAGTACATTCCGAAAATGAAAAATGTTACAATAAAAGGCTTCAGGATGACTTATTATATGTTGGTTTCTTCCCGCATCTCTATGACATCATATAACCAGAAAATCGGCCTAGGATAAAACTGGTTATATTTACAGATATAATAATTTTATTCCATTCCATTGTTACTTAGTTTTTTTTTTAACATTTTATAATATGCATTTGCATTTTGCTGCTATAATATTATCATCATAGTTTCAGAATTATTGTAAAAAGCAGAGCACAGTGAGTGAAGTGTTAGTGCTTCTTGTTTAGGACAAAGTAAATATAGCTAAGCATCTTATGCTTATTAAGCAAACATAGTTTCAGAATTATAACACACACTTTATTTCTGAATCTCAACCATGTCAGAAACAACCCCATTGTTACTTAGCTCTTTTTTTACTGTTTTTGGATTAAATTGGGCCAGTGCTAAAATAATTTCATTGTTAAAGTATATATGCGTGCCGTAATCACAATGAAATGTGCTGTTTCCGCTAAAATCGTGACGTATGCACTTCTGAAGAAGCAACTGCAAGTCGAGTCGGGTAGCACGTTCACAAACCCCGTATTCTTTAGTAAAAATAAGCTGTTTGTACACACAATATCGATTGACGATCGAAGTTTTCTAAGTAGCCCAATAAAACCATGTTGTGACTATACGCCGATAATGACTGAAGAGGATGTATTTAGCGGATACCATTACGGTGTTCAGTGCGCTAATAGAAAGCCATCGAGTTTAATGCATAAGCATGGAGGGCGGCCGTTGGTACAGCCGCTCTCCGGATCTATTAATTAACCAGTACTAGCACAATTTCAAACTTTAATATTTTCCCCATTAATCCGGAATGGCTCGTACTGAGAGTTGGCTGGCAAGTTTCCGGACCGGCCGCAGCCGCCTCGACCTATCCTAAGCCATTCGCGTTGTTCAAACGACCACAGGCTGACTCTCGCAGCACACTCAAACCGAACCTGGATTCCCCTGTCAGTGACACGAGTACGCTTCCAGGAATTGATCAGGATACGTACTTCATACAAGTTCAATTTATTCCGTCCATGTGAAACTCAGAACACAACCTCGGTATGAGCTGTATTTTGCTACAGGTCATGGTTATACATGCCAAAAGCTTTAACGAAACTTTAGTATTGCTAGGATTATTATACCTAGGTAACTTTCTTAGTTTTGTAAGATATAGACAAGAAACTGACATTTTCATCTTTGATTATTTGTTTACTCAAAACACACAGGAACTTGTGTCTTTCCTAATTTGGTAATTACAAACGAAAAAATGGGTTAAAATATTGAAAGATTTAAAATACTGAAAGATTTAGTTTGGTTTCTAGCATATTACTTTCGAACTGTGTAGTCACTCTTCTTCGTTTGAAGCATATTCGGTTACAAATTATTTGACAAGTCACATCTTGGTTGTTTCTATAAAATTGACATTGTTTGATTTTTTATTGACGCTGATTGGTCAAGTCAGTTAATGCCACGATTCCCACAAAATTTTCTCAAATCATACAGAATTTCTATCATTTCTCAATATTGTTCTTGTTTGAAAATACAATTTTCAAAATTCCTATGCAAAAAATCATACTTTGTTTTAACGAAAAGCGCTCGCCAGTACGTGGAAATTACGGGCTGATTCCAGTGGCGTAGCGAGCAAATCTGGCGCCCGCGCACATTTCACAAAACAGTGTACCTACTGTTTTTCGGGATAAGGGCACGGGCTCAGGTTATGCTTTAAATTTATATGGATACAGCTGTGTATGTTAGGTACAATGGGGCATGATTAAGAAATAAATAATTCCTAAAAAGCAGCTTATTTGTCTTTTAATAGTGTCAAGTACTCAACACAAGTTATATGTATACGTGTACATCATCTATCTAGATTGTAGTCTTCCGCGGTCTGAATTGATGAATTCTTTATTTTCGGACGGAAACCGCGTCGGTAACACAGCAAAGGCTGACGTTTGGCGTTCTACTGCAAGAGGAATCTTCAGGACGGATTTCTGGCGCAGAGAGCCACGAAGGAAAAGCCTTTTGGTGTGTCAGCGTGCATTTTTTGCCCGAAAATCAAGAATTCTATCTGATTCTTTTGTTATCACTAGAAGTATGCACGGCCTAGGTGCTAACAATGACCTTTTGTCCATTGACATTTCTGTGTCGGTGTAATAAATTCTAGAAAAAGAAAACAAGTAACAAAGTGTTTTCTTTCAACATCAATTCATTTAAAGTAATTAGTTTTCCCAATATGAGCACCTATAGATATCATCGGTTTCTACACATTGGTTTCTACACTATAACCAAATTTCACTTTCCTACACCAGCGTTTAAAAAAAAAATTAGTTGAAAAATTCATGAACTACTTTATAAGAGATACGCTTTTATACCAAATTTCAGATGAACTGCTCCAAAATTACGGCAGTTAACATGTGAATTTGAAGGAAACAAAAATGGAGTTAACCGTCTTTGCCCATTCACGGACTTGTCTACTACTATATACTAAACGTGACTCACACTCCGCGGAAGAAGTTTACGAAAATCGGCCAATCGGGGGAAGGGTCTGCTCCTCGGAGAAGCAAAAATCGGCGCAGCAGGCGCCGATTTTCCGCCTGAAATTTGATTCTACAGTGCTTAGGCTTTCCATTTCGTCCATTTTCGGCCCAGTCCTCGTTATTTTTTACCTCGATTCGGCTAAATTTATGGATTATCGTTTGGGACTGTACTCGTCAGCGCGTCGCCATGGGGTTGCTAGGCAACGGCCGCGCGCTTCGCGACGCAGTCACCAGACGGCGACACATCATCATGTCGCTGTTGAGGTTACGCTACATAGCAATAGATGGCGCCCCGTAACCGCGCCCAATGTACGAGCATAACCACGTTGCGCGTGTAAGAACATCCGGGCTTTTTGTCTCTCTCTTAACGCTTCGGCGATCTACCTAGGTCGACCAGCAGGCCTGTTAGGCCTGCACATTCTTCTAGTCCTTACTATTTAAGAGATAAACTTGTATACCGACTTTGCCTGTTTTAGTTGCTACGCCAAGGCGCCCAGTAAGGATTTTTTCATCGCCGCGGATAAAAATTTGCACCACGTATATGGGCGCAGTTCTTTACAAACCATGTGTTTCATAACGGCGGATAAAACTTCGCTGTAGAGGAAAAGACAAGTGGCGCCTGGGATAAGAGCAATAGAAACTTTTCCAAATTTAAAAATGACGTAAATGGACCAGGAAAAATAGAATAGTTAGGGCAATTATTTCAGTTGAAAAGGCGATTGCACAGTCAAATAAAAATGACAAACTACCAGGGAAATTTTAAAAATTAAAGCTGGATGCGTTCCATACAAATAAATATACTGTATCTCCAAGCATTGAGGTATACAGAGAGAAATTTTTGTGATTTTTCAAAAATGCCAAAACTCCTAGTTGTGGTTTATTCCGCAGTAAGGTGTCACACCCGTCACGCCCGCTTAACGACTATACTAAAGCAATGGGGGCTTTTATTATTATTTTGATGCAACATTATAACAAAAAGACGACTCATCTTTTAGAATGGTCTTAGATAGATGTTCAAACTGATAAGTATTATTAAAACCTTTTTTTATAGCCGTGACGGTCGTTACCAGCACAACGATCTCTGGGTTTTGGTAACCTAAAATTAAAAATTCGTGGAATGACCCTAGTGTAAAGTTTCTATTCTCATAAAGTTAATAAATAATTCTAGTTTTTATGTGAAATTTAGGCTAGCTACTATTTATATTGATTGCATCATGTGTAGTAGCTAGAATAAGCATATAAATAAGCCAATAATCTTGTCAAAGACAATAACACTAATGGGAGTTCAAATCACAGGACTACCTGACAATGTCACCCAAATATTTTCCTAATTATATACGCCGTTTGTTCACCGGTGGACATCAGTGATGGGAACTGATGGCATCAAAAGGGTTATTTTAATCTTGATGCCCATCAGTTGGTGACATCGGTTAAGCGTAATTTTGTTCAACGGTTTGGTGTTGGTGGATCCATCAACTCATCGGAGTTGAAGCTCGGTGGATCTGATGGATTGGAGAGGGGGTTATCAGCTGATCGAGTGCGCTGTTACGGCTGGCGGATGCATAACCTAAAATATCTGTGACGTTTTCATAATGAAAATCAAATGCAAACCAGAAAAAGACCATAAAAAACTTTACACAAAATGGAGGCGTCAACATCATCGTCGTTAATATTAATCCTGCAAGATGCTGAGGACAATAAAGAAAAATGAAGAAAAGCGGTGAAAGGGGAACAAAGTGGAAATTTTTTGAAAAATTTGACGCTGTCTTGGCAAACAAGACAAGCGTAACGCCACCTGATACCAATTTAGGATCTATACGCTAGGACCACCTGTAAGAGACTGTGTAAAAGCAACTCTTGGAACAAAAACTTATACAAATTTACTGACCTTTTATGGGGGTTTTACGTTATTTTGTGACATCTCATGTTGATTTAAAAAAAAACATTTTTATGATATTGCCTTGTAGTATTTCAATTCCAGCAAATGGAAAGCTGATGCAGACCAGGTTGGCCAAAACAATTTCGAGGAGATTTCACCAGACTGTCGAAATAATGCCAATTACAGCATTTGGTATTGGTACGAACACGAAGTGAACGAATCGTCAGTTGAGTGTCATGAACTACACTTTAGTGTACTTGTACTTTAGAGTAATTTTTGACACATTCAACTTACGCGCTCAGGATTGGCTACTACACCCAAATGGTTCGGGCCACCACCACCCATGTTGGCTGCAGTATAATGATTCTCCTACCAGAGAGTCGCTCGAGCATTTGTCGTCTTATTTGCAACTAGGGCCCGTCTGGAAATTGGCCTGGAAAAATGATCTATACGCTAGGACCAGCTGCAAGAGACTGTAAAAACAACTCTTGGAACAAAAACTTATACAAATTTACTGAACCTTTTATGGGGGTTTTACGTTATTTTCTGACATCTCATGTTGATTTAAAAAAAAAAAACATTTTTATGATATTGCCTTGTAGTAGTTCAATTCCAGCAAATGGAAAGCTGATGCAGACCAGGTTGGCCAAAACAATTTCGAGAGGATTTCACCGGACTGTCGAAATAATGCCAATTACAGCATTTGGTATTGGTACGAACACGAAGTGAACGAATCGTCAGTTGAGTGTGTCATGAACTACACTTTAGTGTACTTGTACTTTAGAGTAATTCTTGACACATTCAACTTACGCGCTCAGGATTGGCTACTACACCCAAATGGTTCGGGCCACCACCACCCATGTTGGCTGCAGTATAATGATTCTCCTACCAGAGGGTCGCTCGAGCATTTGTCGTCTTATTTGCAACTATAGCCCGTCTGGAAATTGGCCTGAAAAAATGATCTATACGCTAGGACCACCTGCAAGAGACTGTGTAAAAACAACTCTTGGAATAAAAACTTATACAAATTTACTAAACTTTTTAAAGGGGTTTTACGTTATTTTGTGACATCTCATGTTGATTAAAAAAAGACATTTTTATGATATTGCCTTGTAGTATTTCAATTCCAGCAAATGGAAAGCTGATGCAGACCAGGTCGGCCAAAACAATTTCGAGGAGATTTCTCCGGACTGTCAAAATAATGCCAATTACAGCATTTTGGTATTGGTACGAACACGAAGTGAACGAGTCGTCAGTTGAGTGCGTCATGAACTACACTTTAGTGTACTTGTACTTTAGTGTAGTTCATGACGCATTCAATTGATGCGCTCAGGATTGGCTACTACACCCAAATGGTTCGGGCCACCACCACCCATGTTGGCTGCAGTATAATGATTCTCCTACCAGAGGGTCGCTCGAGCAATTACCGTCTTATTTGCAACTAGGGCCCGTCTGGAAATTGACCTGGAAAAGTGATATATACGCTAGGACCACCTGCAAGAGACTGTGTGAAAACTCTTGCAATAAAAACATACAAATTTACTGTACTTTTTATAGGGGTTTTACGTCATTTTGTGACATGTTTCATGTTGATTTAAAAAAAACATTTTTATGATATTGCCTTGTAGTATTTCAATTCTACATGCAAATTAAAAAATTGCAGATTATATTAGGGCCGATTGGTACCAAGGTGAGTATTTTAATCGTGCTACAAAACCGGTGGATTGGCAACGGAATTTTTTCCGAAAGGCGCCAAAATTTTTTTTTTGCACACAAGAAAAATATCACGCGCCGGTCCTGGTTATATACAATTTTTCCGAAATATAAGTTTATTTGTAGTGTTACCCCACACATGTATTAAGTGTTTCTTGACGTGAAAAGTGAATGGTAAATGGGTTTTCGCAGGATTGGTGGTATTATGTGGCGAATTTTCCATATTTTTGAGATTGTTCCTGCATTTCCTTGAGCTAATTTGTTCACGTGTGTCCCATTTCAGGTCATCTTGAATGTAGAGTCCTAGGTATTTAACTTTGCGTACTTGTTTCATTTTTATATTGTTGATGGTAACATCAATGTTAATGTGTCCTGGTGTTGTTGAATATCATGTACTCCGACTTCTTTTCATTAAACTCTTTTAGTTTCCTTATTATTTTGGATGTTGCGCAAAACTACAAACCAATGCACGAGTCTCCACTGAAATCTAATATGAGTTATGTCTAAGGTGACCAGAATTTTCTTGGGCTAAAGCGGGACATTTGCGATGGGCGGGGGGTACTGATTACAACCAAAAAGTGGCGTTGACGTAAAATTCACCAACTCAAGCTTTAGGACATTTATTAAAAAAAATAATTGTCAATATGATATTGATTTAGGTTGAATACACAGATATTCTTTTACGTTTTTGTGATGGTGATCGAAACTGTTTAAAACTGTTTAATTAGGAAAAATATTTACATATTGAACACTCAACATTGTTTTCTTAGAGAGATTAATAGTTTTGCTATATTTGTTTCAATAATTAAATGTGTCTGTGGTTGGAATGTGTCAATGTTAAGAAGGGTTGATTCCAATTTACAAAGGTTTATTCAATCTTTTGAATAAATATTACTTGATACAATAAATAGTTTCGTTGGTTCCCTATATTGCTGCCCAAAGATGCTATATCTACAAACATTACATAGATAGAAATAATTGTAGTTTTCTGTTTTAACTTTAATTGTAACAACAAGGTAGCGTGTTTTACGTAAAAATTGACAATTCACACGATAGACTACAGGGTAAATAATTAAAAATGTAAAAATGCGTGATTTTTGCATTGGAACAGAAAAATTATCAACGTCGACGTCAATTTTGTATGTAGATACAACGTTTTACCTTTGGAGGGTAAATTGTTAATCTTTTCTTTAACAAAAATAAACTTTCTAAAAGCTGTATGTTCTTTGTACCAAATAGATATTGTAAATATGTAATACATTTTTATCCAGCAATAGTATTTTGTTGCTCAATTGAAACACCTTGTTTATTTAAATTAAACACAATTTCGTCGGTGTAAGATTTACTATCAAGGGCATCTAACATTCAAATGGGGGTGAAGGCAGGAAGAAAAAAATATTTACTTAATAGGACAAGTCATCGAAGATAGCAAACAAATGTTCTAAAATGTTCGATGGATACAAAATACAAAAACAAAATATGCAGGGGCCCGGTTTGAAAACAAAAAAAAACTTTATTCTTTTATCAGATTCCCGTACAGACTTTTAAAAATCCACAAAAATGGGAAAAAATCCTGTCACATATTATATAATTATCACTGTAGTTATGATTGGATTTTAAGATTGACCATTTATGATAGGATTCAAATAAAACTATAGTACTGTAACGTTGAACGGTTTTTTGGAACATGTATTTATATTACTTTTGAGTTATTTTTGCTAATTTGACTTTTTGAAGGAATAAGACTTTTTGAAGGAAATTAAAACCAAATTGTAGTGATGTAAATTTTAACAATAGGCGATTTCGCGTGGCTAAACGGTTCGATTTGGTTCCGGTTGGCGGTTGGATGTGGTTGACAGAGCGGTTCTAAATCGTCATAATTTTTAAAACGTCAGTAACCGCTCGACGAAAAATGATCCGGTTCGATTCATAGGTTAGGTGCCCCACTTACTGTTAAATATGACAGTAATGACATACGCAGTGGTCTACCGCGCATTCCGACAACGACATACCTATCCATTTTACCAGCATTTTACAACTTACACAACTTTACTTATAACATCAAAATGACAACCCGAACGAACCGATATTTCAAACCGTCTAGCCAGGCAGGTTCAAGATTTTGACGGACCGAATCGAACCAACTGCAACCGCTACGTCATCAATCGCCATGTGAAAATGGTTGGTTCAAATCGGTAGTCGAACCGCAACCGAACCGTTCCACGCGAAATCGCCTTATGTTTCCCATGATGTAGAGATGCAAACGAACACTATTACACATACGACTTCTCATTGTATCTGCGCCTGCCTTTTCAACCATATTATCTTAATATGCAAATGACAGAAATGATTTAGATAATTGAATAATTTACATTTTTCTTTGTAAAAACTCACTAATTTCACCTTTCACAAGTCAACAAAATCACCAACTCAATAGCGACACCAAAATGTTGGTTTAAAATACAACAATAAAAATACTGTTCTGTATTTTATCATAATATTTGAAAAAAAAAAGTTTTGATCAAATAAGATAACTATGATGCGATATGAAAATTTTAAGATTTTTTAAAAAAGCGGGACATTTTTAAACCTACGCGGGGCGCGGGACAAAATGTAAAAAGTCGGGACTGTCCCGCCAAAAGCGGGACGTCGGGCCCTATTTTCGTCATCTTTTTGAAGCGAAAGTGAGTCTTTTCGAATGGTTAGGTGGAAGGAGTGGGGATATCAGCGGTTTTCCTCTGGAACGTATCTATGAGCAAATTTGGTTGTCGCTAACAACTCACGCGCCACGCCCAAACGAACGTATCTATGGCAAGTTTGCTTGTTGCTAAGAACAATAACGCACGCGCCACGCCCATACGTTCCAAACACATGGCAACCGCCGATATCCCCACTCTCACCTAACCATTCGAAAAGACTCGCGTTCGCTTCAAAAAGATGACGAGCATAGGGTCCCAGGTCACCTTAGTTATGTCGTACCTAATGCTAATCGAGCATAATGGAATAAGTTGACCAAATCCAATCAGCAGATTGAGTTACCGCATAGTAGAGATTGTCGAAGCGAGCCGCCATTTTGTCTCCGTAAGCAATGGCCGGACTAACAATCGCAGTTGTGATTTCGTCGCCCGAAACCGAATCACGTCTAGTTCGGATGGAGGCAGTATTTTATACTCCATTTTACAAATAAGCGCAGACGAAACAGACGTGGCGGTGGAAAATATGGCCCGAGGAGGGGCGGGCGACGGGGCGCGGGGCGCAAGCACGAGCCACAATTTCGCCCGGCAGACAAGCGAACCAATTTTAGGCGAGGTGCACCCCCAGACGCGACGTCCGCATTTTTCAAGAGGCATTTTTCACAGCCACCTTTGCACGCCGCCCACGTATTGTTTTCATCTCGGGACCTCCACTGGTCTCCGCTCAATTCTCCTACATCCTGTGCCCTCCGCTCGCATTCGTGGAGAACTCACATTTTTTCCGTATTAAACAGCCATCTCTGGGGCTTTCCCCCGAAACACACATTTTTTAAGATCTCAGAACTGTGTTACGAGCCGTCTTCCTTTTTATTTTTAAATTTAAGCAATGGGTAACCTCTTGAACTACATTCCACCTGACAAGGGTTAACGCCTCATACATGCTCTAGAATGTGAAAATAACTTACGGCATGTTTCAACGAATTTCAGACTAATGTTCGTTTTTCATATTGCTTCTCCTGTAAAATTGGCCTACTTTTTACTGAGTTGTGCAAAAAAGTAATATGAGATAATATTTCGCAGTTTATGCGATTGCAAGCGATTAAAAAGATGCAGTGTGTGGTTATGTGTTGTATGTTTGGCATATGGGTATATCCTGGGTAACGGACGCGACATTCGTACGCGATTAAAAAAGCTTAAAATAGGAAAGAAACGGAAAAATCGTATGCATATTTTAATTAGTGCAAAGTACTAGTAGTGCTATATTAAACTAAAAAAATTTGGAACGATAAATAGTTGAGTGCAAATATACAAGCAAAAACAAAAGTGTTCGGACGAGACAAAAATGGATGTTTTTTTTAACGCGAGTAGAAATATTCCAAATTCAGCGATGAATGGAGAAAAAATCTTTTTTTGTGTGCAAATGAAGGCCAAATAATGTCTTTTATCGGTAGACTTATGAAATGAGGGAAATATCTCTCAGCTTTTTTCTATGATGTATAGTACGAGTTCGGATGCGACATTACGGACGCGACAGTTTTTTCATAAAGCATAAAATACAACAATGTTCATTTCAACTCTTACTTTATTTAAGAAATTTAACATAAAATTTATACAGTTATAATAATATAGTAAAATTGGATTACTACACGCAACTATACCGACCGATCGAGCTACTACGAGATCAATCACAACGTAAAGGTGCGTTCTGATTGGTGGTAATGGTAGGTAATGCCAGTGGTAGCAGACGAAATTATAGTATTTCCAACCAGCGTGATAGTGACACATCTTAGTTTGCATGTACATAAACTTGAGTCACTAACAAATCCTATCAGAAATACTATGATGGCGTCTACTACCACTGTGATTACCACTAATCAGAACACACCTTAAGTATACTTGATTTGAAATCGGACCTGTTTCAAGGTACAACCGTTCCAACGTACAGCTTGAAACAGATCCGATTTAAAATCAGTAACTTTATAAACAAACGTTCAGTAATTTTGCTTTAGTATGTACCGAAAAATTTTATGGTTTGCATTTTTCAAAAATATCTGTTGCTGTAGCACCCTGTATTCCCATTTATTTTAAAGCTTAGATATTTTACTTTCAGATGAAATTTAAATCCTTTAAATATCTTTATTAGTTCAAAACTTATGATTTTTGCAAGGAAAAACGTCAAAACGCCCCATAGTGTTACGGTTACGGACGCGACAAATTGCAAACATAAATAAAATTTTAAATTCGATTTGTCGTGAGTATTTTTTTTGCTTTCTGAAACAAATGAATACGCTTGCTTTGTAACTGAATGTTGCTTGAATTTCAAATGCTTGTTTACTAATGACAACAATTAATATGGTTGTTGGTAACGGACGCGACATTAGGATATAGGTAAGATCAAATTTAAAAATAATCCGTTATTCGAACTCGCTTCGCTCTTTTTAAATTCTGAGGAAAAATGTTGTTGCTAGTAGAAAAATGCGAAATAACAACAACAATATGATATTACTTTTAGTAAACAAAGAAAAGCGTTAATATAATTAACCAAAAGGTTCAATAAAAAAATATAAAAATTACAGGCATATATTTTATCACAAAATTAGCGAAAATTGAAATTGCTTTTATATTTACAACATATACACATTTAAGCTTAATTGTTAAGTAATAAAAAACCATTCAGACCAGTATGAAATTTTCGCTTGTGGTTGACCTTTTTTGGGATATACCCATATGGCATTTGATAACAATCGATATCAATCTGTACCAATCTTAGAAAAAAGTTACTAAAAACGATGTTACAATTTGTTAATTGTAACACCGAAAACAGTGTTACAATGTGAGCATTGTGAATGCAAAGTAGAAAAAATATATTTTGAACAATTAGTCATATTCTGTGCTAAAGTTGCGATTAGGTTGCTAGGATATTAACTATTAAAGCTGAGGTTTTAACAACATTCGTAGCAATAATGGTAGAAACTAATTCACATCTGTAACAAGGTAAGAGTTTTTAACAAAGTTGCTAAAAACAACTTGCAAGCTAAATAATATCACCGAACTGCCATCTTCGTTCAATTTTGTGTACTGAAAATAACCTTTGCAAAAAAAACCATTATTTTATAATCTGAATCTCAAAGTGAAAATTGTGAAATGGCGTAGTTTTAATAACTGATGACGATAATAACTGGGATTTGTTGCTTTGATTTTGTCAGGTAATGTATATGATTACATGACATACCATCACTTACAAACACATTGTAGTAGTCAGACTGTGTCATCAGAATGTGTAAATGAAAAAAGATACTGTTAAACACAGAATAGTAAAAACTGCAAACATTTCGACTTTTGTTATTCGAATGACTCGTTCGGAAACTCTTCCAATATAATTCGCATTTTTCTAAAATAAAAGCAACAGTGCAGCATTGTCCAGATTCTAGCCATTCTCCAATTCCCTCTCTCTAGCTTTGCGTGCAGTAATTGAAACGAATTTCACAAAACTATTCGCAGCAATTCATTAGTCGTGTATATTACAGTGGACCATGGTCTCTCCGGAAGCTTGGCATAAATTCTTGCCATTCCTGTCGACTATAAATTTCGGCATTATCCAGCGAACATTGAGTTGACGTACCTCCACAGCGGTCGGTCGCTTTGCTGTACGTGCGAATTTAATTCTTCTCACTGAACAGACTAATCTAAACACGACCCAGATATGGGGTTCGCGGGCACAGACTTTCTTCCAATGTGAAATGTGAGCACAACCACCGCCAGTCAGATCCGAGTTGCACAAAGCAAAGCCATATTTATGGCTCGAATAAATCCGGCCGACGCGAAATGCTTTCGCTGCACAAAGACCGTCTGTGAATTTACAAATTTGCATTCAACTGGACCCCGTTTAGAGTTCAAACTACGTTTCTGTTGCTGTTAACGGAAATGTCTAACAGGATTCTTAGATTGTTAGCTGATATGAAAAGAAGCTTATTTTGCAGTTTGCTACCAACATTTAATAAAGAAAGTAGGGTAGACGATTTTCTGCTACTGCTAATGAAGCAAAGCTATTGAGGAAGTAGATTTTAAAGCTATCTTATCAATTCTGATGATACTGCCCGAAAATGGGGTTTTAGAATTTGAATGCTGTCTGAATGGACAAATTTAAGTGTATGCTTACGCACTTTTTCTGTGATTCTGTGACTTTACAATAGGATACTTGCAGAATTCATAAGTATGTTCATAAACTGTAACTTCAAATTCACTTCAATATCAACAAATGTATTTTATTGAAAAAGCAACACCGTAAAGCTCTGTTTGGAACACCGGGCGTCTCCAACATAGAACAAAAGGAAATGCAATTTCTGGCAACTAAAATCGACGCCTTTTTTCTTTATTACATAAGTCTGCAGGTCCGTTAGATTATTGAATTAGTTCATAATTGCATCACGTCATAGTGCGAACTGAAAGTAGTGCTGGTCCTCCTAACTTATAGAGACTTGATTAATTGCATTTTGTTCAAGACATAGAAGTTACTAAATTCACTTATACTCTCCTTAGGAAATATTTCCTCACTGATTTTGTTCGATATAGTTACATAAATCAACAACTTTAATATCAATGCATTAAAAAAGGAGGAATTTATTCATAAAAATCGTTTTCCCTACATTGCATTGTGAAGATTGAAAACATACCATCTTCGCAATAATAGATCATTTCAGTCCAATGTTATGACACTTTATGTGTGGATATGCAGCATTTTTAATCAAGTCGGGTCAATTTTATGCGAATGAAAGTGTATTAGAATGAATAGGGAATGACATTTGTTTTGTTTTGGTCAAAAATAATAGTCGAGATTTTATAATACTAGTAAACCAAACTTTTTGTTTGGCTGTACGTTTTTGACAAATTTCTCAATTTTTGTCTTTGCAAAGTGTTTTGGAGCTAAATAACATTTTCTTTTATTGAACCAAAATTATTCAGATGATTCAGGCTGACGTTGGACATGCTCTTCATTAAAATATGAAAGTTGCGTATAAAGAATGAAAATATTGGGTTTCAAGTGATGTGTTATACAAAAAAAAGACATTGTTACCTCCCATTGAATCGTTGCTAAAATAAGCAAAAAGCAAAAGACCTTCTACACCTACTATGCAGGGCTGTGGAGTCGGAATCGGAGTCGTGGAGTCGGAGTTCAGACAAATTTCAGAGGAGTCGGAGTCGGAGTCGGAAAAAATGTACCGACTCCGACTCCGGGTCCATGTTTAAATAATGTAGAAAAAGACATGCGAGATGGCCGTTGCCTCAATAGATAGTAAACGATTAACTAAACATATTATTAGGTCTTTTACAAAGTAAATATAATTTAACTACAAAACACACAGGTCGACGGTGAGTGATGATTAGCAAAATGATTATTGTGAGTCGCTTGCCGCGTCGTATATATAGTTTATGTATTTCCAATTTCCAACAACCAACATATGCTAATTATGATTCCCGATCATCTACAAATAAAAAAAAATCGGACTTCGATGGATACTTATAGACCAATTAGAACTTTCCAAAGTGAAGCGTCAATGTGTGGTTTTCCTTATTCATCAAAATTACGAGAATTTGCTCCTATTCGTTCGGCCACAAAGAACAGCTGAACAATTCATTAAATATTGCAAAAAGGATTTTAGTGATATTCCCTTGCAACTTTCAAAAGAAAAAATAGTTTCCTACAGCTTTTGTACCAGAAGAAACAACGTGATGGTATCACAATCGTATTACCATCTGTCAAAAATTTTTTTTTTATTTGTCCCAGTATCTGAATGTTTATAAAAGATAATGCTTTATTAGTAAAACTTTGCAATTTTAGCTTTAATGTTTGATAACTTTAAACGTTTAACCGAAATTGATTCTTTTTTTCAGCACATGAACAAATTTATCAAAAGTATCACCCTCGATTATACAATATTATGGTATAATCAAGGGTATCACATCTCTTTGTATTTAACAAAATATGTAGAGATTTTAAATTGTTACTGATTCTGTCGAGTGTAGGTTGCCGATTTTAAGATTATTGGTAGCTATGTCGAAGTCTTCTTGCGATCAACTAAAAAACACCGATAATCGCAGATTTCGTTACCTACTCTTGACAGAATTGAGCCAGATATATTTTTTATTATTAGCAAAGGTACAAACTTCGCACTAACGTAATTTTTAATGCATAAACTTAAACATGCATAATATATGTATAATAGCCAATAAAAAATTATAACTGCATTTCCGATTTAAACTCTACCTTAAGTTGAATGTAGGAATATCCATGTATGCAAGTCATACTCGTTGCAGCCAGAATTGTGACGTCATTGCCACTAACAGAAGTAAGAGTTGAGATTATTTTCATTTTATTTTGCACTTAATTTTATATTCATTGAAATGAATTTTACTTTGTGCTATACAGTGGTTTGTCATTACTTTTGTTATTATTAGGGATAGAACATTGGTTCAAGTGACAAACTAGTTCAGAATTATGTGCTGTCTAATGAGAAAACACTTGAAGTTCTAATGATTTCAGAGATATTTTGAAAATATAAAAAAGGGTCCTTTTTAAATATGGCTATAATTTTGTGCCCGATCAACCGGCCTTTTTGATTTTATTAACAATAAGATTATGTCAGATTTAATTTTTTTTGCCATTAAATTCGCTGGAAACAAATAAAATTTTGCCGGAGTCGGAGTTGGAGTCGGAGTCGGACTACCAAAATTATCTGGAGTCGGAGTCGACAGATTTTTTACCGACTCCACAGCCCTGCAGTACTATGCCACTGCGAGGCCTTTGTTAATGACAGACGTACATATCTGGGGGAACAGAAGGTGAACCGGGATCAGATACGAGGAACTGACCCCAGAAAAATCCTGGACCTTATCAAGAGGACAGGACTTCTGAGCTAAAATTCTTGACAGCACAAAAGGACTACTGACAGCAGTGCGGGTACCGTGACAGGTACCACCTGGCTGTTAATATCAATAACATATTCCACTGTCTTTGAAGTAGAAATAATAAAAACTATGTTTTAAAATTTCACACTATAAACGAAAAAAATTACTCCTGTGTACAGCGCTATAAAATCTCTTCTGTTCATTTTGACCAAATCCAAACAAATGTCATATCTACTGATTTTGATACATCTTTCATTTCACATTAAATTTACCCGACATTATCAAAAAAGTAACATAACTTTGGATTGCGAGAATGGAGTTTTCAATCTTCACAATATAGGCAATTCGTTTTTGAAGATACATTTGAATAGTTTAAATATTATTGGAAAATGCGAACAATTAAAGTTTCGTACCGTTTTCTTTGGAACATAGTGCTTATACCACAGCTGCCAATAGGGATAAATGTTTTAAATTAATGCGATGGAAGTTAATGACAGTGATGCTTATTGGATAATAGGAATAGACTATTCAGCATCAACAGGGACATGTTCTCAATAGATATAAGCTCATTTCTATGTGAGCAGCTGTTTTGGCCTCTGATAGGAATTACTATAATCCTTATATTATGCGTCCAGGAATTGTTCCACTGATCCACTGTGTAGACTAACAAAGGGCTGTTGTTTCCGGATTGGTCGATATACAGAGCGTTTACATGGCTCTGTCCATTTGTCCATAGTTGTCTATTCAGTATGTAGTTTAGTTCGGGGATTAATTTAAAATCAATTCACATGCTGATAAAAGAGTACCAGCAGTATTAGTATTTTGAAAAAGCTCCCATTGAATTTGTTAATCTGACCTGACAATATTGAATTTTCGAATGATGAAAAAATACTATAAGGCCGGGTATTATAAACGTCGAATAAGCAATTTACTAGGAAAATTGTTTAATTTACTCTGCGGATTTGTGTGTTCTATAAGCAGATCTGCCAAGTAAATTGTATATTTTTATTGGGCAAATGTCAATAAAGACAGCACTATTTTATCTACTTCACGCTGTTTTGCGACTTTCACGGTTCTGATTCAAATTTACTAGCTGATATATCAGAGATGTCGTCACTTACCGAGAGATTTGCAACACCATTTAAAGATATGATATGATATTAGTAGCAACGGTAATAGTTCAGTAATAGTTTTATATTCATATGAATGTCACAAGATATCTATTTAATTCTTCATCAGCTGAAAAATACCCAGATATCGAATTGTGCGTGGCCGGCTTCGGTCGATTTTGGTTTGCTGTTCGTGACGGTGGTTCCCTCTGGTGGCACATGACGACGACGTTAAATAAATGCTCGATTCGTTTGCCTTGCAAATTAGGATCAGGGAGAGTTAGGTAAACTTTTCGGAATGTGAAAAAATGGAACTGCCTCTACCCCGGAACCCCCACCGCATCCCGAATCGTCCACCCTCTCCGGTATTTTTTTTATTTAATCTGCAATTAGGGAATTTTTATGTTGGCGGGCGGCTCGCGAAAGGGCGCAAAGTTGGAATTAAGCCCATCGGAAGGTAATTGTAATTAAAATTTGGATTTCATAACTCCTTCCTCCCCTCCAGAAAAATGTAAATTAGATGGTAGGATTTTTTCGTCCTGTTTTCGGAAATTCTGTATCGCGCTATGATTAAGGCATCGCGGGAGTGCAGGGTAACGTAATTGGGTTAAATAATTAAAGTGACTGTCTGTCTGCATTTTAATTAAGTGCATCTCGCTCATCTCGCTAAGTGCATTAAGGTAACTAAGGTGATATGTATTTATATGTATGGTGTTGTCTCTCGTAATTCATTTTAAAAAGCAAGGCAAATCTTTGATATATATTTTTTGTATGGCTAAAGCTCATTTTAAAGCTTACACATTAAGAAACGAAGAATTTGTAAGAGTTTCAGATAAAGTATTTGAATATTTGTAGGCGCCTACACCATAATTACCTAAGAGCAAATTATGCGTTATCTTATAAAATAACTGCTTAGAACTAACTTTTTTCATTTGTAATTCCCGCCTTGAACCTTTACTGTTATTCCTATAATAGTATAAACACTAAAACAATCTATATATTGACATTTAGAGTGTCATTTTGTCTGCGGCTTTATGCTAATGCATGGACTGCATTTCGTCCGGCATCGGCGAGCTCGTTCGAAATATACATTGAATTTGTAATAAACACGTGCGTATGGTAAACAGCGTGGCAACATTTGGCAGACACGCATGCTACGCTCAGACAGAAAAATGTCAATATCGGCCAGGATTCACATATCAAATTCGTTCTGGCCTCGTTCTGCACAGGACGGCAACTGCGGTTTTGCGGTCCTCGCACAAGCACGTCTGGGATATTCGAAACCCGGCTGTTCAACCGAATTGTCACCGGGAACGGAATATTTATTCAAGGACTGTACAGCTTATTACATTAATTATATCAGAAATTATATAAATGTTACTTAAATAGTGAAAGAACTTAACTGTCAGTTTGTAAACGAAAATATAATAGCTGGATATGTGAAAGTAGTAGAATGTTAATAGTTTTTGTGGGTGTTTTTGTTTATTGTGATATGATTTTTGTCGTGTTGAGGATGTATAACATGATATGGCGTACCGTAATATTAGATTAAACATAGCCTTTAAATAATACTCCAAAAGAAATAAAAAAAAATCTGATGTGGCCAGGCACATGACTTAATCATACTATATATAAAATTAATAGTTTAGCTGCATGAGATATTATTTGATCGAGATCGGCTATGTCTGCATTAAAATAAAACTAGTAGAACTAGACAGATATGTCGATTAAAGCTGCGTTCGGATATTGTACTCCGTTGACACCGGGTACACCGTCCAAATGACACGTGTTATTGGGTGTAGAAAGTGTGAAGGTGCGTTCCGATTGGTGGCAATGGTTGGTAATGGCGGTGGTAGCAGACGATTATAGTGTTTCTCACATGTCGTGATGGTGATATTAGTTTGCATGTACATAAACTTGAGTCACTAGCAAATTCTATTAGAAATACAATAATGGCGTCTACTACCACTGCCTTTAGCACTAATGAAAACGCACCTTAACGGCGTACAATATTCGAATGCAGCTTGTATTGACAGTAGTATTGTCAAAGCATTAGCGTTTGACACTATCTACACCGTCATTAACATCACATCTGACATTAATCTGACATATCCTGGCTACTAGTTTTAATGCAGTACGACCGATCTCGATGAAATAGAATTTGCTCATGCAGCTAAACTATTGATTGTACCAAAAAATGACATAGTCATAAATTATTCAGAATTTCCCCTAGTTTAATTTATTATTTAACTATTTCGACGATATTCCAGAAATGCCGGCTTATTTACAAAATCTTTCAAAAATGCTAAGACTAAACCTCCAGTTCCTTTGGTCCCTTTTTAACAGAAAGCTTTTCAGCTCTAAGTTTGGCCATGAAACTTCTAAATATGAAGTTTCGTCCCGATACCTTTAGTAGTTTCTCCGGAATCGTCGCCACAAAAAACGGGTACACACACACACACACACACACACACACACACACACACACACACACACACACACACACACACACACACACACACACACACACACACACACACACACACATCCACACACACACACACAGACATTTTTTTGTACCTTGGTCAAAAATGTTCAGGGGACCTAAAAAGACATATTTCCGCTAAAATCTCAAAAAATTTTTTTGGCATGATTACAATACTTTACATACTACGTATGAGAAAGTAAAAAAAGTAAAATAAAGACGATGTTCTGGTCTGCTATGAGCGGGCCTATTAGCCCCAAATTCACAAGTTAATAATGTATTTTTATACCCCCTCACATTTACTGTGGTGAGGGGTATAATGAGTTTGGCACGAATGTCCGTCTGTCTGTGTACACGATAACTGCCGTAATTTTGAAGTTATTGATCTGAAATTTCGTATACAAGCTTATCTATTAAAACGTAAGGACAAGTTCGTGAATGGACAAATCGGTTCACATTTTTTTTCTTTTTTTTTTAAATATTTTACAGTAGGGTATTTTAACTTCAGCACGGCTGAAGATAATTTTCTTACTAGTTATACCCCCCACATTTAATGTGGTGAGGGTATATTGAGTTTGATTCAACATTTGTAACACCCTTAAGGAGGCGTGGCAGATATTAGACTTATAGACGTACACGAACTGCCGTACTTTTGAAGTAATTGATCTGAAATTTGGTATACAAGCTTATCTACAAGTAATAATATAATATATACAAGTAAGGACATGAATGGGCAAAAATGGTTTAATTGTTTTTTTTACGATGGGGGTATTTTAACTTTAGCACGGTGAAGATAATTTTCTTATAAGTTTGCCTTTCATTCATGTGTCCCAAAGAGCAACACGAGGAAATTACTCCATAGTCCGCAATTTCAGATGTATATGGAATTGATTCATATATATTGATTTCATATATAAACGGAGATAATTAACCGCTTGCTACTGAAAAATGAGCTCGACTGATTTATCTCAGGGAAAAGGGCAGCAGCTCGTCAATTCATATTCGATACAAAATCATATACACATTTTTTAAGAAGAATTTCCCCCTCTTTGATTGGTACTGTATTTAAATATTTGAATTAGAAAAGCTTATTTCCGAGTTATAGCACTTTGCTTGCATATTTTGGCATTAAATACTAATTTATAACCCATCAATAAAAGTACCTATCTTAATAACTACACAATAACAAATTAATTTTGAATGACCGTTCTTATTAAATAAATGTGTGGCAGTAAACAGATACGAAAAAACAGTGGGCCACTCCTTAGGAGGCAAGAAGAATAATTACTTAGATTACAGGTCATTAAATCTAATTCTGTGCCTTCCTCGGCCCGGCCTGTCGTGTTTTCCCTTCCGGAACATAGGACCCGATCCGAAGAATTCCACTTCCGGCAACTGAGCACGTCGCTGTAACAGCTTGCCCGCGTTAATTATTCCAAGTTCTTGATTAACGAGCGGCCGCCGCGTCTTGTAAATTGCTAAAGTGGAATCGATAAATTATTGTTGACTATTAGCGACTGGTAAGATTTACTGTTTACCGGCGCCACTCCGCAACTCTCACTTTATTTCTTTGCCGAACTACTTACTGCTACTAAGTCTGCTCGCCGTCCAGTGCAACAGAACTCGCAACAAGTTGCACCTGCAAAACAATTGCCAAGCACCAACATCATAATTTATCTAGAGGCCAGGTTTCTTATTGACATACTTCGAACATACTTCGAACACGAAAACCGTAAAAAGAAATAAAGGAACCAGCTAACAAACCAACACTGCAAAACGCTATTATATGATAGCATATGTATGAAAGAATATGATAGGAAACTAGTTCTAGTTTTATTTAAATTTACGCAAAAATGCCATTTTACCTTGCAGTAGTCACACCCGTCACAGAGCAGAAATTCATCAAGTCTCAGAAAGGGAATAAAGAACAAATAAACATCAAAGTCTTTTCAATTGACATGGTTTGGCTGAATTTTTAGTTCAACCGGAAGGTTTATAAAACTTGACTGTTATTTCTTACCAAGAAACTCTTTCGTTTTGTTTTTGCATAAGATAGATATCCAAATTGATAAAGAAATGAGCCATCAGCAGGATGGCCAGACGGTTAGAAAAGCTTGCACGTTGTCTTCAATAAATTATACATGACCTCATTTTCAGGCTGCTTATGCAATTAAAAACACAAGGACTCTAATAAACAAAATCAAACAGATAAACATAACCAAAGACTGTAAACACTTGTAATTCGATATCAAAAATCATTACACTAACATTCCTATCGTTGATACTATTAAGATTATTAACAATTTTCTCTTAGATAATATACACAGACACCCCTAAACTTCATTTCTTTGATGTTTCCCATATGGTGGATTTGTTGCGTTGTGTGACCAAACAAAATTTTGTTTTTCAATGACAGATTTTACCATATGTATGAGATCTCCTATCTCTGGTCTCATGGCCGATTTTTATGTCAATACCATGCAACAAGAACTATTTTCCGAGAAATATAGAATCATAACCCAAAATATTGTTTTCTATTGCCGATATGTAGATGATATCTTCATAATATTTAACGGTAGCCAAGCTCAAATCATGGCCCTGCGCAACATTGTCAATAATCTAGGAACCCTCCAATTCACCCTGGAGCTAGAAAAGGAAAATAAACTTCAATTCTTGGACCAGACTATTAGTAAGAGTTTGACTGGGATGTTTAGAGTTCGAGATTTACAGAAAGCCCACTACTACTGACACCATAATCCCGAAATCTTCATTTAGTTCCAACAAGCAAGCAGCCTTTCGCAACTACTTCGAAAGACTTTTTAACACACCACTAAACCATTATAATTATATCAAAGAGATTCGTACAATTTTACAAATAGGAATAAACAATGGGTACAACATCAGCTACATACAAAATATTTTTAACAACTGCCACCGAAATAAAATCATAAACATGATATATCCTACTTTTAGTAGGCCCAGCTGGTTCATTTCTTTAGATTTCCAGGGTGATATATCCTATAAATTGAAAGCCCTGTTACATAAGCATAACATAAAGACATCATTTAGAAACAACTACAAGGCAACACTATTAACAACAGCAAACATAAAACTAACACAATGCTACGTAATGGTGTTTATAGAATAACATGTCCCGAATGTAGTAAAGTATACATAGGCCAATCCGGACGAACGTTTTAAAGAACACCTAACTAACCGTAATTCCTATGTATTCAAATACATCCGAGATACCAACCACAAAATACAAATCACTGATGTCAAACTTTTACATGAGATCAATAAATCTAGAAGGATGAACCTGTACGAAGAATTGGAAATATACAAACATTATGTAAGATCGCCAGACCTGCTCATTAACCAACTCATTGAAATTAACCCAAACCGCTTGTTTATCAAGTTGTTTGAAATTCCCACCGCACAGAGACCGCCACTGCAGGAGACAGAGAACGAATAACAAACGTTACTGTTTACGCCATTATTTTACGAGTATTCTTGCCTGGGTGACGCAAATTGTTTGATAATTAAGAACATACATTTTAGCAAGAGTGATAGCCTGTGTAATTATAGAATATTTGATAACACTTGTGTGTACTTAGTTTGGAAAGATCTGCGAATGTTTTATTTTTATAACCTACAAATACATCTGACTTGTGACCAACCTTGATTTTTACGACGGTAAATAACTGCTTTTTGATTGAATTGTTAATTGTATACGTATTTTTCGATGTTTTCTATATGTAACGTTTCTTAATTGTATTTCTCCAGTATGGCCTGAAGCCGAGAGTTTATATCTCGAAACATACAATACACAAACATAATTCAACTTTGGATTTTTGTTACCTTTTCCACATCATAGAAAACTTTAGTTTTGAAATACCGATTTTTTATGCAGTACATTCTGAATTATTCCTTCTATTAAAAATATGCGGATTATCATATTGTAATATACGTGATTTATATCCTACAAGTACAGACAGTAATACCTAACACATGAGTAAACCGTCACAAACTGTTAACGTGTCCGAAATAGAGCATTATTCTCGACTCTCGTAAAACGATGAATTGTCCGAGGCGTGAACGTGACAGGCCGGACGTTCGCAGTACTTTTTTCATTCGTTAATTTGTTTAATTGTTATTGAATTGGACGCGGTAGAAGCCATGACAATGCAATCTTTTTACAGTGCCCGAATTGCACCGGACACTAGATAATTATTTGCTGAACCCTTTCCCGGCCTAAAATCGAAACGTGGATGTTTTCAATTTGTCCGCTACAATGGTTATTTTATCTCTCTAATTTTGGAAAATATAACAAAGCATCATTTTGCCGACGGTCGAAATAGTCATAGAAACGTATGGCTTTTAATTACTGAATACGGGAAAACAAATTAAATAAACCGACTCTAAATTCTGAGAATTGTGATGGTTATAACAAATAATGTAAAATAAATGTTATATTTGTTTAACTTAATGTAAAATAAATCTTATAAGTGTAACATAAATATGAATATGAACAAAATAAGTATTATACATTTTGTAAGCTACTGGCCATTAAACAATTATTATATATTTTTGTTTTTCTGATGTAACACATTCGAATATATGTGTACCAATTTATAATACTTTTAATTGATAATATTCTGTGACTATCCAACACATCTTGATCGAAACTATGTTTTACGAAACTAGAAAATATATTTGATGCGATTTGGTGACCATACATATATTCGTGAAATGCTTCGAACAAACAATACTGGACGTTGTCCAGTATTGTCATTTGTCATTCAGATGTCATTGTCATTTGACTGACATCTAACGTCACTTACCGATGAAACTCCCGCTGATTTATTGCAGCAGGGACCCTTTCTGCTGCGACAGTTTCTTACATCACATACTGTCATGCTAATTTGTTATAAAAAAATACTTATAGCGCATTAGAAACCACGTAAACCTATCTAATGTATCGGCTGTATTGACGTTTGGGACTATCGGACGGTATCATTTGACATAAAGTGATCCCAATTTTAAGCTCATATGACTCCTCCTCTTTTATACAATATCGATGTTTGATACACCATAAACAAAGCTGGGCACAAAAGCGTTAATCCGTTAATCGTTAATTAACGAAGTTAAATTTTTCGTTAACAAATTAACTTTTAAGTTAACATTCAAAACCATTAGCGGACTCATTAACTTCCGCTACATTCATCATCCGTTAAATCAAGTCCGTTAAATTGGAAATATAAATAAACATTTCAAATGGCTGTATAGGCATTCTGTGCAAGTTCGGACTTGGTTTTGTTTACATGTGTGACGTATACTTTCTGTGACGCGGCGTCCGTATGTAAAGCATGCGCGCGAGTTGTTTTGTTTTTAGATGTTCTAACCATTATGAAAATCCTTACATCATGGTTCTAACTCCAACCCTTTAAGCCCCCTTTACGTCATTATGTGCAATTCAAACGCCCAATTCAATTCGTCATGGGCGTCAAGTCCAATGTGATGCTTTGTTTTACTCTATGCAACATTTTTAAAATTACCAGGTTGCATGGAATTGGGTTCGATCAGTTCTAAATATGGAAGTGCCTTTGTTGCCAGTGTTTCTAGCAAGAATCTAGGAATTTTTGTCTAAAACGAAAACTTGTTGACACGAAATTTGGTGTATAGACGCGAAACATAACCTATTCCGAATTTCGTTATTTATTATTGTTTGCTGTAATTAAAAACGTCGAAGAAATCGTACGATAAAAATGTTGTGTGGAAGAAAATCGTAATCAATAATTTAATAGCAAAGCAAGGAGGTTATGTTTGCTACGAACCCAAAGCAACTATTGTTGTCAAAAAATAAATATCACTCATGTCCAAGCCATGCGATTTATTAAAGTCGAACAAATTGTCATAAAATTGCATGCGATATTTAAAATTACATTGCTGAAATTGTAGGTTTCACCTGCATAGATATAAAAGTAGCTTTAGTTGATCTTTCCAATGTGTTTTATAAATTTTGCATCTCGCAATGTAGTTATTTTAGTTACCACTGTACCTAATAGTTTGAAAAATTTCAAAGGCAATTTTAACACATGCAACCGCAAGAAATGTCCGCAGTTATTTAGGTTGCATACTTACCGGCAGATCGGCACTCAACATAACCTATATTGTTTTTTATATCAAAAGTTAACGATTAACGGTTAACTTCCGTTACATTTGTAACAAATTAACGGACTATCTGTTAACGAAGTTAACTTTTTCGTTAACGGATTAATGATTAACGACGTTAACTTTGTGTATGATAAACTTTGCCCAGCTTTGACAATAAATATAGAATACGAAATAATCACATCTTAGATATATGTAATAATCTATTTTTCTTGATATTCTACGTGACGTTTTTCATTCCTGCGATAAGATTGTCACGGGTGTCGCGTAAAAGAAACGAACTAAAGGTTGGCACCATAATGGCTTCCACAAATCAAGTCGTGGTATAGTTGGCGGCCGCAAAGACGCAGAGCTCGATTCATAAAATTAAAGTTTTAATGTCGAGCAGTATTTCTTGCCCACTTTTACAAGGACCGCAGAAATGCACGAAGGACGAGCGCAAATTAAGGAATAAATCCGGGCGAAGAGTTTCTCCTTTTTCCCGGGAGCACTGGGACTCGTTCGGGGCGGAATTGTGTTACTTTGTGAACCGCCGCCGCAGTTTTCATTAATAAAACTAATTTGAGTCCAGAATGATGGTGAGCTACGTTGACTAGCAAGTCGTGGAATTTTTATTGCTACCAATTAAAGTACTGTCTACGTTTATTTCAAAAATATTTTTTAATAGTTCTTTCTTACTGATTTTATGTTATAGATATGTATCAGAGAAACCTTATTATCAGGTTGTGCTAGTGAGATGTCAGAAGAATATATTACGTACGTTACTGAAAAAATAATTTATTAGACATGAAAGTTGTACAATCTGGGCGTAACCTCGAAAGTGGTTGATAAATGAGGGAACCTCTTTAGCGTGGAAGTTCACCTAGCTTTCAAATAAATCCATCAAGCTTTTAGTCGATGATGAGGCGGCGAACGTCGAGATTTTTTAGCTTGTGCTGACTACGAAATTTCACGAGCACCTAAAATCCTGATACCGGAAAGCAATATTTTATGATCGTAACCATCAATCCTTCTTTCACCCACTTTCGGCCCAATTCCGCCCTTAACCTGGTGATATTTTGACCTAGATGTTTATCGTTCCCAACACACGTTCGGTAGTTACAGAAATATACAGTATTTCTGCCTTTTCGTTCTTTTGATAACATTTTCGATAATAGATAAACAGATCTTTCCCATCAATTTCCTACCAAAACCACTTAATTAATTAAAATCAATGGCATATAGTTTTAAAAACTCGATAACCAAGTTTTTAGCGTGTTGGTGTAACATGATTTTCATTTCTCAACGTAATAATAAACAGGAAATATTTGACAATTGAATATGATAATGTGCTATTGTTGCTATTAAAGGAGCCACAATAATTTCAGTAATAATTTTGTCTTTCAGTTATTTTAATTCATTTATCTGTTTTCTCATAGTTAGTCCTTACAAGGAATGAAGTAATTAAAAATGATAGTAATTTCATGTCAACATCTTCTTTTTTTAACTCGGTGTCCGGCACTAACTTGGACACAACTGGGAAACATTTTTATTATCAATTTTTACTTTATCATACGTAGTATGTAAAGTATTGTAATCGTGCCAAAAAATAATTTGAGATTTTAGCGGAAATATATCTTTTTGGGTCCCCTGAACATTTTTGACCAAGGTACAAAAAATGTCTGTGTGTGTGTATGTATGTGTGTGTGTGTGGATGTGTGTATGTACCCGTTTTTTTTTTGTGGTGACGATTCCGGAGAAACTACTAAAGGTATCGGGACGAAACTTCATATTTAGAAGTTTCATGACCAAACTTAGAGCTGAAAAGCTTTCTGTTGAAAAGGGTCCAAAGCAACTGGAGGTTTAGTCTTAGCATTTTCGAAAGATTTTGCAAATAAGTCGCCATTTCTGGAATTTCGTCGAAATAGTTAGATAATAAATGAAAGTAGAGGAAATTCTGAATAATTTATGACTATGAAATTTTTTGGTACAATCAATAGTTTAGCTGCATGAGCAAATTCTATTTCTGCGAGATCGGTCGTACTGCATGAAAACTAGTAGCCAGGATTTGTCAGATTTTTTTATTCTAATGACAGTAGGTAGTCTTGGTGTCAAACGCTAATGTACTGCATGAAAACTAGTAGCCAGGATTTGTCAGATTTTTTGATTCTAATGACAGTAGGTAGTCTTGGTGTCAAACGCTAATGTTTTGACAATAACTTCTGTCAATATAAGGTGCGTTCGGATATTGTATTACACCTTTTACACTCAATAACATGTAAGTGTCATTTGGACGGTGTACCCGGTGTCAACGGAATACAATATCCGAACGCAGCTTTAATCGACATATCTGTCTAGTTCTAGTAGTTTTATTTTAATGCAGACATGGCCGATCTCGATCAAATAGAGTCTCATGCAGCTAAACTATTAATTTTATATATAGTATGATAAAGTCATGTGCCTGGCCACATCAGATTTTTACTTTATCATACGTAGTATGTAAAGTATTGTAATCGTGCCAAAAAAATTTCAGATTTTAGCGGAAATATATCTTTTTGGGTCCCCTGAACATTTTTGACCAAGGTACAAAAAAAATGTCTGTGTGTGTGTGTGTGGATGTGTGTATGTATCCGTTTTTTTTTGTGGCGGCGATTTCGGAGAAACTACTAAAAGTATCGGGACGAAACTTCATATTTAGAAGTTTCATGACCAAACTTAGAGCTGAAAAGCTTTCTGTTGAAAAGGGTCCAAAGCAACTGGAGGTTTAGTCTTAGCATTTTTGAAAGATTTTGCAAATAACTCGCCATTTCTGGAATTTCGTCGAAATAATTAAATAATAAATTAAAGTAGAGGAAATTCTGAATAATTTATTACTATGAAATTTTTGATACAATCAATAGTTTAGCTGCGTGAGCAAATTCTATTTCATCGAGATCGATCGTACTGCATTAAAACTAGTAGCCAGAATATGTCAGAAATTTTGATTCTAATGACAGTGGGTAGTGTCAAACGCTAATGTTTTGACAATACCTACTGTCAATATAAGCTGCGTTCGAATATTGTACACCGTTGCTCTTTTTACACCCAATAACACGTAAGTGTCATTTGGACGGTATACCCGGTGTCAACGGAGTACAATATCCGAACGCAGCTTTAATAGACATATCTGTCTAGTTCTACTAGTTTTATTTTAATGCAGACATGGCCGATCTCGATCAAATAGAATCTCATGCAGCTAAACTATTAATTTTATATATAGTATGATAAAGTCATGCGCCTGGCCACATCAGATTTTTTAGAAAATGTTCTTCATAAAGGCTTCTGCATTGACTTAAACCTAAAATGCAAATCTTAGAATGTAATGATCTGCTTGCATGTATCGGGTGTTATAATCTCCTTCGTCGTTGCATAAACACCCGGTATATGAAACCTCGAAGATGACTATAATTTCGTATTTAATACCTTCTAATATTTTGATATACTTTTTTCAAATAATATTTACTTTTTCAAATAACAATTTTGCATAGCTTTGAACATAAAGGTACTTGACTCCGTAGTGTTTTTTATAGTTTTGGTAACACCCGGTACATGCAAAAAAATACTTAAGAATACTAAAAATTGCATTTTCGGTTTAAAATAATCCAGACACTTTTATGAAGATTAAAATTATCTCAGAAATTAATAATAAAAATGTTAATTGTTTATAAAAACACCCGGTGTATGCAAGGTGATAATAATTTCGTATTTGTTGACCTCTGATATTTCTAAATACTTTTTTCAAATAACATTTTTGCATAGCTTTGAACGTAAAGATACTTTACTCTTAAGAGGTTTTCATAGTTTTGGTAACATCCAGTGCATGCAAGCAGATGATTTTTATGAAGAGCAAAATTTCCTAATCGATTTGTGCCCAAGTTAGTGACGGAGACGGAAAAATTTCTACGAATGATAAATGTTAAACTTCTAGAATACGGTATTATATTGTCCAAATTCTGACGCTGCAGTAGTTACTCCTTTTTTAGTTTCGGAGATATACTGTTTTAAAACAAGTTGTACATTTTTCATGCTTGAAAATCTTAAGCATCAATATTTTTACACTGCATTATACTGTACCGTATTCTAATTGCTATTTAGATATTTTTTGTTTTTATGGTTTTTCGAATTCTATTTAAAGAAAAATGTTGAGAAGTTTGACGTTACGTGTGAATTAAAACAATATTTCTTATACCGTAGTCTTTGACTGTTGTGCTTTGATTGCTGAGATTAAAGAAGATACAACATTACAATGAAATATTTGAGCATACAATTAATTCAAAAAAAAATTTACTTGTAAAAGACTAATAATAATTTATTCTGGGCAAATATAACAATTTCTTGATTTTCGATCATATATGCTGTTGAATTAACTATTCTGGTTGTCAATGTTTTGGAAAATCCAAAACTCTGACAGTCAGAATTGACTGACTTTTAGGTATGACTTTCCTGTATATGAAGATTTCAGATTTCAAATCTGAAATAAAATTTTCAATCTTCGAAACGGCTGATCCAATATGGCGACAAAAAGTGTAAAAGCAGTCAAGGAGTTTGAAAGTGGTTGTCTTAATTGTCTTAATAATGGTTGGGTTCCAAATCCAAAAACTAACATACACTGCAAATGGCTGTAGGCCTCCGTAGTTTAAATGGTAGAACACCAACATAAAGCTCATGTTTCAAATCCAGGCCGAGGCAGAGAATATTTTTAATACGAACTTGACTATTTCTATAACTATATATACGTTCTCCCCCTTGTGTTGCATTGTGCCCGATTCACGGCTTTACTTTAAAGGCTTTTCAACAGTGATAAATCTAGCGAGTAATATTTCCACTTCACTCACAGTGGATCCTTATCTGGTCGAGTTGAACACCTACCTCAGTTCCTAATCACGTAACACTGACATAACTCACTGTCTACTGGCATATCGCGCCCCGTTGCAGCGCGAGGGTTGTTTAGCTGATGCCCTCCACTTTCGGCTCCGTCGGTTCTTGCAATCGGGTGCATTTTCTCTCGTAGGACGTGACCTGACGGTGCGGATGGAACCGAAACGTCGCGCCCGTTACGGCTACAAGATACGGCCGAGAGTCCTCGTTCTCCGAATTATCTGTTGCGACCTCTTTCGCCGGAGGGATTCCATAAATCAGGGACAAAAAGACGTAACCCGGACACCTTCGCCGCTGCTGTATAATCTTTTGGACTGGGGTGCACTACGATTTTATCTGAATTCTCACGTTGTAGCAAAAAGATTTCTTTTCAGCACTATTCATTTGGTGTTTTCTAATAGTATATTATTATACACGTTTTATAAGACGTCAAATTGGCGCATGAGTTGTTTTGGCCCAAATGGAACGAGTGCGCCAATACGTCTTATAAAACGAGTGTAATATACTATTTTTTCTACTTTGCGTCATTAATTTTATATAAATTTAGAAATTGTGGTTACTATATCGCGCTAAATTAGAATCTAGGGTATTTTCCGGGTACCACGTGGCAGCACTGTAGTAACTGTCAACTTCGCTAGGGATGAGATCGATGAGATAAAATCATGACACAATCTAATTGTGAATAATTTTACTCTACTTTAGCCTACAAGTTTGAATAAATATTCAGCGAGGTCGCAACGATGATCATAATGGAGCTTGGGGCAACACTTTTAACCCTACTGTGATAAATACATGAAACTTAACCTAAAAAGTTAACAACTTTAAAATAGTGGTTTCATAAGTATAATAATCAGAATAGAAGTGTTTGGCGGTGACTGATTAGTTACTTCGAAGAACAAGAACTTACTAAAGAATTGTTATAACGCTTAACGTTTAATAGCGGTGTCTACCTAATTCCGCTACGTAGCCGTTGCGACTTATATATTTACAAGCACTTATAAGTGAAACCCAACTCTAATTTCGGCAAAGTAGTTTATACAATAAATTATACTTAGTAAAATTACATGTGATGGGGGTAATACAAATACGTTGCACACAACCAGAACTAAGACGAAGTCGAAAGCGACGGACAAAAACGAATACGTATTGAACCGAGCATCCAAGCGTCCAAAATATTACCGAAAACTTATACGTTACATAAACTAAGAAATCCTCTACACTTTAATTGTAGAGCTTCATACGTGTATGCTGATAAACCATTTATTGCGCATATACAATCTCGCAGCAGTAATTAAAATTGTTCATATCTACGATGTAGGTTTGATCTTCGCATAATACCTTATTAAAGTAAATGTGGTCCTTGAATTATGTCTGAAAAGGGGATTTGATGTTTAGTTAAAAAGAATGATAACGATCACTTACCAGAGTCGTAAAACATCACAGAAAACATCATGCTGGCGTATTTTGATGAACACAGCAAAACTAAGAAAGCCCCAATCCTTTGGCCATACTATAGCAGGCTACACCCATGTTTAAATATGTACAGAATATTGATATTTCGCAGTTTATGCGATTGCAAGCGATTAAGAAGATGCAGTGTGTGGTTATGTTGGGTTATGTATTGTACGTTTGACATATGGCATTTGATATCAATGTGTACCAAACTTAGACAAAAATGTTACTGTTTTCGGTATTACAATGTGTTAATTGTAACACCGAAAACAGTGTTACAATGTGTGCATTGTGAATGCAAAGTAGAAAAAATTAGATTTTGTACTTATTTTAAGGACTTTATAAAGGAAAATCCCCATTAAAAAATAGTTGCTTTTCTTTTAATCGTATTTCTCGTATACAGTTTGAGACATTAAGGAAACAAAGGGCAATATCAAGGAGAATACTGCAAATGTAATACGAGGGTACAACGGGAATACTGGTGTAATAACACCGCAGGTACTTTGTCTTACATATTCAGTAACGCGTAGGTATGAGCGCGTTGTTACAGTCTCGAAAATTGCAAAAGTTTTATTATATACCCTGCAACTTTTTAATCTCTGCACATAAAAACGGCGTAAAAACAGGACGTAAATCCGCGCTGTGTCGCCGGATCGAGCTCGTTATGAAAATTCTCACCTAACTAAGCTAACTTTACAGTGGTTTACTAATTACTGCATACGCAAAAACGCATAAATCGTGTAAATTTGCAGTTTGAATGGTTATTGGGGATTCAGATTAACAATTAGAATTGCTAATTGGTAGATATCGTATATATTTGGACATCTATATTTCAGTTTAAAGCAATTTCTCAATTATAATCCCTTATTTATTAGATGTTGCTTACTCGTATATTAGTGACGTTATAAAAATTACCATATACATATTTACCATATTTACTACATGGGGATTTTGTATGGATTCCAATAACGTTTTTC
The DNA here is from genome assembly GCA_963966075.1 of Aphodius sticticus. Taxonomy (NCBI): domain Eukaryota; kingdom Metazoa; phylum Arthropoda; class Insecta; order Coleoptera; family Scarabaeidae; genus Aphodius; species Aphodius sticticus. The sequence continues at coordinate 17,867,535 of OZ014513.1, read as the reverse complement.
TTACCTGAAACAAAAAGAAAGTTGTGTTACTTGACAAGTTGAATTGATGTCAAAATAATCTAGAATTGGTAAAAGAGGCAGGATTCATGTTTTGCTACTAGGAATTGCTTTTTGAAGTCCTACTTTTAGTCCCTATATACACATACATTTTCGCTACCTATAGTTACGAAAAGGGCAGAAAAGACAAGGTTGATAAAATGAACGAAAATGACAATAACGACAAAACGAGGCAAAAGGACACAAACAGTCAAAATAGCGTAACGCTGTGAAAGAGGACAAACAGGACCTAAAGTGTAGAAATTAATTTAAGATAATTACAAAATAACGAATATAATGAAAAGAATCAAAAGGATATAATAATAATAATAAATCAATTTATTAGTTAGTAATATAAGCACTACATAGTTAATTTATATTAAAGTAAACAATAATTAGCTAACTAAATGGACCAGATTCAGATAAATCTGCAATTCTATCTGGCCCTTCTATCAAAATTTAAAACATTTACATTTCATACATTTTAAATATTTCAAGAAAACCATAAAGAGGGAGAAGAGACCCATAATAACACATCATTAATACTACCCATAAACACACACACATACACACAACCCGAGGACCTCAGCAGCTATTCGAACTGAAGGGAGAGTAAAAATTGCTTGTATTTGTCCATAAACTTAGCAACATTCAGGTTAAGAAACTCAGTGGGGACAGCATTCCAAAAATTTGCGATGTTATATGAATAACTATTTTTGAACAACGAAGTCTTCTGTTTAGGACAAAAAAAAGATGATTACAAATATGGCGAAAAAAATAAAATGACTAAAGGCACTAACTAGACAAAAATGATAAAAATTTATAAGAAGAAAAACACAGCAAAAAGGACGTCAAGAATAAAACGAGTGACGAAAAGAACGTGAAAAACGGCGTCAAGGATGAAAAATACGGAAACAATGGATAAAAGGACGAATTGTCCGTAAAGCGAGCGTAAAGGACAAAATAAAAAACATACGTAACATATCGGAAAATACACAAAGGATACATTCAGTAAAATACAACGAGAAGGACAATAAGGGTATAACGGGTGAAATGGATAAAGTTAAGATAATTAGAGCAAATATGAGAAATTGGGCGATAATGACTAAAGGACTAAATGAAAAGTATAAAGCGACGTAAAGTGACAAATAAGAAAGCACACAAGGAATAAAAAAGGATAAAGAAGAAAGGATAAAAAACGGCGAAAAACGAAGAAGTAACGTAAAGGACAAAATAGACATAATTGATTAGAAGGGCAAACAAATCATAAACTCAGTTTAGATATACCAAATCCTTGAGACGTAAACTAGGCTTTAGGTCGACAGTAGACTAGACAAAAATAATAAAAAGAGGGGCGAAAGGGGAAACAAGGGAGAAAACTGAGAAAAGGGTAAAAAAGCCGCAACGATAGTTTCAAAGATAGAAAGACCTCTGAATGTCCTAACAAATAATTGACATCAACAGAAAAGTAAACCCAAACTGAATTGTTGTGTACAGCTGTAAACAAAATAAAAAAAAAAACGCGAAAGGATACTGAAAAAATTCTAAAAAGACCACGAAAACGATTGTTTCCGTGATAATTAGTCCCCAACAACCACCGGCTAGTATTGTCATCCTAATAAACGTTAAAACTTTAAACATAAACGTTAAGTCGTCTTCAGGCCAGACGTCCAGTAGTCACGGTCTAGTTACGGTCAATTTTGAATAGACCAATCACAACCCCAATTACCGCGGTATGATTGGCCAGTCATTGACTTGACCGTGCTATGACTAGTGTGGATACAACATATAGAAACCCATTCTCGCAATTTTTCAAATTAAAGATGGATAAAGACGAATGAAAAGCGAAAACATACCTCGTCTTAAGAGTCTTAAGCAATGAAAACGGAAGATAGCATATGCAAAGCATCAACAAATTATATTGACCAAAAGCCCGAGTAAAATTTACATGTATGCCAGTGCTATAAAGATACACGCCTCTTTAATACTGTAGCCACCGGTCACATAAATCAAGTGTCCTGCAAGCCGAAGTCCGATCTCTACCACAAAAGGACGAGGGTGAGGGGGCAGCTGTTTAATTTTCGCTGGTAGCGAAATATTTCACGTGGAAGCCGCGGCATGTTTTCTCTTTTTTCTAGCGTTGCAGTTCGACTGCGACGGGAATTGTGCTTTTTGTGTCCGTTTCATTTGGGGCTCGAGTTTTTTCGACAACTAGCGCTACAAGCGGGCGACGCCCGAACTCGCGTACGGGGCGGACGCGTCCTCCTTTAGTTAGCGGTCGTTAGCAGTATTTGCACAACGAGGACGTCCCACCCTATTTTAATCCGGAACAGTCTGTTTACCGTCGCATTTTATTACCCGAGTTACGCTAGTAGAATCTTCGCGATGAGATTCGCAAAAAGAAACATCCGGACGTGGGGATTTTGTTACCAGAGCAAATTGTCACGAAAAATTATCCGATAATCAATTTAGTAATTACCGCGCTTTTGTCTATGCATCAAATGAAATTTGAACATTCAATATTTATCATGTTGTTTAATTCGGTTCGCACGAGTTTGTTTGCGATAGAAGCGGGCTATATTTGTGGACCACTATTTTCAAAGTGCTCGACTTATAATATTCATTATACGATCAACTATTTACGCAATATACACTTGTATATAATAACTTTAAAAAGAAAATAAAAACGTTGCTTCGTTTGTCCAATTTTGATTCAAATAAATATATTTCTATAAGTATAAGAAAGTTAATATTTTTGCTTTGGTTTAAAAACAACCCTCCGAAATGTCAAAAGTTAGCATTTTTATCCGTAAAGTAATATTACTTTGTTTCTATTGACACAACATATCTTTGAGTCAATTTATTTGAATTAAACCAAAATGTCTCTCTGTGTAAGTTAAAAATAAAAGCACTAATAAATAAAAAAGCACATTTTTTGAATTACTTCTTTTAATAATTACTTATTTCCTGATATGGCATTATTTGAAATGTTACCTTTTATTTGATCGTAGTGTGCCTGATTTTGACTTTGAAAATGCTTACTTTTTGAAAAAGATGCTCCATTACGGGTAACAATTTCAACGCAATTTGTTTTCTAGATAAAATCGTTAATGAGTTATTGACACCCTGCATATCAGGTTCCTTCATATATTTTCAAAAATATTTCTTTTGACTGGTACCATTCGAAATATTATAGTGATATACCCAATTTAAAACAAACAAAAAACAGAATTTATTATTTTTTTTAAGTAAATTTCTTAATTTGTCAAAAATACAATAATTGTTGCTAAATGCTAAATTTAACGGAGTACATATCAAATCTTGTTATATAAGTCCTGTTTTTGATCAACTCTGTGGCCAACAATACTAAAACAAAACAACAACAAAAACTAAAAAAACATCATTTTTTTCAAAAACTAGACTCAATTAAAAATTTCTGCATTCAGATTCTACGAAGAATAGACACTAGAATCTATAACACTACAATTAATTGTCACTTTTTTGTTGTTGTTTTCCAGTGCGATTATTTACCTATGATTTTTCTGATTTTTTAATTCTTCTGATATCAACGCTAATAATTAAATTAGATCAAATTCATGCAATATGTTTTTTTTTCTTTTATATTGGATGACACAAACTTGTACGATATATTTAATGTTTACTTCAAGACCCGACCCTTTTGAAGATTCTAGGGCTATAAATGTACAAAATTTGCCAAAATTGGAATTAGGCATTTTGACCTTAACTTTTTCCAAAACTTAAAGGCTTTTAATCTTTTTCTTTAGAGAAAAAATATACATAATTTGAAATAGAAACAAATTCTACTAAATGTATTCAATAAAAGAAACCATTTTTTAGTTTCCTGTGAGATATTCTCGATTCATTGTTGCCGCTGGGATTTAATCAAGATCGCGACGAGATCACTTAATAAACAGCCTCTCGACATTAGATAAGACTTTGCGAACTCATTGGGGTAAAAGTTTCCAACGGGTGCCGGCATAATTTAGAAATTATTGGGGTGGCCCGGACGAGGCATTTATATACATTTTAATATGATTCCTGCACCCCATCCGCGGCGAGGGTATTGTTCCGATTGTTTTCGTTGATTAAAATTCTTTCATTTCAAACGTCAATCATGACAACTTTTGCAATCAAATTCATACTGGAGTTATAAATATTCATTAATGCGTAATATCGACATCCGAATGGACTAGATTAAATTTATTCGTGGATTTGATGAATTATTTATTGGGTGAATAAAATTGGAAATTTTTGTGGTTTACCCACAATAAAATTGGTGTGTTTCCAGTTTGCTTAATTAAGATTAAAAAATAATATTTAGAGAAGTAAAACTAACTGCTATACAGCGTTAGAGAGCAGAAAATAGGTTGAAATGTTGAAAAAGTAAATTCTGGACCAGTTTAGGAATTGAGACCATAGTATATGGAGGAGATTGACCAAGAAAGCTCGTAATACATGCTAACCACACCAACAGAAGTTCAGTACTTAATTAAAAACGCCATTACTCCCAACAAAATGCCACAGGCTTGATATCTGGAGAGGTACTTAAGCAGCTTTAAGGAAGATTGTCGCAAAGCTTACGAATCTTATCACTGCTGCCTTCAGACTAAGGTATGTGCCCCAACTGTGGCAGGTGGCTGAGGTAAACATGATACTGAAACCTGGGAAACCACCACACGAAACAACGTCTTATAGACCTACCGATTTGCTGTCCATCATGCCAAAAATCTCAAAATTATTAAAAAATTATTACTAGAAGCTAATAATTGAGGGCAAAAGGCTTATTCCAGACCACGGTACACATAAACCCGGTAAAACGGACAGCGTGCTTAAAATCGTTCCCTTGCGCGCAGCAACACAGGTGACGTCACGACCAATGGATGACCGGCCACATGACCACGCGGTTTAGAATAAAATTCAATAAAAAATTCAAAAAATTCAACAGCCTGCGGACGGGCTGTTTACGAAGCGCGTAGTTTGTTGGATAAAATTTAGAGGAAAATATAATTTGGGACTGGCAAAAAACATATTACCAATCAGCTCAAAAGAAAGCTGGATAAATTCCTTGTCCAAAGGAAATCTCCTCTATCCCAATGAAGATTTTATTAAAGTGGCAAAGATTATGGAAACCTTATTCAACCAGATGCATGGCACATCCTTAGGGGAGCAAAAATATCTATTTAGTAGTTTATGCGAGAAAACGCTTTTAAAATTAGATAATAAGTTACGCGAAGCTGTTCCCGACGAGGTAATATTAGTATTATGTAGGACACGAACATATATTAGATTACGAGATCTAAATCGAAAAATTGCATTCGAAAATTGCAGAAAAAAGTCAAACAAAAAAATGTCCAAAGTTGTAAATGTAAAACTTAAGGACTAGTTAGGTTAACAAATTCTTCGGTGTCCAATAAGGTGTCGATTGATAAAAATTCACGTGGTAGTCCTTATTAATTATTTTATTTAATGGTCGCTACATGTTTCGCGTCTAACTAGACGCTTCTTCAGGCGATATCGTCAAAACATTCCAGAAGTCACACAAAAACATACAGGTAGATGAACAAAAATGTAGTCCCGATTATATATCGGTGGTAGTTTGTTTTATAAAATCACAAATCTCGGGTTGAGGTTAACGCACCAGCATACAACGTGGCAGACAGAGCGGCGACGAGGTAGTATAGGTAGTACTAGTTAGGTACTGTTCTCATATTTTATATACATAGTTATGTTCAATATGTATATAATGATTAAAACATTTATATTTTTAAAAATAAAAGTTGTCTTATAATCAATGAAGTTACGTTATTGCCCATCGTATGGAACTCAATTTTTAACATGTGTGTGAACATGTAGTGGTTGAGACAAAAAAATAATAGGGAGGTGAGTACATGAAGTTTAAAAAAGTGGTACACCTTGTAGCTTTATCACCTATACGCTGTCATGCTGACATTAATCATCGGTATGAAACATGCACCAACTGTCAAGTTGACAAGCCAGAATTACATGATGTCAATTGTAACTGTACGACTTTTTTTTGGGGCGCATAATAGTACCTCATTGATTTAAATACTAGCGCTCATCCCTGGCGCCATCTCATATCATTCTAATGCATTAACCGCTGCAGCACAAGTGAAGTCATCAAAACCTGCGCTCCGTTATACCGGGTTTATGTGTACCGTGTTCCAGACCATCAGTTCGGATTTCATAACAAGCACACCACCATTGACAAGGTGCACCGAATATCCAACATTAACGAAAACGCGTTAGAGGAAAAAAGTTTGTTCTGCAGTCTTCCTAGATGTGGAATAAGCGTTTGATAAAGTCATGAATGACTAAACCATAAATTGGGAAGTATAGTATCCAAAGAGTTCGCACAAATATTAAAATCATACTTGGCTGTTAACTTGACTGATCTGCCCTTAAGAAAATAAAAGCCCACGGTTAGAAAATAATACTGTGGCAATTTTTTCAGACGACACAGCTATCCTAGCTGTAGGGAACAGAAATGAAGAAACAACAAGGAAACTCCAAACAGCTCTTGGTCATTTTCAGGTCTGTACAAAAAAATTGCATTAAACTGAGGATTATTCAACGTGTCCAGACGGAACGATGACCAAAGGAATGATGATCTCCATAGGTAAGGACCTCAAAATGAGAGTTTGTGAACAAAGAAATTAAAAAAAAATGTAAGAAGTCACGAAGACAGACTTCATCGTTACGTAAACGCTGAACCCATCCAGCGCTTCATCAACACCGGATTGATCAGAAGACTTGAACGAGAGAAGCTTTTCGAGTTGGTGCAAAACTGAGTTAGTGACAAAAGAAGAGTAAGTGCTGGTTGTGTTAGGTCTAAAAGCAGAGACAGTGCTATGTAGTGTGCAAGAAAAATGTAACCACAATACCCAGGAGTAACTGGGAAACATAAATGGAGGCCAGTTATGTTAAGTTAGTATACTACTAAAATAAGCTAGAATTAAATTATTGGTCAATGATGATTAGATTGTAATGCACAGTGCCGGCCTTAAGGGGGGGGGGGGGAGGTCGGGCGCCACCCGAGGGCGCCGGGTGAGGTTGGCGCCAGTGGCTTTTGGCTTTTGACTTTTGTACAACTAATGAAGAAATTTTTTTTTACCTGTGGTAAAATTCATAAATAGCGCCATGATAGCGCCCCATTAAAATTTTTTAAGAGGAAGATCGACAGATATTTATTTTAAGAAACACTTTAATGATAACAAAATAGTAAAAAACTAAAATTTACTACAAAATCAAACAATTAATAAAACGCTGGGCGCTTAACACGCTTCGCGCTCACCCTTACACTAATAAAAACATATTTAAGATATACAATGTGGCAAGACTGACTTTCGGGTTTTAGTACAGTTAAATTAGACAAAAGCTGGCCTATGAAGAAAAAAACTCCAATACTATTACCCGTGGCAGTAGCAAATGTTCTACTGCCACGCTATTACCCTTTTGCTATCCGGTGCGGAAAGTGTCGAGTTTCAATATTCTATGGTGTCCGCAAATTTTATTAGATCCTTGAACCCCTAACAGTAACGTGCACGTCGGTGGATTTCCGCGATTTACCGCAAATGATCACAATTTTGCATTTTTATTAATCCTTAGAAAATTCTGCACAATAAAGGTATTTTCTACATTTTCTAAATGCATTGGATCTTAAATTGCAAGTGCCCCAATATAGGAGTTTGCAGTTTAGGAACCAAACTACAGCGCAACAACAACTACTGAGCGCAACAAGCTACAGTATGTAACATGACAAAATCACGTCGATTGTTACTTATCATAATATACATATTTACGTCAAATTTAATTTCCGATCTTTAATTGTTTTTGACTTTTGACGTCATCAACACGGCAACCCTATATTTTTTGCACTGGTATTTATAGATCTGTCTTAATTTGTCTTAAAGGTAATTCAAAAAATGTATCGCCATACATAAGAAAATTTTCGAGAAAAAGTGAATTAGGGTAATATTGATAACTTCTGTTTGTTTATGGAAAGTGAATAGGCGTTTTCGATTGAATTCTTTTATGAAGACGTACGTACGTAAAGGATTGCTGTAAATGCTTCAAGAACATTTGGGAACAACCATTTGCTTGCAGGTAAAAGTGCAAAGATTAAGGTTTACTATGAGACCATTTTGAGGTTTCTAGGATAATCGTTTCAGCTGGTAAAAATTTGTATAAATTACCAAAATAGTGTATTTTGAAACTTTGACCCCACCTTTTTCGAAAACCTTGCTCGATAGAAAATTTTTGAGTCCAGATTCGTTTTCAGGGCAGTTAATTCTACCAAAAACGCAATTTAATATTCAATTCACAAAAGCTACTATCTCTAAAGTCATCAATGATTTAAAATTTTTAATTGACTTTATCTCGAAAATTTTCTTATGTAAAGCTTTTTATTTAAATTATTTCCGGTACTATTTAGACAATTAAATGATGTACCAAAATCAGTGAGGAAAAAATGGGAGTGCAGAATTTAATAAACAATATCATTGTTCGGGAGCTAAGATCACGAAATCGTGACCGTTTTGCAGTAAATCCGAAGATCCGCGCACGTGCACGTGAACGATGAGTTAGGGGTGGATTTCAGCACTTTTTCCTCTTCTTTTTGCTAATTTAAATGTACTATTTAGGCACTCGCTAAAAATCTCGAATTTTCTGCTCTTACTCATCTTAGTAAAGAATTCGCCGATAAAAAGACTGACAATGAAAAAAATTTAATTTGTAATTTCGAAAGAGGCGCCCGGAAATACTCCGCCCGAGGGCGCCGAGGAGGCTAAGGCCGACACTGGTAATGCACTTACTGAATAAAAAATACACTATAGTAAATCAAATTATTCCTATGTTATCCAACATCTTCAACAGTATGGCAGTAAAGATTCCCGTAAAATATGCGTTGAATAAAACGGCTATAACTCATATCTGGCGTCCATTTACAATACCCGCACCATACGAGTTGGCATGTTTTTGAATTTACCCCAAGTAACCAGATACTGCAGTCCTGCAGAGCACCTAGTGGGGGCTGCCCCATAAATGGGGTAGAGCAATCTTCGTATGCATCGATGCGCGTAATGTATCCCTGTACCGAAATTGCAACTGCACGGGGGAAATATCGCGGTAATAAAAATGCAAAGCCCCGGCAGTAAATATCTGCATAAAGGGTTTAATCGAACGAATTAGAACAATTGGATGGAGTCCAAGCGGCCGCAGGATGCCCACTGGCTGTGAGAAAGACACACCGACGCCGCCGGCGCTGGACCGACGGCTGGTTTTATTGTTCTTCTGGCCGAGTCCGAGGAAGATAACATTCCCAAAAATAAATTCCAACCGCACCATAAAACTTAATCAGGCAATTCTTTACTCAGCGGTCGGACGGCCAGACGGTCCTCGATATTAGCTAAATGAGCTGTTCAAATGTTATATCATAAATCGACCCAGCGCGTTTTTCAATTTAGTAAAAACTGTTTTTACTTTACGTTGTCTAGACGGTTTGCTTAGGAAACAATTTTCTACGGGGTCTGCAATTCTTTACGACATTGCTGTTTTCACAATTTAAGTGTAGTTTATATTAATGGCATTTGCAGTACTATGACATATCTGTCACTTACAATTCATACTTTTAGTGACATTTTAGAATATGAATGTATAATACCTCATGTTTTGTGTTAAAGGCAGAATTGCCGTGCTGACATAACTTGAATTTGACTATATCATACACTGCTCAAAAAAATTAGGGGAAAACTTTTTCGAAACTAGTAACTTTTTAAATAATGGTTCCGGACAAATCAAATTTGGTATACCCCACCTGCATATATTTAACTAAAGCAAATTATAAAAACAATGTTACAACTCTTAGTTACTTCTAAGTTACACGTAAAAATGTAAATTAATAACGCAAAACAAAATGGAAATGACTGTGATAGTATCGATGACAGTCGGGTTTTCTGTGGATTGGTGAGGTTTAATACAGTGTATGCCGTCCACGGCCACGAATCACTTCCTCACACCTGCGTGGCATGCTTCGCGCACTAGCCTGCAAAGCGATTCTTGGGGTATGCTTTGCCATTCCTCAATCAGGGCTTATGTCAGTTCCTGTATGGTTACTGGTGGATTAGGGCGGTTGCAAACACGTCGGTCAAGCTGATCCCACACGTGCTCAATAGGATTCAAGTCAGGACGCCGGCGATTCCATGACCTGAATTTCACGTTCTTGTAAAAAGTTTCTGGTGATGCCGGCGGTATGTGGCTTTGCATTGTCCTGCATTAGGATGAAATTTTCCCTGAAGCCATATGCGCATGGCCCTCCAAGATGTTTTCGATGTAAGTCATGGTATTTACCCATGGTTCCTGGTATTGTCTACCAGGAACCACAACAAGATCAGTTCTGTTGTCTATACTGATTCCAGCCCAAACCATCACAGATCCGCGACCAAATCTATCCACTTTCTGTACAGCAGCGGCTGCGTAGCGTTCACCAGGACCTCTATATACACGTACTCAATCGTCTCAACGAGTTAAACCAAATCTGGACTCGTCAGTAAACAGTACAGGCGTCCAGTGACGAAGTTGCCGATCTCTGTGATCCAGAGCAAACCTCATTCGCGCTGCTTTGTGATGCTGCGTAAGGAGTGGTGCGCGAAAAGGTCTTCTTGGTCTTAAATATGCTGCTTTTAATCTGTTTCTAACAGTTTGATCAGAAATTTCTATTCCATGTGCTCGTCATTGGGAGTTCTCGTGTTGTGGCAGTACGCTGACGTAGAGAGGAAAGGACAAGAAATCGGTCTTGATTTTGAGTTGTTTTTTGATTTCGACCTTGTCTAGGTCTTCTAACATATTGGCCAGTCTCCCGAAACCGATTCCTTAACGCTGAATAATAGAAGGGGAAACTCGAAGGTCCCTGCTAACATGTCGAATAGAGTGGCCATGCTGAATAAGTCTAATCAACGTGAATTCGACGTGAATTTAAAGCATGCTTGTCATTTTTTCCGTTTTGTTTTGCGTTACTAATTTACATTTTTAAGTGTAACTTAGAAGTCGCTAAGAGTTGTAACATGGTTTTGTAATTTTTTTAGTTAAATATATGCCCTTACAGCATACCAAATTTGATTTGCATAGAACTATTATTTAAAAAGTTACAGGTTTCGAAAAAAGGTGTTCCCCTAAACATTTTGAGCAGTGTATTATTATTATTTGGTATTATATATTGTACTGAACGGTATTTAGTTAGTTATTTAAGTTACTGTCATCACCAACTGATTTTTCTTTGAATATTTGTATTGCTATATCATATTTATATAAAACAACGCAAACAAAGCTTTTTAATAATGTAATTCTTCCATTGCTACAGTATGCTGGATTAGAAGTCTGAAATAAGAAATAAAATCTACGATCATTGCCGACAAATATGTGTCTCGCCACATTTTGTACCTACAGATAAATATCGGTCTGCCGGTCTACATATAAATACACTGGATCGTTTTAAGTGTCTTCAAGTTTTTTCTTTAATTTAAGAAAAATATGGACGTCTGGGCAGTATTTATTTATTTACTTATTTATTTATCAAACAAACTGATACTAAAGTATACAAAGCACAACTTGAAACTGTATGTGTATAAATTAACTTGAAGTACCTGCGCCCGTATCTTCACTAAGTTACGAATTGTCAAAGACAATCTGAGTAAAACTCGGGTAGAGTAATCAAGTAGTCCGCGGGTGCGCTTTGTGTATCGCCTGCTCGGATTTGGTTAAAGACGACGACGGTACAGTGTCGTAATTACGACTCATGGAGAACAATGTAAACTTGATAATACGAACAAGGGAAAGTCGTCGACATCGTCGACAAAAGGCCCGCCACCCCTAAACGCGAAGTCTAGACTGACAATGGATTATGAGACGGCATCCGAAATTCTCTCGTTAGCGTTTTAATATGAAGGATCGTCCAAGGATGTTCGAGGACGCCAGGATGTGTTCGCACCCATGCGTTCGCATTCGCACGTGGATCATACGGTCCTCCTCCATTATTTTAATAGGATTTCCGAAATCCGATCAACAATGGACAGTTTTAACGGTTCCTAAGCGCAAGGCGAACAACAAAGGGCCTTTTCCGAGGAAGGGAAGGATTTAGAGTTAATGAGACGACGGTCGAGAAATTGTGTTTACATCCCCTCCTATAAGCACAAGGAATCGGATTAAATGACAGATTGTGTTTATACTGCCAAAACGTTTTCTTTCAACGCAATCAACCATAGTACCTATATTTGATATAATATGATAAATATTATATAACCTTCTGTTCCATAATTTTACTTAATGTTATATTCTTAATATTACACAAGATAAAGTAAATATAAATAAAAAAATAAGGGTATCGTTTTCGTATACATCACAAAATTTCATTCTAGTTATACTGTCAATATATATAAATCATATATTAAATTTTTAAAGGTATTGAAGGGTCCAATAAACTAAGCGATGGGTATGAAAATATTCTGTAGGACATTTACATTTATATTTAATATGAACATGTATAACCCTAAAAAAAAGACAATTTAATTTACTGTCCCCCAAACAAAACGGCCATAGCGTTGTTATCAATTATCCGACTGCTGTGAACCAAAAACTTATTATAGTCAAAATGAAAATGATATACATACAGTGATATTGATTTTCTTCAAGTAGTAAACAATTAGTAACTTATGTACCCCTCCAAAATTGTTTAAATAATATTTACAAAGACATTAAATTGTTCATGGTGATGCAATGCTTTGGAAAACTAGATCGCCTGATTTAACCCCGTTTGATTTGTTTCTCTATAGACATATTGCGCAAGAAATGTATGTGTATATTACTACTACGATAGCAAACATAAATCAAATCAAATATATATTTATTGCAAAAAAGGTATAGAAACAAACATTGCAATAGGATAGTGTTCAGCTTAACTGTTCTTCCACACATCCTCAAACAAAACAAAATAAAACAAAATAAATCCCAAACTCAACTTACATCCTAAAACACTTACATAAAAATAACATAAATGAATGTAACCCTTGAATTACTGGGCACTCAAAAACAAAGTTTTAAACTTTAGACTTTATTGTTTCGTTACTTCTTCTCGAACAGATACGAAAGATTTCATTATGTTTATTAAAGAGATTTGCAGATAGATAGGCAAAACAACAAGTAAATTTAGCTGTAGAATGTACGGGAACATCATACAGATAATGTTGTCCAACATTCACAGTGTGAACTGAAGACCTAGGTGTCATGAGGTTGTACAAGTAAAATGGTTCTTTTATGTTGATGATCTTACATACTAGTGTACAGTACTGACAGAGATTTACATTACACATCTTCAGAATACATTCATTGTTGTAATAAGGAGTTATATGGTTCCTATATGGGACGTTAATTTTTGCAGTCTTTTTTTGAAATACTGTTAAAAACGCATAATATACTGGAAGACAATACTTAACACTAGTCAGGACTATGGTATTACATACATGCTGTTCAAAGGTCAAATATGAGTCAAATGTTACGCCAAGATTTTTTGCACTATCACACAGGTCTACGTTAGTACCGTTTAACACTATATTTATTCTCATTGCTTGAACAGCCGTATTACGAGTTGTCCTCTGACCTATACACATAAATTTGGTTTTTTTAGGATTTATTATTAGACCATAAAGAATAGAATAAAAGTTGCGTTTTCTAATTTTTTTGTGGAAACAGTAAAATTGTAATATTTCACGGAGATTTCGAAGTTAGACTTAAACGCATTTATCTGAGAAGGCTAATATGTGCATAGTCGTACTGAAATAATTATTATTTATTTGGTTTACCGTTTATTTAATTATTTTTTCTTATGAGAGGGTTACTGACACTGTGGTATGTGTACAGACATTTTTGGATTTCTACAGAACAACACATTTCTACCAAAGCACTCCTTGTTTTTGTTATCTCTAGTAATTACATCCTCATAAAATTCTTGACATGTCCCGAAATAAATAAATAGAACTGACGATTTAGCTGGCTAAGGCGTTAGACCACTACAACGAAACCAAGGACTCAACTTAACATTCTTTAAACAATTTAGAACATTACGCAAATAAGTAATAAAAAATTTTAATAATTTTCGACTAGTATAACAAAACTAATTTTTGGATGATCATAAACTGGTCGTTCGTGTAATGCATAGTAGCAGTTTGCAATAACTAAAAGTTGCTGCATGAACAGAACTAGTAGATATTTTATATTAATTTATAAATTATTGAGAATGAGTTATAAATGTTAAATTAGATTCTTAATAACATTGTAACTGTTGATAGACCTACCGAGTTAGGCATTTTCCGAAAGCTAGTTTACTAATTTTTCAAAGCATTTCAAGATATACAGGGTGTGCCATTCCAAATTCTAAAGTTATTAGCTTTTTTTAGATATAACCTCCATTTATTCCGGATAAATCCTAAATACTAGAATTTCATATCAACAATAACTATCGAAAAGTGTGATATTATTTTTGCTAACCAATTATTACTTGTTTCATTATCTTTGTTAGAATTATTTTTTTTAAAATGCCGGTCTTTTGCATTAATTTCACAATATTTTAGAAACAGTTGACTATAGCCTAATGCAAATTGATGTCATAATAATTAGGATACAAATCAAAAACTGCAATAATAAAGCTATTGCTCCATTAAACAAAAGCATAAGTTTGTGTAGGTACGTTGTTGTGGGACAGCCTGTCAGCATGAAAATTTTTCTGGCTATGATTATCTACAACTTTTATATAATCAACCGGTATATATTCAAGTTGTCAAATCAAGTTTTACCTTATTTTTGACCTCACTGTCTCGGATCATGATAAAATAAGGCATAACTGTTAAATAATAAATCGTATGTTGACATAGTTCGGCATGATAATATTAATAAATCACAGTATGCTAGTCATGGTATTTTAAAGGACGCAGTATTAAGCACGAAACTTGGCTACAAGATGGGTGGCAAGATAACGTCTCGGGACATTGTACATGTGCAACTGCGGCTCATTAGGATATCTGGTGACATAGTTCGAAAGTTCGAAGTTGGGGGCGCCATAATCGCGTCCGGAAAATGCCATTGAATCGCGCCCGACCGTAATCTCGGGCCGCCTTAATTGTTAATAAGGGTGCTCGTCGCTTTCCAAATGTGCGCCTCCCACACCACTGTGTGCGCCCCATTGTCGCGGATGGGGCGCAGCACCCCCGTCCGGCCTGTTTGACCCACATACAACGGGGCTTACCCGTACTGACAGCGAGATAAGGCGACACTGATCAGCTTAGCCATGTCCTCGGGCAAAAAGATAACATTCTTCTTGGGAGCAGGAAGGTCTCAGCGCACCACGACGACGTCGGCATTCAGGTTCCTTTTGTTAGCTATCTGCTTCTTTGATTAACCAAATTGAATTCGCTACTAGATAAGGATTTTTTGAAGTTAAGGATTGCTAAAATGCACTACTTGTACTTTTTTGGAGTTAAACAATTTATGATTAATGGTAAAATTTTGAAATTGTATTACACCAACTGATTGATGACTGATTCTTGCCTGTACTAAATTTCTTAAGAAATGCTTTATTATAGGTACAACTACGAGAGCTGAAGGTGAGTCATCGATTCCAGCTGTCATTTTGCTGATACGTTACAGACCATTCCCGTGCGTTAGAAAGAAACAGAGTGCTTTTTCATGCGTCTGTTCTTACGTTTTTAGGCGATGACTCACCTTCAGCTCTCGTAGTTTTACCTATAGTTTAGTTTTAATTGTGATATTTTCACATTGAAAACAAGTTAGACAAACCATTGAAAAGTAGATAATCATAACTTGATTAAAATATATTATGGGTCCGTCAGATTATAACTTCTTAGTTTTATACTATTTGCTCTGGTGAGGTTAGATATTGGAGCATTTCAAAATTTTCAAGTAGGTATTTAATTTGTCAAAAATACATACCTATATGTATACATTTACAAAAAGAAACCGAAATATTGAACTGGTTAAAGATTTGCTGGATATAGCGTATGTTGGCATTGTAAAACCGTGTATTTTTTCAAAAGAAACATGCAATTATGAAATTATTGCGTCCCTTTAAGTACCAATTAAGCACATATCTAGACAGTCAAGACAGCTTCGATCTACAAGCAACCTCGCGTTATTGCATATCGATGGCCGATTTATTTTCAATGTTTATCTGTGTGTTTGGTACCGGTAGAAACAGTTTTCCCCACATCACGAACAATGGCGGGAACTCGAGTGTCCCCTGGCGTTGATGGCAGAGGGTTCGCAATCGCCCTGCGATTTCCACTTTCTCTCTATTTTTCTTGGTTCGTTGCCATCGAGTAAGCAGAATCAGAACCTTTATGCGACAGATTTTCAAATAATCCGAGATCTGCCGCTGCCACAGATTGATATTTCTTTTGATATTCGTTCGTTTGGATTGTTTCCAATTGCTTTATTTGAGGTCGACGAATTCGCTCGAATATTACATGCTGATATGTCGCCGATATGTCGTTTGATGGATATACATGAAATAAAATAAATTAAAAATAAATTAAATGCGATATGTTGTTTCAACATTATTTAAGGACAAAGTGCTGAAATTTTGTAAATTTTCGTGTTTACTTAGTTTTTGTCTGTTAGTTTTAAAAGCAGACAAATACTGGGACAAACACTTTTTATAAACCGTCGCTATTCTATAATTCATATTTTCTTATTATTTTTTAACATCTAACAGAAATCTTCCAGCCCCGCAACATCGAATCAGAGCCAATCACAAATGAAGATATAACCTATGAAGAAGAAGCCATACAGCTAGTTACTCCAAAGGAAGTTGCCAGAGAAATCCAAACGGACCTGAATCCAAAGAAGGCACCTGGATATGATCTTATCACAGGAGTTCTTAATCAATTACCTTAGAAAGGTATTGTTATGCTGACGTATCTAATAAATGCATCGTTCAGATTAAAATACGTCCCCCATGTCTGGAAAGTAGCAGAAGTATTATGATACCAAAACTAGGCAAACCACCGAGTGAAGCCAAATCATGTCGCCCAATATCACTGTTACCAATGATATCAAAGCTCTTTGAAAAGTTGCTTCTAAAGAGAATGAAACCTATCATTGCGAGAAAGGGACTAATTCCTAATCACCAAGTTGGTTTTAGAGAAAAGCATTCCACTATAGATCAAGTCCATAGAATAACAGATATCGTAGAGATAGCATTAGAGGAAAAGCATATTACTCAACAATCTTTCTGGATGTGTTCACAAGCTTTCGATAAGGTTTGGCACGAAGGATTGATACATAAATTAAAGAGTATGCTACCTTTACAATACGTCGAGCTGCTAACATCCTATATATCTGATAGACTATTCAGAATAAAACAGATGGCCATGATGAATACTAGGAACTAAAAAAGAAATAAAAGCTGGGGTACCCCAGGGTAGTGTATTGGGACCAATTCTCTATCTACTATATACACGTGACCTACCACAGCTGGAAAATGTAACAGTCGCCACATTCGCAGATGACACGGCTCTATTGGCAATGGCATCAACTATTTGAGAATCTCCTGGGAATCTTCAACAAGCTAGTAATAAAACATATAAATGGACCAAAAAATGGAAGACCAAGCTCAACGAACTGAAATCTGTCCACATTAACTTTACAAACAAAAGAATCAAGGACAAACCTCATGTCAAGATTAACGACGCGAGTGTTCCATATGCGAACACTGCAAAGACTTTGGATACAAAAGGTGGCAAGAACACGTTAAGAAGAAAAGAGTAGAGCTTGGCCTCAAATACAGAGAACTGTACTGGCTTCTGGGAAGAAACTCTCAGTTGTCAGTACAGAACAAACTACACGTTTACAACCAAGTACTAAAACCGATTTGGTTATACGACTCAAGCTTTGGGGTTGCGCGAAAAACTCCAATATACAAGGAATCCAGACATTCCAAAATAAAGTACAAAGGAATATGGTTATCGCTCGTTGGTACATACGGAACGGTGACCTGCACCGTGGGCCACGAAGCATGAATCTCGCCTAAACCATCACGTCAACGTAGAGGCCCTGCAGCTACTGGACAACCAGAATCTAGTGAGAAGACTAAAAAGAACTGAGCCCTTCTAACTAGTGAATCAGTGAAATGTGAAAAAAGCAGAGCACAGTGAGTGAAGTGTTAGTGCTTCTTATTAGTGGTCCAATAAGCTGCCAACCTTTACAAGACATCCTGTATAAATAGGAAATAGTTATCAAGCAGTGTACAGGCTTGAGGGGTTGTTATCGCCGCCGCCATAGATCTTAACCAAATTTATATGCTAATTTTGCTTTGAACTCAAACTCGAGTAGTTTAAATTTGAAATTAACCTTGACTTAAGCGTGCGACACGGCCCGCGGCCTCGGTCCATAATTCATTGCGCGGATGACACAGGGTGAGTAAATAGCGCCTACCTACCACCGCGACCGGAACCAACACAGCAAACGGCGAGCGTTCTTTTTCCGTCTGATATTTACCCGTGTAATTGGAAAATTAAGGCCACCCGCACTGAGATTTCGACTCCCCAAGGCAAACTTGGCGCTCCCACTGCGCGAAATTAGTTTTCCCGGGTCGGGTTTCCCCCCCTCTCGCTAAATTTATCTCGGTAATTGTTATCGGTTTCTTCGGCTTAACTTGCAGCCGATAGAATCCATCGTCGATAGGTCGCAGGATGATTAATTGATATTAATAGGAGGGAGATGTTTAGAAAATCGCTCGCTAAGAGGCTTTATTATAGGGAAATTGTTAAACATGTCTGACATATTGACTGAAAACGTCAAAATTTGAGTTTTGTTAGGAATGGAAATTGTCAACATTTTTCAACATTGCAACACTGCAAAAGGAAAACTCAATTGGACAATTTTTTTTCTAATTTGACGTATAACCTCATTTAACAGTTTAAAGAAGAAAGTTAATTGCTATGATATAAAAGTTGGTCCTTTGACCGTCTAATAACAATAATTACATCAAATTGAAATAATTTATTCGTCGGAAGTTTACAATGATCTAGTCTGAAAAAAATAAGACCTGCAAAACATTGTAACATTGTAAGAAATTGATATAATTCAATATGGAGGTGAACGTAAACTTTCTTTTCAGCTCTCTTAAGATGTTGCAATTACTATACTCAGAACAAAGAACACAGGCAAAAGATAGAAGATAATTGCAAAAAATAACAATATGTACCTAAGATATTTAAAATCTTCAAATATAAGATTATCCATCATTACAATCAAGGACTAAGAAAGGACTCGCAAATATATGAAATAACTAAAGAAGACGGCTCGGTCACAAGAAATTCAAGGGAAAGTGCAGAAGAAATAAACACCTAGTACGCAACATTTGGAAAAAACTTGGCGGAAAAACAGATGATCAGAGCACAACAACAAAACAATAAGACCACAAAGAAAGAAACACTGATAGCGAACTTTAACCGAACAGACGCAAGGGAAGTAGATGCCATAATTGATGAAATTAAAGATAACACCGCCCAAGGGTTCGATAACATAAGACCGAAAATTATCAAGAAAAACAAACTCATCTTTAGTCCAGTTCTTGTAAGACTAAAAAATCAAATGATAGAAGAGGGGACATATCCGGAGTATTTAAAAACTTCCGTAATTATACCCATCCACAAAAAGGAAGACAAGAAAAAAGTAGAAAACTATCGCCCAATATCGCTCCTATCTGTGCTAGGCAAAATCCTAGAAAAAGTCATATATAGAAGAATTGTACACCATTTAGACCATTTAAATTATACGACATCATTCACCAGCAACAGTATGCGTTTCAAAAGAACTCAGGTACGACATCAGCGGCGGTTGACTTGATTCAAGAAATTAAGACTAACCTAGACAAGAGAAAGATCGTGAGCACAATATTTATCGACCTGAAGAAAGCATTCGATACCATCTCAAAATCGAAACTTATTGAAAAAATTGAAACCTTGGGGATAAAAGACAAAAACCTAAACATACTACAAACATACCTAAGCAACAGACCACAGAAGATCAGACTCAACAACATCGGAAGCAGCATCCAATACGCAGAACACGGAATACCACAGGGCGGAAATATACCTCCAATTTTGTATATTATATATACAAACGATTTCTACGATCTACGACTGAATGGTAAACCTTTTATGTACGTGGATAACACCTGCATTTTGTACTCTGCAAGAATGACGCACCAAATGCAACAAATGATAGACGAAGATGTGAAAACATTGGAAGAATGGTTTTTACGTAACCTATTAACTGTAAACGAAAACAAGTCTGTGTACATAATATTTAACAATAAAAAACATCAACCGAAACTTCACATACATATTAACATAAATCGTTTAAACATGGCTTGGGGTTTTGAATGACGCTGTATCCAAATATGGCTTTTAAATTGCATTGTTATAGGTTTTTAAGAACGCTGAATCCAAATCAGGCATGATCAGGCAAAATTTAAAATGGGGATCAGAAAATTATAATTAAAGAAAATTTCTGCAAAATTTTGGATTTTTAATGGTGTTTTAGAGACGCCATAATACAAATATTACACTTAAATTAAAAAAATTCTATATAGCGGAGCCAAAATTGCTGTATAACATAATAAAAAAATTAATTAATTAATTAATTAATTGAAACAATAATTCATTATTTTTTCAATTTAAATGCCATATTCCAATTCAGCTTCACTCAAAACCCATAAATGCCATGCTTGAAGGAGTTATGAGCGTAAATAATAGTAAACGCGTTTTTCTCAAAACTGTTTTTCGCGACTGGTTTGCACGATATATCAAAAACTATGGATCCGATCAACTTAAAATATTTACTACATATTCAACATTGTTTTATCGCTTGATGAACCAGACACTCAATACATTATACTCTTTTTTTTATTTAACAGCAAAAACCATTGTCCAATATGTGAGCTAAATAATTAATATTAGATTGACAAGTCGCCATTTCCTTAAATATGAATATTATTTATTTTGGTTCATCAAGCGATAACTACCGAAAAAATACGAAATGCGAAAAAAGCGTCTATTTTCATTATTGGTTTCGAATTTTGCATAAACAAAGCGCTTGTGGTACATCTTCCCATCTTCCCGCTTGTGGTACATCTTCCCAATTTTGTAAAAGTTTTTTTTTTGTCAAGAGTAACTACTATCTAACTACTATCTTGACAAAACAATAGTTTTGACAAATTTAGATCTTACATGAGAAATAAGATGAGAAATAATTCAGGAAAACAGCTTACAGACAACAATAGGTACACTTTAAAAAATACAACTCAATGTTCTGCAAAAACTACCTCCACGAGATCTCCTATACTAAGATCAAACTTTGCCCACGCTGTACTTAATACACAGTAGGTATTTAAGGGGATTCCACATTGTACTAGTGAGGAGAAGATAGCATCTAAAACGCGACGATCTCCATCTAGCAAGCGGCAATTCCGTTCCGGATGGACGAGTACAACGTGCACCGGAATCGACGGTTCGCCGAGGTGCGAACGCACACATTCCCTCAACTGAGGCATGCTAACGCGATTCTCAGGAACGTTTCGGTGTTCTAGCGAAATTTAGCGCGTGTAATTTCTACCGGTTACTCTGCGGATTATGACCACTTTTTTATCACGCAGCATTTCGTTCCGTTTGCCCTAAATCCTGTACATTACTTACTCGGCAAGCTTTTGCTACTCTCATCACATTGCTTTGTATACGAAGAAACTTATTTTCTTTTAGCTACAATGGACTGAAGTTTAGAAGTAAGTATGTATGTCTTCATTAACCGCTAATGACTATATAGGTGGCATCGTGAGCCACCGAATACCATTTATTAAATTTTCTCTTGCTGTAAATATCTGTAATTTTTTGTGAATGCCTGTATTTTTTTTGCAGTATTGTTCACGTACAAATCCGTTAGATTATTTTTGTCAGATTTTGTCATCAAACTTGCTTGGCAGAAAATTTATTGTAGAAGCATTTATTTATGAGATATTGTTTTATAGTTTTTTTTAAGTTGAGTTAATGAGTAGGACTTTACAGCTAACGGAAGTACATTATTAACTGCTTAATTTTGGTGCCGCCTACGTTTAGCGAATCGAGTAGCACATTGTACTTTTTATCTCCCTCAATTAGGGTTGTGTCATCAGCAAACAGTATGACCTTTGAAGATGAACTAGCATTATGGATGTCATTTATGTATAGCAGGAACAGTATTGGCCCTAAAACTGATCCTTGGGGAACACCGTTTGTACAAAGCTGGTTGGTAGAAATATTTCCGTTGAATTTAACGTGTTGATACCGGCCTGTTAAGTAAGATTGAAGCAACTGCATACTGGGTTTAGAAAACTTGTGTTGTAATTTGTTAAACAACAGCTCATGTGACACACAATCAAAAGCCTTCGTAAGGTCGTAGAATGTAGCTAATGAATGTAGTCCCAGCTCAAGGTTCTGTAGAATTTTGGTGACAACTGCATCTTAGGCCATGGTGGTGGATCTCAATAAGTTTAGATATTATTGGAGTTAAGGATATATATAGGCCTATAATTATTACAGTAGTGCGTCGAATTTTTTTGTGGATGGGTATTACAATTGAAATTTTTAGTTTTTGAGGAAAATAGCTCTGTTGAATACAAGCATTGAACAGGTGTGTTAGAGGATATACTATTATATTCTTTAATGTGTTTACAATTTGAACGTTTAAGTCATGACAGTCCTTTGCAGGGGACTTTTTTAATAAGCTAATAGGGTATTTGGCTGTATTAAAAATATGGCATGTATTATAGTCATCCTAATAGATTACAATTGAAGAAAACTATTTGTTATTACTTTTCAAAAAAAAAATGCTTTATTTCTATTAAAAACCAAAATTAAAATTGAATTTTATTGACTTCCTATCACGTGATTGAAAACGCTCTGTAATTGGCTGTCTCCAGTGACGTCATTCGTTAGTACGCTTAGAGCGCGTTCGGTTTATCAGGGTAAGGTATGGGGAGAGCAATGCTCAGATAACCTGGGTCGGCTGTCCCTCTCTTATATGCAGATAAACGCCGTATGACGTTAGTCCGCCTATTATGCCGCGCGTCACTGTCACCGTACAATGCAGGGTTATCCGAACGCGCTCTTATGCTTCTCCCGTTTGAATTTAATAGCACTAAAGTGCCATGTAAGCATAACTTTGTAGGTTAGGATAGCCCTAACCTTAAGCTGTCAGATCAGATAATAGCTGGTTCAAAAATACGATATTTAACTTATTCTAGTCGGTATTACTTAGGTCGAAGCAATCTTCACAACAAAAAACACTTTATTGGCCGCTATTTATTTCATTTGGATTTCTACGAGCCAACCACTTCGCAGTTTTCGGAGTTTTTCTGGACGTATTTCTGCATTGTGGATTTATACACCATTTATAACCCATTTTTATGTAGAAATTGTTAAAACAACACATCATACAACAGAATTACCAAACGGCGACGATGCCGATGCTGACAGACCATATGGGCCGATTTGACATCTACTAGCGGGTGACGTCACACAACAGAAAGTATCGCTTTGGCGGGACTTTTTGTGATTCAATTTTTAACGCTGATTTTTATGAAATATTGAGGAAATAAGTACGAAAAATAATGCATTTACAATGTAGAGTGAAGGAATAAACACACTAAGATGGTTTTCCAATAACAGTCAAATACCCTATTCTATTGCATCTCATATCTCGTTGAATGCTTGTTCGGTATCTATAGCCTCTTCTAATAGTAAACATTACCATATGTATCTATATTTTATATAACATATTGAATTCAAACCAGGCAAGTGTCGTTGGGGTGGCAGTACGTGCGTACCCAGCAACACGTCTAGTTTGGCAGGACAAATGTTTATGCACGCGTACCTAATTTCGTGTATTTGCATATATTTCGGCAATTATTATCGGCACGTCGATATTTGTACATGCTCGTGCAAAATGGAACCCGCACACCGCCCGCCAGTGAGTGCTAATCAACATTGGATTGTATATTATTAAACATTCTGTGAATTTTTGATGGGGCCGCCAGATAGGCAATTTTAATAAACCTACAGGGAGCAGCTACAGCAAATTCGACGTAATGTCGAACGATTTAAAAATGGACACGAGTGTGGAAACGTATAGATAAATACTGGTTACAATTGTTGAATTATTAACTGCTCATGTGGAAAATGGTCTCGACTGTTTGCAGTGTAAAGAGTGCGTAAACTATGGAAACATGACATATCTGGAACAATGTGTTATTTAAAATCCCATTGTTTTTGAGTTATGACGTCATTTTCCGAGATCTTGTTACAAGCCTTTATTATAAAGAAATTTAAGAAATGCCAATCTATTCAATTTTCCCAATAGGTATCTGTCTTTTTTGTCATAACAAAGCTTTTGTAAACTACGTACTTAAAGCATTATTGCTCTTTGAATTTCTCTTCTAGCTCTTACAATATTTGCAAGAAAACATATCTGCTTGCACATCAAGCCGGGGCTACATATTCGTATACTTGCCAAATATCAAATATTTGCCAGATGTTAAATATTTGGCAAATATATTTGATACGCAAATCGAAAATATTTGTTATTGATTGGTCTAAACGATGCCATGAGTGACTTATTTTTCCTTTTAAGTTCGTTCACCGAATATTTGTCATCACATACCAAGAAATTCGTACAATATTTGTTTGTGATTTCGGACCGTCAGTGTTGCACTGCACCAGTAAATGCATCGGACATTGATGCATCGCCAGATAGCATTTTCTAATACGTGAAAATCTTCTTGAGGACTTGCTGCATGTGCGTACCGAATGGGCCAAAGCTATTTTTTTGATTTTTCACCTTAGCATTTTCAAATCAACCTGTGATAATTTGATTACGAACAAACAAGGTTTTATTTTATAATGCCGACATATTTTTAATTACATAAGTGCAGAATTCACTGCGTAGTAACAAGGGCATTCTTGTGGAAATTTACAAAACAAATCTTGACGAAACTGTTTGTTTCATTTTAATGATTTTTTGTTTAATTTATCAGCTTTCTGTATTATTAATTCGCAGTATCTAATTTTAACAGACTGTAAAACAATACAATTGGTTTCATGTGAACTAGTTTAAATAAATTATTATTTTAATGAGAAAAAATATACATTTTTACTTTATCATACGCAGTATGTAAAGTATTGTAATCGTGCCAAAAAAATTTGTTGAGATTTTTGCGGAAATATGTCTTTTTGGGTCCCCTGAACATTTTTGACCAAGGTACAAAAAAATGTCTGTGTGTGTGTGTGTGTACCCGTTTTTTGTGGCGACGATTCCGGAGAAACTACTAAAGGTATCGGGACGAAACTTCATATTTAGAAGTTTCATAACCAAACTTAGAGCTGAAAAGCTTTCTGTTGAAGAGGGTCCAAGTCTTAGCATTTTTGAAAGATTTTGCAAATAAGCCGCCATTTCTGGAATTTCGTAGAAATAGTTAAATAATAAATTAAAGATGAGGAAATTCTGAATCATTTATCACTATGACATTTTTTGGTACAATCAATAGTTTAGCTGCGTGAGCAAATTCTATTTTTACGAGATCGGTCGTACTGCATGAAAACTAGTAGCCAGGATTTGTGAGATTTTTTGATTCTAATGATAGTAGGTAGTCTTGGTGTCAAACGCTAATGTTTTGGCAATAGCTCCTGTCAATATAAGCTGCGTTCGCATATTGCATTACACTTTTTACGCCCAATAACACGTAAGTGTCATTTGGACAGTGTACCCGGTGTCAACGGAGTACGATATCCGAACGCAGCTTTAATCGACATATCTGTCTAGTGCTAGTAGTTTTATTTTAATGCAGACAAGGCCGATCACGATCAAATAGAGTCTCATGTAGCTAAACTAATAATTTTATATGTAGTATGATAAAGTCATGTGCCTGGCCACATCAGATTTTTTTATTTAAATTAGGAAGATATTGCCCATAAAAGAAATGTTAGATATACTTTGTTCGTCAATATGTCCTAAGATTGTCTGAAATACAGATCAATTAGCTTCTGAAACAAAAATGTAAACAAATGAGCTTTCAAAATATAACCTTTTTGTTGAATAAAAAGCTACACAAAATTGTCTACTATTAGAGTATTTTTAACCGCTTTCGTTTCTCTTCAAATAATAAACATCATAAAAATCGACAAATATATAAATACAAGCAAATAAAGTATAATTTTCCAAATAAATTATTTTATAGACATGCTGTCTATCCATCATTTCCACGTTTGACAGAAACAGAGACGGCGTGACATCTTGCATCTCTCTTAATTTCATTGGGTGGAAAACAAAGCAAAAGCGCCATAAGAGATCATGTATTTCTGGCTTTCTAAATCAGCTTAAAATAAACCAATTGATACGATAGTGACTCAGCTTGGATTTTTTTCTGGGTGTGTGGACCTTATTGAATATGTTTTGAAGATAATTTTGGAATATTTCATGGTGAGTATTATACAAAACGATGTTAAAAAGTGACTTCAGAAAGTGAGGTTATATTTGAAACGCGTGTTTTTTGCAGGTTTATTATGGAAAATATTCAATTCAGTGAGGAGTTTAACCAACTAGGACATGCTTACTGTTATCAAATTACACATCGCCAATATTGACTTTGTTGTATGGTTCAAAAACGAACTTTTTCTGCATCGACTTTTTAGAGACGATCCACTCTGGGATTTTACATTTGTTTGCAGTATCACAAAACAATTGTCTTACCTGAAATTTTATGTAAAGAAGCCTGAAGGCAAGGGAGTAGTCGAGGTAGAATAAATCAATAAAACAATGATTGTAAATTAATAGATTTATTATTTAAAAAATCTGAAATGTATGTCGAATATGAGTAGAATAATGTGATAAGTACAATATTACACTTTATTTCCTAATTATATTTGACAGTTTTTGCACGAATGTCATGCAGGGCACTAGGGCTGTTCGAGCGCTCGTTTTTTCGTACCGAACACAAGTAGGTCTGCGTAACTATCATTTTGTCACGCTAAAATTTTGTTCTATCATACCACTGCTTGGATACAACCAATGCTTTGACGTTTATTCAAGCCAATATGCTTGATTACAAGTAATTGCTCGCTTTTGGTATTGAGACTCGCATTTTAACCGAACAAATGAGACCCAACTCGAAAAACCGGGTGCTCGGTTCGGAAAGAAACCAGATTTACTTAGCTCGAAATTCGAGACTTGAAGTGTTAGATAACTCGAACAGCCCTACGTTGCACCCAATCGGGATGGTCATCATTTCGAGCCCTCTTCGAGCTGGTTTACCTTAAAATGACACATTATAAACAAATATTTCACAACTATATTTCATACAACTCTTACCTGCAATAAAATGCATACTGCAAACCCTCCAATTTTGTAGTTGACCTTCAGAGAAGTTTGGATCTCTCTTAATGGCCTATAGCTATCGTTCCCTTCTAAAATGCGACAACAAACTGTTGGGATAATTTGGCTCGAGGACTTTTGGTAATAATATGAAAGGAAATTTCCTTATCTCGATGGCTTTTCGACCTGCAGTTAGCCACGCTACAAATTTTGCCCGTTTTAAAACTAACACTAAAGCAAAAACACGCGTTTGAAACATAACCTCATTTTCGAAGTCACTTTTAAACATCGTTTTGAATAATATTCACTGTGAAATATTCCAAATGCAGCTTCAAATCTTATTCAATAAGGTTCACACACCCAGAAAAAAATCCAAGCTGAATCACTTTCGCACCAAATGGTTTATTTTAAGGTGATTTAGAAAGCCAGAAATACATGATCTCTTATGGCGCTTTTGCTTTGTTTTCCACCCAATGAAATTAAGAGAGATGCAAGATGTCACGCCGTCTCTGTTTCTGTCAAACGTGGAAATGATGGATGGTGTATATCGTGTCTGTATATGGTGTACGTTTTTCTTGGAAAGAAATAACATTGCGTTTATGTGGACAGGTAAAAACAACAATATATTTTTTTAATTTCTGTCTGACGGTTTCCGGAAAACTGTCTGCCTGACGGTTTCACAAAATTACAATTTGATGCGGTTTTCGCCCTTTAGAAAAATCTTACTAATAATTACAAGTCTATTGTCAATCTTTATATACGACCTACTTACTACACACAAAACGAACCTAAAAAATGGAAAAATTAATCAGCGTACTAAAATGTTCATCAAGTACAAATGCACCAACATTTGTCGCCTTTGCTTTTGCTATACCCACTTCAACTGGGTATTGCAAATACCAAGTATATGGCGTAAAAAAACTCGTCCACACAGCCGAACGTCGAATATATAAATTTATTTTAGAGGTGGGCTCGCTACGAATTGAATTGAGCAGGTTTTTTTTTCTCTTGACAAATATTCGTATACTTGGCAGATATTTGACATTTGGACAAGTATACGAATGTGTAGCCCCGGTTTCACACAAACGTATCGCTTCAACAAGGTTTTCTTTCTTTTACAATTCTTGCATCTCCTCTTTTCGATTTCTCAGTAAACACCTTTGAAGGTGCATGTAGATTACAGCGATGCGACTTGGCAATACGTGCCATGCAAAGAGTTGAAGCCGAATGTAACAGCACGAAGCACGTGACCTAGTCCGAAGTTCGGTACTTGACACGAGCGAAGAAGCCGATCGGATTTTCCTAGAAATTTCCCGTCCCATTGATCCTGAATCCTCGAAACGGAGAATACGAATACTTCGACAACAGCGCCACTATTGCATTAACCATCGGTAATGTAAATGTATGCGGCGGCAAAATTGCTGGAACGCTTTTTTCGCGTGGGGGAAGCCCCCGGTTTGCAGAGCACGTGCCGCAACTTTACAAAACGCCGCCGGAATTCAGGCGTCGAAATATGTGCGTCGAATACCAATAATATATTGACGAGTGGTTCGCTTTTTGTTGAACATTATTGGAAAAGCGGGTACGCTAATGCGCTGTTTGAATTGTTGCGCCGCAAATTGAACACTTTTTATCGAATTTTCTGTTTGGTTGTATTACATACCTGGTTAAATAACAGTTAACGGTTGGAACAATTGGAATTGTAATTTACAGTTTTATATCGGTAAACAAGTGAGCTTTTAGCGCATTTGTGGGCGAATCGAAACATAATGATCAGCATTATCCTAGTCCAAAATGTTTGAAGATGATTTTTATTTTATTTTTGTTTGTTTGTGGCTATTATTTTTACTTTATCATATATAGTGTGATGATGTGTGTGTGTATGTGTATGTATGTAACCGTTTTTGTGGCGACGATTCCGGAGAAACTACTAAGGATGTCGGGACGAAACTTCATATTTAGAAGTTTCATGACCAAACTTAGAGCTGAAAAGTTTTGGTCAAAAGAGTCCAAAGGAACTGGATGTTCCTCAAAGCATTTTTCAAGGATTTTGCAAATGAGTCGCCATTTCTGTAATAAAATTATATATATATAAAATTAATAGTTTAGCTGCATGAGCAAATTCTATTTGATCGACATCGAAAACTGTTTGCCAGGATTTGACAGATACTCTCATTCTAATGACAATAGGTAGTCACACTGATCTTTTGACAATCCTGGCTAACTATTTTTATTTTAATGCAGACACGACCGATCTCGATCAAATACAATCTCATGCAGCTAAACTATTAATTTTATATATAGTATGATAAACTCATGTGTCTGGCCACATCAGATTCTTTTTAGTCGCAATATTGAAAATATTATACCGGGTGATCTATTGTATAGGGGAAGCTGTGCTTTTTTTTCATTTATGAAACTATGCTCAGAACTCTGAACATTTTATTTTAATGTTTCACATCAATTTCTCTTCTAATAAAAAAACAACTTCTTTTACTATAAAATAATGTTTTTTTTTATAAATATTTCTTTCCCATTATTTGAGTAATACAAGAAAATCTCAATAATTGATATATCATTATCATTTCCGACATGTTTTAACCCGTTCGCGTCTTGGCATTGCTGTTCTTATTGTAGCGTCTATTTTTAAAAGAGAAAATAATGTCAATCATTAAAATCACAAGAAAAAACCGGGCTGCAGTTTGGTTCCAGGATAGATACATATGATTGTATCAGGACACCCCACAGAGCGTTGCAAATTTCGATAAAAAGACACCTTAATTCTTACAGCCTGAATTATATGCTCAAAATTAAAATGTCAGGTCATAGCTTATCACATTTAGATTTGCTTATACAGTGTGCGGCAAAAATATAGGATAACATCATTAAAATTTAACCTGTCAGTTATTTTTTAAAGTCCTCGGATATTTCTATTGAAAAGACGTCAGTTTTTGTTTTGATAATAGCCAGCGACGCTTGCGGGTGTTGATAGATTTCAATTAATGGAGGTCGTAATGATAGCGTACAAATTTTCTGACCAATATAAGAAAATTTTCGACAAAAATACAATTAAAAATAGTTCGGTTAGCAAGCAAAAATATAAAAATATGTACATGCTTTAAAATATTCTTACTACTTACTAAGTTTAACGCAATTTGTAACATAGTAAACACCTTAAAATTGCTCGTTTAAGATCGTATAAGTAAGAAATCGTGTTATAATGTTGGATACATACTTCATAAAACGGTTTATCGATTATTCGCTAACACGTAGCGTCGAACGGGGTGAAAAAAGAACAAATATTATTCAAGTATCGCCGTAACTCCTGCATTACGAGAGCTTTCAATCAAAGGCGAGGCACGGAAGCTCGCCTACCACGGCACGTCACGTAAACTTATTTAACTGAGGCCTACACCAGCGCATTAGCCGACTAAACTTTTCCAACCTCCGCCAGAGTATATAGGCGCATTGAAATCGCGCTTGGTCCGTTCATATATCACGGCGAACAATGGTCCTATTAGTATTGATTTCGAAACTTAAAGATACCATGGCGTGCTCAAAGTTTGTAACTTACACGATGGATTTTTCTCCCTAACGGCATTCCCGAGTTTACAACAAACTCGAGCTTCTGGTAACAAATTTTTAATACAAAAGGACTATTTACATATTTGAACAATGTAAGAATCTAAGAAAATGTTTTTCTTATTCAGGATTTATAAGCCAGTGAGAATTCTGTTCTTATTTTGATTCTGTGATTTATTATTAATCCTTACAGTTAGCAAGAGGACCAGGAGGCCAGAAAATGTGCGTGAAAAGTCATGATCTTCTTGGGTTGTTGAAACAAAAGATGTAATAAGGCTTATAAAGGGCTTTTGGAATCTCGGATTCCGAATCGGGTGTCGAAACTGTTGAAAATGTTTTTCGGATTCGCATATAACTTGTTTGCTGTGATATTTGAAGTCAAGATATTCAAAATTCAACATGGCAACCAAAATTGACCAAGATTGTCGAGTTGCATGAATCTCATTGCCTGTTGTTTCTTTGATTTCAAATATACTGCAATACCAATCGTTTGATTGTCAAAATTGAAAATGAAAATGGTTTTAGTATGGAGGATGTCCCGCTTCTTTTCCGCTAAACTCTTTAATAGTAAATGTCATACTGACTACAAAGCTTCATATGGACTTATTTGCTGTTTATTTATATAAAAAGCTACACACGCTTGAAATATTAACTAACCCATGATACTTTTTACTCAGAATAACCAGTCAAAAGTTTCATATGGTTTTATTTTTTTTTTATTATTTTCACTTTTTCTTATTGTTGTAATGGTTTTTTTTAATTTTGAACCGATTAAAAAAAAAGTTATCACTTCTATATAGATGTATGTATAGGAACAGTGAGCAGATAAAGTATGGAAACAGGAAAAAAATCTCAGACACGGCTCGTTGTTTAAAAAATCCGCAAACACGTAGATTTTTATTACTAAAATACATATTAGTGTGAAGTGTTTCCGACCGTTAACTGTGTTATGACGTCATTAGTGGCAACCCCATTTTCTTCTTACTGTTTTTGGTAGATCATTTAATTGTCAAAATGGTATCGGAACCATTTTATGGTTATGAAATCCAGGCTCCAAAATTTTCTAATGCCCAAGGTTTTTGAAAAAAAAACTGGGGTATAAATGTAAAAGAACGCTATTTTTGTATACCACCTGAACCAACAGGTTCAGAATAGTCCAATCGTCCTAGGACCATCAAAATGGTAAACATTAATAGTAACCAATAATCTTGGCACTTTTACCTGAAATCCTGAAAGTTTGTTCACAAGTGCTTTCTAAGCGTCGATTCTTTCAGTGGTATGTGGACGTCTCCACACATTACTGTAATTTTCAACTGTCCCTTTTGCGAAAATGTTATGTAAGGGCGTAAATTTTGTAAATAACTAAGACAAAAGATCTACCAATAACAGGACGAAAATATAGTGTTGCCATTTAAAGAAAGTGTCGCTAATTGTACAGGGTGAGTTATTAGTATCCCGGCGGTCGATAGTCATCAAATCGTTTGAGAAAGAAAAAAATGTTTTATATGAAAAGTTGTTTGACTCATTTGTTTCTATAAAGTAAAATTATTTTTATTTATACAGGGTGTTGCATTTAGGAGTGACGGAAAGAGCAATTTTTTTTTTAATGGAACGCCCTGTATATCGTCATATTATGAATACTAAGGAAGTTGTCTTTCCAACTGTGTAACTTGTACCTGTGTAAAGTAAATAGTTTCTGATATATTCAATTGTTTATCAAAAAATTAGTAATTGCAGGACTTTCTTAAAAACTACGTTAATGCTACATTTTTGCAGATATTGTCGTAAAAATTTTTTCACATAATAACTAAACTCATAGCTAGATGCTGATGTCATGAAAAATTAGATGCGCTATACAGGGTGATCGTAGCATGCATGTTTTTAAACATTCTTAAATGGCTTTTTCTTGAGATTTTTAAATGGAACACCCTATATATTATTTGCTAATTGAAATGTCTCTTAAGTTCTTTGTAATTTATATTCACTATATCATATATCTATTTTTACTAATTTTTGTGATATTTGGAATTTAAAGAGCAGTATGCTATTTAGTATCTTAATATAGCTCTGTATACAGTGTGCTGGGTAGCATGATGTAAAATGTTTAAAGGGTTATAGAAGAAGCATTTATAACCAATTTAACTAGATTTATTCATATAAACGGTTATCAAAGTAGTACACAATTTCATAAGTATGTTTTGCAATTTTTAGAAACGTACAGCGAGCGAACCTGAACACCTAGTAACTTCAGTTGGGCTCCGAAGTAAACTAGAAGCAGTATAATTATAGGGGGACTATAGTGAAAAATTGTTCGCTTGTGTGAAAATTGTACGGAGACGTTTCATTGTAATAGTATGTGCGCTCATACACAAAAACAAACAGAAACGCTAAAACCTGTCTTGATGAGCTACGTTTGAGAACGGAATTTGTATTCAGTACAAAAAACAACCAAGAATATCTACTTCCTATTGTTTGCTATAAAATAGGTTATTTTTCGGGAGAATTAATATTGGGATAATATGAATGGTAATATGAGTAATATTGATAAAGTGAATGGAAAGTGGGTTATTTGATGTTTTTAATAGATTTTTTTGCTATGAATGAAAATCTAAATCTAAAGATGCCTATCAGTTTGTTTTTGTTGCATATTTGGTTGTGAGTGAACACATAAATCACATCAAACAAAATCTGATTTTCAAGACTCAGAAGTAAACAAATTTTCACGATAGTTAACCTAAAAGTACAGGGTTTAGGGTTTACTTTAGCAGTAATTTGAAATTTTTAAATCGCGTGTTCGTTTGCCATACGATAGACGGCAAAATATACTACAAAATTTCATATACCTAAAATTGCTAATATGTTGATAACGGTAATACTTTGTACAAGTATCAAGCTGGTTAAATCGTTTCTAAATTATCTCTTCTTTCGCTACTTGAAGACTACGTCAAACTACCAAATACCTTATTCATAGCAATAATAAAATTTACAATTGCATTACATTTTCGTTAAATTGCAAATATCACAAAAATAGTAACATTTGGTGTATGACATACCATATGTAAATTGGAGGAAAATAAAGGGTTATTACAGCCAACACATATTATGCGGGGTGTTCCATTTAAAAAAATCTACAAAAAACCATTTGAAAAACATCAAAATTTACTAAGTTCAATGAACAGCCTGTATAGTGTATCTAATATCTTTGGATACTACCATCTACCTACTGGCTTTGACTATTGTCTGACATAGTTTAAAGGCAAAATCAGCAAAACTGTCGTTCTTTACATAGTTATCAAAAAGATCCTGCAACGGGCATATTTTGGAAAAACAGATGAATATCGCTGGAACTATTAACGCTGTGACTTAGCAACATACACGATTAGATAAACAAATTTAGTAGTATTCATAATATAATAAAATATACAGGACGTTCCATTTAAAAAAGTGTACATACATTCCGTCACACCTAAATGCACCATCCTGTATAAATAAAAATAATTTTACGTTATAGAAAACGGCAAGTCAAACAACTTTTGTATAAAATATTGTTCTCTTTCACAAACGATTTATTAACTATCGACCGCCGGGATGCTAATAACTCACCCTGTATAATAGTATCATAATTAAAAACTTAGAGAAATGAAGTTTGATGTAAATGTATGTATTTTTGTTTGAAAGCTGTCTTTCGCTGGTAGTACCCATTAAGTCTAAACTGTGTTGTTGATATTTTTAATTTATGTTTAACTTTTGCTGTTTTCTTTTTATGTTTTCCAAATGTTGTCGTATGTGTAATTTTTAATTGTCTCTGTTTTGACTGAAAGTTTCAACGTAGAATGACATTTCGTTTGTAAAAAGGGGCAAAGGGGGGGGGGGGGTTCGCCTGGATATGGTAACCAACAATGTAAAGAAACGAATACCTTGTGCAACTTATCGTTGTAAGTAACATTTGGCCCATATTTGGTCCCTTAGCTCATTGTGGAGTAAACAACTTATGCATTGTTCTTCCTTGCTTGCAGATCCTAGCTCATTGGGCAGATATTTTGCAGCAATTTAATAATTTATATTATCAAGTACAATCTATTCATTCAATCTTACAATCGATTATCTTATAATTTTTTTCTATCACAAGTATGTTTACTTATTAAAAAGGTGCACTTATTGAACTTACTATAATTAATGCGTCTTGAAGAAGATGCAGATTTGAACTGAAAGTTGAAGTTGAGCTCATGCACGCGCAAAATTTAATTGACGTTGAGTGGATTTGCTTTGACCCTGGTCAAAGGAAAGGAAGAGGCGAAGAAAATGCTAACGACGGACGACAGGATGCAGTCGGAAGAGTCCTTCTACTCTGGCAGTTCGCTAATTAGTCGTTACTTAAGTGCTCCAGCGATCACGTAATAATAGTAATTATGGAGATAACTAACCCATTTACCGACGGCGCATGAGAAATAATGAATTCGCAAATTGTAGAAATAATTTCAACTGATAACGCTTGATAATTTACTTCGTTATGTGAACGTGCTCGGTTACAGATTATATTCATTATAAATTTACCAAGAAGGAACGGGTATTAACCTAGATAGGTATTGAGCTTTTTCGGTATATTTTATTTATTCGCTAATGACAAATAAGCAATTACGTTGATGTTGAGTACACGTATTTACGCATGGCAAAAAGAACGTGAAAAAGTGGAAATTTGTCTGATGTTCTGAAATTGAGGTGTGTATAAGCTGTATCGGCCTTTTACTTTTACTTTAATTACACAGTGTTACAAAAAAAAATCTGATGTGGCCAGGCACATGACTTTATCATACTATATATAAAATTAATAGTTTAGCTACATGAGATTCTATTTGATCAAGATCGGCTGTCTGCATTAAAATAAAACTAGTAGAACTAGGCAGATATCTCGATTAAAGCTGCCTTCGGATATCGTACTCCGTTGACACCGGGTACACCGTCCAAATGACACTTACGTGTTATTGGGTGTAAAGAGTGTAACGGTGTTCAATATCCGAACGCAGCCTATATTGACAGTAGTATTTTTAAAGCATTAGCGTTTGACACTAGCTACTGTCATTAGAATCAAAAAATCTGACATATCCTGGCTACTAGTTTTAAAGCAGTACGACCGATCTCGATGAAATAGAATTTGCACATGCAGCTAAACTATAAATTCTACCAAAAAATGTCATATACACAAATTATAGAAAATTTCCTCTCCTTTAATTTATTATTTAACTATTTTGACGACATTACACAAATAGCGGCTCATTTGCAAAATCTGCGAAAAATGCTATGAGTAAACCACCAGTTCCTTTGGACCCTTTTCAACAGAAAGCTTTTCAGCTCTAAGTTTGGTTATGAAACTTCTAAATATGAAGTTTCGTCCCGATACCTTTAGTAGTTTCTCCGGAATCGTCTCCACAAAAACGGGTACACACACACACACACACACACATACCCCCCCCCCCCCACACACACACACACACACACACACACAGACATTTTTTTGTACCTTGGTCAAAAATATTCAGGGGACCCAAAAAGACATATTTCCGCTAAAATCTCAAAATTTTTTTTTGGCACGATTACAATACGATTACGATTACATACTGCGTATGATAAATTAAAAACGAAATATACTTTTCACTAGACGGAAGTTGTTGAACTGAGCTGAACATAATGGCATAGCTGAAATTTTTCAAACACACCAAAAATCTCGATTTTTTTCAAAAAAACCCTTATTGGGTACTTGCACGTGTATAAAAATTCATCACTGCGCCATTTTCTATTCGATTTCCAAAATAAACAATGCAAATTAAAGAGGAAGCATAGCCCATTATAAAGATATACTGTTCGGTCAGTCCAATACCAAATAGAAAAGTTATGGACGTTCAAGTTCGGAAGTTTCCAATAATTTTAAGATTTTTTCAACTTTAACAACAATTTGATGACCTGTTTGAATCCGTAATAATTTTTTGCTTTTTTTTTTTATTGAAAGC
The DNA here is from genome assembly GCA_963966075.1 of Aphodius sticticus. Lineage (NCBI taxonomy): Eukaryota > Metazoa > Arthropoda > Insecta > Coleoptera > Scarabaeidae > Aphodius > Aphodius sticticus. The sequence goes on along the minus strand of OZ014513.1, from coordinate 17,830,408 downwards.
CCATTTAAATTTGCCTCTAATACGCGTTTGTTTATTAGAATCTGCGATCATGTTGATGGTGTTTTTTCTTTGAAAACGTTTTTCAATAGCTTCCATTTCCTGATGAAAGCGTTCACCTTGTTCGTCACTGAGTTGGCAAAGACTGCCCGGAAAGAAATTCAAATGAGAATGCAAAAAGTCAATTTTGATAGACATGTTGCAGCCCATTACACCGTAGACACTCAAAAACGCTTGTACAACATTTGCGTAGTCGGCACTTTAATCATTTCTAAGAAAGTTATCGCACAACTTAACATATTAGCTAGACTAAAATACAATAAAATAAGGTAATAAACAAACAAAATAATGTATATATCGTGGGCTTAAAGGTAAAAGTCACTAACTAACATTTTGTTACATTTTCTTGAAACACGAATTAATTGTGGTCAAATGCTTCTAAATGCGCATCTTGTCAAGAAGGCGATCAATAAGTGTTCTAAGTACTCGAAAATGCATTAATTATCTAGAAAATATCATTATATTTGTTGGTAATACATCTTAAAGTTAGTTTTTCGTAATTATTTTAGATGTTAGTTAGTGACTTTTACCTTTAACCCGACGATATTTCTTCTGCCTAGTGTAATTGTCAAGACGGTGATAAAACTTCGATAACTCAGTCAAATTTTAACCGATTCTAATAAACAAACTAGTATTAAACGCAAATTTAAATGGGCTTTCAATAAAAAATATTTCAAATAAAATATTATGGATTGAAACAGGTCTTCAAACTGTTGTTAAAGTTCAGAAAATCTGAAAATAATGGGAATTTCTGAATCTGAACGTCCATAACTTTTCTAATTTTTCTTGGATCTGACCGAACAGTACATCCTCATAATGGTCTATGTATTCCCTGTTTCAATTGCATTTTTTATTTTAGAAATTTAGTGGAAAATGACGGAGTTTTGCATTTGTACCTATACACATGCAAGTACCCAAAAAGAGTTTTTTTGAAAAAAATCGAGATTTTGGGGGTGTTTGGAAAATTTCGTATACCTATGCCATTATGTTCAGTTCTACCAGCTCAACAACTTACACTTACACATGTCTCGTAAAAAGTATATTTTCACTGTAACACAGTGTTATAGTACGTCCATCAATTGTTCAGAAGATCAGATTCTCACATTCTTTCTGTAAATAAAGCCTCAAACAACGACTAAAGTCAAGTTTGAATACTTGTAAACAGACGATAGGTTGAACTATTAGGAACACCGTAAATTTTATTGCGTAATATGTTTTAATTGTCCCGAAGGCGTCGGGAAAACTGAACTTTACTGCATTCTAACTTATAATAACTCTATAAAACAAGGCGCCTCGCTATCTCGGCGGCCGTAAACACTATTTTACGGGTCGCTATCCGTAAATAACAGCTAGAAAATTAAGATTATAACACGCTGAATAACTCGGGCGTGTTTAAGTTTTTCGAGGACGATTTATTTCTGCAACTTTTGCCGAGAATCTCCGACACTTAATTCAGATTTATTATCAGTTATGTGCCGACGCCCGTTGCACCCATACCGCCTTAATATAAACAAGTTAATTACGGCACAGTTTCCGCGATGGTCTAGTTTTCGGTCGAAGTTTGCCGCTAAATAACCCCTTTTCTACGTGACTAGCGCCCTATACGACTGCAACGGCGCAACTATACGGTGAAAACGTAACGATTACTATCGGTTTCACGTACCCGCACTGCACTTAATACACAAGCTTTGCGGTGTTTCAGGTTTTAGAAAGAGGCTGAAAATGCGATACGTATTTATCAGTATAACCGTGTTCAGAGTACCTTAATTTGAGATAAAAATTGTCCACAAAATGTGTAATAGTTTCTTTTTACGATTATAACACAATACAGATATAGCACAATGAATTAATTCATTACCTTAGTGTGTTCCCAGAACTTCTCTCCTCCATTATTCCAAATTATAGATATTTTCGTTGACACACAGCACCACACGTCTAATATTTTCACAGATACTGTTATCGAAGCTGAATTATTAACTTGAATAAGGTATGAGAGCAACAACTGTGAAAATACTATGAATATTGCTTTGAATAACCACTTGATGTCGTATTTCGGAAATTTTCGGTTTCACGTTACAATAGTTCACGTCACACGGGTAAATTAAAAATCAAGCGTAGCGATCTAAAATGTACATACTCGGAACCGCAGTAAAAGATCAACTGAACAACGAGGTGTCTACCTGGAAAATTGCGAGTCGAAACTTGGGTTTTTCGCCGCCTGACCAGTTCTTTTGCACGCACACAAACTATTCGGCATTGAAACCAGCGTGATTTACCTATGTATGCATGCACTTTACGTATGATATTTTTGAGTTCTCAAAATATAAAAGTTAAAACTAAAGTTTTAGATTGTAATTTAATTTTAGCAATTTTGTGCCGTTATGGCTACGAATATTAATAATTACGCCGATGTACTTACTGTGGAGAAAAAAGAAAATTCTGTAACGCATTTTAAAATGTAAGTTAAAATATAAATTATAAAGTTTCCTTTTCATATTTCTTATATCGTAGATCATGCACGACTATTAACTATTACATAAACATCACATAAACTAGAAAGCACAATTTACTGCAGTTTTTGACAAGGAATTCAATACACACGTGAAGCCGGCACATTTGTATACTTGCCAAATATAAAAAATTTGCGAAAAGAAAAAAACAGTTCTATTCGATTCGTATCGAGTCCACCTCAAAAATAAATTTATATATTCGACGGTCGGCTGTCCGGACGGGTCCTTTTACGACGAATACTAGGTATTTGCAATATCCAGTTGAAGTGGATATAGCAAGTGCCTAGGCGACAAATATTGGTTTCCTTTATTTGCACTTGATGAACATTTTAGTACGCTGTTTAGTTTTTCCCCTTTTTTAATTTTGTTTTGTGTGTAGTAACTAGCAGGTCATATACGTAGATTGACAATAGATTTGTAATTATTAGTAAGATTTTTGATTTTTCAAAAATGCGAAAACCGCATAAAATTGTAATTTTGTGAAACCGTCAGACAGACAGTTTTCCGGAAACCGTCGGACAGAAATTAAAAAAAAATATTGTTGTTTTTAGCTGTCCACATAAACGCAATGGTATTTGTTTCCAAGAAAAACGTACACCATATACAGAGTGTATCCTAAGTTGATGCTTTTCTATGAACAATAAAGATGATAGTCATTTATGAGCTTTCAAAATATAACCTTTTTGTTAAATAAAAATGCTACACAAAATTCTCTACTATTAAAATATTTTTCATCGTTTTCGTTTCTCTTCAAGTAATAAACATCATAAAAATTTTATAGACAGCATGTCTATAAAATAATTTATTTGGAAAATTATACTTTATTTGCTTGTATTTATATATTTGTCGATTTTTATGATGTTTATTATTTGAAGAGAAACGAAAGTGGTTAAAAATATTTTAATAGTAGAAACAGTTTTGTGTAGCTTTTTTATTCAACAAAAAGGTTATATTTTCAAGGCTCATTTGTTTAAGTTCTTGTTTCAGAAGCTAATTGATATGTATTTCTGACAATATTAGGGCATATTTATACAACGAACCTAGTAGTACAATTGGATTTAGTAGAACTTTAAAGATGACGAAGAAACCATATCTAACATTTCTTTTAAGGGCAATATCTTCCTAATTTAAATAAAATAATATATATTTTTTCTCATTAAAATAATAATTTATTTAAACTAGTTCACATCAAATAACCAATTGTATTGTTTTACAGTCAATAACTTTATTATTTTTGTAAAATGAAGAGTGTTCCTCAACGTGTGTAGATACGTTTTATAAATTATTCTATGCAGTTGAATAATCTAAGATGTTTTTTTGCAACTTTCATTACAACGTAGCAAAAATTTTCTAAACTTAAAGTTCGCCTAGACTTTTATAAAATTCCCCGCATATCCGCGCATAGAGTTATAGCTCATTGTAAATATCAGACTTTGTACTTTTTGAACATGTGGGCAGTTTCTCCTCATACTTACTCAAAATGACTTTCTGTTTATTTTTAGAATGTAGTACATAGAATTTACGTATGCGCCTATGGGAAGGCTCTTTAATTTTTTTCTTATTAACCTAGACGAATCAACTTTGTTGGAGGATTTCTAGGTCTGTGAGATATTCTTGAGGTTGGATAGATTTTTTCCTTCATCCTTCAAATTTTTTATTGCATACAATGCGTTTTCGTTGTTTTAATCGGACGACTTAAAAACAGCAGACAACTGAGCACAAAATTTAAATAATTTTTGAGTATTATAATTAATTGTAGGTAGTTAAAAAACAAAAAATTTTTGAGTTTTGTTAATCTTGGTGATAAAAATTGATAAAATGTCGTTTTTTGATTGTACGGCATGTGTGCCTGGATATTGAAAGGGACCGATTTCAGGACAGAATGATTTTAGGCGCAAAAAAACAGTTTTAAAACTCTGAAATCAGCCATAATGACAAATATTCAGTTAGTTATGCATCAGCAATTAATAATTTTGACGCATGGCATATACCGGCATCAATTTATTTTCTAATGTCATTACTATTAGTAGCAAAAATTGTATCAACGGAACATGAAAATAAAGAAGACAGTTCCGAGTATGAAGATGTAGAAAGTGAAGTATAGATGAATATAGCGAAGCTGATGATGAAGATGAAGAACACCAAGACGAATGAAGAAATACATTTTTATATTATTTTTTATAATTTTATAGTATTCAATAGGCCCAATATATTTTTATTTACTAAATTTTGAAAATTACTGATTTCATTCATATTTAAATTATTAAAGAAGAATATTAAGCAAACCCAAATTTCCATTTTAACCTTTGGTGCATAGAATAAATGCTCTATTACATTATGTATGTTCACTATAATAGAAAATTAATTAAGCGGAATTAAACCTGGTTGGGACATACTTTTCAGGATTTGTCATTGTTACCAGGTTATTTTGTCTTCTTATCTAAGTTACATCATTTCGTCTGATTTAACTACAAGCGCAAATGGTCGTGCGGGAAACACGCTTATGGTATGGTTTAATAAAATGTCTGTTTTTAATAATATTAATAATAATAATGATCATTATAAACAAAGAAGCAATCAAATAATAAGCAAATAATTTGTATAAAGAACAATCGTGAAGAGTTTCAGTGGCTAGTTTGATGCTAGTTTGACTTCTCAACGATGATGGTGGGTCGATGATAGGTCGTTTATTTTCGGGTTTATATTCGTATTCAAAGGAGATGGGCGAGTGACAAAGAGATCCGATCGAATTACAATACGAATTAATAAAGGTCGTCTTATAAATATTCAAAATGCAAATGGATGTTTGTAAATTTCATTTACGCGTCGGGCGCGTCTCGCCGATCCGCTCGCGCCCTCAACGGCTTGCATTTAATTAAATTTCGCGTGCGTGTTTTTTTCCGGCAAAATTAACACCGGGGCCGTAATCGTCTGGCGGTGCCGATGGCGCCATCTATCAATCAATTTAATTTTGCAAATTCGCCGCTGTCGACGGAATTATTGAGCTTTTTTCCTCTCCGGCTGGCCGTGTGATTGGTTTTTTGTGCGGCGGCGGCGGCGGCTGTGGATCGCGCACTCCTATTTACCAATTGAGGACAGGATTAACGCGCGTGGAACAACAGAGGTGGATAATTAGAATTCCCAACCCACCAAAAAGACCACTGTATTATTCGTCCTTCTATATACATCATTCGCATTTCAGTATAGTACCAACCAATACTTAACTTATCAATGTGTAGGAATTTAAGGTAGTCAATATGCATAAAATGAATAGTGATAATAGTATGTTATTATACAAGTTTTATAAGACGTCAAATTGGCGCACGAGTTGTTTTGGGCACGACGAGCGTACCGAGGAGTGCCCAAATGGAACGAGTGCGCCCATACGTCTTATAAAACGAGTGTAATATACTATTTTTTCTACTTTGCGTCATTAATTTTATATAAATTTAGAAATTGTGGTTACTATATCGCGCTAAATTAGAATCTAGGGTATTTTGCGGGTACCGCGTGGCAGCACTGTAGAACTGTCAACTTCGTTAAGGAATTTAAGGATGAGATCGATGAAATAAAATCATGACAAAATCTAATTGGTTGCATTCAGCAGATCACTCCGGTTGGTAACTGTGAAGTAACAGGTTAGCGAAAATTTGCTATATGTCACTTTTGTTGACCGGTAGATACCAACTTACGGTGGATCAGACGCCATTTTTGGTATTATATAATTTTTACGGTTAGCGGTAGCGGTGGATTGTACCAGTGTTGGTTGCAGACCTGTCATTTTACATTTAAAATGGAAGAAAGAGAATATTGTTTTAATATATCATATTGTGACATTCTAAAAATGTGGCTACCCCTTTGTGGGTAATCACATTAACGTCTTCGCATCTTCTTATGGGGCTGTAGCGGAGATGGTAGCTTCCCCGAGGGGATAAATACGCTCACAACGTTTTAACAATTGGTTTATTTGTTGTACTACAAATGTTTTTTTTTTTTTTTTATTTTTTTTATTTTGTTCAAACACAGAGTGTTTGTGACATAACACCTAGTCAATGACTAACAAGTTATTTTCACTTAACCTAAACTGATAAAATAATGAGTGTTTCTACAATTTTGCCCATTGGCCCAAGTTGTTTTAGTCTGACAGTTTTTACCACTCAAGTAGACGGCGGTTGTTTTCACCTACACTATCACTGTGAATACACTACGGGTGCTCTGCTTTTAGTCACTCCCGCACTAGTTCGAATGGTTTAGTTCTTTTCAGCCGACGCACTAGCGCACTGTTGTCTAGCAGCTGGATGGCTTCAATGTTGTCGTGGTGGAGTAGACGATCCTCGTGCTTCTTAGCAAATTTTGATATTTCGCTAGTTACCATCTCCATGCGAAGGTCCCGATGAAGATTGGTGTTTTTGATGTACCATGGTGCACCAACAATGGCCCTTAGAACTTTATTTTGGAACCTCTGAATGAGGTTGATATTGGACTGCTTAGTGCATCCCCACAACTGTATTCCATACACCCATACTGGCTTTAATATTTGCTTGTATAGTAGGAGCTTATTTTGCACTGACAGGGCTGACCTCCGTCCCATTAGCCAATACATTTTGCGGAATTTTAGGTCGAGTTCGTCCCGCTTTTTCTTGACATGTACTTTCCATCTAAGCTTGGCATCCAGTGTCATGCCAAGGTATTTCGCTGTATCCGCGTATGGAATATCGTTCCCATTCATGGTTACTGGAATATAGTTAACTCTCTTATTAGTGTAGTTTACATGCGTGGATTTTCCTTCATTTAGTTTGATGCGCCATTTCTTTGTCCAAAGGTTGATTTTGTTTGCAGCTATAGTCGAATTCACCAGTGCTGCAAATTACTCATCGATTTCTGCTGTTATTTTCCTCATACGCTACATTTCATTCCTATACATTGCCGTGTGTTAGAACGCAATAGAATGATTATGATACATCTGCTGTACAAATTAAATGCGCCCAGCGAAAAAGTACGTCTTTTCTTAGAATGACATTTCTAACGTTTCTAACCTCTAACACTGAACGTAAATATTGAACGTGACCGCATGTTAGCAAAAATGTTTTCGTTGAAAGGTAAGCCGCTTAATAAAAAATCTATGGTGATGGTTATTTAAAGGTTATTTAATTAGTAAAGATAATAGCAATATTAATTTAATTTCTATAATATCCGCCTCGGTAGGCAACGTATTTACAGTGATCTATGTTCGGTTGCCTATGCACAACAATCAAGCTGAGCGATACGCAAAAATCTTGGTTCATACACTTATAAGCGATGAGTAATTTGCAGCACTGGTGAATTCGACTATATCTGTAATTTTTCAGTTGCTTCTTCGACACTGTCACTAATCGCCAAAATAGCCGTGTCGTCTGCAAATGTTGCCACTGTGCTTTCTCCCGGAACAGGAACATCATAAGTATACAGTAGGTACAAAAGTGGTCCCAATACACTTCCTTGTGGTACTCCGGCATTGATATTGCGTAGCGAGGAGTATTCGTCATCTTGTTTCACCCTGAAGTGACGGTCCTTCAGATATGATTTTAACAGTTCTGTATATTCAGTAGGAAGCTGCTGTTCCAGTTTCTCAAAGAGTCCACCATGCCACACTTTATCGAAAGCCTGAGACACGTCTAAAAATATTGCTGAGCAAATTTTCTTTTCCTCAAGAGCCTTTTCTATAACGTCAGTAATTCGGTGTACCTGATCGATTGTTGAATGTCGAGCTCAAAAGCCGAATTGATGAGATGGAATAGTTTGATTTTTCTCAAGAATTGGGTATATTCTCTTGATAAGTAATTTCTCAAACAGTTTTGAAATGGTTGGTAATAAAGATATAGGTCTATAGGAGGTTACATCATTTGGCGGTTTACCGGGTTTGGGTATCATGATGACCTCGGCCACTTTCCAGAATGAGGGCACATATCTTAACCTAAGTGCAGCGTTGAACAAATTTAACAATTTTATTACGGCTTTTCTCGGTAGCTGCTTCAGCAGGGCTCCTGATATCAGATCAAATCCCGGTGCCTTTTTCGAACTGAGGTTGGTTTTGATTTCGGACATTAGTTCTTTTGGTGAAATATGGGGTATAGGCTTTGACTCCAGTGCTGTCCAGGTGATAGACTCGGGAAGTTCAGGGGTATGAGTTTCATTCGGTGTAAATGTCTTTTCCAAGTGATCGGCAAAGAGATCGGCCTTATCCTTGTTACTTCTGGCCCAAGATCGATCTTCCTTTCTTATCGGGGGAATTTGCATTATCGGTCGCTTTATGTTTTTGGTGGTTTTCCATAGAGAGTAGTCCGTAGCAGAGTCATTGCTTAGCCTCTACAAATACCGACCAATAGTTTGCTGTTTGATTTCTTCGGTAAGTTTGCGAAGTTTCCATACCATATTATTTAGTTCTGTCTTAACTATGGGGTCTCTTGTAGTTTGCCAGCGTTTGCGAACTTTTCTCTTCTTTGCTATCAATTCTCTGACTTCTAAAGGATAAATGTTGCTATTCTTGATATGGTAACTTATTTGGGGTGTAGCTAACCACGCAGCTTCCTGTATATCGCCGTGGAATCTCTGCACTGCGTCTTCCAATTCTTCGGGAGTTTTGAGTGAAACTGACAAGTTGATGTTCTGCTCTAGGCTTGCTTTGAATGCTTCCCAGTTTGTAGCTTTAGTTGTCAGAGCTGGACTTCTTTCTTTTCTAATTACCGATTGACTTAGAGTTAAGATAATTGGTGTATGGTCAGAGTCAAGATCTAGTTCCTCGGTGATATCAATGAAGCTAGATGACAGATTTTTTATTACAAAAAAGTCTATTAGTACTACAAATGTGTGCTTCTTAATAACTACTTCTTAATAACTGACTAACAATACAAAATGGTTTCATCCTTTATAGTGGTTCTCCAAGGTACCGGGCGCTAGCCGACCTTCCTGGTGCCGGCTTAAGTTTGTTGTTTTATCGTTGCACATTCCTAGAACAAGGTTCCCAAAACGCAAACTAACCTCGCGACTGATTATGTTTGATGCTCTGAATAACCGTATGTGACAATATATACGGTATGTGACAGTCGTGAAAGCCAAATAAATGGCAAATAAAGCAAAATAACCAAAATAACGCGTACCTCTATGCGAACAATGAGGTTATGTTCAGCGTTTTTTCATATAGCGCCTCCTATTGGATGAAAAATAAAGTTTGGTGCATTATAGCGCCATTCAGCAGATACGAGACTGTTCCGGATCGGTATCGTAAATCGGTTGGTATCGGTCCGGTACCGGTAGATTCTGCTGAATGCACCCATTGTGAATAATTTTACACTACTTTAGCCTACAAGTTTGAATAAATATTCAGCGAGGTCGCAACGATGATCATAATGGAGTAATGGCCAACACTTTTAACCCTACTGTGATAAATATATGAAACTTAACCTAAAAAAATACAACTTTAAAATACTGGTTTCATAAGTATAATAATCAAAATAGAAGTGTTTGGCGGTGACTGATTAGTTACTTCGAAGAACAAGAACTTACTAAAGAATTGTTATAACGCTTAACGTTTAATACCGGTGTCTACCTAATTCCGCTACGTAGCCGTTGCGGCTTATATATTTAGAAGCACTTATAATTGAAACCCAATTCTAATTTCGGCAAAGTAGTTTATTAGAATAAATTATACTTAGTAAAATTACATGTGATGGAGGTAATACAAATACGTTGCACACAACCAGAACTAAGACGAAGTCGAAAGTGACGGACAAAAACAAATACAAATTGAACCGAGCATCCAAACGTCCAAAATATTACCGGAAACTTATACGTTATATAAACTAAGAAATCCTCTACACTTTAAATGTACTACAGCTTCGTACGTGGATGCTGATAAACCATTTATTGCGTATATACAATCTCGCAGCAGTAATTAAAATCGTTCATATCTACGATGTAGGTTTGATTTTCGCATAATACCTTATTAAAGTAAATGTGGTCTTTGAATTATATCTGAAAAGGGGATTTGATGTTTAGTTGAAAAGAATGATAACGATCACTTACCAGAATCGTAAAACATCACCGAAAACGTCATGCTGGCGTAATTTGATGAACACAGCAAAACTAAGAAAGCCCCAGTCCTTTGGTCATACTATAGCAGGCTACACCCATGTTTAAATATGTATAGAAACTATAGAATATTGATATTGCGCAGTTTATGTGATTGCAAGCGATTACGAAGATGCAGTGTGTGGTTATGTTCGGTTATGTATTGTACGTTTGACATATGGCATTTGATATCACTGTGTACCAATCAGACAAAAATGTTACTGTTTTCGGTATTACAATGTGTTAATTGTAACACCGAAAACAGAGTTACAATGTGTGCATTGTGAATGCAAAGTAGAAAAACAAATTTTTTATCCTACACAATGCGAAAATGTCATGTTCGCGTCTCTATGGAGACACGAAAGATGCTATTTGCCCGCCAGGCCATGTCCAGGCCCAGCCAGGCCTTGAAGGAATATTTGTCAGCGCTAGCCGCGAAAATAATTGTCCCTATAGGTAGCGACCGAATGGTCTGTCCAATCAAAACACAGCTTTCGATTCGGTTTGACGTCTGCGATTAAAACGTCAATTTTTTTTTATTTGTCAGAAGCAAATGTATCAGTGATTAGTCTTTACAAACGGGTGATTTTATTACGATATTGTTGTGTAGGATAAAAAATTATGTGTGCACCAAGCCCAGAAAGTAGTTTTCCGGGTCTCAAGAAGTGCCCAGGCTCGCTATGGTCGCCTGTGCAACTCTTCTCTCGGCCCGGAAAAGAACGACTTCCTCGGCTTGGTGCACAATATACTATTACTTTAAAAAGCCATACAGTAATAAGTTTGATGTTTTTAATATAAGAAGTGGGAATGTGGGATTCACCAGTGCAAGATCCTATTCGGACGTGCGATGGTGACATTTTTGAAGTAGCAGTTTTACTTGGTTATTATCAGGTACTGAAGCAACGGTTCAAATATAACAATCGAAACAAAATGCAGGGATTTGAGTCTAGTTTTATAACATACCATGCTATGTTGTGTTTCTTGTTATGAGTCCACCCTCGAGAAACGTGCCAGAGCGTTTTAAGCCGCTCAGTTTATTCTGGTGTAACTAGCTACAATCTTGTTGAAACTGGTTGCGTTAAGATATCTCTGATAATATAATTTAGCTAATGATAGGAGATTTAAGGAGATTTAAGATAATAGCGTTGCCAATGATAGCTTAAGATAGCTTTAAGTTTAAAAGTAGGACTTTGGCTTTGTTCTAACTCAGTGGTTCTTAACCTGGGTTCGATCGAACCCCAGGGGTTCGGTGAGTCAGTCTCTCGGGCACGGCGGAGCCAAACTAGAAACCAACAACACAGAAACTACGAGTATTCGATAGAAGTTCAATCTTAATAAAACCAACACCATTCGATTCCGCTCTTCTTAAACTATAGGAATGTCAAAAAGTCAAAATCGAAAGATATCGAAGGGATATCGAAGAGATATCGAAGGGACCGAAGAGATATCGAGGGGATATCGAAGAGATATCGAAGGGATATCAAAGGGATATCTAAAGGATTTATTTATGATTTATGAATTATTTATTATTCATTTATTATTTATTTAACTAATTGGGACCGAAAGTAATTCGGATTATTAAATATTGCAGCTAAGTGGGAAATACGGGTATTGGATAGAAGACAAAAGCAACATTTTTCTGTAAACAGGAACCGACAAAAATAGCTTTCCCCTCGGTTGCTTAGTGACTTATTTTATTATTATTTTTTTGAACGTTTGAATTGCTGAGGTTCGGATTATCGACGCTCTACTGTACATCCAAAAAGACTGCAATAGACCGCTTGTCCATCATTGGCTGCTGGTGATCACGCGCAACATCTACCGTAGATCTACCGTTTTATGGACGGATCTACCGATCTACCAATTAATTTACTTATACTACCGAGTTTTGTTAAAGATAACTAAGTTGCAGCACAATAATTAAATGTAGAAGGCATTCTAGTTTTACTTCTATTGTTTTCAATATTACCGACTAATAGTATTGGTAATTTTATACTGCGCGCCCGCTGCTTCCATCGATAATGTAGAGGAATAACACATTGAAGTTTGAACGAATATGACGTTTACGTTAAATCTGTAGGTGCGTCCTAATGTAGTGTTAATACACTAATCAGAACGCATCTTTAATTAAACAAATAACCATTTTGTGATAATTTTCCGTAATAAAAAATCTACCGATTTTTTGCTACCAACAATTTGTTGTCGGCGGTTGGCAACACTGGCAGCACGGAATTTGGTTCACCCAGTAATCGAATTGGAACTGTCGGGATTGTACGTTGTGTGATACTTTTCTTAATATTTTAAACGGCAGGAATTCACCATTTTTCCGTAAGTTGGGTTGGGTTGGTTTTAAGAAGGGTTCGGTGAACGCGAATATGAAACTGGTGGGGGTCAGTAGCCCGAACAAGGGTAAGACCACTGTTCTAACTAATACCTTTTACAGAAGCACTTTTGTTGCAGTGGGCGGATATTGAGACAAAAAGTTTACCCACCAACAATATGCCTAGAGAGCGTGAAAGACTTTAACTTTAAATAAGTGGAAAACTCTCAAATAACCACAAGAGCAAAAACTACTTCAACTTCCAAGAGCTGGAACCGGATCCGATATTATTTGATCGATTGTTTTAAAAGCAACATAAAATTATTGCTGCACGAAGAAATGTGCAACATTTTCAAATGAAAATAACAATGAATATGTTATTGACTCCTAGCATTAAAAATAACAGTCCACAGATGTGTCCCTAACAAAAATAACGGAAAAATAAAGATTTTTCCCAAATATTGTGTCAAACGGGAATTATAGCTATATACAATATAAAACAATCGCAACAAATACAATTATGCTATATTCATACAACATAAACACACGCCTTCACGTTTCTGTTGAAGGGACTTTTATAATTTTATTGTTGTTTGGTACCTACTACCCAGAAATACTTATTTGTATCTATTTGTATCTAACTATGTATGTAAAATATGTTATTCAGCACATTATGGTGCATTTTTGAAAATAAATTTTGTATTTTTTCTTAGATATTTTTGTTCCTCATGATTAGAGTTGCCATCCGTCCAGATATATCAGGACTGTCAGATAAAAATGAAGATATCAACAAAACATGCATAGAAACATGTGAAGATGGACAAACTAAAGAAGAACCACTGAGAAAAATAGGTGAAAGGAAATCACAGAGATTAATTGAGAAACGAATTAAAGAAATAAATATAGCAAATTTATTAAAGGAAAATGAATTTAAAACAATTAAAGAGCCTAAGAACTATAATGAAGCAATTAAAAGTGTTGATTGTACAAAATGGTTAAAAGCTATGGAAGAGGAGATGGAGTCATTAAAGAAGAATAACACTTGGGTGTTAACAGAACTTCCAATGCATAGAAAACCAATCGGATGTAAATGGACATATATAAAATAAAAGAAGATTGTCAAGGTAATATTATTAGATATAAAGCTAGAATGGTAGCAAAAGGTTACTCACAAAAATTTGGAGAAGATTTTGAGGAAGTATATGCACCTGTTATTTCAGCAACAACTTTTAGATTATTACTAAACATTGCGAGTAAAAATGGTATGCATATAAAACATATCGATGTAAAGACAGCATTTTTGAATGGCAATTTAAATGAAGAAATATATATGAAACAACCCCAAGGTTTTGAAGAAGTGGGAAAAGAGCATTTAGTTTGTCGATTAAATAGAAGTATATATGGACTGAAACAAGCAGCAAGGTCATGGAATACCAAAATAAATGATATATTAATAGCATACGGATTTAGAAGGGGATTATGTGATAACTGCATATATACTAAGATGATAAATGGAAAAATCACATATGTATTAATATACGTTGATGATATTCTAATTTCAAGTAAACTGAAGGAAAACATAACTATGGTACAAGAAGAATTATGCAATAATTTCGAAATTAGTGAAATAGGAGACATCAAAAACTACTTAGGGATAGAGGTTAATAAAATTAATAATTGCTACTGTATTAAACAGACAAAATATATAGAAAAATTACTAATGGAAAATGAGATGTCAAATTGCAAATCATCCAGAATACCAATGGATCCTGGTTTTTATAAATATTGCAATAACAGTCAAAAATTGGGATCTGAAAACAAATACAGAGAACTAATCGGAGGATTGCTATATTTGAGTGTACACTCAAGACCGGATATTACAGCAAGCGTTCATATTTTAGCGAGAAGCGTTAGCTCTCCATCTCAAGCACACTGGATAGAAGCTAAGCGAATTCTTAGATACCTGAAAGCAACAAAGTCGTATGGATTAAAACTTAATGTAGCTAAAAATGAAATTAATAAACTTAGTGGATACGTAGATTCGGACTGGGCAGGAGATACAACCGATAGAAAATCAACATCAGGATATATATTCAGTTATAATGGTAGTACTATTAGTTGGATGTGCAGAAAGCTAAATTGCGTTTCATTATCATCAACTGAAGCAGAATACATAGCACTAACAGAAGCAGTCCAAGAAGCGAAATGGCTAAAGCAACTTATAAATGATTTTAATGAAGACGTACTAGAAGTAACTATGCACGAAGACAACCAGGGTTGTCTTAAAATGTTAGATTTAAATAAAGGGGGAAAAAGGACCAAGCATATCGATATCAAGTATCATTTCGTTCGGGACATAAAGTTAAAAAAAGAAATAACTTTTAAGTATTGTACAACAGAGACAATGTTAGCAGATATGTTCACAAAGCCTTTGAATTATATTCGTTTATCAAGATTGGTTAAAGAAATTGGAATGGTAGATTTGAAAGATCGAGAAGGGGTGTTGGAGCGAAGCGATCTACAAATTAATATACTACGTTGTTATAGTTATGAAATATGTTATAATATGTACTTGTCAATTAACTTGTAAAAAGTCATAAAAAGAAAATACATATAATTTATTATATACGAGAATCTCAACAGTATACTATATTTTTTCGTAATTTTAATCGACATCTGGGAATACTTTTATCATTTCATAGCGGTACATCCTTATTTTTTGACAAACGAGGAATTATATAGATACTTACTTAATAATTATTATTATTTTCTTCCCATCTCACTGCAATAGTGTGTAACGACACTGTTATACCTTTTTAAGTTTTTTCAATATATTTTTTTTTGTTTCAGAAATTAAACATAGACCTAATGGCTAATGGGGTATTAAAATAAATGAAGAAAAACTCAAAGGAAATTATACCTAAATCAAATCTTACATACAAAGTTTCCCAAAAAAGATCTTTTGAATTTTTAGAACACGGAAATGCTACGAAACAATTTACTAACATTTTATTATAAGAACAGTACGATCTAAACCGCGCTAGAGTAGTATTTATGAATTACTTTTTTTCTTGGATATCTCAATGTGTTAACCTTACAAAAAAATATTTAAAGGGTTTTAACAATTCTATGAATATTTAAGCAATAAAAAATCCCTAATATTATTTCTTATATTTTTCTCATTCATTTTGTTATTGCAGGTTGCTTTGCATTTAAAAAGGGTTTTTTGTACTGACCGTTGTGTGTTCCATTTAGGAAAATAATGGATTTGGAAATTGAAAAAAGACTCTTACGTGGGTGTAAACCATGTGCCAACAAACTGTAGATTAGGCTGGGCTTTTTTTGGCCTAAACATGTTTTTGACCTTTTTAAAATGTTATATGACTTGAATAACAATTACAGCATTTATTTCATAATTTAAAATAATATTTAAGGGTTGCTAGCGGCTGTCAAGCTTATTTTTAATTGTTTTTAAAATAAAAACATTATTTGTATGTATTCATTTATGTGTATTCATTTTAATAAGTTTGCATACAATATTAATAAAAAAAAATCGAACAAATTACAACCGGATCTGTTATTCTTTTGTCATAGAAACTGGATCAGGTCAGAAAACATAAATTGTGAATTGACTCCAGTTATTGGGAAAACCAAATACCAAAGAAAACTGTTTTGTACATTTTGGCAGTGATTTTCTCAAAAACTGGACATAATTTAGAATATCGGCATTCATACTAAAATTCTACGGAAAGACTCACCCTGTATATTCTTATTTTACATCGTTTTTTTTTTTTATTTTTAGTATTATGTGACCAATCTTTTTATTTACATTAACTAAGGTTGCATAAGTAGGTATATTAATTTTAAAAACATTTGACTTTAAAAGATAATTATCCCTACCGTTACATTACATAAAAGAATCTTTCAAAGAATATTCCAAGAAGGAACAAGAATATTGTGTTACAATAAAGTATTTTCGATGCGATTTTGAGTAGGAATTATTGCGTGTATTATTGCTCGTTAAATTTTTCTCTTAAAATACAGTTAATGTTAGCTTAGACAAGTGAAATCACACTGTGTATTTTTCCGGTCACTAATGTCCCGACAGTGTTACCATAAAATATGGCAACCCTACTCATGATACATCTGTGTTGTGAATTTCTTTTACTTAGAAATGCTAATAAGATACTGATAAACATATTTAATCCAACGTTAAATCCACAATGTACAGGATGTATAGAAAATTATTGCAATAATTTGGAGGAGTCATATAAGTCAATGTGAAGAACAGGCACCTATCTCTACAAAGTACCAAAAAATTTAACAAATTGGTCAAAATGAGTAACGTTAGCCTCGAAACAAGGCTTTTGTTCGTCGCCTCCAATTTTTAAGAGCGGCGTCTAATTTCACTATAAAGCCGTCGAGCGACAGCAGCATGCTGCCCACATTCTCCTGAGCGTCAGTCTACATACGTGGTATTATAGATTTTGATAATACATACACAAAATAACAAAGAAGCCGATCAAACAGGAACGCACACAAAATTATGAACAAGCGGGTTCATATGGGCTCATAACGCTCAGCAAAATTGGGCAACTAGTAATCTTCCTAAAATGTATCAGTGTATCAAATTCTGCATTTGTAATACTCAAACCTGGAACCCTATTCTCGTCATCTTTTTGAAGCGAAAGTGACTCTTTTCGAATGGTTAGGTGGAAGGAGTGGGGATATCAGCGGTTTCCCTCTGGGACGTATCTATGAGCAAATTTGCTTGTCGCTAACAACAATAACTCACGCGCGACGCCCATACGAACGTATCTATGGCAAGTTTGCTTGTTGCTAAGAACAATAACGCACGCGCCACGCCCATACGCTCCAAACACAAGGCAACCGGCGATATCCCCACTCTCACCTACCCATTCGAAAAGACTCACTTTCGCTTCAAAAAGATGACGAGAATAGGGTCCCTGGTGCCAGATAGAGAGAGGCAAAATTTATCAAGATCTATAATCCCTGCAAACTATTGTGATCGAGCCTGTGCATAGATTGTTTCAAAACTACACACCAATATTATCGGATTTTGTTATTTGGAAAAAATGAAACTAATTAAAACAGCTTATTTTTTGTTTTTTTACTTATTAGCAGATCATAAAAAAACATCTCATTCGACTATCTTCTAACTAATTGCGAAAAATTACCCCAATTTATCAAACCGCCCCAGTTAGGCAAAGAAAGGCAATTCATATAAGGAAATGACTCTCTTCCGACCGTTATATCTATCCAACTATCTAATAAATTACATTATCTGGGTATAAACATGTCCTGCGGTGGCGGCAAACTCGCTAGCGAGGAAAAAAACACCCCCTCAGGCGTCAGCAGATGCGTATCTACCCCTTCCATCCGGATTATCGTTATGCGGACTCCAGCATCGGACTCGAAGAAGCAACGCGAAACCATAACATCGGAATGCTCTTATGACGGCTCGCAAACTTACGACGTACGTACCAGATGCCGCGCAGCGAGCGCCATCTATACGCACGGTAAATAGAAATTATAACATGTACGGTTGCGCCGCTCGGGTAACTATGAATTATGTAGCCTGTTCGCAATTCAATTACCGAAGCGCGCGAACTCAGAAGCTGAACATGTTGGGCAAACCCCTCCCGCTGTGTATATTTGGGAATTTCCCTGTAAACAGTGGCGCGGGAATTGGGATAATGTCTGTGGATTTATGCGAACGTTTTTTATAGGACGCGCCGCGCCGCCCCGCCGACGACGGGGTTAGATTAAATTACGTTACTTTGCTAACGAGCTAGGCCGAACCCTATATTCGTACCCTGTAGATTTATGGCATCAATGCCCGATGCTCAACTAGCAAGCAACACCGATGATGATTCGTTTATGATGATTTATCTTAAGGGTCCTTGCACCGATGAATATGAAGTTCTCTAGAATAAATTATTCAGTGCTAAAAGCTAGCAGAAACCTACTGCTACATTATTGTTGTAGACTTTCGGTAAGCAAACGTACAGATCATGGAATAGAGTCAGAATAACTTTTCGATAATTACTAATTACTTTTAGTTACTATTTAATGGACATGCCTAATAGGTCTGCGGATGCCGATCTAGGTAAACGCGTGACTATGCTCCTACGTTCAGGGCGAAAAGAAAAAAATATCGACAGCGGGGCCGACCATCTACGAAATCGAAAGAAAATGCCTAAGCACTGAGGATCAGAATTTAGGACCGAAAATCCCAAGCCCCATTTTTTGCTTCTCCGCGGAGCAGTTCCTTGGCCCAATTCGCCGATTTGACTTTCAATATATACATATAGATAGACAGACAGATAGATAGATTTTTAATGTAATTTTTGTTGGACGGATAGTTAACTGAAATAATGAGAAGCAGATCAGCCATTAATAGGGATAAAAAAACAAAGTTATGGCGTACCGCCCGCCCTGGAGGTCGAAACATGATACCTATGTTTAACCATGCATTACAAAAACAATCAATAGGGTATTACGGTCATGTGGAAATTTAAGCAAAAGCGTGTATTAAGCGATTTTACAGTATATAACCCGAAATTCTGTTAAGTTAAAATTAAATTACATTCAGAATTTGTTGAGAAAATTACAATTAAAATTTGAATTTTCCGATCACTGTCGTGATTGGCCAAGTGTAGAATTGGCACCGTAGCCAAGAAATCGATCAAAACCTAGGGAATTTTCTTGCAACAGTGTTTGCACCGCTGTTTGTTTGTATGCAAGTTTGTATGTGTGTTGACAAACTTCGACGGTAGTATTTACAGCGTATGGTAAAGTTATTACTTATTAAGTAAGTTGTTATAAGTTGTTAAGTTACCAGTGCAAGCATGTGTTCTGTGGAAGATGATTTTACCAAAGCGAATTCGCAAAATTTGCCCACGATCGATCTAATTACCATAATAACTTTTTTCAACGAAATCCAGCATTTCTTAGGCGCTGAAATGAAAGGGATTAAACTTGAGCGGTAAGATATTATCCAAAAGTTATAATATGAGTATAATTAATATAATGATATGTTTAGCTCATCAAGGCAAGAATATGGGGATAACGCTATAGGTTATGTTCAACTTCAACGGAGTGATAAGACCTGCACGATTAAAGCTAGAATTACACCTGAGCATTTGGTTACGAAGAAACCATACACAGTATCCTGTGTGTTAGATGAAGTTTTGGGACACGTTTTAAGTGTTCAATGCAAGAATTGTGTTGCGTGTAAAGGCGGTTGCAAACGTTCCGTTGCTTTACTATTGTGGGGCTATATCACCGAAGTGAGGAACCATCGCCAACATCTGTGACATCCTATTGGCAGAAACCGAAACTGTCGCAGATTGGATCGTCAGTGAAGTATATTTTAGCAAAAGATATTGTAACTGTAAATATTGAAAACTATCAGGAATGCGACAGTAAAAT
This sequence comes from Aphodius sticticus, assembly GCA_963966075.1. Lineage (NCBI taxonomy): Eukaryota > Metazoa > Arthropoda > Insecta > Coleoptera > Scarabaeidae > Aphodius > Aphodius sticticus. The sequence goes on along the minus strand of OZ014513.1, from coordinate 17,809,960 downwards.
CAAACAATCTAAAGATGTTTTTAAAGATTTTAAAGAATACTGCCTTAGTAATGATATTCAAAATCAAATAATTAGGTATGTAAGTGAGAGTGATTTTGAACATCTGTCAATGCACACCTGATTTTGTGAATTCAAAATATTATATGGTAAAGGACATCGCACCTGTGCAAATGTTATTGATTTCTGCAAAGAGAAGATGGGAGACATTCACGAAGTGGCAGAAAGAAGAGCTCAAAGTAATAGTCCCGTGTGGTATGAATTGCGGTATACTAGAGTGACAGCATGAACAATATACACAGGGTCAAGAAATAAAACCGATGGTTCTCTCTTTGTTGTTGCTGAACCAAGCTTTGAAGAAACAAAAAAAAATAATCATAAAAAAATTAGAATATGATCATGATTTAATTAAAAAATTAATTAGTGAGGCTGAAAACTTCTGGTCTGTATATATATACCCTAAACTCAATCAATAAGTATGTAGGTACAAACTTAAAATAAATATATGCTAAAATAAAATGTTTGTTTGTTTGTATATTCTAGTTGACTCAACTTTTATATAATGTATATTACCATGTACATTAATTATATGGTAACTAATTTAATGGTAATAGTATTTCAACGTTAGTCTACGTACTTCCTCCATCGATAAACACATTCCAAGTAAGAAAGAAGTTAACACGTGAAGGGTTTGGAGATAACTCATGAATTTTCCAATCTTGCACCCATACCGTTATACAAACATTAGAATACAAATAGATTACAATAGATAATTGTGTAAATCTGTCATACATATTATTCAACCAGCTTACAATTGTTCATACTAAATTAACGACAAATTAATGAAACATCCCCCAATCACATGGTTCACAAAGATTTGATTGTAGAAGGAAAGACTAGGAGTAAATAATAACTGCTTAAATAGAAGTTTATTAATAATACATATTTACAATACATTTCTTATAATATATTCCTGTGTGTTTATGAAACTACAAGGTAGATACACCATTTCGTCTAAATGTTGTATTGAATTCTGGTGTTTCGACTGATTTGCTGTTACAACCGGCACACAACAGACTCTATATTATTGTTTGCTCATGTTGATTATGTATGGTGTTTGCTGGTGTTGATATATTAAAAAATCACTGACCACCTAACCTCAATGCACGAACGGTAAACAGAGTGAACTACGCGACTTTTGGCACCACAGCAACATAAAATAACTATGCGCGACGTTGTCAAGTTTCGCATTATAATCCCTCCTTGTGACGTCACAGGTAGGATTTTTATTTGAATTTCAAAACGCGTTTTCTCCTAAATTAAAGCGTTGTTTGGCATTTTACGTGTGAAAGGGTGATGCTAAGCTAACCTACTTTGTAATAGAACAGAATTTGAAAAGTGCCGTAATACCCTATTCAAGTCTAAAAAAATTAAATCTCAGAAACAAAGATAACAGCGAATCCGATATCTCTGCAAATTCCAAAATGATTGATCTGAAAGTTTTAGACAATGTTCTTTGATACATAAACTAGCTCAGTACGCAAATACTAAACAAGAACTAAATTGAACACTTTTTACTCGACTTTTTTTAGTGGCTGTATAAAAAAGTATAAAGGTATATGTGGCCCCGAACGAGAGCATCGCCCTAACTGCCATCTCTCGCTTCGATAGTATTGACTCCTGTGTTTGAAGGCCCATATAACTCTAATTGTACTGAACAGAAAAAAATTAAATAAAGTGTCTTATACCCCTGAATCATTTCTACATAAGTTGTATGAATGTCAAAATTTTTTTGCCTCTTGGTGTAAACTTGAGCGCGAGAGAAGTGAAAAAAGTATCCGATTTTTGCAGTTTTAAATTAAGGCTCGTCTTTCCGATTTTTTTCTCTTAAACCACTTACCACAGAAATTTCAGTTTTTGTTCAGGTTGCATTTAGAGTCTCTTCTATGAATTGGCGTTCTTGTTTTCTTCAGTTTTTATGTAATACAGGTTGCGAACAAGATTTTGATGGAAGCCGATATCTCAGTAACGAATGGTAGCAGGACAACGCAGTTAGCGTGCAAATAATCCTTATTTACTACACTTACCACAGAAATTTCAGTTTTTGTTCAGGTTGCATTTAGAGTCTCTTCTATGAATTGGCGTTCTTGTTTTCTTCAGTTTTTATGTAATACAGGTTGCGATCAAGATTTTGATGGAAGCCGATATCTCAGTAACGAATGGTAGCAGGACAACGCAGTTAGCGTGCAAATAATCCTTATTTACTGCAATACTAATATTTTAATATTTGTTAATTTTTAAGACCGAAATAAACATTACCTCGCTTGTGCGTTTTGGTCCGAGGCAGTCGAACGAGATGTGAACTTTTGACGCTTTCAGTGAATCAGTTTGAATCAGTTTTTGTAAAACATTATAATTATGTGTACATCTAAATTCATTATCTATATTTAACTCGCACTACTATTCAAAATTCCGAAATTAAATTGTTCTGAACATATCGTACTAGTAAATAATGTTTCCATTTACCGTTACGATTGACGTACTGCGCGCTGCGCGAAATTGATATCATTCATATTATTATATCGCTTTATAAATTACTTAAAAATCATTATGCAATTCTTTTTCTACAGTCGCATTAATTAATTAACGCGCATATCCCGTTATCGTCCTGAGATATCCGATTCCATGAAAATCTTGTTCGCAACCTTTATTACACAAAAACTGAAGAAAACAAAAACGCCAATCTAGAGAAGAGGCTCTAAACGCAACCCGAACAAAAATTGAAATTTTTGTGGGAAACAGTTTACGAGGAAAAAAATCTGATGTGGCCAGGCACATGACTTTAGACTTTATCATACTATATATCAAATTAATAGTTTAGTTGCATGAGATTCTATTTGATCGAGATCGGCCATGTTTGCATTAAAATAAAACTAGTAGAACTAGACAGATATGTCGATTAAAGCTGCGTTCGGATATTGTACTCCGTTGACGCCGGGTACACCGTCCAAATGACACTTACGTGTTATTGGGTGTAAAAAGTGTATACAATATCCGAACGCAGCTTATATTGACAGAAGTTATTTTCAAAACATTAGCGTTGGACACTACCTACTGTCATTAGAATCAAAAAATCTGACAAATCCTGGCTACTAGTTTTAATGCAGTACGACCGATCTCGATGAAATAGAATTTGCTCATGCAGCTGAAGTATTGATTGTACCAAAAAATGTCATAGTCATAAATTATTCAGAATTTCCTCATCTTTAATTTATTATTTAACTATTTCGACGAAATTCCAGAAATGGCTGCTTATTTGCAAAATCGTTAAAAAATGCTAAGACTAAACCTCCAGTTTCTTTAGACCCTTTTCAACAGAAAGCTTCTCAGCTCTAAGTTTGGTTATGAAACTTCTAAATATGAAGTTTCGTCCCGATACCTTTAGTCGTTTCTCCGGAATCGTCGCCACAAAAAGCGGGTACACATACTGCGTATGATAAAGTAAAAATTGGAAAGACGAGCGTTAATATAAAAGTGCAAAAATCGGGTACGTTTTCTCATTTCTCTCGCGCTCATGTTTACACCGAGAGGCAAAAAATGTTGACATTCATACAACTTATTTAGAAATGATTCAGGAGTATAAGACACTTTATTTATATTTTTTCTGTTCAGTAGTTTTGGAGTTATGCGCCTTCAAACACAGGAGTCAAAATTATCGAAACGAGATATGGAAGATTTTCTCGTATGGGATCACATATTGTTCGGTTTGATATACATGCTTAAACTTACGTATCATTAATTTTTACCTCATCAAAATGTTATATGATGAAAAAATTTTTTGGATCATTTTTTTATGAAGCTGCAATACAAAATAAGCTAAAAGTTAATATTTTTGTTCAATTAAGAAAAATTCTTTAATTGTCTCTGAGGTCATCCCTAAAAAAGAATTTTTGATAAATTAAGAAGCACCCTACCTACCGCTAACAATTCTTCTGATAAATGAATTCTGATGGTAATGATTTCTCTACAAGAAAAGGGAGTACAATTATTTTGTGTTAATTTGAATGGACTAAAATGAAAAAGAATGATAATCAATATAGAATTAAATTAAATAACAATTGTGTGCAAATGAAAAATAACAAAAGCATTTTTAAAATAAATAATAACCCAGTGAAAATATCTATACAATATAGGTACATGTAATATCTATTACATTTTATCAAAACTTTGATACAAAGAATTGAAACCACACCACTCGGGGAGCTGTGACAAATATAATATGCCACGTGCAGAAATGTTGTCATTAAAGGAAAGCAAGGCACTTTATTACTTATGTTATACAACCGGTAATATTAAACTTAAACAAAGAGCAAAAAATATGTTACGAAATGAAAAGTTGTTGAAGTTGAATGTTCTTCCAGTACCGACGTAAATGAATGCTACGTTCGTTCGGTTTTACCGAGTTTTTCGTGGCTGAATAAATAACAGAAACGACCGTTCCGGTGCGCGCCACTCTCACACTTCATAATTAAAAATGACTTTCATTATGACTTACCGCAGAGGGGTTAAATGTGGGAAACGTGTGGGCTTACCTGTAACAGAAGAGAACAGAGTAAAAATGAGAGAAGCGAAAATGGGTACATGTGCGGTTAATAATCTTTTATTACCGCGGTTAATAACGTCCGCGAATGACGGATGAATTAGTAAAGTAAAACTCTGCAAACGTTAAATGCAGACTGGGAATTTTAACATCTAACCACTATAAAGATTTGTAGACGTAAAAAGTTAACAAGAAGTTTCATTGTGGAGATATTTTTAGTAACTTTAAGCTAGAGCTACATATGCGTATACTTGCCAAATCAAATATTTGCCAAGTATATGAATATTTGTCAACAAAAAAAACTTGCTGTATTCAATTCGCAGCGAGTCCACCTCTAAAATAAATTTATATATTCGACGATCGGCTGTGCGGACGATTTTTTTTACGCCATATATTTGGTATTTGCAATACCCAGTTGAAGTGGGTATAGCAAATGCAAAGGCGACAGATATTGGTGCATTTATTTGTACTCGATAAACATTTTAGTACGCTGTTTAATTTTTCCATTTTTTAATTTCGTTTTGTGTGTAGTAGGTCGTATACGAAGATTGACAATAGATTTGTAATTATTAGTAAGATTTTTGATTTTTCTAAAGGGCGAAAGCCGCATAAAATTGAAATTTTGTGAAACCGTCAGACAGACAGTTTTCCAGAAACCATCAGACAGAAATGAAAAAAAAAATGTTGTTTTTACCTGTCCACATAAACGCAATGTTATTTCTTTCCAAGAAAAACGTACATCATATACAGAGTGTACCCTAAGTTGATGCTTTTCTATGAACAATATAGATGATACTCATTTATGAGCTTTCAAAATATAACCCTTTTGTTAAATAAAAAAGCTACACGAAATACTCTACTATTAAAATACTTTTAATCGTTTTCGTTTCTCTTCAAGTAATAAACATTATGAAAATTTTCTAGACAGCATGTCTATAAAATAATTTACTTGGAAAATTATACTTTATTTGCTTGTATTTATATTCGATTTTTATGACGTTTATTATTTGAAGAGAAACGAAAGCGGTATAAATATTTTAATAGTAGAGACAATTTTGTGTAGGTTTTTTATTCAACAAAAAGGTTATATTTTGAAAGCTCATTTGTTTAAATTTTTGTTTTAGAAGCTTATTGATCTGTATTTCAGACAATATTAGGACATATTTAAACAACAATTGGATTTAGTAGAACTTTAAAGATGACGAAGAAACCATATCTAGCATTTCTTTTATGGGCAATATCTTCCTAATTTAAATAAAAAAATAAGTATTGTTTCTCATTAAAATAATAATTTATTTAAACTAGTTCACATCAAATGACCAATTGTATTGTTTTACAATCTGTTAAAATTAGATGATGCGAATTAATAATCTAGAAAGCCGATGAATTAAACAAAAAATCATTAAAATGAAACAAAAAGTTTCGTCAAGATTTGTTTTGTATATTTCCACAAGAATGCCCTTGTTAGTACGCAAAGAATTCTGCACTTATGTAATTAAAAATATGTCGGCATTATAAAATAAAACCTTGCTTGTTCGGAATCAAATTATCAGTTTGATTTCAAAAAGCTAATGTGCAAATAAGGCGAACTAATCAGAAAAATAGCTAGTGCCCATTCGGTACGCACATTCGGTACACACAAGTTCTCAAAGAAGATTTTCATGTATTAGAAAATGCTATGTGGCGATGCATCAATGTCCGATGCATTTACTGTTGCAGTGCAACTCTGACGATCCGAAATCACAAACGAATATTGTACAAATTTGTTGGTATTTCATACATTTTTTTGAGTTCTATAAAAATCAGCCGGTAATCAAGGATGGATGAAAAATTTTCGGTGAACCAACTTAAAAGGAAAAATATATCACTCATGGCATCGTTTAGACCAATCAATAACAAACATTTAACAAATATTTGATATTTGGCAAGTATACGAATATGTAGCCCTGGCTTTAGGTTTGTTAGAATTGTTAGCATTGATGTCAAACGTCAAACGGTAAAGCGCATATATAACCATAATTTGTTTCTATGTATTGCGAGTTGTTTGATATTGTGGCATTAAAACAAAAGCCTCTTAATACAGTCGATGAACAACAGACTGGTAAGGTATCGTGCACTATTCTCAACTATGCTTAAATGCTCTTTGATAAACGTACAATACAAGGACCACATTTACCTGAATAAGGAGTTATGCAAAGAACACATCTACACAATATCTACCACGATTGTACAGAGTGTATACAGAGTGTCCAACTTTTTTTTATAGAAAGTAAACAAATGAAGAAATATATAAGTTAATGTAACTTTGAGTAAACAGTTTCAGATGGACTTATTGGCTTTTTCAATTCCTTAAGAAGTTAATTCCTTAAGCCATTTGTATAATACGGTTTTGCTAATATTTCAAACGTCTGTAACTTATTAAGGAGTTGAAAAAACAAATAGGTTCATATGAAAAATTCTGACATTTATTTTCTAAAACAAAAGTTTTGCGGGGAGAAAAGCGGACAGCCTGTATATGTTCAATATACAAATGTTCGATAAATAATGTGCTCAAACCCCTAAAGCGCGGAAAATTTATACTCTGACAATGAAAGTTAATTAATAATTCCAGTTATTATGTAAAAATAGGACTAAAAATCAAAATTTTCAAGTTCAAATTAAGATATGTAACGTATAAATCAAATTAAAATAGGACTAAATAATTGAGTTAAATATTTTAAATGTAAATTTATGTAATAAGAGTAATAGTAATAACACACTACGTCAGTAATAAATAATTGTTTATATCTAAATAAACAAATCAATTGTTCAAACAAATCACCTCCTTATTGGGCACACATTAGAAGAGGAGGTCGAATTTCCCAAAAATAAAAATCTATAATTGACAGCCATTCCATCCAATCCATTAGTGAGGGAATAATTTATATAATATATTCTAATAAATGACCTGTATTTAAGTCTTCAAATAAGAAAGCAGTTTGTTATATTTGCTATATTAGCGTTTTGGCCAGAGTTCTCTGTTAGCTAAGATCTACTATCACCAATCTCGTAAACATTAATTTCTATGATATATCTTTTTGCGACTGTACCTGTATCTGTAAAGTCTAAAGATACATCTTCGAACGATTCTGGCAAACCTCTGGCAAATACAAGCTGTATCAATTCGAATATAGAATGACCGTGTATGTGGTAGAGCTGGGGAATCCAGGAAATCGGATACAAGTAGTGAGTGAGTTAGGAGACCCCTGGCGGCCGTTTCCATAATTGAAAGTGCACCGAAGAACGACCTCGAGTTTATTTTTTCGGCGACATAGCCGAGACCCGACCTCACCTTACATTGAATTATTTATACCGGGAGTAAAATAAACATGCGCCGCGACATACCGACGTCATGTAATATTTATATAATTTCGTCTTGTGCGTCTCGTAGCCCAACTATGTGTATACGGCCGTTGAATAATATCCAATATTTATGTGACAAGACTCTGTGGGTGTCTCTGCACCTTCGTACGTAATACCAAGTCGTCTGAAGGGTTTATACCAAGTGCACATCTGTCTGATGAGCTGATTGTTTAGCCGGATATATTATACTGGGTGGGCCAAACGACTTCTGCTCTAGGAATTTCCTTAGAATGGAGAATCAGTAGACGAACAATGCAAATGGAATAGAATGCTCAAAGTATTGCCCCCACACGGAACTGAAATAATTTATTTAAAATGCTTTTAAACTACCTATTATTAAAAATGCACTAAAAAGCATATGTGACCCCGCACGAGAGAATCGTGACTCCTGTGTTTGAAGGCGCATAACTCTAAGTTTACCGAACAGAAAAAAATTGAAATAAAGCGGACAAGATTTTCATGGAAGCGGATATTTCAGTACAGAATATTAGCACGATATCGGGATATGCACGTAATCAATCGTCATATTTTATTTAATGCGACTGTAGAAACAGAATTGGACAATTTTTAAGTAATTTTTAAAGCAATTTAATATGAATGATATAAATTTCGTGCAGCGCGCACTACGTCAATCGTAACGGTAAGTGGAAACGTAGCTGGGACAGTGGAAGATTATTTACTATTAGTACGATACGATCAGAACAATTTAATTTAGGAATTTTGAATAGTAGTGCGAGTTAAATATAAATAATGAATTTTGATGTGCATTGTACAATTTTTATACCCGACAATATTATACAAACACGGATTCAAACGGTTTCACTGATCGCGTCAAAACTTCGCATTTCGTTCGATTGCCTCGCACCAAAACCCACAAGCGAGGGAAGCCGAGCTGCGCAAAATATTGTTAATATTTATTTCGGTCTTAAAAATTAATAAATAGTCAGAATGCTATTAATTTCAAGGGATCGCTATCGCTTAAATAAGCAAATAAACTGAAGAAAACAAAAACGCCAATCTATAGAAGAGTCTCTAGATCTTTCACAACTTGTCTCACGTTCAAGCTTATTTGATTTTTTCTCTGGAGGTGATGTTTACTATGTTTTAGGGCACAATTCACGTTGCTAATCAAGTCAAATTTCCTTTGTTGCACATGTTTCGCGGCAGTTTATGCACTACAAAATTATAAGAAATCTGCATATTGAAATGGTCAAAATTTTAAAATTGATAATTTAGTAGTCAGTTTTGATCGCAAAAATATGTTTTTGAGAAATTATTTCTTAATATTACGACTCGCCACTGTGTGGTGATTGCGCTATATTTTATGTTTCTATGTTTCCTTATTTAAAAGTGATGAAACCCGAAAAAGGCAGGCGAATTCTTAAAAGTTTATAAATGTTTACAATTTGTTGATTTTAGTTTTGGTCATTTACAAAAAGAAGTTTGTATAATTCTTGAGCAACTGGAAAATCGATAAACATCAATAAATACTGCTTCAAAATGTTTAAAAAGATATGATATTTTGAATAGTAATAACAAGATCATACTGTTTTTGAAAATAGTTCAAAATATGTTTAACGCATATTTTTTTAAGACAAGATTTTATTAATTACTTACATTTCGTATTAAAAGCATAATTTATTATTGATTATTCCAGTCAGTCTAAAACTTACCACGATGTATCTCATTGGCAGTAACGTATAGATAGCGTAGTGCTCGAAAATAATTTTTTGGTCGGCAGAATAATGTATTTTACTGTGCAGCATTTACAACGTTATTCGAAATTATTTATCTCACATATATTGATAAAATTTGTTGCCAAAGAAATTCTCCAGCTATAAAACGAATGTTTATTTCTGCGTTTTGAAAACTTAAAACGCTTTTTCTCGAATGTAATGTTTTCAACTCTATATTTGGAAACGCACATAACTGTTGTTTGGGAATATTTTATTATGCCTATTTCTTATTGATATTATGCAGTTGATAAATTTTCATGCGTATTTTATTTTAATTAAGGCTCCGTTTTAAAAACATCGCAACTTCCAAACGAAATATTTCGTTGCGATGTTTTTTTTTGCTGGGAGTGGTCTGCCTGGCCCCCACCAACGTCAACCAGGCCACAGTTTTATGATAAGGGGAAGTTGGGGGGTTTAGAGGAAGCAGGCCAAGGCGGAGCATAGTCGACGCGAGTACATTCGAAGGGGAAGTACTCAGCCAGTTTGTCGCCGCGCGTCGGCGCTTTCGCTTTCGCTCAAGTTACAATGTATTAGTGTTCTCACTCATCACGGCCGCATATGCATCCCGGACTGCATACAGCTGGCTGGCGGCCGCCAGGCGGTAAAAGAAAATATATTGATTTAATTTAGAGAGAGCGCGCTTGCTATTATAATATTTAACAGAGTGGCATACATACAGTATAGTAAATTGACAAAAATTTATTAACTCATGATAACTCATCGGTGAATTATGGACTTCAATTTAGAAAGGAATTAATTAAAATCGAGCAATGAGAACCCAATACATCTATAAACATGCTGGATATCGAACGAACGCACGGCAGTGACACACAAAGACAAAAATAAAAAAAAATATTCTGATGCGTTCAGGCACATTACTTTATCATACCATATATAAAATTAATAGTTTAGCTACATGAGATTCTATTTGATCGAGATCGGCCATGTCTGCATTAAAATAAAACTACTGGAACTAGACGGATATTTTGATTATATTGACAGTAGGTATTGTCAAAACATCAGCGTTTGACACTACCTACTGTCATTAGAATCACAATATCTGGCAAATCCTGGCTAACTAGTTTTAATGCAGCGATCTCGATAAAATAGAATTTGCTCATGCAGCTAAACTATTCATTTTACCAAAAAATGCCATAGTCATGAATTGTTCAGAATTTCCTGTACTTTAATTTATTATTGAACTATTTCGACAAATTTCCAGAAATGGCGGCTTATTTGCAAAATCTTTCAAAAATGCTATAAGACTAAACCTCCAGTTCCTTTGGATCCTTTTCAACAGAAAGCTTTTCATCTCTAAGTTTGGTTATGAAACTTCTAAGTATGAAGTTTCGTCCCGATACCTTAGTAGTTTCTCCGGAATCGTCGCCACAAAAAAAACACACACATACACAGAATTTTTTTTTTTACCTGGGTCAAAAATGTTCAAGGGATCCAAAAAGACATTTCCGCTAAAACCTCAAAAATTTTGTTTGGCACGATTACAATACTTTACATACTACGTATGATAAAGTAAAATCATAGTACATAGTCCAAAGTTCCCCAAACCATTTATATAAATCCCAAATATTTTGTCACCTACAAGTTCGCTATATGTTATAAACGTTTTGGGCGCCATGAATGCAAGATTCATTAATGAAAACAAATTCTGGCATTGGCTATATCCAATTCCCGCTGTAATACTGCCCAATACAGTCGCTGAACTAATATCCATTAGAGCCGACCCAAGTTCGTCACTGCTAATTATCTCTTCCTGTCCACAAAACCGACATTTTAAATAAAATGTTCATTTGAGTCCTGTTCTGGTCTCTTTGTCTCATTTGTAATTAAATAATTACAATATTGTTCTTTTAGATTATCTATACATATATTTTAACTTAGCTGGTACGTAGTCGTCTTTTACTAATTCGTCTAGAGGACAGATGCGGATGTTTAGGTATTTTGCCACGACTTCTACCCATTATTAAACAAATGTACCTAACACCTAGCAGGTATAACTACACTAAGTATAATATCATACAGTATGACTTTTATCGTGTTTTGTCCGGCCACTACTCTTCAATCAATGGTTGTTGTCTTGCGTTTTCGTAAACGATTAAATTTGTAAACCGTGCGTATAAATGTGAAATGCGAGAACTCGGTTCTCCCGATTCAATATACGCTACGGTCATAACTTTTGAACAGTCTAATCTAAAAATAGCAGGCAGTAGGCGTGGCGTAGTTATAGGCGGTGTTTAAAACTCCTAACGTCTGCTGTCTACACCGGGCCCGTAATATAGGCAAATTACATACATTTCTGGCAATTACGCTTTGTTATCGCAATTATAATGTTTAGATTAAAATTGTACTTAAATAAAAAATCTATTTTTGTATCATGAGTTGGGCTAAATGTTTTACATTTGAAAAAAACCAAAGATGTAGAAGTAAAATAGATTTTTATCTTTAAAAAATTTTTTTTTTCATCCAGCCCAACTCGTTATTTATCTAAGAAGTTACATAAAAAATTTCATAAACTTTGAACAATAAATAACGCTTTTATTTGCAAACGCGTTTTAGGAGAGGTAGAGCTGGGTCTTAAGGACAACGAAAATCACATCAAAACATGCGACAACAAACTACGCAAACAGTACTCTTTAATATTGGTTCCTCCCGAGGAAATGTACTTTTGTTCAACGCTCTATAGCTTCACCAAATTTTGTCGAATGATTTCGGATAAATTGCATGTTAAACAATAAGCTTCCCGAATTCCGAATCTGCAAAAACCCCAAAATCAATAATTTAGCTGTATAAGCTCTAACATTACCACACGTAAAACTGCATAATTTAAGTTTCAAAGATATTCAAAGTTAACCCTCATGTTTACGTAGGACAGTGTGGGCTATCATAGAATAGAGAAAAAAAAATAAAAAGCTAAATTGTGTATAGTTTTGTTTTAACTCAAAAACCATGCATTTATTTTTCTTAAGTGTGGGGACCTCAAACAATGCACGAGAAAAATAATATTACAAAAGAAAACAGCATCAGGTCATCATAAGACAAAAGCGCATTTGGTCAAAATTTCTTGTCGTAACCTTAATTTGAATTTGAAAGACATCGAAAACAATCAATACTTGCCAGACTACGTGTGTAACAAGTGTCCGAGTTTAGTTCATTTCCACTTTATTTGTAAGAGAACCACAGTAAAAATCTATTAACAAAATCGCCCCGACGTCGAAATTCAGTTAACTTCTCACTTTCAACGCTACAAAACCCCATTCCAAAATGGCGAATACATAAAACCTAGCGGACTAATATCTAACAATGGAACAGAACTGGAGTCTCCGCCATTGTGGAGAACGGCTAGAAAAGCAATTTTCCAGTGGCAATTCTACTCGAACGCGATAGTATATCCTGGGTTTTAAGTCGCTCCAACGTCTACGAGCTGGCATTAAAAATTCACCTCCGATCTCGTTCCAATAACGATCAATACGTCTCCGGAGTGGAATAAATTTAAATTCCTTCAAATCCTAAGATGATTAAGTCGACCAGGCGAGAGAGGGGACGAGCATCGTTCCCCCCTTCTCTTTATTAATAACCGGCTGCTGCGGGGCTTGCGGTTCTGCTGAATACTGCCGAATTGTACGAATACGCCGCCAAATTTGCTGCTCTTATCTGTCAGAGCCATGCAGGACATTTTCCATCAGGACGAATCAATTCTGGTCTACATTCGTGGTATTTCATTGTGTACCAGTGGCTCAAATGCCATCTCGAACAACTTATTAAAGTTAGATCCGCTTAAGAACGTTGAATGTATGGGAAATTTAATGATTGTTATAATTCAAGTCACCGTCCTTATATTGTGGTAACGTTGAGTTACAGAATAATACGTAATATACTGCTGCTTGTCTTAACTTTGTCCAGTGAGATGTTTTGATTTCAGTACAGGTATGCGCCTTAAAAAAAGTTTGGATGCTATGTACCATTTTGTTTTGAGACTTTTGTACAAAGGCTATCTCCCTACCTAAAATAACAGAGAAGTTAGGGAGATAATACTCTTGTAATTATAACTTCTAGTTGTCTTCTGCCCCAAGGGCCTCAAGATACAGATAAGATCAATTTAATAATATTAAAAACAATACTTTACATACTACATATGATACAGTAAAAAAGTTTTGAGTCAGAACATTTCATACATTTCCCAGTACGTAATTTGTTAAAATCACAATAATCGATGCTATTTAACCATCCTGGCCAACAAAGAACAAAGTCGGACAAGAGAAAATTGTTTCTAATATGAGTTTTTCTGTACAATCTGAATCTATAAGCAGATTCTGACTAGTTTTTGACAAAAAAAGCGCATTTCTTGTTTATGTTGCAATTTTTTAGCACTGGTTTCTTTAAAAACTAGGTTTGAGGCAAAAGCTTAGAAGCAGTTACCACTTGTTAGATTTTATTGGAAATGTGTGTTAGATTTTGTTCATTGTTGGTCAGGATAGTCACGTAGCCTAGATTACTGTATTTTTGACAAATCAAGTATTTAAAAATATTAAATGTTAAATGATTTGATATCAATACCCAAAAGTTAATTGATATTTTTTTAGTTACGTCAGTGGCGGATTAACTAAATTGGGGGCCCTAAGCGCAACCTGATTTCGGGGCCCCTATACCTTATCCATTCGAAGACAAAAATTAAACTATTGTAAAAAATATATATACCTATTTGAAACCAAAATTAAGAAAATCTATAAACAGTTGTGCAAAAATATAATTTGAAATAAAAGCAATCCAAAGTTTTAAACAAATACACAATGTATAAATATAGAAACACAAAAATATATTATTACTATCATCTTATATTACAAATCCGAATATCATAAAATAAAGCACGATAGAACTGAATTTCAAAATAAATGAAGGGAGATTTTAGAATTTAATATGAATAATGATAATAATTTATTAATTAGTATAATTTTAAGTAAGAAAAAGATTACATTGCGGTTTGTAACTTGAAGGAAAAATAAATTATGGATTTAGTACCAAATGGTAAATAAAATATAAGAAATTCGGTTTTTAATAAGTTTGTGGCTGCGTTTTAAATAATAAATGGAAAAAAAAGGACAAAAGAAGAGTATATTGCCAAAAATAATTATTATTCGCATTAAAAAAATGGTCAAAATATCCTATCCGCATGCTTGACAAAATGAAATTAAAATTTTAAAGATTACAATAAAATTGAAAATTCAATTAATAATAAAGCATTATTTATTTATTAATCAAGCTTTTACCTGTACCTAATGGTATATTCACACTAAATTCTAAAATAATCAAACTAATCTTTAAACATTATTATAATTTGAAATATGTTGAAATATTACAGCGAGTTATTATTATTATTAACTTGTAATGTGAATAATATAACTAATTTAGGTGAGAATGTTACAAAAAAACTAAGCCCAGATTTGAACCAGGGACCTCCGCAATTTCCGCCCGGAGCTCTAATCAATTGAGCTACAAAGGTTGGAGGACATTGATAGGCGAATATGTCACTACAAAGAAAGAACGACCATATTTGAAATTTGTCAGATTGTTTTGGATATATTGATAAAAACAAAGGTGGACAAGATTAACAGTTTGGAAAAGTCTTTACGTTGGCCGAAATGTTGCTTTTAGATTGACAAGTTTCCGGAGGTATTCACCTATCGACTTGCGGTCTTGTATTCGTAGAATTACTCGCTATCTCGTACACTAGAATAAACCCGTTTTACTAAATATTAACTTTTTTATCCAGCCTTTTTTTTAGCGAAAATAGGGCATTTTTAATCTTGTATTAGAATTGTATTAAAACAATTATTTACATTTTATTTATTTTTCATTTATATTTACTTCATTTCTAGTTTACCCGATAGCGATATGTCTTTGAATAAAAGTGTGAAACATTGGAAATAGAATGGAAGACCGAAGAAATAGTAGAAAAAAGGTCTGATTTTTAGTGTGGTTACACCAGAATGAACTCATCACCCTTAAAGACTTATAATTCTGTACTGAATGAACCTGTCTAGATATTTTTGTTATGATTTTGTCAATTTTGTTGTTTTTTTTGTTAATTACATACGTATTTTAGTTTAGTTAGTTTATTAATTCGCTGTTATGATTGTTTATTGCATACTCGATGAAATTGAATTTCCGCCTTAGTCTCTTTTTTCTGTCTGGACAATTTAGTCCTTTGCTACATAAACTACATAATATTGTTGTATTTCTGTTGTTTATTAAAAACTATTTATGTATGTCGACAATTAACAAATTCTCGTTCTCCTTCGTGCTTTAAAGAGTCTAAAAAATATTTAATTTTGATCCCATGCTTGCCGAGTTGCCAAGCCCTTAATCTTGCGCTACTTTGTATTATAATGCGCTCCTATTATTTAATTCCGATACAAATGTGTTAGAAATTACATTATGTACCTTTATGATGAAATTTTGTTTCACTCTGAAAGATATGTAGGTAGGCGACGTCTGGTCAAAATATGATGTAAAATTTTTCTTATATCGTTATTTCCACAACATAAATGCAATTTGGGGGCCCTCGCTTCGGGGTCCCGCGTAACCCATTGCCACTTTATGCTTATCTTTTACGATTTTTGTGGTAAATGGCACTATTATTTAATTCAGATACAAGTGTATCGCCAATTACATTATGAAAGTTTACGATAAAAATTTTGTTTTATTCTGAAAGTGTTGTTAGGCGATATTTCATCGTAATGTAATGTTTGCTTCTTTCGTATTCCTATAATAAATATTCAATTTAGCGCGCGCTTCTTCCGCCTAGTGGGTAATCCTTTACTGACTTAATTCAATAACTATGGTATATAAAGTTATTGAAGTACAACCAAATAAAAAGCTTTTTTTATTATTTTTTATATTATTAAATTATACTTATTCTCGAATTTTACCATTTGGGGCACTTGTTAATGTGAATCCATCGATCTCAAATTTTACAGGAATTAAATTGAAAATTAAATTATCATTAGTTAAACATGAATTTGCACTTTTTTACCTGTAATGGCAGATTCAACACAAAACTCTGAAAAAATCAAACTACATACTTTTAAAAATTTAAATAGGCGAAGCTACGAAAAATAAAAAAACACAACCATCACAAGCCAATGTCTCACATATTAATATCGAATATCCAAATATTAATTTAATGTTTAAATATATTATATTGTCGATATTGGAGATACTAACTAAAACATTGGTGGTAAAGATTAAAATTTCAGGAAAATGTTGTTTTTTACTTTATCATACGCAGTATGTAAAGTATTGTAATCGTGCCAAAAAAAATTTTTTTAGTTTTTAGCGGAAATATGTCTTTTTGGATCCCCTGAACATTTTTGACCAAGGTTCAAAAAAATGTCTGTGTGTGTGTGTGTGTGTGTGTGTGTGTGTGTGTGTGTGTGTACCTGTTTTTTGTGACGACGATTCCGGAGAAACTACTAAAGGTATCGAGACGAAACTTCATATTTAGAAGTTTCATGACCAAACTTAGAGCTGAAAAGCTTTCTGTTGAAAATGGTCCAAAGGAACTGGAGGTTTAGTCTTAGCATTTTTGAAAGATTTTGCAAATAAGCCGCCATTTCTGGAATTTCCTCGAAATAGTTAAATAATAAATTAAAGTAGAGGAAATTCTGAATAATTTATGTCTATGACATTTTTTGGTACAATCAATAGTTTAGCTGCATGAGCAAATTCTATTTCATCGACATCGGTCATACTGCATTAAAACTAGTAGCCAGGATTTGTCAGTTTTTTTATTCTGACAGCAGGTAGTGTCAAACGCTAATGGTTTGACAATACCTACTGTCAATAATATAACCTGCGTTCGGATATTGTACACCGTTACAGTTTTTACACCCAATAACACCTGTCTTGTGGACGGTGTACCCGGTGTAAACGGGGTACAACATCCGAACGCAGCTTTAATCGACATATCTGTCTAGTTCTACTAGTTTTATTTTAATGCTGACATGGCCGATCTCGATCAAATAGAATCTCATGCAGCTAAACCATTCATTTTATATATAATATGATAAAGTCATGTGCCTGGCCACATCAGATTTTTTTTTGCATTTTTGCGGCATATTATGTTATCATTTTGAATCTTGTATTAGAATCAGTTTGCGTTTTCAATATTCTTCAACAATGTCTCGAAAAAATAGAATTATATGTATTAGTTTTCTTTTAACAAACATTGCAATAAGGACTCATTTTTTTTGTGCGGTTTGACACGAATGTGCTTTTAAGGGCTTACCGTTTGGCACTGATTGAGGCTCACTTTAAATTTATTGTTCTATCATGATTTTGTATTTTTTTTACTTTATCATACGCAGTATGGGGAGGTTTAGTCTTAGCATTTTTTAAAGATTTTGCAAATAATCCGCCATTTCTGGAATGTCGTCAAAATAGTTAAATAATAAATTAAAGATGAGGAAATTCTGAACAATTTATGAATATGAACTTTTTTTGGTACAATCAATAGTTTAGCTGCATGAGCAAATTCTATTTGATCGAGATCGGGCGTACTGCATTAAAACTAGTAGCCAGGATATGTCAGAAATTTTGATTCTAATGACAGTAATGACACTAATGACAACGCTAATGTTTTGACAATAACTTCTGTCAATATAAGCTGCATTCGGATATTGTATTACACTTTTTACACCCAATAACACGTAAGTGTCATTTGGACGGTGTACCCGGTGTCAACGGAGTACAATATCCGAACGCAGCTTTAATCGACATATCTGTCTAGTTCTACTAGTTTTATTTTAATGCAGACATGGCCGATCTCGATCAAATAGAATCTCATGCAGCTAAACTTTTAATTTTATATATAGTATGATAAAGTCATGTGCCTGGCCACATCAGATTTTTTTATTTTGGTGTCGACTATTTCCTTTCGATAATTGAGTGAATTATTGTGGAATCTCAGATTGGGTCAATTTTCTATTTAAGGGCATTAAAATTGACTAAAATAAATCAATTTCTAGAGATGGATGATTCTCATGTGGGAACATTGGTTGTATCCAGGCTGTTTAAATTCTGCAAATTACTTATTGCCATTTTTACATACTCAATACTATTGCCTGATTCTTTTTAGCTTGATATTCTTGATAATCTTCATAATCTTGATAATCTATAATAATAACAGTTCATCAACATATCAAAAGTAAAATAGGTGGCTGTCATCAAATGCTCCATTAGTACAAAACAAATTCAAATTGATTGATAATTCCGCTGGCCGATAAGATACCAAATACATTCTAGACATTAGTGCTTTCGTTTCATCAAGATTCATCCAAGTCTTCAACCGCTAAAGTTTCATTCTTATTACCCATTTCAATTCATCTCTGTGCAATTCTAATGGCCCTAGTAAAGTAATCAAGAATTAATTACAGCCGACTTGATGATTCCACTACTCGAAGAAGTTTATTCAGTCTGAGTCTGGATAGATTCGCCAGACAGGGGGTTAGGATGCTAGGGATGGGGTGAGTCCGCTGATAAGGCAATACATCCGGTTCATACAACTCTCAAAACGGCGACGGTGCTTGCTTAATTAAATGCACGAATTCGCTCTCTTTTGTTGTCTCTCGCTCAAATATAAATATCTGAAATATTAACTTATTAAACCATAGATTGCAGGGATTCAGGGACTTAGAGTGGAGGTTCCTAGCAAGTTTCCAGCGCTTGTAGGTAGGTGGTGCAAAATTCGTGCATCACCGTTCAATTTATATGGTAATTCGCTCCATTATTATGAATCTCGCCGCCTTCGTTTTGCCGACACGACTTGATTAGGTACAACGTCAAGGATTAATGGTGGAAATATTTTAATCTAATTGCTCGTCTCGGTGTTTCAACTCAAAATGTAGATAAACGTCCTCCTGATGACACCTTCATGTTAAATTCTCGGATATACGAGTATTAAGAATGTTCTTGTATATCTAGATAGATATAATTTATTTCCAAATACAACTACAGGTTAGGTATTACAGAAAGTCCCACACACAATTAACAAATTAAATTCAACACAAAAAGAATCAATAAAAAATAAAAGAAAAACTATCTAATGAATAAAGTGTTGCTAGTTAATAATCTGTTCGCAATTATATACGTAGCTTTGAAAAAGTGATTTTGAACATCTGTGCAAATTATTGGTATTACGAGCTTTGCCTAATTTGGAAAATTAACCATAAATTCTTTTACAAAGACATGGAATTCACTATAGAAAAAGATGTTTCTGATGTTTCCGTACTGAAATTGTTCAAAATTTAAAATTTCATGTCTACGATACACTAATATGAATTGCGATGCGATGAAGTCTGAACTGGTATCGATATCAAATTGGTATAAAGAATTGGTATGTTTGAATGAACTGAAAACGAAAGCTATGGTGAAATTGAAATTCGGTAAACCCTACACCAGAAATACCTAGTTATAGATAACACAGTTGTTGAGATAGTGGACAAATTTAAATATCTAGGCGCCATACGCCAATACGTTGAAATTTACTATAATATCGATTATACAGTGAGCGCGTAAAGTATTGAAACATGACAAAATCTCAAGAACGGTTTGATATTTTAAAAAATTCTCGAACTCGTCGATTTATAATTATCAAAATACACCTTATGATATCAAATTCAGTTTTTTACCTTCAGTTGTGTTTAACACATGACGTCATCGACATTTTTTTTTTAAATGACAACCCTATATTTTGCTTAATGAATTGGGCAGATCTTTTAATTGTCTTAATGGTAGGATAATATTATTATGGCCTTACATAAGAAAATTTTCGAGTAAAAGACACTTGAAGGTTACGAAATAAAAGCGACAAAATCTCCGAAGCGGCGCGACCGAATTTAACGAAATTTTGGAATTAAGTATTTTGCAACCATGTGAAGTCACTGGCGTTATTATAGTTCATGCAACGTTTACAGTTTCTGAGATATAACCTGAAACTTTTGAATTTGAAATAGAACACCCAGTATATTTTGACATTTTCTGTTATAGTCTTCATTATTATATCAAAAACATCTAGAAATTAACAAAAACCTTTGTTACTTAGGTCTAAAAATTAACAAAAAGAAATTGATAACAAAACATTATTACATTTTCTACTGCAACTACTCTAGTTGGTTTATGAGGATTCTCAACCATTGACAAGAACACATTGTTTTAAATTTGATCGGTTTATTTTTTCTTGTTGTTATTTTTTGTTATCATTTTTTTCTTTGTTACTTTTTAGACCTATGTAATAAAGATTTTTGTGAATTTCAAGATGTTTTTGATATAATACTGTAACAAGCGTAGTAACATTCAATTGGAAATGGAAACTAGCAGAAAATGTCAAAATATACAGGTGTTCTATTTCAAATTCAAAAGATTGAGGTTATATCTCAGAAACTGTACACATTGAAACAACGATAATAACGCCAGTGACTTCACATGGTTGCAAAAATATTTGTGAATCCAAAATTGTTTTACAGTCATAGTTTGGATTATTTCTAACTATTTCGTAATAACTTTTAGTAGATTTCCGAGTGTGTCCTAGATGCTATCTATATACATTCTCCTGAAAGCAGGAAAGCCCACTGAGTTGTAGCATAAACAAATTGAAGTTATACGTGTGCTACATCTCCCATTATTCAAGACGTGACATCCTACATCGTTAAGAAAAATGAACGTCCAAGTCTAAAACTTTAGCTACGCGACGGGAAACAATAGGAATCTTGTATTACGTAACACGGCCGGGCGGTTTAGGTAAAACTGTAGCGAGATACATATATCATGACCTCCTATAATATTTAGATGGTTATGTAAATGTCCGCTGTGTAGCGGGTTCTTACACGGTGCCACATAAACAAAGGCGCAGCGGCAGCAAAAGCGGCCGTTTCCCGAGTGTGGGCCGCAAACTATTTCTTTATTCCTTTTGGCTCCAATTCCACGAACCCAGAGACACAACGTATTACCACTTATTCCGTGACCGCATTGCATAGCGTTACAAGGAAACACGATCTCCATTTGTTCTTTGGAAAAATGTACAATGTCCCACGGGTTAGAGCGTTAAGGTTAGAACCCCAGAATATAATAGAGGAGCATAATATTCACAAGAAAACAGTTAACAATTAAAATTACCTTGTTTGCTTTTAATGGTTGTTTAACTGAACCTAAAACGATTTGCATATCAATGGTGATAGGGAAGCGTTTCTAGAAACAAAACTAATTACTTTTGTAGCAACAGCAAAACAAAGGCCAAAGCAAGTCAATCGAAGTACCTATATTATTTTCCCAGATATTACATTAACCCAGATGCAAATAAGATGTGTCCAGCAGAGTCTGAAATAATAGTACAACTACAGATGAGGATGGGTCATGCAAAAGCAGACATATGTACGACCAGTACGTATGTATGTAGGACATATGTAGACCATGTACAACAAATTCTGGAAAACATAGAAAAAGTAGCGCTAGGAAGGCTGGTTGTTTTACAGAAAAAAATTAACAAGCAGAAAACGAAAGAAGATTAAATGATTATATGAAAATCCATTGCAGTTTCGGTTTATTACATGGAAAGGAAATCTTCTTAAACATGATTGTTCTACATTCTTCTAGTTTCTAGAAGCTGTCTGGTATGATTGTTTCGCCGATATAAAAAAAAAAAACGGGCTCGCGATCAGCCAGTCAAGAGTAAACTTCGCCCGTGCCTGTGCCTGTACAACCGACTCGACGTAATAAATAAATAGGTAGTTATTAATAAGTTCGGAGGGAATAGTGTTAGCGTTAAGTAGTAAATAAAGATTCAACCTAAATAAAAATAAAAACCTCTCCTTCTTTGCTATTCTTTATTGTACTCGAGACATGTTTCGATCTTAACAGATCATCATCAGTCGGGAATCTACAAAAATTGAAAAAGCCAATC
Source organism: Aphodius sticticus (assembly GCA_963966075.1). NCBI lineage: Eukaryota > Metazoa > Arthropoda > Insecta > Coleoptera > Scarabaeidae > Aphodius > Aphodius sticticus. The sequence continues at coordinate 17,787,255 of OZ014513.1, read as the reverse complement.
AACTGCACTTAATTATAACACTTAATCCAAACCGGGTTACATAATACTGTACAACAGGTACCATAGTTTGTATATTAGTGATATAAACTACTTACAGTCAGTTTGCAGAGTCTATGTGGTCATAATTTAACATTGTTTCAATTCTAGAGATCTTTATGTGGACGTATGTATGCCATGCGGAATGTTAACGTTATTCCATAAATGTGTATTGTACGATGTATGCAACCGATGCTGTATGTGTGCCGTGTATGTGGTGGTATATCAGTCGATTTCATTGAATTTTAAATCGCGTTTAGGTAAGGAAACAGGGGCCTTTTGTAAAATTGTACTTGGTCGTTAATCAATTCTGTTTGTGTGTTTCTATTCTGTCTTTCTATTTCTAGCTGCTCTAATATGTCCATCTTAAACCCTTTATTGCATTTATGGATTAATTTTACGTTCTTATAATCTATGTTGTGTCCAGTTTGAATAACATGTTTGTACACGCTCGATGTTACTTGATTAGCATGCTCTGTTATTCTCTTAGCTAGAGATCTTCCTGTCTGTCCTACGTAAACTGAGTTGCAATTAGTGCAATTAACAGAGTAAATGTCACTTTTTTCCATATCTGTTTTATTTTCATATTTATGTCCAGATAATTTCTTAATTATTTGGTTAGGGTTACTATATGCTGGTGTTATATTATACTTGTTTAATGTTTTTTGTAACTTTGTATTCGTGTTGTTATATGTGAAATGTCTGTAGATTTGTTTGTTATTAGGTATTTCATTTGTGTAGAGTGGATCTTGTTTTTCTTTGCTCTGTTTATTATAGACCTTATACTGTTTTGGGGAAAACCGTTGTTTTCTGCTAGATCATAGGTATATGAACTGTAGTTCCTTTGTTTTTGCTATTTCAGTGATTGGGTATGTTAGTAGTCTGTTTATATGATGTTGAAAAGCGGCGAGTCGATGATTTATAGGGTGGGCTGAGTCAAATGGAATGATTGTATTTATAGTTGTGGCCTTTCTGTAAATTTCGAAGTTCAGTTTATTCTTATTGTTAATTAAGGTCACATCGAGAAAATGAACGAAAGAAACTATTATTCTGTTGTATCTCTAAGGTAAAGTTTAGATTTGGGTGTATGTTGTTTAAGTAGTTTGAGTAGTTTTTCAATTTTTTGTAGATTTCCGACTGATGATGATCTGTTAAGATCGAAACATGTCTCGAGTACAATAAAGAATAGCAAAGAAGGAGAGGTTTTTATTTTTATTTAAGTTGAATTTAAATAAACTTTGCAATATGGATATAGCCAATTAAATAAAGATTAGTGTAATAAATAGTTAGTAAATTGTGATGTTTTTCAAATGGCCTTTTCGCCAGTTTTTTAAATGGAGCACCCTGTATAATATATGTTGGCTGTAATCAGCCTTTATTTCGCTCCTATTTACATCTAGTGTGTCATACACCAAATGTTACTATTTTTTGTGATATTTGCAATTTAACGAAAATGTAATGCAATTGTAAATAATAATATTGGTGTGAATAAGCTATTTGGTAGTTTGATGTAAACTCTTCAAATGATGATAGAAGAGATAATTTACAAACGATTTAACCAGCTTGATCCTTATACAAAGTATTACCGTTATCAACATATTAAGAATTTTATATGAACTTTTATAAGTATATTTTGCCGTCTATCGTAAGGCAAGAACACGCAATTTAAAAATTTCAAATTACTGCTAAAGTAAACCCTATACCCTGTACTTTTAGGTTAACTATCGTGAAAATTTGTTGACTTCTGAGTGTTGAAAATCAGATTTTCTTTGATGTGATTTATGTGCTGACACAAAAACCAAATATGCAACAAAAGCAAACTGATAGACATCGCAAAAACATTCTATTAGAAACACTTCCAAATAACCCACTTTAAATTCACATTATCAATATTACTCATACTATCATTCATATTATCCCAATTTTCTCCAGAAAAATAACCTATTTTAAACCAATTGACAATAGTAAGTATATATTGTTGGTTGTTTTTTGTACTGAATACAAATCCGTTCTCAAACGTAGCTCGTCAAGACAGGTATTAGCGTTTCTGTTTGTTCATGTGTATGAGCGCACATACTAGTACAATGAAACGTCTCCGCACAATTTTCACACAAGTGAACAATTTTTCACGATAGTCCCCCTAAAATTACACTGTTTCTGGTTTACTTCCGAGCCCAACTGAAGTTACTAGGCCTTCAGTTTCGCTCGCTGTATGTTTGTAAAAATTGCAAAACATACTAAACTTATAAATTTGTGTAATACCTTGACAACCGTAATACTTTTTATATGAATAAATCTAGTTAAATAGGTTCTAACTGGCTTCTTCTATAACCCTAAAAATATGTTACATCATTCTACCGAGCACACTGCATACACAACAATACTAAGATACTAAATAGCACTTTAAATTCCAAATATCACAAAAACTAGTAAAAATCGACATACGATATAGTGAATATAAATTACAAGGACCTTAAGGGACATTTCAATTGGCAAATAATATACAGGATGTTCCATTTAAAAATCTCAAGAAAAAACTTTACTTTACACAGGTACAACGTATACAGTTGGAAAGACAACTTCCTTAGTATTCTCAATATGGTATGATATACAGGACGTTCAATTTAAAAAAATGTTTTGAGTTTCCGTCACGCCTAAACGCAACACCCTGTATAAATGAAAATAATTTTACGTTATAGAAACTAATGAGTCAAACAACTCGTGTATAAAACATTTTTTTTCTTTTTCAAACGATTTGATGACTATCGACCGCCGGGATACTAATAACTCCTTTTGTCTAGGTTCAAATTTTCGTTTTATTTTTAAAACTTCATCAGGAACCAGCTAAAATTGACAAACATGAACATGAGCTTCCCTCAACAGAGCAAAACACTTTTATAATACGGATGAACGTTGTTGCAGGATACACGAGACGGTACATGTGTGCAGCCTTTTAATTATCTTTATACCCCCCACATTTAATGTGGTGAGGGTATATTGAGTTTGATTCAATATACACCCGTAAGGAGGCGTGGCAGATATAGACTTATATATATGAATTTGATCAGAATTGAAAACTGAATTGATTTAGCTATGCCCGTCTGTCCATCGGTGTACACGATAACTGCCGTAACTTTGAAGTAAGTGATCTGAAATTTGGTATACAAGCTTATCTCTTAAAAAATATGGACAAGTTCGTGAATGGGCAATGCGGTTCACTTGTGCTTTTTTTATATATATATTTTACGGTGCGGGGTATTTTAACTTCAGCACGGCTGAAGATAATTTTCTTACTAGTTTTAGTTATCTTTGTTCAGTTGTATGTGAAACATTTCTACGAAGAGTCTAGCTTTATGGTTACTTTCAATATATATTCAATTTATTTTGTTATATTTATTTTTATGTAAGTATTGATGTTTATTTTGGAGCAAATAAAGACGATTTATTTATATTATATATTCAATATATAAAACTTTAAGCCATTTGTCATGTTTTATAGTGAAGAAGATTACAACCTTTCATAATACGTGGATTATTTTGGCCAGCCAGTCGCTTTTGTCCACGAGGTAATGAATAAATGATTACTTGTATTATTCCAGCCAATTCGACAGGGTAAACAAACGAGACGCGCTGCAATGTGTTTTTGATTACGACCAATTACCGATGTAACGTAGACGGGGTGAGTGGAAAGCGTAGTGAAAATAACGGCTTGATACCGGGTAATATATCACGATCTAGCGCATAAAAAGGCACCAGATGTATATTTTATTGCGGCGCTCCCCTGAACATGTTTGAGGTTCTGCGGTCCATCCCCTATAAACGATCCTCGAAACGAGACGATAAAGGCGTCCTCTCTACACATTTATCAGCAAAACAAAAACAAACCGTTCGTTCAGCATAATCCACGGTAGGGAGTTTGACTGATTTTATGAATCGTAAAGGCACATCCGGTTTCCTGAACTCCATTTTGAAGTGTATAATTTGTTATTTATCCACGTGTTCCTATTTTTATTTTGTAAAATCAATTGGTCCACATTTTTCAATGATACAATGTATAACTATAAGGAAACATAAAATTCCAGTAGGAGGAACATCATAAAATTCACAATAAATTACGTAGGACAGTTTATTCATGCTGAATACGTGAGATAAAATATACTATATCGACAAATTCAAGAAATGGTATGGGTAGGTGCAGTCAATACGTCAAGAATGTAGCACTGGGTTATGCCAGAATTTGTCAAAATCTATTTTCTTATAGGCAACAAAATATACTAGCGTGATATATTGATGCCTATAAATTCTAAATACAAATATGAGGTTATCTAATGGTTTCAACCACTACTATTAAATTTAGCAGTTAGAATTAATAAAAAATGACATCTTAGGTTAACTGAAACCACATTTGAAACAATTCGTGAGTTTTAAATCGCGACTTTAGCTAGATTTAGGTCTCGTAACAATTAAATCCCAACCCCAAGAAACGGAAAACGGTTTTGAAGGGGTTGGAGCCACCGTAATTATGCGAGATAAAGTGCGCGGGGCTTCCAAATTATCGCATAAATTACCTCGAGATTATACTATAACACACATTATTTACGATAATTATCACTCCCGGTGTTAAATATTTAATCCGGCAATTATTTTTCCCCACCTTCCAGTCTCTTCTATCGCCTAAGCTTAATACAAGATCCAGGCGGCCATTAAATTTATTTATTGTTATCAAAAGAATTAGATGCTTTCTTCTTATTCTTATTATTATTAATATTCGAAAAATGTATAATGGATATTTGGGTAGTGAGCCAATTAAAAGCCTTGTCTTAGTTGACCTTTTTTATTAAATCCAATATTTCGCTAACGATTGCTAGCTTTATCAAGGAAGCTAAAAATTCATTTCGAGGTTAGAACATGTGAAAAGTTTAATATAAGTCTACTTACAATAAATAGTCTAGGCTACATGGATAATGAAGTGATGTTTGATTAATGATGACATTTGCAATGGTGTGATAAAGATGGATTAAAATTAAAATTCTTGAAAGTAGATACCAATGTGTCTATGACAGCAACTTTTGTTGGTTATGAATTGACATTAAATAGAACTGAATAAGCCGCTGCCAACGTCACAGTGCTATACAATGGCGGGAAACATTTGAAATTTGAACTTTAGAATACTGGATAACGAAACAGGTCGACCATGACATAACGTCACTAGAAAATCAGTTCACTTAAGTTGCCAGTGTCTGAGATGGAATCATCAGAACTAGAAACACTTGGTTTATTTAACAAATAACTATACATTGTGCTCAACCCGTCGACGTCAGACCTCAATCGTTATCCAGTATTCTAAAGTTCAAACGTCAAATTTAAAAAAAATAAAAATAAAAATACTACACTCGGAGAGAATTTACCATCAAAACGATTTGGAAAAAGTAAAAAAAAATTTTTTGCGATTACACCTAACGATCGGTTGGCGTAGATGTGCCAAAAATTAATTGAATAATTTATACTAACTTCATGTTATCGCACAAGTTCCTGAATCATTTTGATAGTACATTGTGCAATATTTTTATTTTTACAATTAAGTGAGTGAGATTCGAGGAATGAAGGATTAAAGTCTGACAGGCACAAATCACAATTGTTCGATAGATTTTCATTCATTTAAAATTTTTCGATTAACTATGATTCTAAATATTTTAATATGTTACTACTTGAAGCATAAGTTAACGATTGATATGTTTCATCGACTGCAAAAGATCTACTAAAGATGTACACTGTATATAAAAAAATCAAGATTGACTGTACTCAAGTCCAACCGTATTCCTTACATGTTTTGACTTTTTGCTAGAAAATAGCAAAAACTTAAAAAGTTGTTTGAAAAGAATTATGATTAAGTTCTATTTAGCATGGATAGCTTTATCAATTTATAGATATAGGATAACCAGTTTGCAAAGCTGGGCAAAGTTAATCATAAAGTTAACTTCGTTGATCATTAATCCGTTAACGAATAAGTTAACTTCGTTAACCGATAGTCCGTTAATTTGTTACAAATGTAACGGAAGTTAACGTTAAGCGCTAATCGTTAACTTTTTATATAAAAAAATATAGGTTATGTTGAGTGCCGATTTGCCGGCAACCCCAATAACTGCGGGCATTTCTTGCGGTAGCATCAGTTAAAATTGCCTTAGAAATTTTTCAAACTAGGTACAGTTGTAACTAAAATAACTACATTGCGAGATGCAAAATTTATAAAAGACTTTGGAAAGATCCACTAAAGCTACTTTTATATCTATGCAGTTCAAACCTACAATTTCAGCAATGTAATTTTTAAATATCGCATGCAATTTTATGACAATTTGTTCGCCTTACATCTGTGCAACTTTAATAAATCGCATGGCTTAGACATGAGTGATTTTTATTTTTTGACAACAATAGTTGCTTTGGGTTCGTTGCAAACATAACCTCCTTGCTTTGTTATTAAATTATATTGATTATGCCTTTCTTCCACGCCATATTTTTATCGTACGCTTTCTTCAACATTTTTAATTACAGCAAACAATAATAAATAACGAAATGCGGAATAGGTTATGTTTCGCGTCTATACTTAGTGGTGTCACCAAATTTTTAGACAAATTTTAGACAAAAATTCCTAGATTGTTTCTAGAAACGCAGGCACTTCCATATTTAGAACTGATCGAACTTATCCCAATTCCATGCAACTTGGTAATTTTAAAATGTTGCATAGAGTAAAACAAAGCATTACATCGGATTTGACGCCCTTGACGAATTGAATTGGGCGTTTGAATTGCACAGAAGGCAGTAAAGGGGACTTAAGGGGGTTGGAGTTAGAACAACTAAAAACAAGACAACTCGCGCGTATGCTTTATATACGGACGCCGCGTCACAGAAAGTGTACGTCACACATGAAAACAAAACCAAGTCCGAACTTGCACAGAATGCCTGTACAGCCATTTGAAATGTTTATTTATGGTATTTCCGATTTAACGGACTTAAATTAACGGATAATGAATGTAGCGGAAGTTAATGAGTCCGCTAATGGTTTTGAATGTTAACTTAAAAGTTAATTCGTTAACGAAAAATTTAACTTCGTTAATAAACGATTAACGGATTAACGCTTTTGTGCCCAGCTTTGCCAGTTTATATACAGCGTGTTCATAACATTGGATCATTTACCAAACAAGTTCCATACCATATATGTTTCACACAAAAAAGTACTAGCATCGATTTGATTATGATTCTACATAAAAAATAATACAAAAAATGTGTGAAACTTTTTTCGCATAGTGTTTATATCGATTTTGTACAAATTTTATGCTAGTACTAGTATAGAAAAAATAGACCAAGAAGACCTAATATTGGTCTAAATTTGACATTTTTTGTAAAAATATTAAAATAGAGTAGTATAAAATAAATGCATAAATTGTCGACCTTCAATTGTTTTTGAACCCTAATCGCTGTCTGTGCTTCAAAAACACTTGAGAGTAAACTTTCAGGATTACAGGTAAATGGAAGTTTACTAAGTTTAATATTACGTTTTTTTTTCTTTACATTGTGACCTCATTTTAACGCTTTATACACAAAATTCGTCAATATTTTAAAATCAAGACGATGATCAGAATCTCTAAGAATGGGCCTCTGATAAAAAATACCGAAACCTATCCTCAAATCCAATATCTGGCAAATTTTAAATTTCCCGTGACTAGGCCGTTTATAAATAAGGCAGGTTGCTCCGATATTTGCTCCCTGCGAGGGCAACACACCTCGACGTACCGTGTTAAGATAATCGGGAGAAGCCCTTAGGTGTATTAAGTGAACTCCGCAGGAGAGGAGGGCGTTCCGACAGCTTTCAATATTAAGGGATGATCCCGGCATCAAAAGCCCACAGGATGACGCGTACCAGGAAATGCCGACACATTAGCCTCGCCACTCGAGCAGGCTTCGCCAATCCCGTTCTCTTCACTCCGATAACTTGACGTCGAGTTATTGTGCGGCCTGAGGTTTAGGTGGTCATGAAATATGTAGCCGGTAACTCCTCAAAGCCCTCCCAGTTCGGTAACTTTGTTTACGGGCATGTTAATTATTTATAACTGCCGAGATTTCGAGGAGTGGATAAGTAATCAGTCTGCCTCCTTGGTTTGAGTCTTCCTTAAGGCTCCGTTTTAAAAACATCGCAACTTCCAAACGAAATATTTCGTTGCAATGTTTTTTTTTGCTGGGAGTGGTCTGCCTGGCCCCCACCAACGTCAACCAGGCCACAGTTTTATGATAAGGGGAAGTTGGGGGGTTTGGAGGAAGCAGGCAAAGGCGGAGCATAGTCGACGCGAATACATTCGAAGGGGAAGTACTCAGCCAGTTTGTCGCCGCGCGTCGGCGCTTTCGCTTTCGCTCATGTTACAATGTATTAGTGTTCTCACTCATCACGGACGCATATGCATCCCAGACTGCATACAGCTGGCTGGCGGCCACCAGGCGGTAAAAGAAAATATATTGATTTAATTTAGAGAGAGCGCGCTTGCTATTATAATATTTAATCTTTTTAACAGGGTGACATCAATAATTTACCGTCAAGTTACAATGGTCTCGAAACCAGGTCCCACACAGAACAATTTAATAAATAAATCCACTGGAAGAAAAAAGACGGTTTTTATTTCATTTATATATAACCAGTGAGCATGGAGGATTTTATCATTAAATTCCTAATAAACATGCTTATTATTTATGTATGCATTATTTATGTATGCTATGCATACATATACCATTAATAAATTATTGATACATTAAAGAACCCTTTCAGTAAAAAGAAATTTAAACAGTATCATCCCGGCGCTCGCGCGCATCGTAAACCGACTAGCACATTCAATTTATTTGCATCCCGAACAACTTGAGTGCGCCTCGGCCGTGTGCGGCCTTGCGAATGGTAGCTTTACCAAACGTCCGCACGAGGCAGCACCATCCATCGATAAGCGCGAGGGTCCCAGTCCGGGAGCGGGGTGTGGGGAAGACTATATCTGGTTGGGACACTCGTTTCTATACGGGTTGCCGGTCTTTGTGATTTATCAGTCAACGGTGACATACATACAGTATAGTAAATTGACAAAAATGTATTAACTCATGATAACTCATCGCAGAATTATGGACTTCAATTTAGAAAGGAATTAATTAAAATCGAGCAATGAGGACCTAATACATCTACTTACAAACATGCTGGATATCGACCGAACGCACGGCAGTGACACACGAAGACAAAAATAAAAAAAAATAATCTGATGCGTTCAGGCACATTACTTTATCATACCATATATAAAATTAATAGTTTAGCTGCATGAGATTCTATTTGATCGAGATCGGCCATGTCTGCATCTTCTAATAAAGCTACTGGAACTAGACGGATATTTTGATTATATTGACAGTAGGTATTGTCAAAACATCAGCGTTTGACACTACCTACTGTCATTAGAATCACAATATCTGACAAATCCTGGCTAACTAGTTTTAATGCAGCGATCTCGATAAAATAGAATTTCATCATGCAGCTAAACTATTTATTTTACCAAAAAAATGCCATAGTCATAAATTGTTCAGAATTTCTTGTACTTTAATTTATTATTTAACTATTTCGACAAATTTCCAGAAATGGCGGCTTATTTGCAAAATCTTTCAAAAATGCTATAAGACTAAACCTCCAGTTCCTTTGGATCCTTTTCAACAGAAAGCTTTTCAGCTCTAAGTTTGGTTATGAAACTTCTAAATATGAAGTTTCGTCCCGATACCTTAGTAGTTTCTCCGGAATCGTCGCCACAAAAAAACACACACACACACACACATACACAGAATTCTTTTTTACCTGGGTCAAAAATGTTCAAGGGATCCAAAAAGACATTTCCGCTAAAACCTCAAAAATTTTGTTTGGCACGATTACAATACTTTACATACTACGTATGATAAAGTAAAATCATAATATACATAGTGCAAAGTTCCCCAAACCATTTATATAAATCCCAAATATTTTGTCACCTACAAGTTCGCTATATTTTATAACGTTTTGGGCATCATGAATGCAAGATTCATGAATGAAAACAAATTCAGGCATTAGCTATATCCAATTCTCGCTGTAACACTGCCCAATACAGTCGCTGAACTAATATCCATTAGAGCCGACCCAAGTTCGTCACTGCTAATTGTCTCTTCCTGTCCACAAAACCGACATTTTAAATAAAATGTTTATTTGAGTCCTGTTCTGGTCTCTTTGTCTCATTTGTAATTAAATAATTACAATATTGTTCTTTTAGATTATCTATACATATATTTTAACTTAGGTGGTACGTAGTCGTCTTTTACTAATTCGTCTAAAGGACAGACGCGGATGTTTAGGTATTTTGCCACGACTTCTACCCATTATTAAACAAATGTACCTAACACCTACCAGGTATAACTACACTAAGTATAATATCATACAGTATATGACTTTTATCGTGTGTTAAATTTGTAAACCGTGCGTATAAATGTGAAATGCGAGAACTCGGTTCTCCTGATTCAATATACGGTCGTAACTTGTGAACAGTCTAATTTAAAAATAGCAGTAGGCGTGGCGTAGTTATAGGCGGTGTTTAAAACTGCTAACGTCTGCTGTCTACACCGGGCCCGTAATATAGGCAAATTACATACATTTCTGGCAATTACGCTTTGTTATCGCAATTATAATGTTTAGATTAAAATTGTACTTAAATAAAAAATCTATTTTTGTATCATGAGTTGGGCTAAATGTTTTATATTTGAAAAAAACCAAAGACGTAGAAGTAAAATTGATTTTTATCTTTAAAAAAATTTTTTTTTCATCCAGCCCAACTCGTTATTTATCTAGGAAGTTACATAAAAAATTTCATAAACTTTGAACAATAAATAACGCTTTTATTTGCAAACGCGTTTTAGGAGAGGTAGAACTGGGTCTTAACATAGGTATGAATGACGTAGGCTGGAAGAAATATGTAAGAAATTTGCTGGTCCTGTGTCGAAGATTTGTTCGAAAATACTAAATTGCTGAATTACAATGTTTAATTACACATTTAGCATAAAGAAGTACCCGGGTTAAAGAAGTATATCAAAAGATGAAAAACAATCCTCATTTTTGGTACTTTTTAATACCCGTCAAATAATAATGCAGGTGGTAAAAAAATTGTTGAAAGTGAAATACAATGATTCAACTTTGAGCTAATATCAAAATGAAACTAGTGAGAAAATTATCTTCAGCCGGGCCGGACTTAAAATACCCCCACCGTAAAATATTTAAAAAAAAAATAGGAGTGAACCGATTTTGCTCATTCACGAACTTGTCCTTACTTGGTAATGAGATAAGCTTGTGTGCCAAAGTTCAGATCAATTACTTCAAAATTACGACAGTTATCGTATACACAGACGGAAAGACAGACGGACATAGCTAAATCGATTCAGTTTTCAATGCTGATCAAAAATAACGGGTGTTTTTTTTATAGGTATACCATTTCTTTTCGAAAAAAAACACATATAGTTTACCAAATGGCAAAAAAAAATTAATTGATTAGATTATTTTATGACATTTATTTTTTATAAACAATTTCGGGAATATGAGCACCGCGACTGTGTCTAATGAACACCATCCGATCAGTCCAATTTTTGGTAACTTTTTCGAACACTCCTGGCCTTATCTCAACAATAACTCGTCGAATGTTAACTTCCAAGCGTTGAATCGTTGCTGGTTTATCAGCATAGACAAGTGATTTCACGTATCCCCACAAAAAAATAATCCAAACACGATCTAGGCGGCCAATTGACAGGTCCATTTCTTGAGATGATTTGTTCACCAAATGTCTCTCGTAATAAAGCCATGGTTTCACGCGCTGTATGGCATGTTGCACAGTCTTGTTGAAACCATTTCATCCCTAGATTGTTGGCATTGATGTATGGAACCAAAAAATTGCGAATCATTTGCCTGTAGCGATTGCCATTGACAGTAATGTTGGCTCCGGCATCATCTTTAAAGAAGTATGGCCCAATGATGCCTCCAGCATGCAAACCGCACCAAACAGTGAGTTTTTCGGGATGCAATGGCGTCTCAACAATCTTGTGTGGATGGTTCTCACTCCAAATACGGCAATTTTGCTTGTTTACATACCCATTCAGCCAGAAATTTGCATCATCGCTAAAGATGATTTTGCGACAATAATCTGGATCAACTTCCAGTTGATTTTCCGCAATAAATTTCCACAATTTGCAAACGTTATTCGGGTGTAAGTCTTTCCATGGTGATTTGTCAAAGCGTACTGAACAAAAATGTCGAAGACGTTGTAATGTTTGTATCGTAGTTTGACAGGTAACCCGGTTTTAAAAAGTATACCTCTAAAAAACACCCGTTATATATACAACTCTATACCTGCCACGCTTCCTTAAGGGTATTAGAAATGTTGTGACGACTCAATATACCCTACCACAGTAAATGTGGGGGGCATAAAAAAAAACATGTCAAAAAGTGGTGTAGCAGGCTTTTTTATTTGTCACCGTGCACGTGTCAATCTTGCACCAGCTTTGACGGTTACGTGGATTGCATTTTCATAGCTATAAAGTCGAAGTCACGTGGAAGTTGAGCTTTCATTTTAGCTTAGTTAGATGAGTTGGTTACATCAATTTATATTCAAAGTATTTTTTTGGCAGGCAATTTGAACACATCCCTTAATTTTACTTGTATTTTGTTGATTTACTAATAAATACCTGTTACATTAATTTGTCCAGTGTTTTCAATCGACTTTCTACGTACTCAAATAATTTCAAGATGAGCTTATTTTGCCGTACAATAGCAACATCTTTAAAGTTTATACCAGCTGAACTCGTTATCCTAGAAACCCCAAAAAGGGTTACATACAGTGTGTCCCACTTAAGAGTGTAACACCTTCATATCCTTTTTATTTTCAATCCAATTTGAGTAATTTTTTATTTCAAATATAGAATACATATTGCTCTATTTACTGCAAAAAAAAACAATTGTCTTCTTTAAATGCAAGGCACCTTGTGATGGCAAAATAAATGGCAAAAATCAAGAAATCACTTTAGGGATTTTTTTATCGAAAAATTTTACTATTAATAATAGTTCAGAATTGCCCAAAACCCCTAAATCCAAAGTTTCATGAAAAATAAAAAATATTGAAATTTTCTTCAAAAATAATTCCAAGTCCGGAAATAATTATTTGCATAGGTAGCTGCGCTTAAAAAAGTGTGCTGTGGAAATTTTGTTTGAAATAAAACCTGAACTGTCAAAGTGCTTTGTCGTATTTAATTATTGTCTGAATAAAAATGCTTACACTCGCCGAAAAGGTGGAAATAATAAGAATAGTCGGTGATAATGCGCGATCAGCAAGAGAAGCAGCTGAAGCACTTTGACAGTTTAGGTTTTATTTCAAATAAAATTTCCACAGCACACTTTTTTAAGCGCAGCTGCCTATGCAAATAATTATTTACGGAATTATTTTTTAAGAAAATTTCAACATTTTTTAATTTTCATGAAATTTTGGATTTAGGGTTTTTGGGCAATTCTGAACAATTATTACTAGTAAACTTTTTCGATAAAAACATCCCTAAAGTGATTTCTTGATTTTTGCCATTTATTTTGCTATCACAAGGTGCTTTGCCTTTAAAGAAGACAATTGGGGTTTTGGCAGTAAATAGAGTAGTATGCGTTTTATATATGAAAGAAAAAATTACTAAAATTGGACTAAAAATAAAAAAGATATGAAAGTGTTACATTCTTAAGTGGGACACACTGTAGAAAACTTTTTGTATTTTTGCCTGAAATCCTGAAAGTTAATAATAATGTTTTTTGAAGCGATTAAGTGTGCGGGCGCATACATAAAAGACACAAAAAAAACATTAACCTGACGTTATATGCAACTTTCAAGCCCGGATCCGTATTTAGCGATTTTCTTTATCCGTATTTTATTGTCCTCGTAAATGTTCTGTGTAGCCAGAAAATATGTTCAAAGATGTATTTCGATCATTAAATATACACGTGTACAGGATTACAGTTTTCATAGTTTGAATAAATGAAAGTACTTAGTTTGTGTTTTTAGTAATCACATTCAAATCAAACAACATTCACTTATTTTACCCATTTTGCAATTTTTGTCAAATACCGAGGAGATTTTGGCAAATTAAATTAACAAATTTATTAGGTATGTATAATAATAAATAATAATAATAATCCTGCGGTACCTACTTTAAAAGTTTGTACCGTGCCAGTAGATGACACGAACACACCAAGTGTCTCTACAAGTATATATTTCAATCATCTTGATATCCACGTGTACCACCCTTCAACCCTCAACTTCCCTGCCTACTCCGTGTTATTATTTAGGGGAACCTGATTGCTCTATGCGGAAGTAACAAAAACAAGCGTACGTGATGCGGTGTCATCATTCTGTATTCATTTCATTCCGTTTCGCGCCGGGTACGAATGAGGCGATTTATAAATTGTCCCTTCGTGCCGCCCTATGGCCCCCTTGTTATGAAGTCTTCCGTCTGTATATAGTTATGGAAGGAAACGAATGTGACGCTCGTCGAATGTGTGTGTCGTGCGTAATGCTCAAAAGGGCCAATAGAATTTATGCACATTTTTTAAATTGCTCTACGGTGACAAACGTCGATACATTTTTTATTGTTGCTGTGGCCCTTGTCTCTTATAGAATGTTTCACATCGTCGTCAATACAAACAAGACATATCATAACTTATTCAAACCGAAGAGCACAGTAGGCAAGCTTGACGTTGAAGGCAACACTCCAAATTAATCGCAAAAAAACTCACCGATTAGCAGAATAGTAACAGATTCCTCTTACACATTTGTTATGAAATCGCTTGTAGACACTCAACAGCACCAACATATTCAAATAACGGACGCGAAAACGCAGAAACACTGTTCTGTTGTCACATCCACACCACGAGGCTTTGTTTGTATCGAACATCCAACCAATCACGTCGCAGCAATTTTAACCGCGCTAGTCAAGCTGTCAAGCGTGTGGTGAAAACTTTTATAAATGAAATACATACATACATAAAAATCTCCTGAAGTTATGTTGTTTAGTTTAATATTTTGTATTTTGTATTTGTAATGTACAGGTTTGCCTAATTGTTTTTCTAATTAATAATAATAATAATAATAAATGCTTTTATTGGTATATCATAAACGGAACATAAAATATACAATTTGCAAAAATGTTACATGATGAACCAAAAGGTGCAGTATCTGTTTTTCATTAATAAATTTTCGAATTTATTTATTTATTAATAATATATACAGTTAGGTACCTGTAGAAAGTGGAGACCAATGGAAAAAAATATCAAAAGCTAAAAAAGGTTTATTCGTCATAAAAGCTTCTGGATTGTCTTAGACATAAAATGCAAATATTAAAATGTGATTATGTGCTTGCGTGTACCGGGTGTAACTATAATAGGGTAAAGTACCTATGTTCAAAGCTATGCAAAAATGTTGTTTAAAAAAGGTATTTAGAAATATTAGAGGTCATCAAATACGCAATTATAATCTCCTTCTCCAGGAGCAAAACTTCTTGCATTCCTGTATAACTACCCCACTTAATTACCTACAATTTGGTGTATGATAGAAAGTTACGCAATAGTGTTTGAAAAACATAATAAACATTTTATCGCAGCCTACCAAAATATCAATTCCCAAAGACAAAATCACAAATCGGGACTGTCCCGGTCAAACCGGGACGTATGGTAATCCTAGATATACGTCATCTCGCGGTGTCGCTTCCTATCAGCCGTGAAATGAAATGCCATATTTTGGAGAAGGGTGGCCCGACTATTTGTATTCATGAAAAACGGCCATTTTAAAACACTTACACCCCTGTCTTGGGTCGCAGCGAATGAAAGAAAAATGCATATGCGGCGAATTCGTTTTCCGTTTCGGAACCATGGGAGAGCGTCTGGGCGTGAACCGGGAAGAAAAGCGGAAAATCGCCGCCTAAGCAAAGATAATGTCCCCTTATTATTTCGGCGAACGCACTCACATATACCAGTGGACCCCGAGTGCTTCTTACAACTGATTATGGAACGGATTCTGATACCAGTTGGCTGGATGTTCTTTTTTGGGACGTCGTCATTTGAAATTCAGATAACTTCACGCCCACTTCATTTCCTAGTGCTACTCCTTTATACGACTTTTTTCGGATGGTATGCTTTTTTCAAGCGTACGTAATAGGGCGATGATAAGAAACCCTACCAATAAAAACGTTTAAAGATCGCTGAACAAGCTTGCTCTTGAAGTTAACCGTTCTCAAACTGCGAGAGGCTACTCAAATTCGTCGCTCTTAATATAAATTTGAACTGTAAAATACCCATTATGTATAATATTATATTATTAATATTTAAGACACAACGTACTTACTATATTATTAAAATTATACACTGCTCAAAAAAATTAGGGAAACACTTTTTCGAAACCTGTAACTTTTTAAATAATAGTTCTAGGCAAATCAAATTTGGTATACTTCAACGGCTTATATTTAACTAAAGAAAATTACAAAAACAATATTACAAGTGTTAGTTACTTCTAAGTTACACTTAAAATGTAGATTAATAACGTAAAACAAAATGGAAATAACTGTCATACTATCGATGACAGTCGGGTTTTCTGTGGATAGGTGAGGTTTAATACAGTGTATGCCTTCCACGAGAACGAATCACTTCCTGACACCTGTGTGGCATGCTTCTCACTGGTCTGCGAAGAGATGCTTGGGATATGATTTCCCATTCCTCAATCAGGGCTTATGTCTGTTCCTGTATGGCTAGTGGTGGATTAGGGCGCTAGCGAGCACGTTGGTCAAGCTGATCCCACACGTGTTCAATAGGATTTAGGTCAAGACATTCGCCGGACATTCCATGAACTGAATTCTGAATTCCACGTTCTTGTAAAAAGTTTCTGGTAATGCAGCCGGTATGTGGCTTTGCATTGTCCTGCATTAGGATGAAATTTTGGTTGCATATTCGCTTCTTTTAATCTGTTTCTAACAGTTTGATCAAAAATGTCTATTCCATGTGCTCGTCTTAGGTCGTTTAAGAGGTCTCGTGCTGTGGCAGTACGCTAACGTAGATAGGACAATAAATCGGCTTGATTTTGAGTAGTTTTTCGATTTCGACCTTGTCCAGCTCTACTAACAATAATTAATGAAAGCTTTACTGAAAGCGTTTTTCCTGACGAACTAAAAATTGCGAAGATTATACCGGTATTCAAAAGTGGTGATAGAGGTCAACTTAACAACTATAGGCCCATCTCCATCCTACCAACGATATCCAAGATCTTTGAGACAGCTATCAAGACGAGAGTGGTGGATTATTTTGAAAAGAATAAACTCTTTAATTCCGCACAACACGGATATCGCAAGGGAAGATCAACTGCCACAGCAATGGTTGAGGTGCTTGAAGAAATAACGAATGCTTTCGACAACAGGACACAGGTCAACATGGCTCTATGCGACCTAAGTAAAGCTTTCGATTCGGTCGACCATAAAGCACTGCTTGAGAAGCCAGCACATCGGCTGCTGGCATCCTACATATCAAAGCGACTTCAAGTGGTGTATTGGGAGAACGAAACTTCTGAATCAAGATCAGTTCAGTGGCGGCGTAGCGTGGGTTGGCACCCAGGGCGGTTTTCTAATGAGCACCCCCAAAATAAAACAAGAAATACTAAACGTGCTTACGGGACTCTATTTTACTAAAGTGTTCTATTACATTATCAAAATTAACTTTCCTGTCCTTTTCAATAGATAAAATTGAAAGATTGATTAGTCGCGTTTGGCCCATTGTGGACCTTATGTTCATAATTTATAATAATATTTTCACTATTAGTGATAGTGTTTGCTTTTGTTTAATGAATTACATACAACTATCAACAGCACCTGTCTCTTGTTAGATGGACAAACTCAGCCGTATCCAATATGACCATTAATATTTCTTAAATATTGCCCTTCTGTGTTAAGATAAATTTAATCAGCATTTGTTACTAATATAAAATAAACTCGTCTATTAACCTAGAAAATATGAAGTCAATATCATTGAATACACCCCTCATTTGATATCGATGCCACCAATTCTAGAAATCTAATAGTTACTAAAGATTGTGAGTAATAAAAATTTGTTGCATTGGAACAGCTAAAAAGTACCATGTGTCAAATGTTAACGCAAAGTAGAAAAATTATAATTAAGATGTATCAAAGTCAAATCAAAACTTTGTTAAATCTATTGACTTCTAAAAAACAAATTTAGCGTTGCATAGTGCGACTACGAACATCAATTGTACTTTTTTTTAATTAAATCATTTAGTTAAATTAATTCAATTATGTATTTGTTCCACTAATGGTGCATTAAAGTGTAAACTGCAAACGTTTGAAAATCAAAGAGATTATTTTCGACAATTTAAATTAATCAAAATGTATTCATAATTCAAATACTTTTCCCAATCTTAGCCTGTTTTGTACATTGTCTAATAAGCAATATTCCCATACATTCATGAAAGGTAAATGTAAAAAAAATGTATGCAGTGTGTCTCCGTACATAATAATACCTAGAAATACAATAGACCTAAGTTTTCATATCTCGGGGGAAATAAATGCTTTATAAATAGCTTTAGTTACTTTTAAAAAAATCTGTAGCCATAGTCAGTATTTTGATTACCTTATTATGTGAACTCATTCTTTTAGGAAATTATATTCGAAAGTAAATGAAAATAAAGTTGCGATACATATTGAGATATAATATAATATTAGCATGCAGATTGCAGATAGATCCTAGACTCTAGAGTATGTAGCTATTTATTTATTTATGTCTTTGCGGAGTGATTCTTCTGTAAGTATTCTTTGGTTGTGCGAGTGAGTTGTCGTTGTCACCCCTAGGTGCTTGGCACCCGGGGCGGACCGCCCCCACCGCCCCCCCTTTACGCCGCCACTGGATCAGTTTCCAGAGGTGTTCCACAAGGGTCCGTTTTAGGCCCAGTTTTGTTCCTAATATACATAAACGACCTGCCGCACAACATCAGAGCTGACAAAATATGCCCCTTTGCTGACGATACATCCATAATAACAAGGTTTGAGCGAGATGAAAATCAGAGTCAGGGAAGAGAAGATGCCCTTAATGATGCTATGGAGTGGTTTAGCAGTAATCAGTTAAAATTAAATGCGTCAAAGACTCAGCACATTACAATCCGGCCGAGACAGAATGCACAACAAGAAAGCTCGCACGTAAAATTCCTAGGGTTATATATTGACAATTCACTTCGATGGGACCATCATCTAGGCCATTTGAGAGGCGTGTTGTCAACAGCTATATTTTTAGTACGAAGAATAAAGCATATATCATCGCTCCAAGCCGCCAGAATGGTGTACTTCGCCAGTTTCCATTCCAGAGCAGTGTATGGTATTCTGTTGTGGTGAGCTTCCGGTGCGGCAAGAGATATTTTTGTACTTCAAAAAAGGGCTATAAGAGCACTGTGTTCGGTGGACAGTAGGACAAGTTGTAAAGATCTATTTAAAAAGCAAAAAAATCTTACTTTGCCATCAGTTTATGCATTGAATTGTTTGGAGTATATACATTCTATCCGAGATAAATATACTACCCACAGAGACGTACACAACCATAACACTCGAAACCAAGGTATCTACGTGCTTCCATGTCACCGACTAAAAGTTAGCCAAATGAGTGTTCCAAGTCGTTCCAAGGTATAAAATTGTGTAATAAATTACCAGAACTGGTAAAGACACTACCAGCTAAAAAGTTTAAAACGTGGGTGCGGAACTTTTTGTTAAAACATTCGTTCTATGACGCACAGACTATTTTAGAACACAAGTTTTAAAGTGTGATTTTAAATGTGATGTTCTTTTGTCAAGATTTTATATTGTTAAATTCAATATACTTAATTCATGTAATTTATCCATGTTACATTTTGTGTATGACGACTGTATGTTACATTTTACTAACATCAGAATAAAGATTTATTATTATTAACATATTGGCCAGTCTCCTGAAACCGATTCCATAAACGCTGAATAATAGAAGGGTAAACTCGAAGGTCCCAGCTAACATTTCGAATAGAGTGGCCATGCTCATGCTCAAAAAGGGCGACAGCACGAGCAAATTGCACTTCACTAAGATGCCTAATTTTACTTCT
This sequence comes from Aphodius sticticus, assembly GCA_963966075.1. Taxonomy (NCBI): domain Eukaryota; kingdom Metazoa; phylum Arthropoda; class Insecta; order Coleoptera; family Scarabaeidae; genus Aphodius; species Aphodius sticticus. The sequence goes on along the minus strand of OZ014513.1, from coordinate 17,767,000 downwards.
AATGACGATTCTAGTCAACGAAAATTGACAACTGAATTCATTTGTCATCTTTGGTAGTCTTTCATACGTAAATTCAAAGCATACTTGACATTTTTTCCATTTTGTTTTGCGCTATTTTTAAGTGTAACTTATAAGTAATTGAAAGTTGTAACATTTGTGACGTTTTTGTGATTTTCTTTTGTTAAATATATGCCCTTAATGCATACCAAATTGGATTTGCCTATAACTATTATTTAAAAAGTTAGGGGTTTCGAAAAAAGTTACAGGTTTCGAAAAAAGTGTTCCCCTAATTTTTTTGAGTAGTGTATAAAGTAGGCTTTACGGTTTCATTAGTAACAAATTTAAATTTACCTAAAATAGTATGACAAGAAGTAGGGGTGACGATTGTTTTTCAAAACACATACGGTGTGGGCTATTTTAATCTTAACGTTTAATTATTTTAAAAAGCAAGCCTACTGCAAAAAAAATAACAAAACTTGGAACAAGTTGTCCTGGACATATAGATGGCGCTAGTGTCGTAAAAACGAGGCCAACTTACTTTGTTTTAATGGAATTGCTTATATTTCTGTACATTATTGAATTCTTTAGAACATGCTAGTGAATAAAGTACTAAGGCAAAGACTAACCCTGAAAAGAAACATAATTTTAAGAAACTAAACCACATACCATTGTCAAAAATGTATAATTCGCTAAAAATAACGTTAAAGACGCGTTAAACACGCATAACGTTAAATAACGTTATGGGCGCTCCATTTCTGAACCGAGTAAAACAATAATAAAATTGCTTTGATCCTCAAATTTTATTTTCAGGGGCTGCTCTTAAGATGTTGAAACATATTTCTGAAAGTAGATAATTGGTATAGCAAGGTTATAACACAAAGGTAACCCAAAGTGACATGTAATGGACCATTCGTTGGATTTCCAAGGATAATTCGGTATTTTGTAAACACGTTGCCCGGGATAAAATACCAGCGTATATCAGCGGCAGGTTCCGAATAAATTTCGAATAATGCTCGTTTAATTCAAAGCGGACACGGCAGGTTCCAGGAACGGGTAAAGCCCGCGTAGGCGGATCTTCGGTTATTTACAAGCCCTGGTACCGTGAATCACAGGAGGGCCGTCTTGCCCGACCCGTAGAACGACTTCTCGCGAACATTGCCTCCGGTGGTTAATCTTATGGACGGCTTTTAAAGTTACGATTGTTTTAAGTGTTTACTTTCCAGATTTTACCCTCCTCGCGAGCGCCGTTATTGTGCGGTTGCTGTGCTGCCTTCCTTCAGCCCTCGGGCAAATTGTTCGGAGTGCTTCCAGAGGAATTTGCATTTGCAGAACTCTTCTGGGTGATTGATTACTCAGATCCATTTGGCTTTTTAGAGGAATCATTCCTTACTGGACGTCTGGCCATTACCAGTGCCCACTGATCCTTATAGTCTGAAAGAGTGCTTCAGATTTAGTGAAGAATTGTTGAGTTGGGCTAAATTACTGAAAGCAATTGAATCGGCGAGTTCGAAAACAGTGCAAGTCCAAAATTGGCCATTTTGAACTGAAATAGCCAAAATGTTCAATATGATTTATTCTATCAAATAGACGTAAAGAGGATGCTTGGCCGAAATAAACAACTCCAGAACTGTGCTCCTTTGCTCCCACATCCAACGCGTTTCTACTTAGTTTCTACCGATAAATCAGTCGTAAACATTCGCGAACTTCGTAATCTACATTAAAATCGTTGTGGAAGTACGCCGAAGTAATGTCAATATCAAAAAGATAGATAATATTAAATGAATATCAATATCAAAAAGATAGATAATATTAAAAAAGTCGTCAAGTAAGTAGCTGGTGCAAATTTGGAATTTTACTACCACGTGACTTCCGGACCGACTACCACCGTAGAAGAGGAAATTTATTACTATCATGTATCTAATCATCAAACTCTATATCATACTTTTAGAAAATAAACTGCTTCCGGGTTATGCCGTGTGTCAAGATTTGTTAATGCTGTTTCGCGAACCATGTTGTTCGCTTCTTCAAAGCTAATTGAATACTCATAATCTATCATACTCTATCATACCGCCATATACAGGGTTAGTCAAAATTACCGGATCACCTAAATAATTTTCCAACCGTAAACAATTTCAAAAAATGTTTCGAGTAAAAATTCGTTTGCTTTAAACAATCTATCGTTTTATAGTATATTACATTACAAGAGCTGTAACTCGCATATTACGTACGAGTGGAAATTTAACATACGAGCCGCGAAGCGGCGAGTTTTGTTATTTTCCACGAGTATGTATTATGCGTTACAGCTCGAGTATTAGTACATAATTTTACCTACGACCGACAATTTCAATACATTGTATCAAAAATGACAAACAAATACAGGTAAGAATATTTGACGGTTAACCAATCAATGTATTCGCGCGACATCTATTGCAACTACGGCGAACTTTGTCTTGAAGTGTCGATCGAAAATTCCAGTACAAATTCAACATAAATTATCACGTACAAGTAATATAAATAATCAACAAATAAATAATCAAAATATTCGCGCGACATCTGTCATTATGACATTATGTCGTGCGTTAAAAACACAAACGCACAGCCAAAGGCACACGTATGTTATAAGCGATATACGAGCTAAGCAGTCCGTGACGTAAGGGACATTTACACATACGGTCGTAGGTAATAGTATATTACATTACAAGAGCTGTAACTAGCATATTACGTACGAGTGGAAATTTAACATACGAGCCGCGAAGCGGCGAGTTTTGTTATTTTCCACGAGTATGTAATATGCGTGACAGCTCGAGTATTGTACATAATTTTACCTACGACGGACAATTTCAATAAATTGTATCAAAAATGACAAACAAATACAGGTAAGAATATTTGACGGTTAACCAATCAATGTATTCGCGCGACATCTATTGCAACTACGGAGAACTTTGTCTGAGTGTCGATCAAAAATTCCAGTACAAATTCAACATAAATTATCACGTGCTAGTAATAATATGTTACAGCTCGAGTATTGCACTTACTTACGACCGAAAATTTCAATAAATATAAATTGTATCAGAAATGACAAATAAATAATCAAAATATTCGCGCGACATCTGTCATTATGACATTAGGTCGTGCGTTAAAAACACAAACGCACACCCAAAGGCACACGTATGTTATAAGCGATATACGAGCTATGTAGTCCGTGACGTAAGGGACATTTACACATACGGTCGTAGGTAAATATATTTTTAATATACACGTTGTTCATTTTATTCTGGATATCTGGTAACTTTCCCTTTTTCAAATAGAACAGGATGTTCAGGATAAACAGGATAACCTTTTTAATCTAATATTAATTCTAAGAATCTTTTGTATGATTTTTTCATAAAATGCCTTATTTTTGAGTTATGATCAATTAATCAAAAATAGACGAAATTACCGAAAACCTAAATAATTCTCCAACTGAGAAAAATATTTGTGTTTATACAAAATATTGTTTATTCTGTAAATTTGGTAACATACATTTTTTAATTCTAGCATTAATTGTTTTATAGAAATCATTTTTTTTAAATACAATACTGTCATTTTTTAGTTATAAGCAATTAATCAAAATTTCTGGACTTCAAATTAAGAATATTTTCCCACATACATACACATTTATTTAATTTGCCAGCTTCAATATTTAATTTATTACGCTATTTCATAGTTTAGTTATTTTTTCCTGATTTTTTAATTTTTTTATCCGTTAATGATCGGTTAATTGCTCATAACTCAAAGATGATGCGTTTTATAAAAAAAATGATTCTTACAAACTCTTAGAATTAATTTTTTTAAATATCCAAGGTCTGCTATTAGAAAAAAAATGTTAACCAAATTTTCAGAATAAAATGATCATCCGTATATTGAAAATATATAGCTTGTTTAAAACCAAAAAACTTTTCTTTGAATTTTTCTTTGAAATTCTTTACGGTTAAAGAATTACTAAGGTGTTCCGGTAATTTTGACTAACCATGTATATTCCGCCATTTTGAATTTATTTTAAAAATCTGACATGACATTTTTAATTATCAATCTTTAAATATTACCGGAAATAAGTATCATGCAAATCCTACATCATATATACCTACATCACAATAAAAATATTATTTAAATGCTTTAAATAAACAAGTATTGTTAAAAATGTAAGCTGTTTTTCCGTCGAGTTCGAAGACAGTACATGCCCATGATGATTGTTTTAATCATAGCTCTGCTTTTAATCAAATATAAATAAAATATGTAATACATTTAATTCTCTGTGAACTACTTTATATTTTGTCTATTGGCACAAAATAGCTAACTGCTATACTTTTCAAGATATTGCACCAAAAAAATTATTTTGTGAAGTTTCTCAGAACTCACTTTTTGGACTTGTAGTGTTTTTGAACCGACCGATTCATTTGATAAATCAACAAATAAGTTTTTGTTTGCCAATGTTCATTTAAAAATTCATTGGGTATCCGGTTTTGTTAAGTTAATAGCATCATTAGATCTGGTGTCTATTTAGATAATATAATCCTTAATAAAAAAAAAAACAAAGACTTTTAGTCCAACAACAGTGCTAGAAGTATTAAAAAATGAAAATTAAAAAAAAACGTTAAGTTGTTTTAATACCCAGTATATTATTCGTATAAGCAAATTAAAATGAGATTGATATTTTATAAATAAGTCAACGCTTAAAAATTCCTAGAGTATAAAAATGTTATTTCGATTCGAAATATCGCATATGTGCACTTACAAAACACGTTTCAAATTCTCGAAGCGGACCGGCCGGCTGGACAAAAACGTGTTCTATTAAGGCTGTAAAATAACTACGCCGAATGTTGCTCGAATATTTGATGAAAACATACTCATACCGTCAATGCTCCACAGAAAAATACATTTTTCTTGTCGAAAGAAATTGTTTTCGAGGTATAGTACGAGATGTCTTTTTATATTTCAATTTCGACAAGGAAATAATATCCTTGTACGAAGTATGCACATGTTTGTTTTTGCTGCATTACTAACGCGTTTCGGAAAATATAATAATATGAAATGAATAAGGAATTTATTGTTGACGCCAAAAACACTATACATACCTATATCAATAAAAATATTATTTAAATGCTTGAAATAAATAAATATTGTTAAAAATGTACGCTGCTTTTCCGTCGACTTCAAAAACAGTGCATGTAAAACAGTACATGTCCAATTTGTCCATGATGATTGTGTTAATCATACCTCTGCTTTTAATGCAAATATAAATAAAATATGTAATACATTTAATTCTCTGTGAACTACTTTATATTTTGTCTCTTGGCACAAAATAGGTTACTGCTATACTTTTCAAGATATTGCACTGACAAAATAATTTTGTTAATTTTCCCAGAACTCACTTTTTGGACTTGTAGTGTTTTCGAACAGACCGATTCAATTGAGGAGCCGACTTTTCAACCGGTGCCGGTGGCGTAATAATCTATGTATGGTGGGTTACAATCTTGTGTATTAAAATTGGTTCTAAATGCATTTTTTTCGTGTGTAAAATTAATCATGAAAAACTGTGACATTCTATGTGTACTATGTCAAATGTTGAAAGACAAAGAAACAGCATTTTGTCCAATAAATTTATCGTGGCTGGCCAAAGACAGTTTTGTGTTGTTATTATCATATGTTTTGAATTAATAAGGAAGAAAATGATGAATGTAACTGAACGGGGATCATGTGGTTGCCGATGTTGGCCGTCCTAGTAGGTAACAAAAAAGAAGTAACACTGCAAAAGTGCTCAAAAGTGATAAATAATGTGCAAACCAGTTTTTTAAACTAATGAAAGAGAAGCCTGTCCACAGTGTTTTATATTGTTTTGGTCTCAAACAGAATCAGGGTTTACTGAAGGTGGCGACTCAAGATGCATTCTCCACCCAGCAACTATAATTTTATTGTTTTTGTGTTACTGACATTGATATTATATCTGTTCCAACACGCATAGAAAAGACGATTATTTGTTTCGGAAAATATCAAACACATATTTTTGGCATCTGACCATCATAAATTTAACCATCAACTTGTAATAGTTTCCCTCTCTTTCTATTTCTCTTATTTTGGAAAACGTGCATATAGAAAGACTGCTCCTCAATAAAATAGTCAAGTTTTATTTTGTTCCGGATCGGTTATCTCGCGTATTTTTAATTTAAACAAAAATGCAAGTTTAAAGGAAAGAAGAGGTTTAAACAAATTTAGCCACTGTTTGTGAAAATATCAACAGACAAAATTGGTAAAAATGATCTTCATACGAGTAATTAAGAATTATTTTCGACAAATTTCGTGGCTGGTTGGTAATTAGTACAGAGTTATGTGGTTGGAGGCGCTTTCCGCAGTAGCTGTCATGAAACCTGAGTCGAATCGTAGAAATTACGGCAATCCGTTGTTTCGAACAAATTACAGAGTTTAAGCAACTAACGTATATTCAGTATTCAATTAGCTCTGAAGAAGCAAACAATATAGTTCACGAAACGTCTGCAAATACGAATTTTGACCCTTGGCATAACCCGGAAGCAATTTATTTTCTAACTAACGTATGCTACATTCTGGATGAAACTGCAACTAGGTCAGTAATTATCTGTTATTTAATTTTAATTGCCTGCTTAAAACATCCGAGACTCTTATGTGGGTATACCAAAATTAGTAAACCAAAACACCAAACTCCCTGCTTTTAACGAAGAAGGTCGCCCGTTATTATTTATACAACCAAACATTTTCAAAAGATCTATATTTTTTTGTGGTGGTGATATTGATCGGGACTTTTGACATAATGTTTAAAATAAATAAAACTTTACTAGGGGAGTAATCAATATGAAAAAGGGTCCAGCAATAATAAGTTGGTCCTGCAGCTCAGCTCCCGTCTTCTGTAGCTCAGTTACTAATTAAGCTAAGAGTTTGACATTTTGCAAGCTTACCCTGTACTTCAAGGTACATTTCAAGAAATTATTTTTGATTATACAGGGTGTCCCAAAAAAGTGCAACGCCAACGTGATATATTTTTTTAAATTGCATGCTATAGGTTTTTTTACACATTTGGAAGCCTGTTATGCCTACATACCACCAAAATTTTATTGAAATCGGTTGAGGGACTGCAGCGCAAAAAAATAAAAACAAAAAAAAATTGATTTTGCATCGTTCGTTTTAAATATCAATAAAAACCACAAATTGCACCTCGTTAATAAAATTTTGCGACGTGCTTATTAAGTTAGATCTACTAGTCTCGTTAACCAAGTGTCATTGATCCAAATTATACAGGGCGGCCAAAATCTAGTGTCAAACCTGTCAAACTTCAAAGAGTGTTATTGTTCTTATTTTAAATTGTAACCCATAGATTTTTTAGGTAAAACGATGCAGAATTAAAAAATAAACATTGTTTCTAAATACAACCCCATCACAATTCCCAATATTTTAAAAGTTAGTCGCCAAAAACTCATTTTTCAACGTTTCTAACGGCAATTTTAGGTAATAAATATCGTACGTGGCGTTGAAAAGCAATTTATTTCATAAAATATAACGCAGAGAAGTATTTAAGATTTGAGTGTACTTAATTAAGTAGTTGTTCAGTTGCCAAATTTACTGCAAAATTTACCTATAGCGGTAAAGGCGGAAATGTGGCTGCAACATGATGGAGCTCCAGCATATTACTCGTTACATGTCAGGGACCAGCCCAACGAAATCTTCCCAAATCGGTGGATTGGAAGAGGAGGACCAGTTGCTTGGCCTCCTCCATCACCGGACTTAACGAAACTGGATTTCTTCCTGTGGGGCTATGTTAAAGACATCGTTTATGCTGAACCTCCAACAACACCAGAAACATGCAAGAAAGATGCATTTCAAACTATTACGCCCGACGTATTAAGAGCAGTGGCGAGGTCATTTCATACTCGTCTTCGTTTGTGCCTGGAAACGGAAGACATTTCGAACAACTACTTAATTAAGTACACTCAAATCTAAAATACTTCTCTGTGTTATATTTTATGAAATAAATTGTTTTTCACCTAAAATTGCCGTTGGAAACGTAGAAAAATGAGTTTTTGGCGAATAACTGTTAAAATATTGGGAATTATGATGAGGTTGTATTTAGAAACAATGTTTATTTTTTAATTCTGCATCGTTTCACCTAAAAAAATGTATGGGTTCCAATTTAAAATAAGAACAATAACACGCTTTGAAGTTTGATAAGTTTAACACTAGATTTTGGTCATATAATCATATAATCATCATATAATTTGGATCAATGACACTTCGTTAACGAGACTACTATATCTAACTTAATAAGCACGTCGCAAAATTTTATTAACGAGGTGCAATTTGTGATTTTTATTGATTTTTAAAGCCAACGACGCAAAATCAATTTTTTTTTGTTTTTATTTTTTTGTGCTGCAGCCACTCAACCGATTTCAATAAAATTTTGGTGGTATGTAGGCAACCATAACAGGCTTCCAAATGTGTAAAAAAATATATAGCATGCAATTTAAAAAAATATATTACCATAGCGTTGCACATTTTTGGGACACCCTGTATAATCAAAAATAATGTCTTGAAATGTGTAGGGTACAGGGTAAGCCTGCAAAATGTCAAACTCTTAGCTTAATTAGTAACTCAGCTACAGAAGACGGGAGCTGAGTTGCAGGACCCTGTATACAAAAATGTCTTTTTATGGGAGTGCAAAAACAATTTAATCATTTTCATGTCCTAAATGATCATAAAGTGAATATTTTACATCTTAGATACCTGGATGAAAATAGCTTCTTATTCCGCCCTAGGGCAGTAATAGTATATTATTTGACGGACACATAACTAAGGATATAAATCGCGAGCATGAATAGGCGAGCCGTAGGCGAGCGTGTAAACATGCGAGCGATTTCTATCCGTTGTGTGCGGGTAGAATACGACGTTTTATCTACGACTCCTAAATTCCATTTTATATCAAATATTTTAAAGGTATTTGTCAATGATGGCGAAGCGAACTGTCGCATAACTGTCATCTACGTAGGTTTTGACAGACTTTGACACTAGCGTCATATAATGATGACAGTTCGTTCGAATAATGAAATCAGTATTTGAACGAACTGTCATTGTTATACAACGCTAGTGTCATTACAATCATTGGCGTGAATCATGATGGGGATTATATAGTCATAGATACGTATGCAATGAACTTATTATATGAGAGTCGTAGATAAAGCTTCTTATTGCGCCCTAGGGCAATAAGGATTGCCATGGTTATATGTCAAATATATCAATGTCAATTATTGGCGATTAAGGTTATAAGTTTGACAATTAATTGTCTGTATTGTCACTCAATTCCGAATTGTTTGTATTGTTATTCAACTCCGTAGATACGCATGTCACTTGATAACGTCAAAATATTTATTAATATTATTCAAACGGAGGAACAAAACCATTGTAGGACCTAAAATTTTGAATGTACCTCGGGCATTACTTGATGTTTATACCCTCGGGGCATAAACATTCATCTAATGCCCTTGGTACATAAATAACTATTATTGTACTCGGTTCAGCATTTATGGATTAATTTTTTATTAAGCTAATAATTGTGGTAATCTAATTTATGATCTTAAAAAATGATTTTTTTTTATTATGAAAAAAATACTGTAAATGTATCTCAGGTCATATAACATTTTGTTCCCCAAAACGTTTACGTTCACCAAAGAAATAAAATTTTGACTTACAAAAACCTATTGCTATAAAAACATATTGCATTTAATTAATTAGTACTGAAGTTCACTTACTATTATCCATCAGACTTATGATCTGGTGAGGTTATTTAACTTAAACTGTCTACCAACATTATCCACATTACAACAAAAATCCCGACGCGATTGCACGTGCTTTAGAAAAACCTAAAAAGACATTCTAGCATGTCTGTCGTCAACAATTCCGATCGACTGCTCCAAAGCGGCTCTTAACGAAGATAAAGCGGTTATGAGACGGTATGAAGTGTTGGCCATTCCCGACGCTTATCTTCAGGAGACACGGAGGAACCATTGGAACACTTATCGTCCGGAAACGGAAATCGGGCTGCCGTCCAAACGATGAAAGGTCATCCAAGGGATATATTGAATATTTCATACACGCCATGGAGGGAAGACCCGGTGTATATTGAAGTCAATGAAGCGGAAACTGGGCTCCGATGCAGCATCAGCTCAAAGTAAGAATGCAGACGTAAACTCTGTAGATGATGAAATTTTTAGTTCATTAAAATCGGATAGCCCCAAGCTAGCGAGTCGTCCCTGGACTAGTCTTTGTTACCAATATTTACGCTGCAAAGGGCCAAAGCCTTGCGTGGCGCTCAGGTAAAGTGAAACCCCCGCCCGTATCGCCGCCCCCGCCCGTCTGTATTATAAATTTGCGATGCGAAGCTGGAAGCCGACTGTGAATATAGATTGAAATTGCTAAGAGACATGCAACAACTTGGGTATCGGTTAGAAGAGTTTAATATCGGTTTTTAAATTGAGGAAAATGCGCTCATCGGCAAGAAAACAAACGGGCTACCCAGCATTTTGCTAAATGTTTTAAAGCATTTGGGATTCGAGAGAACATCTGTGGGAGGGTGTGAGGAATTTTATTATTTCAGTATTATTAAAGTCATACTACGGGCTATAGTTTTATATAAAACATTAAAAAAAAAAACATCTGTCCAACTCTTTTTGAGAACTCACAACTGTCTATCACCCGCGACAGTTAGTTTAAATTATCAGGAAAATAAATACCCTATATTGGGGCGCTCGTAGTTTGAGAACCACTGTATATGGCAAAAAGTGGCAAATGACTATTTTGTGCAAACATTTATAAGGATTATTTTTTTACAAAAGCTAAAATTGCGAAATAATAGCCGATTTGCAATAAAATACAAAAAAAAACATGCACATTACTAAAATTGCAGAACACCATAGAAGATTGAAGTTTTCTGGATACATTTTCGTTAGGAGCCATTTTCTCATCTGATTTCTCTGTACCATCTTGGGATGAATAATTGGGATGACGTCGGTTAGTATATGTGACTCCGCTGAAATAAAGTGTATCATACTCCTGAATCATTTCTACATAAGCTCTATGACTGTCAACATTTTTGCTTCACGGTGTAAACATGAGTGCGAGAGAAATGAGCAAAGAGCCTCTTCTGTAGATTGGCGTTTATGTTTTCTTCAGTTTTTGTGTAATAAAAGTTGCGAACAAGATTTTCATGGAAGCGGGTATCTCAGTAACGAATATTAGCACATTATCGGGCTATGCACGTAATGAATCGTCATAATTTATTTAATGCGACTGTAGAAACAGGTTTGCATAATAATTTTTAAAGCGACTTGATATGAATGATATAAATTTCGTGCAGCGCGCACTACGTCAATCGTAACGGTAACTGGAAACGTAACTGGGACAGTGGAAGATTATTTACGATTAGTACGATACGATCAGAACAATTTAATTTCGGAATTTTGAATAGTAGTGCGACTTAAATATAAATAATGAATTTAGATGTACAATATTAAATATAGCCAACAATATTTTACAGCCACGGATTCTAACGGATTCACTGATCCCGTCAAAACTTCGCATCTCGTTTAACTGCCTCGCACCAAAACCTATAAGCGAGGGAAGCCAAACTGCGCAACATATTGTTCATTTTTATTTCGGTCTTAAAAATTAACAAATAGTCGGAATGATATTAAATTTAAGGGATATGTATCGCAGTAAATAAGGATTATTTGCATGCTAACTGCGTTGTCCTGCTAACATTCGTTTCTGAGATATCGGCTTCCATTAAAATCTTGTTCGCTACCTTTATTACATAAAAACTGAACACAGAAAACTGGCACAGCCCGGATAGTTATACACCATATAGAAAGGTTAATTATGAAAAAGAATTCATTGAAAAAAATAAACCCGTCTTTATAGAAAATTTTACAGGCTATAATTTTGATAGAAACCATTTTTCTTAGAAACTAATAGTTCTCAAGATGGTAGCAAACAGTAGTATATTATTCTATGAGCAAACAGTAGTATATTATTCTATGAGCAGTAATGTAAGCAATTTCTTAAGAGAACAAAGTTTGCAGCACGAGCCGTAGGCGAGTGCCGTAAGCGCGCAGCAGTTTTCAGTCATGTTTGCAAGCATTTTTCGCCTATATCGCAACATTTTAACGCAAAATCAGAATAGACGTTTTGTAGCACAATGCTTCTACTTTCGAAATACGTTAAAAAAATTAAAATCGGACCACCTCTGACGCATCCAGGGTCGCCGAACCATAATGCAAAAAAAATTCAAATTGCAATTGTGCAAAAACTAATCATCGGACAAAGCCTGGGTAGTGCACACTTAAAGTACCCATCAATCGCTACTTTCTCGCGAAAAGCCTGGGCAACAACTTTGAAAATGGAGGAGATATGAATTCTTGAAAAAAACGCAGATTTTTCCGGTTTTTCCGAATTTCCTCCGCTAATTTTAATGCGATCGAGTCCGTGTAGGGTTTATTTCTTTCGTCCTTTCATTCTCTACAATTGGTCTGTGGAAAGCATCAAGATTGCTCCATCGGTTCAGCTTTTGCAATCGAAAACCGAAAAATAACATGATTTTTTGTGGCTTTTTGTTTATAACAAAATAAGTAATCATATTTGCGAGTCGAAAATACATCACAATTCATCTACGGACTGTCCCACGTGACCTGGGACCGTCGGCTTGCTGATACTATTGCTGTCACGAAAAAATCTCTATTGCCTGGTCTACCAGGAATGAATTAATATTTGCCATGTGTGTGGGAAATGGTTAGTATTACTTATCATAAACTGCCATGATCTATATCTGCCACGCCTCCTTAAGGGTGTTACAAATGTTGAATCAAATTCAATATACCCTCATCACACTAAATGTGGGGGGTATAAAAATAAATTGATTCTCTTTTCAACACTTATCACGCTTTTTCCTGTTTATCGATGGTCAACTGTTATTACAAAATTAATAACTAGACTTTGCGCTTAAAAGGGAGATAGGCAAAAAATATTCTCTACCCTTCCGGGGTAAAATTGATTTGGTTAAAACATTTTCTCGTCAAATAATATACTATTATAAACGAGGAGCATTTCCAAAAACTCGTTTCTTATCTCATGTCATCATCCATGTCATAAACATAAACATGTCAAACCATTGTCAAACATTTTACTATCCTCAATTTGGTAGGTAGATTAAAGAAAATAATCATAAGTGACATTAAGGTTGACATTTATAAGTCGCTTAATGTACAATGTCAAATTTATTGTCGGTTAATGCACCATCTCACACCTTCAGGGTGTAAATATATGTAAACCCACTGTATAATGGATGAAGCTAATAGGAGTACGCCAAGAGATCGCTTCCAAATTATGAGTCTAATATTATTTCTGCATGGTGTCAGCACGCTCTCAACATGGCACATGTTCATCAACGCAGAATCTTACTTCACTGTTCATAAACTCGGAGCCAATGACACCCATCAGGAAACAAGGTACAATCACTACTTCCTACAGTATCTAACATCTGCATGCCAAATCCCTGACGTCTTATTTGCCATCTTGAACTGCTTCGTTCAAGGTAGGTATGTCCTAACAGACCTAATATGTTTTAAGGAGGTCATCTATATAAATTTCTTGCAGTAACAGGTTGACATTACGAGTGATTACCTCCATAGTAATAGTGATAATTTTGTTCCTGTTTACTATAATGTTAGCAATGGTGGATACAAGTCATTGTATACCGTTCCTTTTCTGGGCGACAATGGTGACGATTGTTTTTATGGCAATATTCTCCGCGATATACCTAAATTGCATCTATGGACTAGCTGCTATATTCCCAGAAAGGTATATGGCGCTGGTAATTATAGGGAATCATGCTTCTGGAATATTTGCATCAATTGCTGAAATCATTACAACCATGACGGCTGGAGATATACGAACGGCTGCAATATACTACTTTCTAACAGCGATTTTTCTCTTGGTAGCTGGTCTGGATAGTTATTATGTACTTCCTTTGATTGTATGATGTTCACTAAAACATCAGTTCCGGTATAAGCCTTAATATGAATATTTTAGAAATATTATCGGCACTACAACCAAATTCATAAAGAAAGTGTTAGAGAGACTATTAACAGAATAGGAAAGATCAGGAGTGGGCTGATCATGAAGAACATCTTGGTGCAACTTTACAACGTTTGCTTCAACATGTTGGTGACGATGGCTTGTTACCCTTCTATAGCAGCATGTATGGCAATGTAAACTTTCAATTTCCCATTAATCTTTAGTTCTTTTTAGACATTGAAACAAGCAGCGAAGACTTCTTTATAACAAAAACATACTACGCACTCATTATGGCATTTCTCACATTTAATGTTTTTTGCACGATAGGCTCAATTACTGCTGCTTTCTATATATTCGTGAGTATCATTTACAAGGCGTGTCGTTCCGCGTCTGTATACATACTGGATGTTCCAGAAATAACGGCTAACCTTGAAGGACCATATACCCAAGGACGTAATAATCAAATTTGGTCAAATAACGTATGGTCTAACTCAGCGTTTCTCAACGGGGGTTCCGCAGAACCCTGGGGTTCCGTGTGATGTCGTCAGGGGTTACGCGGAAAAATAGTAACAAATAGCGGTGACGGTCGCCGGTTCATGGGCACATTATTTAGTGTGATTTTTATGTGTTATTTTAGCATGGGATTATTATTTGAAATTTTGGATTAATAAACAAGGTCAATCCATATATTATTTTGATTTGGAGCCCTTTTAACCCAATAAACCACTGTTATTTCGATATTACATCCAGCGGGCAACATTCTAGACTATTCATTAACTGCAATTGACAATATTACCTACAATTATCTGTTACATAAAAACAAAACAACCTCTAGGAAACAACAATCTGGCAGAGTTATTGGTCAAACTCTAACATTATTTGTTTTCAATATTTTTGCCTCTCCATATGTGTGACAAAATAAACCTATAATTTTAATCTGCTGCTCATAACGGTTGGTACTTTAGGAGAAGAACAGCGTTTTAGGTGGTGGATTTCAATATGAACTTACATTCCCGATAAGATAACTAACCTATCAGCAGACAAGTTCTGACACTAAAGTGTAATTTAAAATTTCGTGACTGCATTTAATTAAGCAAAAAATAATTAAATTAAATTTACAATGATCTAATATTGACAATGAAACAAATTTAAAAGTGCTTCACATATTTTTATTTATAATTTGGTATGTTTTTGCATTTAATTTTCACCTCGAGTTATAAATTACCTTGCATCAGTCTAATTTTCAACATTGTGTATGGATGAGCAAACTTTTTCTTATTTAACAAACATTAAGAGAAAATAAAGAGATCATCTGTTATAGATACAATTAGTGTGTATAAATATCTTCTACTTGGGTGTTTATTCCCACACTTTCTTTCACAGAACGTAATTATTTTTCTGACTAAAATGTTTCATAAGGACTTATTTATTTTTTCAATACCTTAAAAAATACTAAAATATTAATAAAACAGTATTTTAAATGGCTCTAACTTGTTAACAATAGGTCCATATGAAACATTTTACTCAGAATAAATGTTTCTTAATTTTTGTATTTTGACCAATGTTTTTTTTTGATTTATTCTGAATTTATTTATTTAATTATTTTTAAAAGGTACTTTGTATTCTTCGTTTTCGCATTGTTTGATTTGTATTTTCTTCTCCCTTCCTTTGGTAATACTTGAAGGAACTGAAAAGAACAAATAAGTTTGTACCTAGAGATATATCTGCAATGTTACAGAAAAAAAAATTCAATAATCTACCAAAAAAACTGTAAAAGAAGAATTAACTGTAACATCGCTGGTGATGGATACCAGCTAATTTTCTGTATTGTTTTTACAGAATTCACATATTCCACAAACATAGTCCTGTGAAATTAGCATAGTACCTTAATTTGACAGGGCGTTTTTAAAATTTTACAGGAAAAATACTTTAATTTCACAGTAGTAAGTAATATTCAATCACTGAACTGCGTTTCTTTACAGACTTGTATCTGGTTACTTGAAATACGTTACAGGTTTTTCTGCACGCAAAAATACTCGAAATGCCTTGGAAAGGACAATGTATATTTTTTTGTTAGGGTTCAGCCAGGTTCCAATCCTATTTAAAGGGTTCCGCAAGAGTAAAAAGGTTGAGAAACGCTGGTCTAACTTAACGCATACCTCAGAAAAAAAAGAAAAACGGCGTCCGACCCTGTTCAGCGCTATAAAATCGTCAAGATCCCACCGCTTCTCTGCCCTTGACGCATTAACTCTTTCAAGGTTGAAAGTTTCCAATTTGTTGCTAACTTTCTGAGACAAATAGAAATAATGTAGACATAACATTTTTATTCACAGCCAAAACCAAAGTACATCTGGATACCAGTAACTATAAGAGTACTATATATACCTTTCTTTCTCTACTCAAATTATCGACCAGATGGAAACAGGAAAGAGATCGTACTGTTTAATAATGACTACATTTATTTTATTGTATCGTTAACGCACGCATTTACGGCTGGATATTATTACAGTGCATGTATGATAATAATACCAAAGTACGATTTTCATATTTTGAGATATCAGCATCTAGATTTGCATCTCCTATTTTCTTTATAGGATGGTTGAGCCGCAGTACGCCTGTGATGCTGGAATGATTGGTGGAGTATTTTACACCATTGGCATATTTCTTGGGATACTGATTTCTTATGTATGGCCATCAATAGTTGTCTGATGGAAATGACTTCTCAGACAAGAGATGAAGTCTAAACTATGCTCAACACTAAAATAAGCAAAGATGGCAACGATATTCTGTGACACCCATGTGACACACCAACATGACGTGCATTTGAGGTTATGCTACACTTATTTTAGACAGCTAACCAATAGTTGCATCAACAATTTTCTTACTTCAAAACATGGTGTACTATATTGCCTTTCTTGGACTTGGTACGTTAATTATTATCCCGACCGTTTTAGGGTGAGTGGCGCAGCTTCAGGACCATCAACGGTTGACGATGGGCCAAAGGACAGATGCAAAATTATGACGATGATATTTCTTCTGCAAGGTTTTACTATGCTCATCTCATGGAATATGTTCATCAATGCACACAGTTACTTCGTAGATTTCAAGCTTGGGCGCAACTATACGCAGATGGATTTGGATTACAATACTTACTTTTTGCAGTATCTAACGTTTGCTTCGCAACTTCCAAACGTCGTCTTCACTTACGTGAACTGTTTTCTTCGTCTTTCGTACTGTCTAATGAAAATAATTAAACTGGCCAACAAAATTTGACCGACTTCAAATTGGCTGTCAAATGACAACTGATTCGGATAGGATTCTTTCACAGGAATCCGAATCTGAACACAGAAATGTTGAATTGGCTCTAGTTTTCTCGAAAAACAGTCTTAAAGGTGCAAAAAACGCGTTTTTTTGCTACATTTGACCACATGTAAAACAGTAACGTTAGTTAGTAGATGTTCATAATATAGGATCAAATAAAACTTTGAACCGTCTCCTGTAAGACAATATAGCGAGAAATCAGATAGCATAAATTTTACACCTCTTTTTTTGTAGGAGTTCTTCCTTTATTTATACATTGCAATGCCCAAATAAAAAGTTGTCGGAGAAAATGATAACTGATTTCGATAGGATTTTTGCCCAGAAATCCGAATCTGGACACAGAAATAGCGATTTGGCTCTTGTTTTCACAAAAAAGCAGTGTTAAAGGTGGAAAAACGTATTTTTTGCCACTTTTTGACACAAACAAGAGAATAACGTTATGATGAAGATGTAGATATGTAGAATCAAATTAAATTTTGAACAATCTGCATTAAGCCCATATAGTTAGCAATCAGATAGCACAAACTTTGAACATTTTACACCACTTTTTTAACCATTGTAGCCCCGGCATCGGACGGAGCTCTCTTCTTCTTCCTTTATTTATAAATTGCACTGACCAAATAAAAAGTACAAATGATCGGATAGGTTTTTTTTTCTGTAGAATTCGAATCTGAAGGCAGGAATAGTAAATTGGCTATAGTTTTTTTTAGAAAGCAGTGTAAAAATCAAACTATTTTTATAGGCTTTTGTGTAGGTAAATTTATTAATATAATATATTAATGGGTCAGTGTAAATCTCTTTTCTATAAAACGTGCCAATGCCCCAAGTACCAACTGGCATCTCAACACGAGTATTCATGGTCATTTGACAAAGTACTCCCCTAAGCACAGAGCATGATTTATTCTGGCAGTGAAAGCGAAGATGAGACTTTGTAAACTGTAATAGATTTGTGAAAAATATATCTTTCCTTCTTTCAAGCTTTTTGTATGTTATCTTAAAAATTAAAACAAATGTTATAAAATTGATATCAAATTCGAAAATTCAACAACACAAAATCTCCCTACAATTTAATCTAATACCAATACTAAACGAAGAAACCCTCTGCCGCTAGGAAAAGTGTACATGTAAGCGTTTAAATTGACAAACGCTCCTATTAAAAGGTGGTGCCAAAAATTTATAGTTTACGCTACGTGATTTCTCATTATATTAACAAAAAGCAGGTTCATAGTGATATTTGATCCAACATAGAAACTTCTATAATAGCCGTTTTACAATATTGTTACGAAGTAAATTAAAATAAAGTTATTATTATCTTCGAATAGGTTTTATAAAATAATAATGTCGACGACCTGAATTGCTCAATGCTTGCAGTTTCATGGGTTTCAGACGCCGAGTTTGCACAAAACTCAAGTGAACAACCTCGACGTTTGATAACCTAAATAATAGTAGTGACGTATTTGGACAATTGATATAAGTAGCCATATAGCTGAGTATCGGAAGAGGTATTTTGTCTGTATTCACGAGTGTGACATCCGACACCCATACGAGAAGGCAGTGGCCTGCCTTCTCAGCTGTTTTCTCGTAGTATCTTGTGAACAATTATACACGCATGTAAAACCAGTGTGTGTTTAATTTACATCCACCCTGGCCTGGACCAGTCCCATAAAGAGCTACGTAACATGGTGGAGGCGCAAAATGATCCCAATGGAGAACAACAACGGCTCATTTAGGTCAGGGTGGCAAGCAACAAGACCAGTAAGAGAAGAAAGGAAGGAAGAGGAATAATCATAATGAAGCGACCGTAGAAGTGAGTAAGAAGAAGATTATGGTGGGTCCAGCTGCAGATTCCAGTAAAATTACTCCACCCCGCCCCCAAGGAGACATTCTCTGGAATTTCCCGCTCAAGTAGACGGACATTCGCAGATGCCGATTGGAAAAACAAAGAAGCAGAAGTTAGTATTGGTACATTTATAGTGTTATTATAGTTTAAATGTTTGATAAAAAGATGACGCTGACGTGTGAAAAATATAAGATTGCCCATTCTCACTACGATGGAAGCAGTGTTCTGTCCCTGGTTCTCGAAGAGAGGAGGAATGAAAATAGATCCCACAAACAAAGCGGATGGATGGTCATCTACAAAAAGCTGCCGACACGTGACGCACCGCTGTACAAGCATAGGAGAGTCTGTGTACACGGTCGAAGTCGTCTTTAAAGATGTCCCTTAGGTAGATGACCGTCGCTATCCTAGAAGAAGGAAGATGGTGGGAGGATCCGACAACCAGGGCAGCTGTATAAGAGTGGAACAAGTCACATACAATGGCGAAGAAATTGGATCTCAAATACGGATGGATGGTCGTCTGCAAAAAGCTGCCGACACGTGACGCACCGCTGTACAAGCATAGGAGAGTCTGGGTACACGGTCGAAGTCGTCTTTAAAGATGTCCCTTAGGTAGATGATCATCGCAATCCTAGAAGAAGGCAGATGGTGGGAGGATCCAATAATCAGTCCGGTGAATGAGAGTGTGGCAACCGCATACGATACCAGCACGACGAATTTGCAATTTTGTGCGTGTTGATTTTATTTGTTTGTGTTTTGTAGGGTGATTTTCTCTTTTTTGTATGTAAAACAGTATGTTTGCATGAATTTTTTCTTGTTTTTTTGAATTATTTTGTCTGTACAATAAAAATATATTTTGGTTGGCGTTTTGCTGCACCGCTTTGTGGCTGTAGATTTTGTTCAAATTATGGCATTGCTCTGGGACGAGCAATTATTGGCGAGGAGGGTTGTTACGAAGTAAATTAAAATAAAGTTATTATTATGTTCGAATAGGTTTTATAAAATAATAATGTCGACGACCTGAATTGCTCAATGTTTGCAGTTTCAAAGTATGGGTTTCAGACGCCGAGTTTGCACAAAACTCAAGTGAACAACCTAGACGTTTGATAACCTAAATAACAGTAGTGACGTATTTGGACAATTGATATAAGTAGCCACATAGCGGAGTATCGGAAGAGGTATTTTGTCTGTATTCACGAGTGTGACATCCGACACCCATACGAGAAGGCAGTGGCCTGCCTTCTCAGCTGTTTTCTCGTAGTATCTTGTGAACAATTATACACGCATGTAAAACCAGTGTGTGTTTAATTTACATCCACCCTGGCCTGGACCAGTCCCATAAAGAGCTACGTAACAATATGCGCAATAAGCGCAAGGTGCTGCTATGAAAAGTAGTGTAGAATATTCAACCTTTGTGCCATCTGATTTCTAGCTATATGGTTTTAAAGGACACGTTATTTGGTCCTGCATATAGACATCTACTACTTACATAACGTTATTGTTTTAAATGCATATAAAAGTAGCAAAAAAAAAAAGTTTTTTTACCTTAAACACTGTTTTTTCGAGAAAATAAGAGCCAATATAAAAAAGTATTGGCTCTCCTATAAAAAAGTGGTGTGAAATGTTGAAAGTATATGCCATCGGATTCCTCGCTATATGGTCTTCAAGGAGCATGTGTTCAAAACTAGCCAAAAACGCGTTTTTGCACCTTTAACACTGTTTTTAGAGAAAACTAGAGCCAATTCACCATTTCTGTGTTCAGACTCTGATTCCTGGGAAAATATCCTATCCGAATCAGCTGTCATTTGTCCGGCATTTTTTTGTTGGCCAGTGTTATATATATATAATAGCGTTCTCAATACACACATTTCAGTGGGAACGTCACATTGCGAGTGGTTGGGTCCATGGGGATTATGATTGTGCTTATCCACTTCAACACTATCTTGGCTTTGGTGAATACAAGTACTTGCCCGGCATTTTTCTTCTGGGCAACAATGGTATCGGTGGTTATTTTGAAAACATTCAATGCCATATATAACAACTGCATACTGGGCATTGTTTCAATACTCCCACGAAAGTATATAAAGCTCATAGCCATAGGAAATACCCTGTGCGGTACGTTTGCTGCAATTTTGGCGATAATTACTGTTCTGTCCGCTGGCGATCTTCAGAAAGCTGCTGTATACTATTTTATAATAACAATGTTTGTGTTGTATGTGGGCTTGGATACATATTTTGTACTTCCATTAATAGTAAGGGTCGTATTAGGCATATTTTGTAATTATTAACGCGAGAATTTTAGAAGTATTATCGACACTATAAGGAACTGAACGCCGAAGAAGTTACAGAACATCAGAAGATAGAGTTTTGGCCTGTCATCAAGAAGGTTTCAATCCAGATGTATAACATTCTTTGTAATTACCTTGTGACCTATACCTGCTTCCCAGCAATACTAGCAAGTATATTAGTAAAAAAATTCAATGTTACTCTTAAAATTATAATATTGTATGAGTTGTAGACATACAACCGAGTAATGAAAACTTCTTCATACCAAAGCAATACTACCCTCTGTTTATGGCATTTCTAACATTCAATGTTGGTTGTTTGATTGGGGCACTAACAGCAGCCCTATTTATATTTGTAAGTAGAATTGTACCGAACTAAACAACTTTTTTAATGATATCTTCTACTTTTGATAGCCAAAACCAAAGTACATATGGATTGTAATAACTGTAAGGGTGCTATTTATACCTTTCTTCCTCTTATCTAATTATCGCCCGGTCGGTAAAAGGAGTATGGTGGTATTTTTTAAGAATGATTACGTCTTCTTTGTCGTGTCATTCGTCCATGCATACACTTCTGGATATTATTGTAGTGCATGTATGCAGATTTTACCAGGGTGAGTAGTCTGTATACAACTGGCAGTGTGGATCATAATAATACTTTGCTTTATTGTAGGATGGTAGAACCAGAATATGCCAGCAATGCGGGAATGCTAGGTGGTGTTGCCGGCACAACGGGCATCTTCAGCGGGGTAATGATAACGTTTATTTGGCCTGCTCTTATATTGTAATGAGTGAATAATAAATAGAAAAAAATGATTAAAAGCTTGTTTACTTTATTGTCGACCAAGTGCGGCTGCCTAGAGGATATTTGATCAAAAGTCAAGTGTAGTTATTACAACTGGTATTTGGCCGTCTCTGGTATTATAATAAATCAAAATAAATTGTGAATAAAAACGGTTTAGTTTATTGTCAGGAAAATGTTGTTTGCATCTCTGCGATAATTGTTTGGTGGTCTATATTGATAATAGCCAAATGTAGGTGAAACAAATCCGGATTAGTGAAAAATTTGGCGTTCAAATTCAGTTTTTTTTTCAATATCTTCGTTTTGGTACATCCCAGCCAAAAATATTGAGGAAGGTAGTTGTTGAAGTTACAAATCTCTACGAATTGCTAAAACACATTTTCAAGTCAATTGTTTTTGAGCTAATTGGAAGTATTGTGTAATTATATTATCATAGTGAAGGCAATAAAGGTATTTATTTCAGAATAGGGTATTTGACTGTATTAAAAATATGGCTTGTATTATAGTCATCCTAATAGATTACAGTTTAAGAAAACTATTTGTTATTACTTTTTAAAAGAAATATGCTTTATTTCTATTAAAAACCAAAATTAAAATTAAATTTTATTCACGTCCTATCACGTGATTGAAAACGCTCTGTAATTGGCTGTCTCCAGTGACGTCATTCGTTAGTACGCTTAGAGCGCGTTCGGTTTGTCAGGGTGGGGTATGGGGAGAGCAATGCTCAGATAACCTGGGTCAGCTGTCTCTCTCTTATATGCAGATAAACGCCGTATGACGTTAGTCCGCCTATTATGCAGCGCATCACTCTCACGGTACCCTACCCGATTATCCGAACGCGCTTATGCTTCTCCCGTTTGAATTTAATAGCACTAAAGTTATGCTAAAGCATAACTTTGTAGGTTAGGTTAGCCCTAACCTTAAGCTGTCAGATCAGATAATACCTGGTGCGAAAATACGATAGATAACTTATTCTAGTCAGTTTTACTTATGTCGAAGTAATCTTCACAACAAAAAACACTTGTATTGGCTGCTATTTATTTCATTTGGATTTCTATGAGCCAACCACTTTCTTCGCAGTTTTAAATCTTGCGGAACAGCTACAAGTAGTTTATCCGGAGTTTTTATTGATGTATTTCTGCATTGTGGATTTATACGCCATTTATAACCCATTTTTATGTAGACATTGTGAAAACAACACATCATACAGCACAATTTCCAAACGGCGAGGATGCCGATGCTGACAGACCATATGGGCCGATTTGACATCTACTATCGTGTGACGTCACACAACAGAAAGTATCGTTTTGGCGGGATTTTTTGTGATTCAATTTTTAACGCGGATTTTTATGAAATATTGAGGAAATAATTACGAAAAATAATGCATTTACAATGTAGAGAGAAGGAATAAACATACTAACATGGTTTTCCAATAATAGTTAAATACCCTATTGATAAGAACAAACGTTTTTGAAGACTTTTTGTTATATTGCATTATTTGAAACCAGAAGATGAACCGAGTGGGTAAGTCAAGTGTCTTTCAAACATAAATTCAAAGTTTTATTTTGTTTTATTTATAGGGGACGCAAAATCCACGGTGTACCATGTGATACTCCGACTGTGGACAAAATTTTAAATAAAATGAAGACTTCTCCAGAGTGACGTTCGTCACTTTAAAATCTGATGGACAGATATCAGTCCCAACAATTATGTTACGCAAATTAAAAACGAGGGATCAGCTAAGAATACTACATATAAATTGACGGACATCAAACCCATTTTGTCACAAGGTATTCAAAAAAGAAGCGAGCAGAAAAAAATTGGAAAAATTGTATAGATTATAGCGATACTGAGTTATTTTTTAGTACAGTTGACGATCATTATTGATGAATTATTGTTATTTAATAATGAATTAAAATGTCCCCACAATAAGAAATCAACCATTGTTAAATCAGGTGATCTAATTTGCCAAAGCGCTAGAACACCATGCACAATTTAACGTCTTTGATTTACATTACTTAAACAATTTTGGAATGGTACATAAATTACTAATTCTTTGACTTTGAAAAAATTAATCACAAACTATACTTTTGTGTAATTCAAAATTGCAGAATGCCATTACTAAAAGTTGGCTGCATGAAGAGAAGAATTATTGCATCTGTGAGATTGTTGAATTTTTTCGTACCATCTAGTCTAAATATTTAATACTAATTTTTGAATTATTGTGCATAAGTTTTAAATGTCAAATTAGAGCTTAATAATATTTTAACTGTTGACGATAGACCAGCCAAGTTGGACATTTTAGGAAAGCTGATTTATCGATCATTTGAAGTATGTCAAGATATACAGGTTGTTCCAATTAAAATGCTTAAGTTAGTTGACATTTATTAAACCTCAAGTTATTCGGGATAAGTCATAACTCATAACCTCAAAAAATGCGATATGTTTACTATCTAAAATGAGTTCTTTTGTTTATAAATAAACATAAATAAATAGTTTATAAAGTATTCTTGAACAAGAGTGAAGAAAAAAATATAATTTCTATTTCGATACTACATGCACGAACAAAGTTTTAGTCTTATGTCTACATATATTCATAACTGTCTATAATATGCTCCCATCCAGGCAAGAGCTTAGTAATCAATCTAAAAGATTCCTCCTCGGCATCATAATAAATCGTTCTTCCACCTGTTAATATCGACCCCCACATGCCATATGGACCATAATCATAAATGGAGTAATTGCATGATGCTAATACAACCAGGTCATACGCAGCCGATTCCTTACTAAATTCCATAATATAAGTATTGCGAATATAAGCAAATCTATTCTTGCACCAAAACACATCTTCACATATAATAATAAAACCGGCAGTATCCATTTTATTGGCATAGTAATCCATTGCATCTTCAAAGAAGTTAAGTGGTGTGCTATAACTGGTGCTTCTATAGTTTATGCCAATACTAATACCAATAAATCCAGTTGGTGTTTCGTCGCAAAAGTTGGCAGCTTTGTTAAAAATCTCAACTTTATAATTCAGGTATGAGGTTCTGAATTTGAAATGCTGAACGACTGTTGGCAGCCACATAATTATAAATTCGGGTAGAATTTTGTAGCGTCCTAGGACAAGTGTTTGATTAAGGTGATCCAATTCATACAAATTTGTGATCATTAAGTCGTAATTTGTTGGACAGTGGCCGATTTCGTTTATGGCCGGTATGGATAAGTTAGAGAAGATCTGGTCAAGGGCCAAGAAAGAACACTTGGTAAGGTATGGCTGGAGATGTATTTGCTTGTAAACGGCAAATGTATTAATGTATTCCCACATCATATTTTCAATTCCAATACCTTGACGCATAATAACTACACCTCCTTTAGGACATGAAGTTCTTTTCCACGAGATATTCTTCGGTTCCTGGCATATTCCTTTGGATAGCGAGGAGAATTTCCAAAATGACTGTCTGTTCAATAAATTCGGATAATCTATATTATTTATAACATCAACTACCAACCAAAATAATGCTAGTATGCTGATGAGTTTTAATAGTGTGACTAAATGCTTCCAAAACCAACATATACCACGCATTACTGGGATATTGGTTCAAATGAGTGGTTATACTACCATATTTTTGACAGCTATACAGTGACGTCAGTGCGAGAAGGAACCGGAAGTATTAATACGGTATTAATTGCCATTGTTGCCATAGTAGCCAATTGTACTTGTGGCGTTCGTTGCCATGGTAACTAATATGTTGTTGTGATTTTTGTTCTTGACAATTAAAGCATTGGCGTGGTTGTCAACTTGATAACCTAAATTACTGACAAAACATCAAAAACCGTAGGCGCGGTAAACTTAAGGCGGGTTATCACGCTCATGCAATTTGCACATGTTGACTTGTGCATGCGAATTTCAGTATAATTTGCACAAATGTTTGTACCAGCACAGTTGCGTTTGCCATAGCATTAGCTGGTTTGTATGACTAAAAAGTTAAATGTGCTAAAAAAGAGAAGAACAAGAAAATCGCAGAAATGTTGGATTGCAAAGAAAGCCATATGACACCCCGCACGAGAGAATCGCCATCTCTCGTTTCGAAAATATTGACTACTGTGCTTGAAGGCGCATAACTCTAAGGGTACGGACATACAATTAGCGACGCTCATAGCAGTGCTTCTAGCTGTGCTCATAGCGGCGATGGTAGCGCAGCGTTTGAATACACAAGTGCTTATGGCCATGCGCGGGCGCTTCGAGCGTTGCTGCTAGCGGTGCTGATTCCGCGGACTGTATGTTTATTGCCATAAGCACCTGTGTATTCAAACGCTGCGCTACCAGCGCAGCTATCAGCACTGCTATAAGCGTCGCTAATTGTGTGTCCGTGCCCTAAAACTACCGAACAGAAAAAAATTGAAATAAATATATCATACTCATCATACTCCTGAATCATTTCTACAAAAGTTGTAGGACTGTCAACATTTTTTGCCTCTCAGTGTAAACATGAGCGCGAGATAAATGAGAAAATGTCCCCGATTTTTGCACTTTTAAATTATCGTTCGTCTTTCCATTTTTTTCTCGTAAACCGTTTGCCAGAAAAATTTCAATTTTTGTTCAGGTTGCATTTAGAGCCTCTTCTACAGATTGGCGTTTTTATTTTCTTCAGTTTTTGTGTAATAAAGGTTGCGCACAAGATTTTCATGGAAGCGGATATCTCAGTGAGGAATATTAGTACGATATCGGGATATGCACGTAATCAACCGTCATATTTCATTTAATGCGACTGTAGAAACAGAATTGCATAATAATTTTTAAGTAATTTTTAAAGCGGTATAATATGAATGATATACCGGGTGACCCACGCCATAGGTATTCCTGTTTATTTTTTTGTTTATAAAACTGGACGAATGAAATTTGGGAAAGTGTTAATAGACAAAAAATGCCATTATTTGGGATACTCTTAAGGTTAATGTGACTTCCGATTTTTCGGAAATGACGCCATCATTGAAATTTTAAATGGCACCCTATATTCTTTGTGTGATATTTTCAATCAGGATGACATTCTGAACACAAAAACATACCGATCGTCAATTTTTATCACCAAGGCAACGCAAAAATAACTTTTTTGTGTATTAATCTAGCTGGCTATGAATTGGCGAAAATAGTCGAAAATTGTCAAATAAAGACTAACTAAATCGATTTTGGCCGACATTGCATTACTGACGCCCTAGCGTGATTTAATTGTTTTTCGGCCAGTGAGTCATTTTCTTCACGGGTACCCAACGGCGACACCCTTATTATTCGCTGGGAAACATCTTTCCGATTACAATTATACCAAATACTTGATATTTTGTTGAAATTCGTAGCGTACAAATTTTGTTAGAAGCAAGGAAATCGAAAAAAATATTGACCTAATGATCAAAGTCAGCGTACGAGTCAAAGTCACTCTATGGACTACTCGAAGAAAGTGCTCTTAAACGTCAGTTTGTTTCATGCTCCGATTATCAGCAAAATATCAAGCATTTGCTATCATTGTGTCGGAAAAATGTTTTTCCGCGAATAATCAGGGTACCTTCTTCGAGTAGTTCATTGAGTGACTTTGACTTGTACGCTGACTTTGATCATTAGGTCAAGATTTTTTTGGGTTTCCTTGCTTCTAATAACACTTGTACGCTACGAATTTCAACAAAATGTCAAATATTTGGTATCATTGTAATCGGAAAGATGTTATCTACCGAATAATCAGGGTGTGGCCATTGGGTACCAGTGAAAAAAATGACTCACTGGCAAAAAAAACAATTAAATCACGCTAGAGGACGCCAGTAATGCAGTCGGCCAAAGTCGATTTAGTTAGGGCTTATTTGACCATTTTCGACTATTTTCACCATTTTATTTTCAACCATTTTATTTTGTGTTCAGAATGTCATCCTGATTGAAAATATCATACAAAGAATATAGGGTGCCATTTAAAATTTCAATAATGACGTCATTTCCGGTAAAACCGGAAGTCATATTAACCTCAAAAGTATCCCAAGGAATGGCATTTTTTGTCTATTAACACTTTCCCAAATTTCATTCGTCCAGCTTTATAAACAAAAAATATAAACGGGAGTACCTATGCCGTGGGTATATTTTGTGGTCACATATACTGTTATATTAATGTAATTCAGGAATTATTAAATGAACCAAATGATTTAATTATTCGTAATTATCAATCGATGTAATCGTAATTACCTACGCATGGGCATGGACTTTTATAAGATTTGGTTATGCCATTAATAAAGAAGGATGATACTGTTAGGAAACTTTCAATTATGTTTATACCACATCAACGATTGCCCAAAACTTTGAAGTTTTTTTGGCTACAGGGCAAACCTATGAAAATCTCAAATTTTCTACGTGTATTTCCAAATCCGCTCTCAGCAATATAATTCCTGCGAAACGTGTGTTGCCATTTACAATGGATAAACTATTAAATATATTTACTGTATACCTCAATAATTTATTGTTAATCTGTGTTACAAAAGTTGGATAAATATTATGAAGCTCTTGGCAATTCAGTACATTTATCTTGTTCAGGTTCATTGTGAGATAATTAAGTATTTCTTTAATGGGCTGATTGTTGCTGATGTGTTGAGTGAATGAAAATAGTTGTTATGTTGATGATAATATGATCCTAGTTGACAATGTGGTTGCTTTTTATTTGAGTGGCTGGTTCTATTAGTGAAGGAGGCTTTTGATGCTGATAGGATCTTATTGATTGTGAAGGTTCTGCCATATGCTGATCATTGATCCATGATTATTACATGGTCCCGGTTGTAAAAATGCCATAATATAAATGTAATAAACTCCGTCATATATTCTTTTTCTTTCTGGTGATGATCTATTTACGGATGTATTTCGTTGCCCAGTTACGGAGGGGTCTGTCTAAGAAGGATCTTGCTTCTTGAATTTCAGTCAGACAGTAAATAAGTATACCGGTATTCGTGTTCGTGACAGCTGGTGACAGCTATTCAAATTGACATCACTGACATTAAGCAATCTTTTGTCGACTATTTTTGTACAATAAATCGCGGTGAGTTTCATAATTGTTAAAGATTCAAAAGATTATTATCTAAAACCTTTTAGGATGAATATCTGAATAGAATCGGCAATGGCTGACGATGATCCAAAAGACAGATGCAATGTGATGACAATAATATTTCTACTGCATGGATTCAGTGTGCTAGTATCATGGAATATGTTCATCAATGCCCACAGCTACTTTACAGAGTACAAACTTGGATTTAACTACACCCAGCAGGACGTAAAATACAATGTGTACTTTCTGCAGTACTTAACGTTTGCTTCGCAACTTCCAAACGTCACCTTCACCTACGTGAACTGTTTCGTTCGTATTGCGTACCGTCTAATCAAAACCAGCTCTAAATGTATTCTTCATACACACTTTTCAGTGGCAATATGACATTGCGGGTGGTCGGCTCCATGATCATCGTGATCGTGGTATTCCTGTTTACTACCATTTTGGCAATGGTGGACACCAGTTGCTGCCCAGCGTTCTTTTTCTGGGCGACAATGATATCAATTGTTGTTATGCAAATATTCAATGCTATATATCAGAATTGCATGATAGGGATCGCCGCCATGTTTCCCCCAAAGCATATGGGACACATGATCATTGGTAATAATTTATGTGGCACGTTTGCGTCTATTATCTCGATAATCAGCATTATGACGGCTGGCGATCTCAAAATAGCTGCTATATACTACTTCATAACAGCAATTTTTGTCTTAATGGTTGCTTTGGATGCCTTTTTAGTACTTCCATTGATAGTAAGGTATATACATACTATTTCAACTAACGCTTAATGCAAATAATTGATAGAAATATTATCGACACTATAAGGAATTGAATGATGAAAACATTAAAAATGCTGGGCAAGGGAACGTGAAGATCAACTATGGTCCTATCATAAAGAAGACACTTATCCAACTTTACAACGTAGCGTTCAATTTTGTAGTGACCATAGGGTGCTTTCCAGCCATAGTTGCAAGTATATCGATATCGAATACCATCTCACTCAAAATGATAACACCGGTCAACACACATTTTGGGTCTAGGTTGAACATGCATGATTTCTATCGCATTCTGGTTGAAAATGACAGAAATTATTGGTTAACCCAGACAAAAAGAAATCAAATTTGTTGACCTGTGTAATTGTATTATTTCTAGATATTGGAGCGAGCAGTGAAAACTTTTTCATACCGAATGAGTACTATCCTCTATTTATGGCGTTTCTTACCTTCAATGTATTTGCCTTGATCGGGTCATTGGCAGGCAACCTGTACATATTTGTAAGTACGATTTTACAAGAAAACGTCTTTAAATCATATCTTCAACTTGTTTGGTAGCCGAAACCAAAGTGGATTTGGATTGTAATGACGCTAAGAGTGCTATTTATACCATTTTTTTTAATGTCCAATTATCGGCCTGCTGGTAAAAGAAGCATGATGATAGTCTTCAAAAATGACTATGTCTACTTTGGTGTATCAGTGGTCCATGCCTTCACTTGTGGATATTATTGTAATGCAAGCATGCAGACTATACCAGGGTGAGGAATTTGAATCTGACGGCAGTGCATCATTTCTTTTTGTTGTAGGATGGTAGAACCGGAGCATGCCAGCATTGCTGGAATGCTAGGTGGTGTTTCGCTCATGACTGGAATTATCGTGGGTGTACTGATCACGTTTATTTGGCCTCCTCTGGTGGTCTAACTCCTGGCAAATTTCGTGGAAATATATTTTTAAATGTTTACTTATTACGGTATGTTAAAGACAAACATGAAGGAATGCATTCCCCTGCATTAAATAAATTAGTTTTGTGAAAGAACGTATAGTAATAATGTCAAATAACCATGTATAAAAAAGTTCTCTAATTGTTATAGGATGGTAGGTAGTATCAGACTAGTATGGCAGCCATTAAGGAATAGCAGATGTCGTCGCATCAAAGCTTTTCTTTGAGTGGATCATGAGAATATTAAAATCACCCCGTTCGTGTTGACTTATGTATTTATGAGTGGCTTTCAAATAAATGTATGTCGCATATTAAAAAAAAAATTGTTTTGTTATTAGTGGTCGATTATTTTTTAAGGATGTATATAGTGTGTTCCATAACTCAAAGTCATCCCTCGGAGAGCTGATGACTGACCACAATATCGAAATATGACCTTACTAAAAACAGTTAGTTTTCAAGATAAGGCAGAATTTTGCAAAAATGAATTCGAGTGGCACAGCTACAAAATTCCAAGATTCAACTTACTTGCTTCTTACGCACCATGAACAACCCTGCTCTTGATCACAGTCCAAAATAAATTAATAAACCTCTGTCTCAATCTCAATCGCAATTATAAAATCGGTTGTTTTCATTAACAATCTTCTATTTTATGTTTGTCACAAATATTTAGTTATTTGACTTCCTTTATGCTATCAATTATAAAAATGTATTCAATACCCTATTATAAAACAACTATGCTAAATCTGGCAAATACTACTTATTGTGCATATGTCCGACTGTATACATTATTGACATTGTACAATGATCAGTATACGATGTCGAGGTTGTACTAATATCGCCAAAGAAAATCCGCCAAAACAAGCAAATTTCGAACTTTGTAGGGTTAGGGGGTGCAGTGTCAGCTTTGAACAAAACAAACTGTACAATGTGAACATTGTACAATAGGTTGTATCGAAAAGACGTTTTTTTCGAAATTTAAAATTTCAAGTTGATAAAAAGTTGCCCCTGTGGTCCCTCATATACCACAAAAAAAAATTGGCCCAATTGAAAAATATTTAGGTCTCCCGCAGGACGCCTAAATGGTGGTTATCCTAGGAGCAGGTTTTTACGCAGCGTACAACGTAAAAGGCTCGGCGCAACACGCCGTCATATCACCGATAGGAAAGCAGTGTGAGTGTTTTCCTACAGAGCGCAAAACGTAATGTCAAAATACAAAATGTCAAAAGTTCGTTTCATATTGTCAAAAGTGTCATGAGCTAGTTAAGATGCGATTATCATGCATTCATTCTTTCTACGACATGTGAAAAGATTGACATGAACGTTGGACGTACGTCTTCTCAGACGACTGTCACTTTTGACAACACGCAAACTACAGCTGATACTTGCCATGCCTCTATTCAGTTGTACGCTGCGTAAAAAATATAAAGTGGTATTACTTTTTCAAAGCCCACATGTACGCACAAAATAAAATATTTGATGACAAATAAACTTTTATCAACATTTAAGCACATTTTTTAGATTATACGAAAATTGTCATTTTGCAATAAATTTTATCGAAATAATACACTACAGGCGATCTAAATGTTGCATTGGAGTAATACATTTTTGTATACGGTAATTTCACACCTTATTGTTAAACTTTTTGTATTTAAAAAATAAAAATTACTTAATATTTCATTGAAAAAAAATTCTATTTCTTAAAGAAAATTATAAACTTTAGGCCTTCTGCGGGAGACCTTAATATTTTTGTGGTATATGTGGGTCCATAGGGACAACTTTTTATGAACTTGAAATTTTGAATTTCGAAATAACGGTTTTTCGATAAACCCTATTGTACAATTTCGGGATTTGCTCGTAACATCGATATTATTTAGAATTTTCCATTCTAGATTCTAGGGAAACATAAAGTTCTATGAAGACGTTTGAAGTCAGAAATGAAGTGTTTGGGATTAACCAACTTTTGCAGCTTAATGCTATGGACTGCGCTTGCAGGCGCACATTTCTTGCACAAGTTATTCTCCTGCGTTGACGCTGAAACTTTGTGTTTGTTGTTCGGCTTTCGTCTGGTGATGGTAGTAGGGTGCTGGAACCCGCTCGAGTATATTGCCACTGTAAAGTGGCAAAAACTGTTCAATATAACTACTGTATGGTAAAAGTTTGCCGCACTAGCGCCTCCGCGCGGTCTCCGAACGCGGCTGTATTTACGACAGTTTTTGACAGTTTTCGGTGCGCCGACTCCAATACTTAACTTATTATTTACGGGCTGCTTGACGACGGCGAAATGGAGTTCCTTCGGCGTAACACGTCGTAAAAATAGCGCGAGTTATGATTTTCGGGAAAAACTTTTAATAACACCACTTTCGTGTTAGCACCAGCAATGGACGTCCAATCTTCCAGATTTATAAGAGCCCTTGCGACGGATAAGTGCTGGTTTTCAAACTGGCCGGCCCACTTAGGTCAACGATTGTTGCCAAAGGGCAAACAATGTATCATTAGCACCACTTTTACTTAGTACAACATACACACTGTATAGCTAACAATGCATTTCAACACAAGCTATTCAGACAAGTCAATTGTGTATGAATAATAAACTAAGTTAACATCTAAAACATTTCTCGGGCTATTCTGATAGATAATAAGCAACGTATGTGATTTTACACAGTAATTTTACTTACGTATACAAACAAAGCAGAACATAATTCTTCTCAAAATCAGCGTTTGCGTTATATTGTCCGCAGTAATAACTCACCTGAAACAAAACAAGCAATTAATAAAAGGGCACAAAGGGTGAAACAGTAACAACATTAATATTAACCACACAGCACGCAAATATGTAGGCCTAAATAAACACAGGGCCCATTCTAAGAGCTTGAAAACATGTACCCCAAATTTGAACTAGTTAATTTTCGTTAACGTGCAGCAAAAAAAAACTTTTTAAAATTATAATCTATGTTCCAAAAGCTTTTTTATCATGATTTTGTGTAGGTAGTATAAATTAATTCAGTAATGTTACATTTCATAACTTGAATTCCGAAGGCTATTGTTATTTAAGAATTGATCCACTATAGTTTCAGGACTGTTTGCATGTAATAAAGTATGGTGTCATTCATTGTTAGTAAATAGTTCTCAGTTGTTGTTTACAACCTACACCTTGTCAAGAAAAAATATTTGGGTTTTCAATTATTAATTTTATTTAAATTAAACAAAATACAATTACTTAAAACATTCACTAGATTGCTTGGATCTTCGTCAGTTTTTTCTATTTTTAGTTGAATTTTTTTCAGAAAATATACTTTACTAGTTTGACATTAGGATGTGCATTTCAATAGACACTTACTTTCCCATTAATATGTATTTTTTTTACGTTTGCCTAAAAAACTATAAGGTAGAACTAAGCCACTTAAGGAACAAGTATACCCCACTAATGAAAATATTTGTTAGCGTTTAGAGAACAAACTATTTGCAATGGAAACTAACCACAGGTGATATAGGACGAAAAAAACACATGAAACAAACGGTAAAGTCAAGGGTGGCTTAGAAAAACCATTTTTTTCTAAATCGCGGGTTCGAAATCACGTAAAAACGATAAATAATTCAAACTAGATTCATAGGTAAAACCTTTCTATTTTTTATGTTCTATTTTGGAAGGTCATTTTCATAAAATAATAATGTATACCAAAAAAAATAATGTCGTTATTTAATATTTTATTACTTTTATATACTTTCCAATATACTACATCAGAAAACCACTGTAAAAATTTTATATCTCTTCAACGCGTATTAACGCTAGGATTCCGAACCAACGGTAAACTTCCGGTAGATTACAGTGTCTATACTATTAATTGGTACTTGTCATAGGATTTTCTTATACTTCGCTTTGTTGAAGAATAAAAAAATAAAACCTATTTGACTTTTAAGTAAACAAATGGGGGCCAAATCGCCACTATTTTAAAAAAATATTTTTTAAATAATCGGCAATGATAAATCCTATTAGCTTTTAATATTTATATTCAATGATTACTTTTTTATCATATGTTATATATCCATTTAAACTTTCACCAACAATAGGAAAATTATGTTAGCATTAACTTTCTGTTACACCCGGCATTTTATTGAACAAGGTTTATATGGAATGTTCGGATATAAAATTTCTATTACAACAGTTACGACAAATAATCCAGTCAAATTGTGTCTTTACTAGGAAAGTTGTGGGGTAGATGTTTTGGTCCTTTTTTTTCTAATAACTCTAAAACTGTCAACTTTTCGTAAATAACCTATTATTATAGTCACTATTTAGGTTTTCTCCGACAAACTGTTGCAAATATCATTCCGTCTTGTACTTCCGGTTATTTTATTTATTCTCTCCCTGCCTTCCACAGCAAACCAAAACCGCCGAAAAATAAAATGTTGTAGCGGAGTTGTCAAAGTTGTTGTCTAGGATATACCTAGTTGTAAATAGTTAGACATTAAAATAAATATACGTTGTGTGTCACGCTTTTCACTACAGTAGAGTTTGGCTACGTTACAATGTTTACCTTTTTGCTTTTTCTTCAATGTTACATTGGTGGCAGCGGTGGGATAA
This sequence comes from Aphodius sticticus, assembly GCA_963966075.1. Classification (NCBI taxonomy): domain Eukaryota; kingdom Metazoa; phylum Arthropoda; class Insecta; order Coleoptera; family Scarabaeidae; genus Aphodius; species Aphodius sticticus. The sequence continues at coordinate 17,731,263 of OZ014513.1, read as the reverse complement.
TGGACGCCTCGGTAGTTAGAATTTTAGGAGAAATAAATGGCACTGCAGTTGTATGTTTGGTTGATACTGGAGCGTCACGGTGCCTAATTCGCCAGAGCTTGTGGGAGCATGTAGGTGGTAAGGACTTGAAAGTCACACAAACAAAAGTTGTTCAGGCTAGCGGTAAGCCATTGGTTATTTTGGGAATTGGAAATATTGATCTTGCTATTGGTAATAGGCGCTTTGCAACAGAGGTGAGTGTGTGTCAAGATCTACTCGACGACTGTGTGCTAGGATGCAACTTCATACGCAAATATAAATGCATTGTTGACCTTAATGAAAGTTGTGTTAGAATTGGCAATCTACGCATTGAAGAATATGCTATTTCTCCAGTGGCAGCTATACTGTCCCAGACGTTACTTGTACCTGCACGAACGGAAATTATTTGTCGGGTAACAGTTCAAGACGACAAGATGAACATTTCGAGAGTAATTGAGCCTCTCTCCCACTGTTGGCAGAAGCTTGGCGTTTTGGTAAGTCGCAGTATTGTGTCAGGGATAGAAGGAGCTGTATTACTACGAAATCCATCAAATGAAAATGTAATGCTATACAAGAACACACATATAGGTACAGCGTTAGCATGTACGGTCTTGGACATGAATAACGAAGCGACTATTCAACCAATCCCAGAAATGTTTGATTGGCGAGAAGCTTCAAAGCATCTAACTGCAACTCAGCTTCGGGAGGCCAAAGCTATGATCTCAAAGTTTAGCGGAGCGGTATCAATGGGGAAGAAGGATATAGGAAGAACTAAAGTTCTTGAACATGGCATTGATACTGGGCAGTCCACTCCAATTAAGATGGCACCGAGGAAGCTGCCATTTGCTAGGAGGTCAGAGGCGCAGCAAAAGGTTCAACATATGCTAGACAATGGTGTAATTAGTCCTTCGAAATCACCGTGGTGTTCTCCTGCGGTCCTGGTACGGAAAAAGGATGGCACAATGCGATTTTGTGTGGATTTTCGTCGACTAAATGAAATTACGGTGAAGGACAGTTATCCGCTTCCAAGAATTGATGTGGTATTAGAAGCGCTGGCTGGAGCAACACTGTTTACGGCACTAGATTTACAGTCTGGGTATTGGCAATGCGAAGTGGCAATCAAAGATCGTCCGAAAACTGCGTTCTCCATAGGTTCTGGACTCTTTGAGTTCAACGTGCTTCCGTTTGGAGTTTGTAATGGACCTGCTACCTTCCAGCGATTGATGGATGTTGTGCTAGATGGCCTTAATTGGGAAAGTGCATTGGTATACCTTGATGACGTGATTGTATTTGGAAGGACATTTGAAGAACATTTGTCTCGACTTCATAATGTTTTGAAGCGGTTGCAGTCGGCTGGATTGAAAGTGAATCCGAAGAAATGCAGGCTATTTAAACAAGAGGTTGAGTTTCTCGGACACATTGTCAGCAGCAAAGGCATTGCAACCGATCCAAAGAAAGTAGAAGCAGTGAAAAATTGGCCTATACCTGTCAATCTGAAAGAGCTTAGGTCATTTCTTGGTTTTGCATCATATTATCGTCGATTTGTTCCAGGTTTTGCAACGATAGCAGACCCGCTTCACCGCCTAATGAACAAAGGCGAGAGATTTACGTGGACGGAAGAATGCGAGTTAACATTTAAGAGACTTAAAGGCTATTTGCTGTCAACACCAATTTTGGCATATCCAAATCCTCAGAAACCTTTTATAATTGACGTGGATGCTAGTGGCACTGGACTGGGAGGTGTGCTCAGTCAGATGCAAGAAGGAAAAGAACGTGTAATTGCCTACTATAGTCGTTCTTTAACGAAGGAGGAAAGGAGGTACTGTGTGACTCGACGGGAACTTCTTGCTCTGGTTTCCGTGTGCCGACACTTCAAAGCATATTTGTTGGGACCTCAGTTTATAGCGAGGACGGATCACAACTGCCTGCGGTGGTTGAGAGGATTCCGGGAACCAGAGGGTCAGGTTGCAAGCTGGTTAGAAATCTTGGCCGAGTTTAATATGGAGGTACACCATCGTTCCGGGGTAAAGCACGGTAATTCGGATGGATTGTCACGGCGCCCATGCTCTCAATGCGGAATGGAAATGGAATGCAGTAGGAACGTGCCTCAGATAAGCCAATTGCTGAATGCACGGACAGCGGAGACGTATGTCGTTGCAGGAACTGACCCGGCAGGAACTGACCCGCAGGACTCAACAGATGCGATGGTTCAGGAACAACCGCGGGACGAAGTGTGTGGCCCGGTTGTACAATTGTTAAAAGGTGAGTTGACTACACCAAGTGATCTACCGAAGGCGTCACGTAAGTTATGGAACATGAAACCGGAATTAATAGGAGGAGTATTGTGTATAGCGGACAAAAGTGGTTCTCAAGTCAGTCATCGAATGGTAGTCCCTGCCATGCTAGTCAAAGAAATTGTACGAAAGTACCATGGAAACGCGGCGGGAGGTGCCCATTTGGGAGTAACGCGGACATTGGCTACACTGCGCTTTAGGTTTTTCTGGACTAATATGCAACAAGATGTTGAAGACTGCTGCCGTAAATGCGAGGATTGTTGTCGCAGAAAATCACCATCTCATCCGGGTAAAGCCGCATTGCAAACAAGTGTTTCAACGCGTCCATTTGAGAGAGTTGCCATAGATATTTTAGGTCCATTGCCAATGTCGTTTAAAGGTAACAAATACATCTTAGTCGTGGGCGACTATTTCACAAAGTGGACAGAGGCGTATCCTCTATCGAAGCAGACAGCAGAAACGGTAGCAAGAACATTTGTTGACGAATTTGTGAGTCGTTTTGGAGCACCCGAGACGGCACATACAGATCAGGGCCGTCAGTTCGAATCGCAACTCTTTCAGGAAACTTGCGCTGTACTAGACATTGAGAAAACTCGCACGTCGCCGTTCAGACCGCAGTCGGATGGTATGGTTGAACGTTTCAATCGCACTCTTCTTAATATGTTGAGTCATTGGGCTGGCAAACATCAGAAGAACTGGGATGTGAAACTTCCTCAGGTTATGATGGCGTATAGGGGAAGTCAACACGAAAGTACAAAACGTTCGCCGTTCTTCTTATTATTCGGCCGTGAGATCAGGTTACCTCTGGATGTTCACTACGGGCTGCCGATGAATAGCTTTGGGAAACATTCACATGAAGAATATGTGAAGAAACTTCGGTCGTCACTAGACCAGGCCCACAACGAAGCTAAAGAATGTTTGAATGCGGCGCATAGAAGAATGAAGGATCAATATGACCGCAATATCCGCCCACGGAAGTTTAAGGTGGGAGATGTTGTTTGGCTTCATCAGGTAACACCACGTAAGGGCGAGAGTGCAAAGTTGCATCGGCCATGGACCGGACCGTATAGGCTAGTGAAAGATACGGGTCTCAATACTTTTCGTATTCAGCATTGTGCTTTGAGGCACAAACGCCTGGTCGTCCATCAAGATCGATTGAAACCGTGCGCTGAGATTCCTCATCCGAATCAGGCCAAACTTGAAGAACGAGCCAGTAGACGTCCAGGAAGACCTCGGAAAGGTTTGGCAGATCACAGCGGAGTTTCATCCAACCAAGCAACATCATCAAAAATATAGCAGCAAAATTACGGAAGTGAGTTCTTCGTGCCTGCATCTGGGGCCATATCTCCTGACTGTCCATGTTTAACCGGACCAAACCGTGATGTAAGCCAAAGGCAATCAAACGATGGTACCGTCATACCCATGGAAGAAATCAACGATGCGACTATGGCAGAAGACAGATTGGTAATAAGTGATGCAAACCAGAATGATTGTATTGGTTTAGAGCATCGTCGACGGTTGCCTCCCCGTAAGGCTAAAGATGTGGCAAGTGGATGTCTGCGTGATTACTTTCAGGGGAAAGTAAGAAATAAGAAGGGGGAAATGTAGCGGAGTTGTCAAAGTTGTTGTCTAGGATATACCTAGTTGTAAATAGTTAGACATTAAAATAAATATACGTTGTGTGTCACGCTTTTCACTACAGTAGAGTTTGGCTACGTTACAATGTTTACCTTTTTGCTTTTTCTTCAATGTTGCGTCACGAAATTTGGTTAGCAAACCTCAGATTCGGATTCAGCACCCCAAGGACACATAAAATGGAATAAATCAAAACTTCCCCACAACTTTACCGCTAGGGGACTTTTTTTTATCAGAAATTGACTGTATTAACAACGTCATAAAATGTCAGTTATTTCGCCTGCAGAAAAATATTAATATTTGTCTTTATTTTATTTATTATACTTAAATGACTTAAATTATTTAATTTAAGAATAACCGGAATAACTACTATTTTGTACATATATTTTGTTATTCATATTCCTAAATTTTATCAAAAATAGATTTAAAAACAGTATTGTTCCCCAATTTTTTTAAATAGGTAAGCCTAAAAAATGCAAGAAATATAATTTTCAAAAACAGTATAGAAGGTGGGGATGTGAAAGTCTACAGGACGTTAGTAGTACAGGGTACGTTTTGGCTAGAAGTTGAAAACTTATTTTTTAACAGTTTTCGCCATTCTCTCAAGAACAAAAAATGCAAGCCTCGGTAAATTTTCCATGTAGTTCGAGTTGAAAACTGAAAATGTCAATTTCTGACTAATTTCACATGAAACTTCAAACTCTTATATAGATACGTATAGAAAATTAGAGGAATAAAAGTGAAGATACAGTTATATGGATATTTATTATGTCTAGATACTTAACAGGAAAGTAGATAATATCATTATCGACCCACCGAGGACCTTGCCCTTCGAGGCAATTAAGAAAATGTGAAAATTTTTGTAGAAAACCAATGCGTCCGTAAGGCACATTCCTCGAGACGTTTCAGAAGTTGCCTCCGCTTTCATTTTCCCCCGAAGACATTCTATTACAGTTTAACATTTTATAAAGGGAGCGCGGGGGTGCGCGGCGTTACTTTGAAGGGCCAATACTCGACCCGAAATTACCGCAACGGGAAGAAGGGAAGTTCATTCGGGTCGGGACCGCCCGGAGTTTATCGCGGCAGTGGCGCCCCCCACCTGGGACGGAAAAATCGCTAACCCGCCGAAAACTCGCCGGAAAAGCGGCGCTATTATCCCCGGAAAGTAGAAGTTTATATCTCGTGCGCGCTGCTGCCAGATTATCTTTGTTTTCTTGGCCTAAATGAAACCGTTGCTGAAAAAAAAAAAGGTCGCGCGCTGAATAGTTTCCTGATGTTGCTTGCTTGTTTACCGTTGTCCCCGAGCGTACCCACTCCATGTCGGCGACCTTCTTCACAGCTCCCTTATCGGACTTATCTATCTCTGGTCCTAGATTGCTGCTTGATTCTTCCTCCTACGTGCCAGTCTACAGACTCCTTTGGCAGGTTCTATTCCAGGAACACTACGACAACACTACGCGACGCATTCTCAGACTGGTGTTAGTAATTCTAAGGATTACACGCTTCCGTGCACAAAGGGTTCCTTAGCGCATTGCCTCTTAAACTGTCCTGTGCGTTTCAGGGTAGATTCTAGATGCGAAAATACACAACAATGAGCGCTATACACGCTGCATACATCGTTCGATGTTGGCACTGCATACTGCAACCGATGGAAAATTGACCTAGGAATGTATTTCTGGAGATCCTGTTGCTATGATGTCCAAGATTTGCGAGAGAACAAAAAAAAGCGGAAAATTATAAGATGAAATAAGTTTTTAAGAAATCTATTAAAGCTAAAGTATATAAAGAATGTTAAGGTATGACAAAAAAAAACATACGTTCCAATGATGTTGTCACACTTGAAGTTTTGATGTTGAGCTAACAGATTTTAGGAGAATTATTTGTTGATTTTGCAAAGAATGTTTTAAAACTTGTGTTAATGTCCTTTCTTTACCTTTCAAATTATATGTTTAAAGGAAAACTGGTTAATCGACGGTGAGATATTCGAGGAGAAAAGTAATTTGTCGGACAATTCCGTCATACGAAGAAGCAACCGTAGACACATGTTTCGGACTATTAGTCGTCATATATGTTTAAAGATTCATTTCATAGTCCAGTCGTCACAGGTTGCTTGGTAGAACTGGCTCGGATTATCCAATCTTTTTACTGGCTTTTGCGATTGGTAAACATACAATTCTGAAATTATAATTATATGCTTGGCATATTGTTTTTATAAAATCTTTTTAAGATTCTCTCGGAAATCTATCACACTACATGGAAATGGATGTCCACCAGATGATGAGAACAAGACAAAAGAGAGAGAAAGCGACTCCATGATTAATATCATCATGAATTAAAGCCTCTATATTTGTTCTTAAATAAAAGACGAGCTACATTTTAAAACTTTGCGTTTCATCATTTTGCTGATCTGCTTCCTATAATTCTTCCATATAATTAATTATCTATAATGACGTGCTAGAATGTGTTTAAGATATAGTATTGAAACTAGGAGAATGTGCAGGCCTAATAGGCCTGCTGGTCGACCTAGGTAGATCGCCGAAGCGTTAAGAGAGAGACAAAAAGCCCGGATGGTCTTACACGCGCGACGTGATTATGCTCGTACGTTCGAAGCGGTTACGGGCGCCATCTATTGCTTCGTAGCGTAATGCCAACAGCGACATGATGATGTGCCGCCGTCTGGTGACCGCGTCGCGAAGCGCGCGGCCGTTGCCTAGCAACCTCGATCGGTTGCCATGGCGACGCGCTGACCTGTACACTCCTAAAGCATAATCCATAAATTTACCCGAATCGAGGTAAAAAATAACGAAAACTGGGCCGAAAATGGACGAAATCGAAGGCCTAAGCGCTGTAGAATCAAATTTTAGGCGGAAAATCGGCGCCGATTTTCGCTTCTCCGAGGAGGAGACCCTTCCCCCGATTCGCCGATTTTCTTGCGCGGACTGTGTTAGACTTTTAGTATATAGTAGGGATAGGGATATAGTAGGGATATCCATACAACTAACTCTACGTATTAAAAATTTCCAGCATCTTTTCTGAGTAACATAAATTATCAGTAATAATATAACAAGAGAGTGAGAATAAATTGAAAATAATTTGACAGATTGTTTGAAAACTTGTTGCCAGATGGCAACAAGTTTGAACAAAATCTGTCAAATTATTTTCTAATTTATGGAACTCTCGAGTTATATTTGACTAGATTATTTTTTGATTCACCAATTTTTACAATAAAAAAAATCAATAAAACTATCATAAAATTATTGAAAAATTTAATTTAATTAATTATTACTTACAATATATGAAAATATCGTTGACACATTGTGAATATATTAAAAGAATTAACAATTTAAATTAGTACAATGAAAAACGCAATTATTAAAAATATTTCGAGACCCATTATTTATTGAGGATTTGGAATTGCTTGTTATATGAAGTGTTTCCTCCTGCGTATTTTCTGTAAGATTATTTATTATATTTGAATAATGTTCTTGGTTCAATTGTAAGTATGGTTTAATCGAACTTGCAGAATTATGACCAGTGACCTTGATTAGTTTTTATTCTCCTACACCAGCTTTTGAAAGGTTACTTACTGCACTTGATCTGGCAGAATGGTTAGTTATTTTTTTAGTAACTGTGTCTAGACCTACTTTTTCTGCGGATTCTTTCATCCATTTTGAAATGGAATTTATTCCCACAGGAACGTTTTTATACCAAAAACCATGAGTTTGCCAAGCCGGATTTGGAGTAAGAATGTAAGAAACAAGCGTTCGGTTTTAATATTTTCTTCACGTTTACTCATTAGTTTTTCAAAAAGACGAACAGAGCAAATATCTGGGTTATTTATGTTTGGAGTCAATCATTTACTATTAGCGCACCTTTGTGCTCCACCCTGTGCAGTTTTTGTAAAGATGGGATTGTATTCAATGCGGCCAGTATTTAATCTTTTTATGTCGGTTTCTTTTTTAAAATAATGAACTAAACATTTCGTAGCTTCTCCTCCCCTCCGAGCTAGTTCATACGATGCAACGTGAAAAAACTTTCTTTGCAATCCACAAGGTGTATCTTCGTCCCAACAATTCTGTATTACAAAGTGCCACAGAACTTTGTTTGTGCTTTTCAGGATGTTTTTGTAAAATTTTTCTTTTTGCATCTCTTGCATTCCGAGCATTTCTGAATTCTATATCATGGAAAGGATCAAAGGACCTGTTATACTTATTAAAGTAAAGTTCTTGAACTAATTTTGCCGTTTTATTCCACATTGTCTTTATTACTGCTTCTTTATAATGTTTTCCGTCTTTTCTTTTCATGTTATAAGCCCAATCTTTTAAAATCAATGCCAGAGTAGCTGTTGTAGTAGATTGATCCAGAATATAATTTCTTTCTTTGGTGAAGGTCTTAAATTGTCTCCATATAGACTGATTACTTATTAGAGTATTTTTCGAAGTAGTTTCTAAAATCTTTTTTGTAATTTCTGCATTAGAAAAGGTACTAAACCGATGACTTTCACCCATTTCGCGTTGACATAATTAAGTAATTATTTTGACAAGTATCTGACAGTTGCTAGGCAAATAAAAGCTACAGTGATTATTCCCGAGAATAATCACAAGAGATTTATTCCCACTATAATAATGACATAATTGGTTGAAACTTACCCTTGTGACAAATAAAGAAGCATTCTTCAAGAGGCTTTTCCTTCAACAACTTTTCTTTAGTGTATTTATAAATTTCGTATGTTTTTTAAGGTGATATTTGTTCAGTTTTAGTATGTTATGTGCTGTTGATTACTGCATTGGGTGTGAGAAACAATTTGTCAAACCGAAGTCGTTATATGCTCGATTAGCGCTTCCAACACTGGTAAACTTGCTTCCTTATTTTTGGAAATATATTTTTTGTGGGTTTTATAAAGAGATTTTCAACAGACCCAGTCTACTTGACTTTTCTGATTACCCTAGGAATGGTTGAATGGGCAATTTGGTTGTCCGTGTGTCTTTCATTGAAAATATCACCAACATCGAGATAATCGCTTGCTGTAGATGGATAACTACTATTATAAACGTATCCAAAGTCATTAATATTAATTAAATTAAAGTTAATTCACGCTCCTGTATTAGTTATTGCATGATCTATTATTATCTACAGGATGAAATATCAACTTCGCATCAAGAAACTGAGTAAGTTTGCGCTAGTTCTAAACAAAGATTAGCTATCATACCAAAATAATAAAAATTGTAAAAAACGTATTCAAATTTCTAAGAAATAGATTAAAATGGACTAAAGTGAATCGTCATAGACAAATGTTCCCTTTCTATTATGCATGTCAACAGAGAGAAAAGTAATCACCAAGTACGTCGAAAAACAAAATAAAAAGATACGCTTTTCAAAATAACACTGGTCATTACTTGCTGACCGCAGAATAGCTTACAGCAAACCTGTAGCGTCATTAGGATAAAGCTCAACGTAACTTTAATAGAGGCTCATATTGACCGCGGTTTGTCGTACTAATCACCGAGAGATAGCGCGAATGCCGACATGGCCGTTCTGTGAGCGTTGGCTTACAGACTTTACGGCAATGACTGTTATGAGTACGGCCCCGTCGACGCCAGGTGATGTCTTCATATGGCAACCGCATAGCGGTTGCAAGCGTTTGATGCCAACGGTTGCGGAGAAATATGTGCCCTACGTAAAACCTAATGACATGCGCTCGTGACATCGTGAACGGATATACCGGAATGCATAATGCTGACGGGAGTTATTGTCATGTTCCCGGCTCCACCTGAATGGGCGAGTTATTGAACAGGTGCACTGTCTCTCTCTTTGTCGTCGGGAACATCGAAATCGGAGCTATGAACTGAAGCACTAACTGGTTGACGTAAAAGCACATCAGTGTTTTAATTACACACCATGTTTTACGGTATGACACGAAATTTCTACACATTTTGCTCTTAGGAAATATATTCTTCTATGTTATTTTCTTTCAAAACACATTTCTTTTGCATAAAAAGTGATATACTTCATTGAATCCTCTACCATTGTTTGCGGGTACATAATAATTGTTTTGAATTGTTTATTTCAAACAAAATAAATGAATCGGCGAGTTCGAAAATAGTACCTTGGCCATTTCAATCCAAAATTTGCCATTTTGAACTGAAATAGCCAAAATGTTCACTATGGTTTATTCTATCAAATAGACATATTTGAGGATGCTTGGGCGAAATAAGCAAGTCCAGAACAGTGCTGCTTTGCTCCCTCATGCAACGCGTCTCTACTCAGTTTCTACTGAGATATCAGTCGTAAACATTCGCCAACTTCGTAATTTGCTTTCAAATCGTTGTTGAGTTACGCTGAAGTAATGAATATGAATATTAATATCAAAAAGATATATAATATTAAAAAAGTCCTCAAGTATGTAACTGGTGAACATTTTGAATTTTACAACCACGTTACTTCCGGACCGACTACGACCGTAGAAGAGAAAATTTAATACTGTCATGTATATAATCATCAAATTATATAATATCATACTCTATTATCTCGCCATATACAGGGTTAGTCAAAATTACCGGAACACCTAAATAATTCTCCAGCCGTAAATAAGTCCAAAAATATTTTCAAGTTAAAGTTGTTTTGCTTCAAACAATCTATCGTTTAAATGTGTTTAATGTACAGGCTGTAGATTTTATTCTGGAAATTTGGCTTTTCCTCTTTCAAATAGAACAGCCTGTATAGTTTTTCATTGTTACTTCTAGGATTAATTGGAAGAATCTCTTTTAGGAATATTGTTTTTTTATAAAAGGTATCATTTTTGAGTTATGAGCAATAAATCAAAATTATGTATATTTTTATGTTTTTTTATTCTAAGATTAATTCTTAGAAATATTTTTTTCATACAATACTATCACTTTTTTGTTAATAATAAATACAGCAATTAATCAAAACTCCTGAACTTCAAATTAAGAATATTCTCCCACATACATACACATTTCATTTAATTTGGCAGCTTGAATATTCAAATTTAATTCTATTTCATAGTTGTTATTTTTTCTTGATTTTTTGTATTTTTTATCCGTTAATCATCGATTAATTGATCATAACTCAAAGATAAAGAAATGATTCTTACAAAAAAAAACTTTTAGAATTAATCTTAGAATTAAAAAATGTTAAATATACGTGTTTTCTATTAGAAGCAGAAAAGTTTAACAAGTATCAATAATGAAATGAACACCGTGTATATTAAAAATGTACTTAGACAATAGCCTGTTAAAAATAAAAAACTGTTGTTTGAATTTTTTTTTTAAATTTTGTACGGTTGAAGAATTATTTAGGTGTTACGGTAATTGGGACTAACTTTGATTAATTGACGATAATGTATTTTTTCACGATTATGTATCGTCATTTAAGAGCTGTTAGACAAGGAGAAACAAAATCCGTGCCCTTAAGGGTAGCGAAGGTTTTTTAAGAATACTTGTAAATGTTACAAACCTAGATATCAGTGTAGACTGGTTGATATATTGCAGTCGGTCCATTTTTGATTTTTCTTTTTCAAAGCCCAGGTGGACACACAAAATAATAGATTGAATGACAAATAAACTTTTATCAACATTTAAGTACATTTTTTTAAATTATGAATCTAGTTTATTTAGATTCGATATAATGTTGCATTAGAGTATTTTTGTATATGTTATTGAGCCAATTGATCCATTTTTTTTGTGGTATATGTGGGTGCATATGGACAACTTTTTATCAACTAGAAATTTTGAATTTCGAAAAACAAAATGTTTTTCGATACGCCCTACTGTACAAGCATGATTATGATACCCGTATTATGACTTCAAATTTGGGAATGTTAAGAGTGCAATTCAGAAGAATTGCCCTCTGCCTAGTTTATAAATATATGTATAGAACACACGGATTTATGGAGATTTAAATCTCGAGAGTATTAGGACTTAATTTGTATCAGTGCCACCACACAGAGGGAACCAGATTGGCGGATACGATGTCTTGCCGACCGGAAGTGCAGGCGGGTTAATTCCGAGCGGCTCTATTCCCAATTTCTTGGTACTTACGAACCAGATTACAGCTTCCTGTTTAATACACAGCCTAGCGAATGCATCGGATTTGCCGGTGACCCTTATTAGAGGATATGAGTTTCTAATTTGGCTTTATTGACGTTTCAAATAGCCATCCACTCGTAAAATAGGATCTTATAGGACATTGTAATTCTAGAACTCGATTAACTATAACACTGGGATTTTGGTACTGCAGAATTGTATGCAAATATTAAACGTAAAGATACCTAATCTAAATATCTCCAGGATGGTTGCCACCGCCATTTCTAAATTAACACGTTTGTAAATCAAGAACCAGATATGCCAGCGTCCTAAAATCTTTTTGTGAGACATACTGTGTATGCCATATACATATTACAAAGCTTTACTCTAGCGATACCTTTATGCATATCAATCTACTGCATCCCGGCTCTGTATTTCTGATTCCCGGAATATATCTGCTAAATTATGCAACGAAATAACTTTATCCTACTTGCTGCAACGTCTGGGAAAGTCCATGTGTGGAGCTTGTGTAAACTCGACAGACAAACGACGTAATAAATTGATGCTAGTGCCGGGAAAAATGAACTAACCCGGAAAATTTACCTCGCACTCGCATTATTACATGACGGAGTCTTTGTGCCAGCAACGTCGGTGGGTTCCTTCTGGCATCCACGAATATGCTTTCGAATTTTGGAAGCTCTATGAGTTCCTGAACGAGAAAAGTTAAATGAAATACATTGTAAGCGAATAAATGGACATTCATTTATTTTAATTAATTTTGAAAGCGTATACTCTGGACAATAGAATTTACGGCAATACTTGATTCATGTTGCCAATCCTAATGGCCATTAGGGATATAATTTAGGGAAATAATATTAATGGTGACTAATAGACTATTAGCGGTAATGCATGAAACATAATATTGTTATTCTATATATTGAATCTTTTGCATAACGTGTGATGGATGTTTTGCAATAGTTTGGTATTTTTAGAAACATCACAAAATTGAACTTGAATCTCATTTGTGGAGAAACAATTGACTATTTATATAGCATTCGTAATACTGTGGAAATGGAGTTCATGTATACAAATTTATTAAGAAATGCATGAAAAAAACGCCATTTAGTTTATAGCGGACGGTTCGTGGTTCACACAGCTTCACAGACTCTAAAAAACATAACAGCAATAACTACATATGGAACGTCCTACACAACACCACATTGAAGCATCCATACTGAACTTAATTGTGTATCAATTTTCGTATGGCATACATTAAAATATACATAAAGGTTTATTACATGTTGTGGTATTGCCAGGTTTTCATTTTTTTGTCACTGAATCCATCGTATGATGATAAAATATGTCTTATTCATGTGCTCAAAGAAGCAGCGGTAACTCGTTACAAAAAACAAATTTTGTTGTGATTTTGTTTACACAAGGGCTTAAAGACTCAATACGTGTCATGGTAATGTTACTTTTTTTTATTTTCTGCAGTGATTTGAAACAATGTAACATGCAGGAGCGGCGCGTGATATTTTTCTTGTGTGAAAAAAAAATTCAGTTGCCAATCCACCGGTGACACGATTAAAATACTCACCTTAGTATCAATCGGTTCTAAAATATAATCTAAAATTTTATAATTTACATATAGAATTGAAATACTACAAGGCAATATCTTGCTTTTTTTAAAACAATATGAAATGTTTGAAATGAAATGAAATGAAATAACGTAAAACTCCCTTAAAAAGTTCAAAAGTTTAGTCAATTTGTATGAGTTTTTATTCCATGGCGTAGTTTTCTCGAAAATGTTTGTGTAACATTTTCAGGTAGTACTTTAATTTTAACTCCCATTATTGTTATTAATGTCTTTCACAAGATTATTGGCTTATTTATATGCTTATTCTAGCTACTACACATGATGCAATCAATATAATAGTAGTGTAATAGTAACTTTATTATAATAGAAACCTTACACTAGGGTCATTCCGCGAATTTTTAATTGTAGGTTACCAAAACCAAGAGATCGCTGTGCTGGCAACGACCGTCACGGCTATTTAAAAAGGTTTTTCATAAAACATCAGTTTAAACATCTATCTACGACAATTCTAAAAGATGAGTCGTCTTTTTGCTATAATGTTGCATCAAAATAATAATAAAAGCCCCCGTTGCTTTTGTATAGTCGTTAAACGGGCGTGACGGGTGTGACACGTCACTGCGGAATAACAGACAACTAGGAGTTTGGCATGATTGAAAAATCACAATAAAAAATCCTTTTCAACTCAAATAATTGCCCTAACTATTCTATTTCTCCTGGTCCATTTACGTCATTTTTAAATTTGCAAGTTTCTATTGCTCTTAGCCCAAGCGCCACTTGTTTTTTCCCTACATCGAATTTTTATACGCCGTTATGAAACACATGGTTTGTAAAGAACTGCGCCCATATACGTGGTGCAAATTTTTATCCGCGGCGATAAAAAAATCCTTACTGGACGCCTAGGCGTAGCAACTAAAACAGGCAAAGTCAGTACAAGTCTAAATTTGGGAAAATCATTATTGTTTTGTCATCATCATTGATTTTTAATGTAAATACATTTCTCACTTATTTTGAAGATCTCGTGGACTGGGGTTTTAGATGCCGATTTTGTGTGCCCAGCACACTTCGCACACGCCTCCCGCCGGCCCTGGTAACATGTTTACAGGCACTTGAAAATGATATAACAAATAATAAATAAATTAAACAGAAATGGGCTTTTTACCATATATTATGTAACACATGTACTAGGCACGGCGGGATAAGAAAAAGTCAAATATTCAATAGTTGCTACATAATGGGCTTATGATTACTTATAATGTAGTCCACATTATTCTAAACGTCGAATTGGCATTGGATAAACAAACGACAGACTATAGGAGTTTGAAATGTCGTCGGATATCGTCGAAATAGAACGGACGCTTATTTGAAAACAAAGCGGAGGTGCGGCGCGGTCTAAAAATACAGGCGGGCCGAGAACAGATGCTTGAAGTTGCCAGTCAAAAAGACCACCAACTCGGGCGCGCTGGTACGCGAGAGCTTCACCGACTGCGGTCTTAACTACGTTCGTCGGTTAAAAGTTGGAACAAACTTGCAATTTTCATACGGAGTTACTCTCGGATATTAATACCGCAGGAGGGAGAAAGTTTCGCAAAAAGAAGTTCATTCCGCTTAAAGATAGGTTTCAATCCGACCACGAAAATGAAGGGCGAGGATAAGAAATTAATACAGAGTCCGCCAAAGGAATATACCTTACGTTTTTCATCAAAGGAACGTTAAATACGTTTTCAATTTTGAAATACCTACCACTTCAAAATGGTCTTGTGATTCTCAAATGATACTTGCAAAAACTTCGATAGATGGTAAAAAAAAGTCTAAGTTTTTGTGGGGATTGCAAAATGAATTTGGGTATTGAAATTTGAAAACCTTGTGAATATGATATTATTATACTTAGGAAGAGACAATAAAAATGAAAAAAATATCCAAGTACCAATGGGGTGGTTTTTTGAGGGGGTTGAAAATAAGTTTTGTTTTAAAATTATGAAATATTTGTAAATGTGATTATTCCTACAAATACGCGAAAGAGTAAATCTAAGTACTTGTGGAGTGGTTGTGGAAGAGCGTTGATTAATAAATTTGGTTTGAAAATTGTGAAACTTTGTGAATGTGCTATAAATTTTCCTACAAATACGTGAAAAAAGGGAAAAGAATCTTAGTACTTGTGGGGTGGTCTTGGAAGGGGGTTGAACACAAAAGCAAAACAAAAATTTCTAATGGGGTGGTTTTAAACAAAACTTTAAAAATTTGAAATTGTTAAACTTTGTGACTGGAATAATATTATACCTGGGAATATGGGACGGGTTTGAAAGGAGTTAGTTATAAAATTCCAAAACACTGTGAATAAATAATATGTAATATACTTACCTGTAAATATAGGAAAATGAAAAAAAACAGTGAATTATCTAGTGTTCAAATTTTATAGGGCAGTATGGAAGAAAATTTGGAATTTTAAATCACTTTCTATAACACTAACTAAGTGGTTTCTAACACCATATCTAACATTTCCGGAGGAATAGGTTTGCCTATTCCTCCGAATAGTCGATTTTGAAGTTTATCCCAAAACGAATAATATGTGAATCCACACACGCTACAGTCGGCCGATTTCTGGCAACAGCACTCAGTTTCAGAAAGTTAAATTAAATCAGTCATGTGTAGTACCATTGTAAAGATATTTTCAAACGAAACAACTTCTGCTGGAAACACTTCTTTGCAAATCATGCTATTTACGAAATAAACCATATGATCTCGGGCTATCCTTTGTTGGACAGCTGACTGTCCAAAGGTGACTTTGGCTATCGACATCCTATCACGTCTCTTCAGTACTAACAAAATAGAACATGAAAACGTGGATTATTCTTCTGATCACAGCTTATACAGACAACATAATATATTATGGGATCTTTTGTGAACCGTATGGTTTAGAAAATTTTTGGTCAAATAAAAGTTGTTTCTATTTAAAATATCTATGGAATGATACCACACACGACCTAGGTTCTCGTTTGAGATTCCAAATCTGAATGCAGTTGAGTAGTTCCGGTATGTAGAACCCAGAAAGTAGTTCCAGAAAGTAGTACGCACCCACCACACGTCTCCTCCATTGTAGTTATTGAAAATAATTAACAAAAATTAACGTAAACATGCGCTCACACTGACATAGATGAATTTGCGAATGGTTATGCACTGTTGCCACTGAGCGTAAAGTTCAGTTTGTGATGCTGCCACACCCGCGCATTTGAAATTTTGACGACAAACTTGTTAAGAGACTGGTACGATACTATTTAACAATTTTTTTTAGTTTCAAGAGTAGCACGAGTTTCTTTCCTTTGTAAGATAAAACAATCCTAACCAAAAATTCTTGTTCCCTGTAATCTTCAAGTACTATCCTTATTGACACCTGTCAAATCAAAACGGAGTTAACTTGGTGACAAGTTTAAAATTCGAATTTCGATTTCAGCACTCTAGTTTTATTCCAAGATAAGTTTTATGCTACGTTTCGAAGCTTTTTAGAATACAGCTTATTGCATCCAACGTTGCACCATAAATAGCTGGTAATTGACAATACCGGTAGTTCAGCGGAAAGTTGTTATTTACGATCCGTCCATTCGCGTTTCTGTACGGCGCCCCGGGCGTACATAAGAAGGAATGTTGCATTCAAAGTAGCCGAGGAACGGTGTGCAGTAAATCGCTAGATTTAATCGGCCTTCAACTACTTAAACGTACGCAATTGCCGATCTTACACGTACCAATAATTGAAAACGTAGATCCTAGATCGAGATAGCGCTTTAAGATTTTTATCAGATAAACGATAATCCATCCTACGCTGATCTATATATTATACGTGCGCCATTAGAATAAGATTGTAAAAACTTATTAGATTTTTAACTGGCTAGATCTTCCAATGCCAGTTTAAACCATAAACTGAGTTCAAATATACAAAATGGGAATTAAAAACTGCAGTCCACGAGATCTTAAAAATAAGTAAGGCATGTATTTATATTAAAAATCAATGATGATGATTAAACAATAATGATTTTCCAAAATTCAGACGTGTACTGATTTTGCCTGTTTTAGTTGCTACATCTAGGCGCCCAGTAAGGATTTCTTTATCGCCGCGGATAAAAATTTGCACCACATATATGGGCGCAGTTCTTTACAAACCATGTGTTTCATAACGGCGGATAAAAATTCGCTGTCGGGAAAAAGACAAGTGGCGCCTGGGCGAAGAGCAAAAGAAGCTTTTCCAAATTTAAAAATGACGTAAATGGACCAGGAAAAATAGAACAGTTAGGGCAATTATTTCATTTTTGTTTGTGACCCTTGTTACCATTTTGTAGTTTTATATTGTATGTGTGTTGTGATCTTTGCCGACGTCTGCCTTTCGTTTTAGCTTGGCCTTATGACAAATATAATTCGAAACTAGTAGCCGATAGCCCCCCCAAAATGAATTGGAAAGCACTTTGTGTTTTATTTTCTACTTCGCACTCACCAATGTCAATGGAGAACTTCATAGCCATAATTATTTCAGTTGAAAAGGCGATTGCACAGTCAAATAAAGATGACAAACTACCAGAGAAATTTTAAAAATTAAAGCTGGATGTGTTCCTTACAAATAAATATGCAGTATACGAATTTAGGTACACAGAGGAAACAAATTTTTATTGTGATTTTTCAAAAATGTCAAACTTCTAGTTGTGGGTTAGTCCGCACTAACGTGTCACACCCGTCACGCCGGTTTAACGACTATACAGAAGCAATGGGGGCTTATATTTATTTTGATGCAACATTATAACAAAAAGACTATTTCAGATTTGTCATAGATAGATGTTCAAACTGATAACTTTTATGAAAACCCTCTTTCAATAGCCACGACGGTCGTTACCAGCACAGCGATTTCTTTGTTTTGGTAACCTAAAATTAAAAGTTCGCGGAATGACCCTAGTCTAATAAAGTTAATAAATAATTCTACTTTTTTTGTGAAATTTAGGCTAGCTACTATTATATTGATTGCATCATGTGTAGTAGCTAGAATAAGCATATAAATATGCCAATAATTTTGTCAAAGACATTAATAACAATAAATGGAGTTAAAATCAAATTACTACCTGACAATGTCACACAAACAGATTCCTAATTATACTGTCCGGTAAAGGTGTTCCGAAAATTAGGGAGCTGATAGAGGACGTCACTGCCATCCAAAAAGTGTATATGCACTTTTGGCTTTCGACGCTTCATTAAAAAGTTCTTTTTTTATTATTTTTCAGTTTTATATTCCCTTAAAAATATGTCGGATTACAAAGTCGGCGTTGTTTATTTACCAGAAACAAAAAAAAAACACTTACCAATAACTAAAATAAATAAAAAAGTTTTGCAAATACTGCTACAGCGAATAAATGGTGAAATTTTTCCAAGAGTCCGGCAGGATTTGGGAAGTCGTGCTGAAATGTGCGTTCACATGGAAGAGCAACATTTTGAGCAGTATTTCTAGAACTATTTTATCTATTTTTGTTATTTGTAAGTTTTTTTTGTTGCTGTTAAATAAACAACGCCGGCTTTGTAATCAGTTATATTTTTTAAGAGAATATAAAACTGAAAAATATAAAAGCTATAACTTTTTAATGAAGCGTCGAAAGCCAAAAGCGCATATACTTACACTGTTTGGATGACAGTGACGACCTCTATCAGCTCCCTAATTTTCGGAACACATTTACCGGACATCCTGTATGTAGATATGGTGACATCACCCGATGCCAACTTGGTATTTTTTATTTTAGAGAAATATCAAAATCTATGAAAAAGAAGTTCTAAACTTTTTTGCCAAAATTTTGATGGTAGTTTTTCTAACATAGCCTTGCTTTTATAAACAGCAAGACGCCGAAGTTAAAACTACGCCATGGAATAAAAAATCATATAACTGACATCTGATGTTGATTAAAAAAAAACTATTCTTATGATATTACCTTGTAGTATTCCAATTCAACATGCAAATTATAAAATTTCAGATTATATTTTAAAGCCGATTGATACCAAAAGGTGAGTATCAATCGTACCACAAAACCGATGGATTGGCAACTGATTTTTTTTTCGAAAGGCGCCAGAATTTTTTTCGCACACACAAGAAAATATCACGCGCCGGGCCTGATTGTACCCAAAAATAATACGATATCCAACCGACTCGACTGCGCCAAAATACTGAAGCGGTCGACGTTATGCATTTACCAGAGCCGACGTGAGACGTAATAAATCGATTTAATCGCCTGAATTACGAGCATCTTTACAACTGACTTGGTTAATTCAGTGCTTGATGAAGAGGAGTAACCCCCCGTCCAGCGGAGACAATTGCTCATCGAACGGCGGCGCTTTAACGGCTTTGCTCCCCATTATGAGTTTATGAATCGTTCGGGCCCACAATGGCTCGTAAACGGCCAAATTCCTCCATAAATAATTGGCAGGCAAACACTTCCCCTGGCCAGCAGTGTGTACCCACAGTGCTTGCGGCGAAGATCTGGTGCCAAGTTAGCAATAACAATTGACTGTAGAACTTCACTCCGTCGAACTCAATAGAACTCAACCAATAACGAGCTACTCTTTGATATGCTTAAAAAATAACTCGACCTAATAGAATTATCTAAGTAGACTGAAATGAACGCTTGAACTTCGAAGTAATGTACAGAAACTCCAGTTACAGTTCTGTGAAGTGCTTTATCGCACCATAGCTTCAAAGTTTTCATGTAATAAAATGATAGAACATCATATTTTATAATAAGTAAAACAATAACGATAACGGTTTAGGAAGATGGGCAAAATCGTGTATGCAACATTATCTTGCTTCACATGGGTCTGACTACAAAGAAGGTAAGATTAAATTGATTGATCTTTCAATTTTCTACAATAATAATAATCTTCTGTGTAGTATACAGGGAATCATACAGGAAAAATTAGCGATTTTCAATCTCTGTTCTTCAGAGGAGTTCCACCGAAAGAAATCTCCTGGACATGATAAAATATCGAACATAATCCTTAAGCACTTACCAAACAAAACCTTGGTCATGCTGACAACCATATTTAATGCATGTCTTCGGCTGGGTTACTTCCCCGATAAATGGATATACTCACACATATTTTAATACGTTTAATACACATATTTAACATAGTTTAACAAACCTAATAAACCAAAGAAACGCATTGACAGTTATAGACCAACTAGTTTATTACCTACTACGTCGAAATTATTAGAAAAGGTAATTCAAATCAGAGTGCGAGATCATCTAGAGAGTAACGAGACAATTCCAAAGGTGGAGTTTGGTTTCAAACCCAAACATTCTACTAATCACCAACTCCTCCATATTGTAGAATACATTGAAAAGGGGTAGGAATCGAAACATTACACAGTAGCATTATTTATTGATCTGCAACAAGCATTTGACAAAGTTTGGATTCCTGCTTTACTGCTAAAACTGAAGAAAATTAATTTACCGCTATATCTAATTAAATTATTGGCCTCATTTTTGGAGAACCGAACCTTTTCGGTAAAAATTAACAACACAATATCAGATATTAAATTAGCGACTGCGGGGGTGCCCCAATGAAGCATTCTTGGACCGACACTTTTCAACGTATATGTTCATGATATTCCAGAAGTGGAATCGGAGATTGCAATGTATGCAGACGACACAGTACTCATCTACAGAGAGCCATCAGAGCCTACAGATGCAATAGCGGTTGTCCAAGAAGCAGCAAATTCAATATTTCAGTGGTTAACGAGATGGAAAGTCAGGGTGAACAACAACAAATGCGAAGCACAAATATTCACACTTCGAAGAGTACAAACAAACGAAACTCTGTCATTAAATGGAACACCAATCCAATGGAAAGCCGATCCGGTCAAATACCTAGGCGTACATCTCGACACAAGACTGACATCGAACTATCACATAAAAACGAAATTAAACATATGCTACCAACGATTAACAAAGCTGTATCCCCTCATTAACCAACAATCATCCCTGAAACCAGAATGCACCTTACTCCTCTATAAATCCCTACTCCGCCCAGTCTTAACTTATGCCTGTGGTGTCTGGGCAACAACATCAACATCAAAAACAAACATCAACAGAATGCAAATATTCCAAAACAAAATACTGAGAACTGCCGTAAATTCACCTTGGTTCAGATACACAAAGATCTATCCATATTAACAATTGATGCACACATTAACAAGATCGCCAAACAGTTTTTACAAAACCTCAATAAGTGTGATGGCGCAACCTTTTACAACCTGGGAGAAAAGAACATTCATCAGCGCCTAAAAAGAAGACTTCCTCAAGATATCTTTGACACGAGCGATGAAGAAAGTGATAAATAGATAATCAATTCCTGTGAATGGTGTTGTGTAAATATGTGTGAACATTTTATATAATATTTCGAGGAGATAACATAACCTCAATATTTATTCCTATGTTAATTGTTGGAAACAGAGTGGGTATTACTTAAGACATTTCTTAACCTTCTGAATGATATGTCTCCGAAATGTTCAACTTTCTACTTTATGATGTTGTTTTCCTGATTCTAAAATATAATGCTGAATGTTTTCAAATACTTGGGACCAAACACATAAATACGTTGTTAAAAATGCAAGGGGAGTTGTGAAACTGTTGTATGAAGGGGAACCTTCTGAAAATAGTAGAATCAGATCTGACCGGGGCCGTTAGTCG
Source organism: Aphodius sticticus (assembly GCA_963966075.1). NCBI lineage: Eukaryota > Metazoa > Arthropoda > Insecta > Coleoptera > Scarabaeidae > Aphodius > Aphodius sticticus. The sequence continues at coordinate 17,708,969 of OZ014513.1, read as the reverse complement.
ATGACCATTCTTCTAGGGTTATCGCCAAAAATTTATTTCTTTAGTATATGTGTTTTGGTATTGCTGTTACGTGCATGTTTTTGTAATTTTAATTATAGTGTCCCGAAGAATCCAAAATTTACTGGCGAAATATTGGAATGCATTATTGACTCTATTATTTGCAGCCCTAACAATTAAAAAAATACACCATTTTCATTATATTAACAATAAAGGGGCAAAGAAGTTCTTACACTGTCTGTTATTTGTAATGGTCAGCCAAAAGGTGTATACAAAAATGCAGCTGAGTTTGCATTTTTTCGGAGTGAATGGCTCTATTTGACTAATTTCCCAGGGCTACAATCATCAGGAACGTAATGGTAGATGAAATTAGCAGCCTTTTTTGGGTACATATGGTTCAAACCATATTAAGTATTGTTTATTTTTCTGTACAGGTAAATCTGGGGATCAGCGCCTTAAAGTGCCAGTTATTAAAATTTTCGGGTTTTATTTCAGAGCCTTTCAGGAACAATGATCTAAAGCAGTTGTTCTTAACCTTTTTGAAGTCAGGGAGCACTTTTGATCATAAGAAAAATTCGCGGAGCACCAAAAACATAGATATAACTTTTATTAAAAATTAAAACGATTATTACATAACAGTTACTAGCTTTTTTTCGGCAAAACTAATTTTCAGAAATCAAATGTTATTCTGAGTATAATGTTTTATATGGTCTTATATGTTTTTTCTATTCCTTAAGATGTTGTTGTACAGTCGTTTGAAATGTTAACCAACAAAGAAAAATAAAAGATAAAATACATATCAAACAATGCGAAAACGAAAAAATAACACAATCAACACCCATTACAACAATAAAAAGTAAATAAATCTAAGTACTTAATAATATGAAAAATAACGAAATAAAATCCATGTAAAACCTTTTCCGATTTTCTTCTAGAAACTAAATGAATGTCATTCCGAACAAAAAGGTTCATATTGACTTATTGGTTTTCTCAATTCCGTAAGAAGTTGTAGCCGTTTAAAATACGGTGTTATTGATATTTTCATCAGCTCTAACTTTTTACCGAATTGAAAAAAGGAATACTCGAATGAAGTTTATTTGCGGCGAAAATCATTAATCTGATACAGAAACGAAAAAGATATATTTGTGTATAAACTCAGAAAAGATACGGGAATTTTGGAATCTATTTCTACAAACGAACTATTAAATGTTTGAGGGAAAAAGCACTCTCGATGTACCGAATTGCTTCCGAAGTTTTCTTTTGCCCGTATTCACATACTTTCCACATTTTGTACGTGTGTATGTTTAGATTTTCTGGGCCCACAAAATTTTGTTCGTGAACTATTACCTGGTGGGTATAAATGCCACCACCTATTTGGCATATTGTGATAGTTTCTCCAAGCATCTGACTATAGTTGTTCGAGGTAATATAAATCTAAATATAATAAAACTCTCAAAACCTTCCAATTTTATCAAATATTTAGCTAATTTGGCTGGATTCTTTATATTAGTAGTTACGTACCACCTACGTACCACTTAATTGTATTATGTTCATAATTCTTTATTTATTTTATTCGTATTTATTATTATTTGAAAATTGTAAATATTTTAATTGTTAGTTTTGTTGAAGTTAGAATGTTTTCTACGTTAATAATTGTAGTAATAATTGTAGCGATACAGATCAGTGGAGTGACGATATAAAATATTACAAAATTTTTCAAGCTGAACTTTGTTTCCATGACGATATTTTACTTAGAGGTAACAAGATTGTAATTCCAAGTAAATTACGACAAAGAGTACTGGATGCTGCACATGAAGGCCACCCAGGAATTGTAGCAATGAAAAGTCGACTACGCACAAAAGTGTGGTGGCCAAAGATTGACGCAGATGCTGAAGAAATTGTTCGTAGATGTAAAGGTTGCACACTCACATCTGTTCCAAATCCACCAAACCCGATGAAGCGACGACAACTACCAATATATCCATGGGTAGATGTAGCCATTGACTTCATGGGACCCCTTCCTAGCGGTGACTATCTGTTTGTTATCATAGATTACTTTAGCCGATATAAAGAAATCAGAATCCTGCGTAACATAACAGCTGGAAATACTATAAAGGTTCTTCAGGAGATATTCTCAAGACTAGGGTTTCCAAATTCAATTACGGCAGATAATGGTAGACAATTTACAAGCACGGAAATTCAGCAGTTTTTTAAAGAAAATGGAATTCAGTTATATCACACAATACCATATTGGCCGCAACAAAATGGTGAGGTAGAAAGGCAAAACAGAGATATTTTAAAACGATTAAAGATCAGCCAAGCAATGAAAGAAGACTGGAAACAATCACTACTGGATTACCTGATGATGTACAATAGCACGCCCCATTCGACCACAGGAAAGACGCCCGCAGAGTTGTTTTTTCGTAGGCAATTCAAAGATAAACTGCCAACCATTATAGATATCGAACATAAGGTTGCAGACGATGAAGTTCGAGATAAAGATACATTAGAAAAAGCAAAAGGAAAAGAGTACAGTGATCTAAAAAGAAAAGCGAAGGAAAGCAATCTGGAATGTGGCGATAAAGTTTATGTCAAAAATCTAACCAAAGAAAACAAGATAACACCAAACTTCAATCCCGCTGAACACACCATAGTAACAAAGAACGGTGGAGATATTACCGTCCGAAATAGCGATACAGGCCAAGAATATCGCAGGAATGTAGTTCATTTAAAAAAAGTCGGAGATGAGTGGAAGGTAGTGGATAAAGAAAGCATAAATTGTGTATGAATATAGGTATATTAAAATATTATTAAAATATGTGTTATATAGATGACGATAAAGTGTTGTTATTGTTTGATTATTTGTTTACGCTACCATTATCAATAAAATAAATAAAATGTATTTTGGTATGTACATTGTATTATCGTTAAAATTATTATTTGGTATGTTACATTATATTAGTTAAAATATTAAGGTGGACGGTAAAATAAATAAAATGTATTTTGGTATGAACCTTGTATACTTGTTAAAATTATTATTTGGTATATTACATTATATTAGTTAAAATATTAAATATTATGAAAAGGAAGGGATGTAGTGTTCTGATATTTATAATGTTTATACGAAATAAAGAACGCCTTTCAGCTCGGTTCAACCTTCGATAGTTTTTGTATGATAACGGGCAAATGCTGCCAAATGTTAGTCACAGCAGACAGTCAAGTATAGAGCGTTGAACTGAGCGTAGCGATTACATTAAATAACAAGTTGTGTTTTATTTAATCCTGAAGTGTTGAGTATTAAGTGAATTATACAATAATATACAAATATTATTATTTCAATCACATACGGTAAATGAGTCAACAATTACAGCTTTCATAATTTTGCGGAACACTTGCAACAAGCTCGCGGAGCACTAGTGTTCCGCGGAGCACCGGTTAATGGTGGGTTTAGTCAGCTTTCCGTAGTCGCAAAATAGCCGAAATTTAACCCTACAATCAATGCAGGCCTCAAGAAAATATTTCGCCATTTATACAGAGAAATTAAGAATTCCTTAACGTAACGATGCGCAGGTGGGTGCGTAGTAGAAACTGTCAGATATAACCCCCAAAATGTTTGTTTGGAACTACATTTGATACTGAATGGCAACAAAAAACCATCCTCATCGGTTCAAATAAAAGTGCATCTCGGTGTACTTTTATGTTTGTTTTGTCAAATAAATAGTTTATATGAAATAAAATCTGTTTGAATAGGAGGCGCCATCTTGTGATTTGCACGAAAAGTTTGGTGGTACATGGTCTTCTGTCTTTCCTTCTGGACGTTATTAATGTAATATTATTAGTTTCTTCGCGACACCCTTTTTTTTGTCCCTGTGAAATGCATCTTCATTTTCATTGTAAATCATTCATTCATACAATAGTGTTAGTAGTTTAATGATCCTCCCATAGATGGCTACAAATTAGGGAATGACCTGAAAGTTAAAACATTACGTTCTTTTCTAGGGAATATTAATTTAATCCCAGTGCTGTCTAAACCACTATACGGTTTCGCTATGTTATAGCTTGTTAAGTTTGGACGTTAAATTGCGTTGCGGCTACGAAAATCTGACTAAAGCCACCATAAGAACCACTGATCTAAAGAAACGATCTTATACAATATTCGTCTTTGCATCTGGAAAAATCTTACGCGTAGGGATTGTGGACGTTTTCGCGTTACGAAAAGAAAAATATGAAACCCGATTTACCCCATTGATAAATCGGCGTGGGGCTTTATCAAAGTGCCGTCGATAAAGTGCCCCCCTAATGTAGGTCGAAGGTACGAAAGGGTCTCTGGTTCACGTCAAGCGTGGCGACCCTAAGAAGTTGCCGGGCGTCCTTTTTATGCGGCGAATCGGCGTAAATACGCAAAAGCTCCGCGCAGGCAAAGTGATTTAAATTCCCCTTTTTAATTCCGAATTAGTAAATAGTTCTTTGTTACTTTAGCCCTTAGCCCTACGGGCCGGACCAGATGCTAATTAAAGATACTTTACTTGAAGTTATCTCATCTCGGCCAAACACAAGCCGGCGGCGGGTTTTTTAAATTGCAAATTCTTCTGAATAGTTCGCGTAATTTTAAAATTTTGTAACTTCCGCCCGTCAGCGAGGTTTTATAAATTTTTTCTCCCGGCGACGATGTCGTTACGTCTACTGCTGCTTTAAAATTTTAAAATGGGAGCTTCACAGTGCCCGAATTCTTCCGCATGGAGGCATGGGACCTGTAATACCGACCGACGGTGTAAATTAAACGGATACCTCCACGAACAAAGTAAAGAAGTCGCTCTACCAGACTCTACAGCCTTTAGCTTTTGCCTCTACCGACTATAAATATTTAATGTTACAATTACTTTTACTACTTGTTGCACTTAGGAATATTACCAGCGTAAAATATTTCGTACACTAAACAGAATTATTTGTGGATATGCCTATGGTCCAGACCACTACAAGGATATACACTACACACTGAAACAAATTTTGGATTCCATCAAAGCTTAACCATGTAGTTTATATGGGCCATACTTTTCTTAGATGAACCGTAAGTTCCTCTAGTAGGAATAATATTAAGAGGGTGTACCATTTTTTAGCACGACAAGTTAGGCTTTCTCACGAGACATTTCTTGTTGATGGTGCATCTTATTCAGTGGATATTAGGGTGGTCCAAACTTATACCTTGCAATATCATTTCCCAAAATCCCCCAAAGTTCGAGAAAAATCGGTTAACGTTAACACTTGCCACCGAGCACCACAAATCTCCCATTTAAAATACATTGGAAAAAAGCATCTTTTTTTCCTTTATTTTCACGTTTCGGATTTAGAAAAAAAGTTGCGGGAGAATATCAGAAATTGGTCAGAACTTCCCAAGGATCAAATCCACTACTATTTTTTTGCACCGCCCCCACCCACTCCTGCAGTACCCTAAAAATGAGGCAAAATTTTCCCCAAATTTACAATGTTACGTGATTTATTATTTTTTTGACAGAAGTTACTATTACTGTGATTATTGACATGTTTTTTTGTCATTTATTAAATAAGTTAAAATTGCTTAAACAATTACCATTTGGTGAAACAAAAATATACGAAGTTACGACAATATTTTTCCATTTTTTGCAAAAATTATTAAATTATTGTTGTTTTATTGTCATTTATTAACTAATTGGCAATTGTTTAAACAATTACCATTTGTTTAAATAAATATATACGTTGTAATGACATAATTTTTGCATAAATTATTATTAGATTATTGGCAGTATTTTGACATTTGTTAACTAATTTGTAATTGTTGAAACAAATATATACATTGTTACGGACATATTTTTTATATTTATTTCAGAAACTATTACTAAATTATTGGCATTTTCTTGTCATTTACCCGGTACACCGTCCAAATGACACTTACGTGTTATTGGGTGTAAAACGTGTAATACAATATCCGAACGCAGCTTATATTGACAGAAGTTATTGTCAAAACATTGGCGTTTGACACTACCTACTGTCATTAGAATCAAAAAATCTGAGAAATCCTGGCTACTAGCTTCATTGCAGTACGACCGATCTCGATGAAATAGAATTTGCTCATGCAGCTAAACTATTAATTGAACCAAAAAATGTCATAGTCGTAAATTATTCAGAATTTCCTCATTTTTAATTTATTATTTAACTATTTCAATGAAATTCCAGAAATGGCCGCTTATTTGCAAAATCTTTAAAAAATGAAAAGACTAAATCTCCAGTTCCTTTGGACCCTTTTCAACAGAAAGCTCTTCAGCTCTAAGTTTGGATATGAAACTACTAAATATGAAGTTTCGTCCCAATACCTTTAGTAGTTTCTCCGGAATCGTCGCCACAAAAAACGGGTACACACACACACACACACACACACACACACACACACACACACACACACACACACACACACACACACACACACACACACACACACACACACACACACACACACACACACACACACACACACACACACACACACACACACACACACACACACACACACACACACACACACACACACACACACACACACACACACACACACACACACACACACACACACACACACACACACACACACACACACACAGACATTTTTTGTACCTTGGTCAAAAATGTTCAGGGGACCCAAAAAGACATATTTCCGCTAAAATCTCAAACATTCTTTTTGGCACGATTACAATACTTTACATACTGCGTATGATAAAGTAATATGTCCGTAACATTGTATATTTTTGTAGCAAATGGTATTTCTTTAAACAATTGCAAATTAGTTAGTAAATGAGCAAAAAATGCCAGTATTTAATAAACATTACCTTTAATAAATAGAAAATATGTCCGCAACATTGTATGTTTTTCTTTAAACAAATGCTAGTTGTTTAAACAATTTCAAATTAGTTAATAAATGACAAAAAAAAATGTCAATAATCCAATAATAGTCACTTCTGCCAAAAAAATAATAAAACACGTAACATTGTAAAATTGTAAATTTGGGGAAACTTTTGTCCCATATCTAGGGTACTATGGGGAGGGTGGGGGGTGGTGAACAAAAAAATAGTGGTTGTGGATTTGTTCCTTGGGGAGTTCTGAACAATTTCTGATAATCTCCCGCAACTTATTTTAAAATCCGAATCGTGAAAAAGATGCATTTTTGCAATGTATTTTAAATGGGATATTTGAGGTGCTCGGTGGCACGGATGTGTATTTAATGTATTTATGACTGGTTGTGACCAGTCACACCAAGCACAATTAAAAATTGTCTTATTCTTGTGGTTACTTATATTTTATTGCTCCTAATGGTCTCTATACGTGAAATTAGCTTTTATCTTTATTATTACTGGAATATCATATTCATATTATCATATTTATCACACTCTTCGTACAATAGGGTGCCTAACTTTTTAAGGTTTGGCAAGAATTGAGTAGGCAACAAAATATACAATATAGTATTTCTTTTAATACCACTTAAATATTTTAATTAACTTGTGGATATATATTTGATATTCAATAAACTTCTTTGCAAATATTTATCTAAAAATCCTTGAGGTAACTTAAAATACCTAATTCTTAGCTTTGTTAAGTTAATAGCATTTTAGTAAGTTGTTTTATTCCCAGTATATTATCCTATTAGTCTTAGCAAATTAGACTGTGAGATTAATATTTTATAAATAAGTCAACGCTTGAAAATACCTAAAATATACTATGTCATATAGATTCAAAACCCACATGTAAATTTTCAAAACACGTATCAAGGTCTCTAACCACTGCGGCCGGCTAGACAAAAAGCGTGTTGTTTTATGTCTCTACGCCGAATGTTGCTCTAGCAAAAATTTGAGCAAAACAAACTTATGACGTTAATACTCCACAGAAAAATGCACTTTTCCAGTTGAAAGAAATTGTTATCGAGTCTGTGTGAGACATCTTTTTACGTTTGAGTTTCGACGAGAAAATAATATCTTGGTATTGTATATGCACGTGTCTGCTTTTGCTGCATTACTAACGAGTCTCGCAAAATATAATAATATGAAATGATTAAGGAATCTATTGATCGATAATAACTAGTTAGATCATTTCCAGTTAGATTGTTATTAAATAAAGAAATAGGCGAACAAGTGAAATATCAAATTACCCATATCCATATCAAATTAAATTTACGATCTTTGGCAACCACATACTAACAATTTTAAAAGTACCGCTTAGAATAAAGAGAGTTTCAACTAAATAAGAAGAACCGTTTTTTTGTTTTCGAGTTTTTTTTTGATTGAGAAGAGAATATCTAATGAAAATGGCTCTTTGTTGAAGCATAGGCATTAACATATTTGTATCACACGTTTTTATAATGTTTTAAATGTCTTTTTGAGCTTGGTCTGAAGACGGGTTTACCCCCGAAACTCTGTAACTATAAGATCCCCTTTTCGAATAAATATTGGACATAGATTATTCGCCTTTTTTTCGTTCTAATTACCTCCAAAATTATGGAGAGACGCTATCCTATGTAAAGAGTTTACACGTCCAACATGGTTCAGAATTTATTTCCACACCCTGTATAATCTATATAATGTCAAAAAAATAATCTCTCTATACCCCTTCTGTCTAGATGTAATAAAATTAACACCGCCTGAGATGCCAAGCGTCATGAAGATGACGAACAAACGAATGCTGATCAAATTTCAGTTTGTTTGACTTGGCGGAGCTCGTCTGGCTCGTAGGGAGGTGCAAAGGTCGGTTACTTAAAGGTGAAAAGGGGTAATTAGCGTAGCGTATATTAATTAATTAGTCTGCAGCGACGCTATCTCGCCAGCGTGCTAAAGGAGCTGCGAATGTAGCGGCGCCAGCTATACGGGTAGGTTATGAACTAATTGAAATATAATGGGGGTCGCCCCGTTCCGACGCCTGTGAATCTCGTAAAAGCATTCCTAGCCTCCTTGCCCTAATGCTATTCTGTTTCTTAATTAATAAAAAAAAAATCACACCCTGTTCTAATTATTTACACGACTAATGGAGAGATATTTTCTCTTTGGTGTATGGTTTAATGCTAAACATAGCTTTTATCGAGTTAAAGATTACTTACTTAACAATGACTATTAATAATTTAATTCTAACAAGAAGAAAATGTCTGACAAACATTTTTTGACGAGCATTCCATTCCAGTCTAAGTATCTAAAAGTTTTATGGCAAACCAATAAGCCGAACTCTAAAATCATTTTCATGTGAAGTTATGTGGTTCCATGTAAATTTGTATATTTTTCGTGTCCTTTGTAAATTTCCTTCTGGGATTCGTAATCCAAACACTACCAGTCCTACAATTGTAGGTAAAAATACACTTGTAGTGATTCCGTAACACAAAGTATTATTTACTATAATACTTCTGTTTGCAGACGTGTTCTGTGTTATTTACATGGCTATAATAATCGCTATAGTGGCAAACAAAAATAATGTTTACAGTTATTCCAGAATTTGTTAAATCTGAGGTCAGAACACATAATAATAATAATATCTTTATTGGTGTAGGTAAGTACAAAAAATGTTTACACAGGTCAAAAAAAATATTGGAAATCAATTAATTACACAATTTTCAATTAAATTCGAACAAATTTAAACTATACCATATATCATCAAAATTAATCTGAAGAAATTCCTCAAAGTTATATGCCCATTTTTCCAAAAGGCACCTTTTCATATTTGCTCTAAACACCTTTTGAGAACATGACTTAATTGTAGCCGGCAGAACATTGTGAAATGTTATAGCCCAGTGGTTTGATCTGTTTCTTGATCTTTGTAGTCTTAGAAATGGCTGGCGATAGAGGTGGTTACGCGAGTGCTGTAATACCTCTTCCAGACTCTCGCGAGACACCGCGAATCGGGAGAGTGTGGATGCCACACTCGCCCAAATTCGCTAACATTCGAATGTCAGAAGTCTCTACGGATGCAGATAGTCGGATAAAAATCACGCGTTCGCCGAGCGACTCGCCTCAGTTGTGCACTCTCGTATAGATCCATTCAAACTGGATTGTTGATGAGGCGCATAGCAGTTTTTGTGTGTACCCGAAGGTATTATTTACGACAGGGGTCTGATTTATGACATCAAACACGTGCGGTGAAGAGGCTCTTCGAGCATCAATGCAACCCGAAATGTAGGTAACGAATGGAATAAATTATTTAGTATTGAAATAAAAAGATTTCAAAATATTGAACACGGTAAATTTATATGCAAAATACAAATAGTTTACATTGATATGAAATTAAATAACCGATAGTATTTTTTTCTCTATTTGTGACGTCCCCATTACTATAATTTGTCATTTAAAATGGAAAATATACCAGATAATGATATTTATTTCTGTATTATTGAAGAAATGCAAATGCATATCAATAAATTAACCATCCGTATTATAAGACTACTAATGAAAATTAATATTAATAGCAATATTAAATCAATAATTAATTAAAACTAAAGAATATATTATTTAGCTCTTTCAAATAAATCAGTTCCAAGTTATTCCAGTCTTATTTTTCTATGATGTCTGAATCTATTGTATCGTTTTGGCACAGTTCTTTGATGCAAATTACGACTGCGATCTACATAGGGCAATTACTAAGTTATTGATTGATAATACAGTTGTTACATACCAGTATACAGGGTTGGGCAAAATATCCGGAGCACTTAAATAATTGACCAACCGTAAACATCTTCAAAAAATCAAGCATAAGTTGTTTGATTTTAAACAAGCTATCGTCTAAATATATTTTTAATATACACACTACACAGTGCTTATTTTATTATAGAAACTGGCAACCTTTCCGTTTTCTGGTAGAACACATACATTTTCATTTTATAATTAAGATTAATTCCATGAATTTTTTGTAAGAATCATTTTTTATACAATGCATCATTTTTTAGTTATAAGCAATTAATCAAAAATCATAAACTTTTGTTTTAACTAAACGGATAAAAAATAGCAGAACAACAAAATAGAAAAATAAAATTAAATGTTAATTAAATGTTCAGCAAATTAAAATAAATGTGTGGATGTATGTGGGGAAAAAAATCAGTTTCAAAGTTCAGCAGTTTGAATTAATTGCTGATAACTAAAAATGATGCATTTTATGAAAAATGGTTCCTACAAAAAATCCTTAGAAATAATCTTAGAATTAAAAAATTTAAAAACATACAGTATTGTTCTATTTGAAAAAGGAAATGTTACCAAATTTCGATAGCTAGTTTAAAACAAAAAAAAATTTTTTCTTTATTTTTGATACGGTTGGAGAATTATTTAGTAATTTTAACTAACTCTGTATAGATATGCACTATAATATTTGATTTATAACGCAATACATTATACAAAATAATAATTATGCAATCGTTGATAAGTCGTTGATAAATATCAAAAAAAGAAGCGGACCCAGAACAGAACCTTGGGAACTCCGTATTTGCAAAGCCTATTTGAAGACGTTATGTTATTAAACTTAACGTGTTGATACCGATCACTCAAATATGAGTCTAATAGCTGTATGCTTTGTTTGGAAAAGTTGTATTTGTTCAGTTTTGCTAAGAGAATATCACGAGGTACGCAATCTAAACCCTTAGTGAGTTCAAAGTTAATTAAAATTCGACTTATGAGGGAATCAATAGCCATGTAACAATTCCACAATTATAAGGAACTTTCCTATAGCTACAATATCCGTGACAGAGCAAATATGTATGTAGATTATGTTTTTTTACAACAGTTGCGATGTATTAAATTTACTGCTTAGTAATAGTTGTTTGAAGTAAAATAGTGTATCTGGTAGGGTATCACATCAAGTTTTGCGTGACCACAATATGCATTTCTTGATGTTAATTTTGAAGTCTTTACAAGTTAACAAGTTAGCGCTAGTTTTTGACACGTCTACATTATATTTGCGGTTACTTACGACAGCTCGAAGGTAAAAGACAAATTAGTTAAAGGCATTGTGATGCGTCCTAAACTCCTGAATTATTTCTTAAGAGCTCATTAATCATTTATCTGGAGTCATTTAAATTCGTAGCATATAAAACTGCGGTTACAAAATAAGTAGATTAATTCAGGGTCTGCTGAGAAATCTTTTTTTGTGGGTGAATAGGTTACTAGGTTGTGTTGATATGCATTTTACTCGGCTCAATACCCAAAAGTCAATAACAAATCACAATTTTAAACAAATAGATCAAACTGCCAGAAAAATAAGTTGGTTGCAGTTTTGCCAAATTATAGCGAATGAACCCGATATCCTAGAAAAAACTAAACTACAACAAGTTAAAGTTTATGATTGGTACTTTTACCTAGAAAATTTGTTTACGTGCGTCCTTGGAGCACTATTGTCGCTTTGCTTTCATTGAAAATAGGCCCAGCCACTCCCGTCTCTAAATAATATTGAATAGGGGCACATCTTCTTTTTATGACAGTTTAACGCACAAGGTACATACTGAATAAAAGTTGTGTTATGGAACTTTTATTATATTTTACTTTATAACATGGCATCGTAACAAATATAGTTGTAGACTGGCACTTGTAGCTACAAGTGCCAGTATACAACTACAACAAGTAAAGTAACAAGTAAAGACTTTAATCTAAATTTTTAGAGTAGAGTATGTATTACGGGTACCTGGTATCATTCCTTCTGGATCTTCCATGTTCTTTGACCTTAATATTATTGAACATTTTAAGTAATATAGCTCCAAACCTTTCTGATATTTTTTCAACTAAAATGGAGAAGTCCTTATTTCGCTTTATATCATCATAATTAGCAAACGAATGCTCGAAATTGAGTAAGCAGGCTGAAAACGTTCCGAAATACGAAGAACTCGGGAGCAAAGTTAATAAACCAGTAATCGGTTTATTTACAAGAGGAAGAAGTAGCGTGAACTTTGGCCCCAGCGGGGAGAACTGAACTTATGTAGATGTATTCCGGGGGCTGTTGAACCCCTTTCATTTCTTCCCTGTATTAAATCATCAACGCTCGCCCGAAGGACAGAGATGGATATTAATAATCTTGTCCCCTTTATTCGGCAGTCTACCGAGCGTCCATTAGTTATCCTCTCAGAAAGGCTTGCTGCAAACCGAGCGGCCGTAAAGTTAACGCCGCGAAAAAGCATGTAATTTAGCGTACAGCTAGCTGTATGAAGTGGCTCAGCACCGGAAGGTGAAGAATGCTATGAATGGAGTCCTCGTGACCCGACGCCATCCACTGCATTGTGTGGAGTCGTGCGTACCTCTCTACCAGGAATTACTCCTATGAATTTTCAGATGGATGCATGGGTAATGTGACTGAATTAATAGATCAACGGAGGCTGCAGGCTGATCCAATTCGAGGCACCAAAATCTTTACTATTAGTGGAGGAAGAGTGTGTCTTTAAGTTGCTACGTTTGTTTGACGTCACTATTGAACCTGGAATATTTAAGGTAAGATAACAACGTCATCTTAGAATATGTGCGCAGCTTCAATGTTTAGGCTTTTATTTCCGCCTACTTAGAAAATTCTAACATGTTGCATTATTTATTTATATACGAAAATTTTCCAGAAAGGTTTTCTGACATTTTGAGAACTTTAGTCAGATTTAACAATAAATATTTGATACGAATGAGTTATTGAAAAATTGGCAACAACGAAACTACTTTATGTTAAAAGTTATTAAAGATCACCCATAAAAAATTCTTACCTTAAGCATTGCATTAGAAATGTAATAAAATTTTTGGTAAAGTAGTTTTTGTTAAATAATTCGATAAGCAAGTTTCGAGACGCATTTTTTTACATTTTTGCATCCTCAATAAATAAACCAGCTCCATCTGGTTCTATATAAATCTAACCCGTTTTTTCCTCTACTGTAAATTTTATTATTTCGGATTTAAGCCATTTGAGTATTAGTTGCTAATTTTTATATTTATTTTATGTATACAGTGAGCGCGTAAAGTATGGAAACATGAGAAAATATCCGACAGGGTTTATTATTTTACGAACATCTCGAATACGTTGACTTTTAACTATCAAAACACACCGATCCTCAATTGTTTCTGATTTATGACATCATAGGCATTTGTTCTTAAATGGCAACCCCATATTTGGTTTGTGATTTTTATTGGAGCTTTCCATTGTCTTAATTGTAACGGAAACACTTTACAGCTTTAAATAATATTTTTTTTTTAAATACAAAATATTGGTAACTCTGGGTAAAGTTGATATTCTGAATGGAATATGACAATGCATTTTGGATAGAATTAGTTGCAGAGTACGAACTTTCGCGTAAGATTTTCGAAAAAAGTGAGATAGAAAGCTCAAAACGCTGAACACAATGTCCTAGAAACCTCAAAAGGGTGTCATAATAAACCTTAAACTTTTGTACTTTTACCTGAAACCCTGAAAGTACGTTTACAAATATTTTTGAATTATTTACAGCGGTTCTTTAAGTAGTTTGCGGGCGCTTCAATAAAAGAAACAACGAAAACGTAACGTGAAACGTTCAAGCCCGGATTCGTATTCAGTTTAAAAAATCTACCGAAAATGGCTATTCGTTTTTTCGTTCGCATACAAATGTATCAATTTCTCAAAAAACTTTCTGCTCATAAAATTTGTATGCTACCATGAATAAATTTGTAAGAATGATCATAATCAACAGGAAAAATATGGGGTTGCCTTTTAAAAAGAATCGAAGACAATTGAATTTGTTATAATATGTGTGTCTAATAATTCAAAATCGACGTGTTCAAGCATTTTTGTAAATAATAAACCGTTTCCGATATTTTGTCATGTTTCCAGACCTTGCAACCCATTCTTATTCTTAAATACTCTAATTTTAATTATCTTTGGCTGCTTCGTCCCTTGGGGTCTTAAATCCCTGTTATTGCTTAGTACTATACACGGTGTCCCACTTCTTTTCCCGCAGAACTTTTTTTCAGATAGTAAATGTTCATACTGAGTAAAATGTTTCATATGGACTTTTTTTCAATTCGTTAAGAAGTTACAGCCGTTTGAAATATTAACACATCGATATTTTAAACGGCTCTAACTTCTTAAGCAATTGAGAAAACTTATAAGTCCATATGAAACATTTTACTCAGTATGAACATTTACTATCTGAAAAAAAGCTCTGCGGGAAAAGAAGTGGGACACCGTCCATATGGAACTTCTTGCTCGGAATAACATTTACTTTCTAGAAAAAATCAGTAAAAACTTTTATATAAATATTTTAATATATTTGTCATGTTTTGCTGACAATGAGTGCTTCTTAATTCGGTCGGTTAAATAATTTAAATCTGTAATACCTGTTTGTCTCCACCGGTCATCGGCTCCAAACAATAGACAACGAAAACAAAAAAAAAGCATTTTTGACACACCCACAAATCCACATTATCAGCATTAAATGTTCTTGTAAATGACCGAGATTTGGCCGACACGCATTGTCGTATCACTAAATTAGGGGTAGGCATCCCAAGCCTTTTTATTTCGCTCTTATCGATGCAATTTAGACTGCTAAATGGTTGAGCTAGTAAACTCTGAACTGAATTCATTGTTTGTGTTTAATTTCGTGTAATTAGCGCTTCACGGACAACCAAACTCCACTGCGTACGAGTGTCAACTGTCTACAACCTGCAATGCAATAATGCACGTCGCCTGTCGCGTAAGCATGACGTCGCTTCGCTTCTAGACACCACTGGGGGCGTGGTCCAGTAATTCTAGTGTACTGGATACTTGCAACCATTTCATAGTAAACGAACCAATCGACGCGGCGAAATTCGCTCGCTCGCGGGCTAAAACGCAGGCGGCAATACGCAGTGTAACGGTAGCAGACGGTTGCGGCATTGCAGCGGCCCTAGGCCGTATAGCCGATTTGCGCTTGGAATTCTCGAGAAAATGGATGATAGTTTATTAAATTATATGTTATAGATCGTTGCATATTTACTATTACTCTGACTATTACTAATTAAACTCTTTTTTTTTCTTGTTATTTTTGGGGGTTCCGCAAACCTGCAAACCAATGCACGAGCCGCCACTGATAACAACAATACAAACAGTTATTAATTAAAGACCAAAATGCAAGGTCCAGCCTATTTTTGTATTTACTTTCTCTACTGTAGCTGGTTTTCCTTTGACAGCATCAGATGCTGTAACTGCGACAGATGTTCGATATTTTACGTTTTAAAAGAACTGAACTTTTAGATTACCGCGATTGGGCTATTCCACTTCTGATGGTAACTTGTAGAATTTAAAGCTAGTGATCACCAAAAAGAGTGTTTTAATGTTTTCTCTAAAGTGATTACACATGGAGAGCTAACCCCTTACCTACATGCACCTGAACTAGGATATTATCACTTCGGTGGAATTGTTCGGTGTTCCGAACGTGTGTTACGCTAATTTTCGAAAGAGCATAGAGAGTGGGCAACCGCGAGCTGCATCCTCTGGGTGCCATTAAAGTCCCTCCAATTAAACACTTTTGCATTACGTTGGGCAAGTGATGCCGGACGGGCACGCGTTTTATTGGAAAATCGATAGCCATTCGGAAACGTATCAGGCCTAACCGGCTCTATGCTGGCAAGTCGTCGTCTGACCCTTCCAGTCTACACTTCTGGGTACCGTCCCGAGGGAAATCGCAGTCCTGCGAACATCCCACAGCCGCCGTCTTGTTACCTACGGCGGAAGACTCGCAGAAGTTCGCTCTGGGACTGCAGAAATGCCGCCCCTTTTCATCAGTCGAAATGAAACTGTGGGAATTTCAGCTATTCGCCCCCCGCGTCTGTTATATTATGATGTTATGTATGTTGTCGCGAATTCAATCTTCGGAAGGTTTAAGCGAACAACATCTTGGCAAGTTTAGATCTGACGCAGTTATTTTTCTAACCAGAAATACTTGAAGGGGTCTGCCGATACATCCAATAGTCAACCAATAGTCGAAACCACAGACACATTTCCCAGCATGGATTTTCTATAGGAATAGAATCATATACTTCGGATTTACGTAAATATTTCAGATGCCATAATTGCTTAGTGTTGGCGAAACATCTTGCATCTAATAACTGCTCTGAAGTTAGGTTGAACTTGATTCTTGAGAATGAGCTTGAGATTCACGTAAATAATTTTATATACATAGAGTAATTTTTATTCAATCAAATATGATTGGACGAATAATATCTATACTCATTTCAAGAAAATATATTCTAAGAGAACACTGTTACAAAAAAAAGCGAAATATACTTTTCACGAGACATAGCGGAAGTTGTTGAGCTGGTAGAGCTGAACATAATGGCATAGCTGAAATTTTCCAAACACCTCCAAAATCTCGATTTAAAAAAAAACTGTTTTTAGGTACTTGCACGTGTATAAAAATTCATAACTCCGCCAAGCATTATAAAGATGTACTGTTCTGTCAGATCCAACAACAAATCGAAAAGTTATGGACGTTCAAGTTCAGAAGTTTCCAATTATTTTCAGATTTTTTCAACTTTAACAACAATTTGATGATCTGTTTGAATCCGTAATATTTTTTTTCTATTTTTTTATTGAAAGTCCATTTAAATTTGCGTCTAATACGCGTTTGTTTATTAAAATCGGCTGAAATTTAACAGAATTATCACATTTTATTGACCGGCTAGACACATCATCCGTAGTCTTTATACACATTAATTAGAATAATTAGACATTACTAGCACTTAGATTTAAAATGTTATTCTAAAATTTGACACTGTTTTATTTCTTTTCCTTTTTGTTGTTACCTGCCAGACCATCACAATATCTTACTAAGTACATTAGAGTTTACGTTCATTACATTTCCAGGTATATTTGGGTTCAAAATAAATTGCAGCAACAGTAAAATTTTCACTCGCTTATTGAAACAGTACTGAGTTGTTATCGTGATTTATGAAAAATAAAAAAGAAACAGGAAATACAACAAAATTAAAAATGTTTACTCGATCTCCGTCGTGTATACAAAGCATCATCTTATTCGCGTTTAAGTGACCAGCAGTAAGTAGTCTGCGATCATGTTGATGGTGTTTTTTCCTTGAAAACGTTTTTCAATAGCTTCCATTTACTGATGAAATCGTTCACCTTGTTCGTCACTGACTTGGCCAAGACTGTCCGGAAAGAAATTCAAATGAGAATGCAAAAAGTGAATTTTGATAGTCGGCTCTTTTAACATTTCCAAGAAAAAAACACGGTCAAAAAATTTGTTGTATGCCTCAACCACTGATTTATTTTTTACTAATTGTAGCCGATGCTGTTTGTCCACAAACAATCCGCAGACGTAACAAAACTTATTGCAATTGTCACACATTTTACTTTTTTTATATTTGCACTGAAGCTTGCACTAAAGTTGATTTGCTACTGCTTATGGATCAGTTTGATTGTCATTTTATATGAAATTTGGTGATACTAAAGACCTACATCGTCCTAATTAGTATACGCAATTGTAATAGGTTAAGATTGGCGATTAATGATTTTAGGATATTTGCGTACAAGTCGAATAGTACCTACTTAATAACATATTAGATAGACTAAAATACAATAAAACGGTAATAAACAAACAAAATAATGTCTAGTTAATGTGAATCACGAGTGCGGTTATTACGGTCGGGCCGTAGGTATATTCCTGCCTAGTGTGAATGTCAAGACGGTGATTAAACATTGATAACTCAGTCAAAAATATTATGGATTGGAACAGGTCATCAAACTGTCGTTAAAGTTCAGAAAATCTGAAAATAATGGGAAACTTCTGAATTTGAACGTCCATAACTTTTCGACTTTTTATTGGCACTGACCGACCAGTACACTCTTCCAATGGTCTGTGTTCTCTCTTTCAATTGCATTTTTTATTTTGGAAATCGAATGGAAAATGACGGAGTTCTGAATTTTTATACACATGCAAGTACCCAAAAACAGTTTTTTTGAAAAAAATCGAGATTTTGGAGGTGTTTAGAAAATTTCGTATATGCCATTATGTTCAGTTCTACCAGCTCAACAACTTGGACTATGTGTCGTGAAAAGTATATTTTCACTGTAACACAGTGTAATCAAGCACATACACACTTTATAAAAATTTATTTTCTACGTGAGAAAATATTCCGTTGGAATACTCACTTCAAGAAAATACATTCAAGCATATGATATTTGCAGTTAATAATATGCCTTTATTCTCAACTTGAGATAATATCTACTTGTGGCTATAGTAATAATTTGAGTAATCATGTACTTAGAAGGAAGCCATTGCTTTGAGTGAAGTATTTATTTTTCTGTGTGCACTGTCTAGAAATCAGTATTTGGTGCATACGTACGTAACAAATTGTCCCCGAACCCCTATAGCTTATCTACTGTTGTTCTTTGTCTTAATTGAAAACGTGCGTAACTTATACACACAGTAAACACGGAAAGGGCACCAGATATTGAAAATTATGAAATCTATTTTGATTTAAGTAATTAGAGTTCTTAACGCGATTTGCAAACAAAAGCTTTTCCTCACAGTGTATTAAAATTGATATAAAACCGGATATTCAAGTATCATCATCCTGGTAATGGAACTGATTGGTACACTCAATGAAAAGTATATTTGCTTGGTAACTGAAACTATCGGAAAACATTTGAGAACAAATTTAATTTGATATTTTCGATATCTTGAGATGGCGTGTCACTTTGCGGTACGCCGCAAAATCTCTCGTCGAAAACATTTGCCGTAGCATAAAGCGAGTGAGTATCCAAATATTTTACGTGCAAACACATTAGAGCCGGGAACGAATTCTACATGCGGGGAACTGAAACGCTTTGAGCGCCACTGACGAATCGGCGGGCATTTATGTAATCAGAGCATCCGTTCAGTCATCGTAATAAAAAATTTATCATTTCTTCTATCCATTTCGGTATTGCAGACAGACTTTAACTTTTTGTTTATGATTGTCATTACTTTTTAGAAGAAAACTCTTCAACTTTGCAAACGTGTATTTAATTTACCTATTTACTGTATTTATTTATTTATTTATTTCTCATTCTGACGGAGTGTAGTATCAAAATTGAGTAGTTATTAGTCCTAGTAACCTCCTTCGTTGTTATAGCAACCAAAAATTAATTGTTCTACTTTGGTTTCATAATAAACTCATTGTGACACTGTTTTCGGTGTCATAATGGAAGCATTTCATTATGAAACCATAACAGCTATTAAAACTTTTTCAAAATTTATGATATTATATAACTCCACCATATGTTCTGAAGAAAATATGATCTCGTTATTCTATACCTATATCTCGACAATCTTATAAGAATGCAGAGTCAAAAGTGCATAGTAACATTCTAGAGTTCTGCAAATTTTCTAACTTTCCCGTAACGCGAAGTTTTAGCGTTTTGCATCGGCTCCTCAGAGATGCATATGCTTACAGATGTCGTACATTGGTTGGGAAAACTCGCCAACTTCCTTCTCGTGATAACAAAGTTTGAGACTCGTCTAGATACTTGGTGTTCACAAAATCGTCGCAATATACCAGATGTTTCCTAACATACTCCTACCTAAACTTACGGAAACAGGTAAATAATCGAAATGGTTTAAAAACTATTTAACAAACAGGAGACAAAAGGTTATAATTAGAGAAAATGAGTCAAGTGAAACAGCTTGGTGATACTCGAAGGTTCAGCCGGGGTTAAACCAATTAAGTAATTGCTACCGGTTTTCAGGTAAAAGTACGTTTGTTATGAATACTTTTGAGGTATCTACAGGATTGGGTTCACATGGAATAAAATTGCAAAAATTTCCAAAATCACGATTTTTACGTTTTGATCGTACATTTTTTCGTCAGGATTCGGTTTAATTGCCAAGAAATCTATCATAGCATATTCGCATTCCATTTTCAAAGACCGTGTTCCCCCGCGTAATTATTATTTGAATAAGATATTATTGAAAACTATCTTCTTGAAAATTTTCTTATGGAAGGCAATAAACTTTTTCTGCTACTATGAAGACAATTAAAAGATCTCTCAAAATCAGTAAGAAAGGCATGTAGAGACAAGGATATTAGCTTGATATACAAATGTGTAGTATGATTATTAAATGCAAACCTTGCAGAAGAATGTTTACTTTTATTTAAATTATTTGGTTGTAAAACAACAATTTAGATTTAGAATTTAGATATTTGATGAAAGGGGGGTGAATAGAGAATGAGAATAGGTTATGTAGCATATATTAAATCGAATATACCAACACACAAAGTGTCACGGTTCTCGACATTTTGTCAACTGTGTATGCGATTTTATTTATCGGTTTTTGCAATTTCACCAATCAGTACCGTAATTTATTGACCGTAATATTGTTATAAAACCTAATAATTCAAAAAGTAATCAACCAAAACTAAATATAACAAATATATACAATGAATGTGCTTACATTTTGTTTACGTTATATAACGTAAACACGTTATATAACGTAAACATCGTAATTTTATACAAATTAGTCATACCAGAAACAGTAATACCGAATATCAACTACGAATAGTTGTACTACACTTACCTAAAACATAATTCAACAAATCCAACGCATAAAGGTACGGACACACATGCTTATTGGAAGCACGAAAGCATGCTTATTTCGAGCACTTGCTACTTAAAAGCATGTGTATCTAGACATTGCTAGTAGCATGCATGCTTATTTCGAGCATGCTCAAAAATCACCAGTCGTTTGATTTTTGAGCACGCTACCTGCGGTGCGGTGGAAGGGGGCGTGCTCTGAGCACGTGTGAACAGCTTTTAAGCATGCTTATTTAGGCAGCATCTTTAAAACTAGCATGCTTATTACTAGCAAATGTGAACAGCTGACAAGCATGCTCGATTTAAGCATGCTCACTAGCATGCTTATAAATAAGCATGTGTCCGTACCTTAAGGGGAATCCATACCCCCCACGTTTTACTTGCAAAACACGCAAAAGTTCTGAGGCTTTTTCTCAGCAATTAGTGCACATAATCGTAAAAGAAATACACCAAATTAAAGATAAAAGATATATAGTTTTGCGTCTAGTGGTAGATTTTTGATAGTTCTCTTCGTTTTTGACAAATTTATTTCTGAATATGACATAAAATTGACTGATTTTGCAATTTCTTTACGAAGAACTCAGGTTTAAATTGAAAAAAGTGCCACTTAATAGGTCTAAGTTACACCTTCCTCTATAAGTGTACAAAAGTTCCCGTAAAAATATCTATATCTTACATGCTTTTTTCAAAACTTTACTTCTTCGAGTACATGAATAAGTTATATTTTATCACGTAGCGTGGATACAACAATAACAAGTAATACATATACATTACCACAGCAAGAAATACACCTCTATCTATAATTTGATTATAACATGAGAGAATTGATACAACATTAAGCTGACTATGGATGCTTATTTTATAGGACGTACCAGCAGTATTGATTCCTCTTAAAGGTACGGGTACGGACTTAAGGCCTTTTCGACTTAAGGCCCTTTCTAATGGCCCATAAAAGTCAACATGAATTGTGCACTGGAATGGAATATTTCCTTTTTCTATACGATAATATTACCTTTTTCTCTTACCAGCGTTCTTAGTTTAGGCAATGCATTTGAAACAATTTTGAATATGTCTTGTTACCTTTTCGTTTATTAGCGGAAACCAATAAGTTCTTTTCAAATACTCAATTGTTTTATCACGTGATGGCTTACCGCTTCATGACTTTCTCTGATAATGTTTTCCATGCTTTTTGGCATCCAAATTTCAATTGATCTTTATAGTCTTTATAAACTATAATACTATATGCTATCATTTTGCAACATACAAATATTTTCTAGACCACAACTTGTCCTGCGTTATAAAAATAGCATATGTGACTACGTACGAGAGAATCTCTCGTTTCGATAGTATTGTCTCCTGTGTTTGAAGGCCCATAACTCTAAGACTACTGAACAGAAACAATGAAATAAAGTATGTCATATTCCTGAATCATTTCTACATAAGGTGTATTACTGTCAACATTTTTTGCCTCTCGGAAATAAACGGATATAAACATGAACAATATTTTGCGCAGTTTCGGCTTCCCTCGCTTGTGGGTTTTGGTGCGAGGCAGTCGAACGAGTGCGAACTTTTGACGCGATCAGTGTATCCGTTTGAATCCGTGTTTGTTAGATATTCTTGGGTATAATTAATTGTACATCTAAATACATTATTTATATTTAACTCGCACTACTATTCAAAATTCCGAAATTAAATTGTTCTGATCGTATCGTACTAATAGTAAATAACCTTCCACTGTCCCAGCTACGTTTCCATATACCGTTATGATTGACGTAGTGCGCGCTGCACGAAATTTATATCATTCATATTAAATCGCTTTAAAAATTACTTAAAAAATGTTATGCAATTCTGTTTCTAATTCTAAATTCGGATATCGTGCGAATATTCGTTACTGAGATATCCGCTTCCATGAAACTCTTGTTTGCAACCTTTATTACACAAAAACTGAAGACAACAAAAACGCCAATCTATAGAAGAGGCTCTAAATGCAACCTGAACAAAAATTGAAATTTTTGTGGCAAGCAGTTGACGAGGAAAAAAGTGGAAAGGCGAACTTTAATTACGTACGTTAAGTACAAAAATCGGGGACCTTTTCTCATTTCTCTCGCGCTAATATTTACACCGAGAGGCAAACAATATTGATAATCATACAACTTATGTAGAAATGATTTAGGAGTATGATCCACTTTATTTCAATTTTTTCTGTTCAATAGTTTTAGAGTTATCCGCCTCTATATTGTCGAAACGACAGATGGGGTCGTTATGGCAGTTAGGGCGATTCTCTCGTACGGCGTCACATATAAGCAAATACATAATAATATATTGAAATTTTTGACAAAAAAAAACGCTGCAAAATTTTCTTAAATAAACAAAGAAACAGGAGAGCTAAAAAACGTATACCATTTTGAAATTTCGTCATCGTATTCGTCCACAATATTGTCAATATTTCAAAAAACGTCAAACTGTATGTATATCAACATGTTTATATACGTTTTAGATGACTTCTTTCTTTCATTTTAATCTGATTTCTTTTAAATGTAAGTATTAAAAGAAACGTACATCAATGAGATTTTTCTTCCAGATAATCTAATATAACTAATAACCAAAATTCCCAGTTCGGTAATAATGAGAATCTGAAATTTCAATCGGGTATTAGCATCTAGAGTTTCGGTCTTATCGGCCACACCATTGCTTTTATTATTACGCGGGGGGCGGTTGGTGGCACGAACAGCCAGAAACAATGAAACCCAACGCGCTGTAGATATAAGCTCCGGCACCCGGAATTATACAATTTCCCCGGAACGAGCGCTCCAGTCGCATAAAATTACATGAACCGTGCAGCCGTTCAGAAGTAGCACCCGGATTCGTAGCCGCAACTGCGAAAGAAAGATATTAAATCCATACATCACCCGAAGTCGCGCGCAATATTACCATATATTTTCATTAATAGGTCATAAAGTAAGCAGCGCGGTCGGATCGGCAACCAAAAACTTTATTGCGACGCCAGTAAAAACCGAAAACCTTAAAAAATTAAACCGATAAAGATTCGGTTTCTGGAAACCATCGACAAAGCAGCGCGTCACTTTCTACGGAAATCTCTTCCAGGGACTCAAATTTATGCAAGAGTACTCCGGTAGTTGTTTCCACAGGACGAATTCCTGAAAGTTATTTCAGAGAGGGTGGTAACTCGGTTTTTATTGCTATCGGTGTGACTTTTATAGGGCTAGGGGAGATGTCTTCAACTCCTCCAGTCGACATTTGCTGCACCACCTTATACATCATTAAACTTACGGGAAATTGAGTTTTTCTGCGACATAAAGCCGGCTTCCTGGATAATTCATTCGACAACCCTCCGGCGTGCTATTTTAATTTTTGTGGGGTAGATATGGCAGGCTTTGCATAATTATGAATTTCCAAACCGGGACAGGCATTTTTGAAAACAAAAATAAAGGAAATGTGTAAATAGTTTAATTGGATGCTTCATCAAATGAAACGACATATCAACACAAAATTGTGCAAAATTAAGACATGACTTTTTGTCGATTGTCGCCTAGAGTGTTCTAGTTTTAATCATGTCATCAAATCAAAATTTTAGCATATCATGCCGTGAAGATGGTGCCAAGTTTCCAGCTTGGGATTTTGGTTCACATTTTAACTAGTTAGTGATATAGTAGTTTTTCTGTCAATATTTATTTCGACAGCTAAGATCAACACGTGGTCGTTATTTTACTCGGTTCACTTCTAAATTTGTTTATGATTTTATTTGGGATCATTTCACCTCTGAGAATCTTCATCCCCTTTCAGATTTAATTCGGATTTGCTTTTAGATTTGATTTGGATTAATTTTAATTTTGATTTGGTTTTCAGAATTTCGTGTTTTAAGCATTTTTTTTTATTATTTTCTTTTTCACGTTGCAGAAACGTTGTTCTTTGCCGACGTTTAAGGGGGTCTTCCGCTTTGTCGGCCGTTGCAGTATTTACCAAAGTTCTTGTAATTTCGGTCGCGATTTCCCAAAAGTTGTGTTTTTCCAACTGGTAACCACGTTTTTAGAAAATGTATTTCATATATAGAGATGAGCACAGAGCACAGAGATCAGCACACATATAGTTTTCGTTCGAAAGTTAATTTTTTTAAATTTTTGTTTTATTTCATTTTTACAGCGTTCCATCACGAAAAGATCGGCGAAAACGGACATACGACCGCCATTTGTTAAAAATTAAAATATTGAGAAACTAAACGATCGAATGATAGCCAAGGAAATAACAATTAAGGAAAGGTTTCACTTTTTTGTATCAGACGACCTGCACACGTGTTATTGTGGTTACCGTTACACATTAATGTTTGCACAAAAGCGCGCACAAAGTAATCTGCAAGGTCACCGAGATAATCACAATAATTTTGAAATTATTAATTTGATACATCGATATTAACACAAAAGAATAAAAAAATCTCTGTCTGTAAATCTTGTGTGGTTCTTTCATTATCAATTCTTTAAAATAGGCTCGAAAAGCGGCCAACAAAGCGGAAGACCCCCTCAACAGAGTAACAAAGAATTAAAGTTTTAATGATGATTAGGTATCGAAATCGGATTAGGCGTCATCAAGAGGTATGTTAACATTTCAGAGAAAAGTATCCTGATCGGCAAATAACTACAGTGAAGAATCTTCCACAAACACCCGCAGTATTTTGTTCATTTCATTTATGTATCTTTTAACCTATTAAAACTTGAGGGCATTTTTCTTGATGTTTTTCTTATGTACCATATTCAAACTTTTATATTATACCAAAATAAACAATATAGGTTGCCATTAGACAAAAAGTGGTCAACGTCATCAATTTCCAAAAAAGTTTTTAGATTTTTGCTCTATGGCAAACATTAACGATAACTATTATTTGTTAGCCAACCAAAATATTAACTCCATCGACTCGGTGCTCGAGTAGCAAATACTACAAAAAGTATATAGTTTGTAGTAGATGCAAAATGTGATGATTGAAAGGTTGCTTGCCACGAAGAAAACAACCCAGCGTTTAGAAGTAAATATAACCGTTTTTAATATTCATTTAAAACAAAGGCGACGTCATAGAATTCTTTAAGTAGACTCAAATAAAAACTTCAGCTTTCAATAGTAAGGCTATAAAAGTTACACACCAAGGGACAGTTATGTGAAGTTGTGTAGTTTTTAGTTTTCATATTTTACCATAATTGATTAATCACAGACAAACGTCTTCGAAACTGGGAAATTGGCATTGTATACATCTTTGCTCGACTGTACAGTGTACCTGCATACTAGTGATGTAAAAAAAAGTAACTATTAGTTACTTTGTAACGGGTACTCGTGTTCACTGTTCTGCCGATCGCCTGTTCCACTCGGCTCTGCACTCCCTAGAGTCACTAGTCACTACATAACATACCATCGATACTACCCGCACAATAACAACTGAACGTCAACTTTCCGCTATGCAACCAAGCATACCCCGTCACCTCTTGGTGTAAATACCAGTTAGGAACTTTAAAATAAAGTGTATATGTTAAATTTTCCGGGTATTACTTTTAAAAGTAATTATCTGTTCCCCTTTAGTTTGTTTGATTGTAAAACTTGGTCCATTGAAAAATATAAAGTTATAGATACTGAACCTGCGCCATCTATTAGGAAATAGGACGGTTCAGTTAATAGGAATTCGTTCTGGCTTTGCCGTCGTCGGGTAAAAACTACTGAACATTTATGTGAATCCCAAAACATTGTATCGTAAATCGTAACTCGTGTCTCCATTTAGTTCAACCCTTCACAAGTTGTTGTAGTAAGTCAGTGAGCGTTCAAACATTTTGTGGTTTAATAATAAATAAATCTGACAAATTAGGCATAGAACAGGTAGTTTAACTAAACAAATAAATTAATTCTTAGACATACCATGTCCGCGGAGCAAGAAACACAAAAAAGGCGCGAAATTTGGCTTTGTTTTACTGCGACAGAAAATAAAAAGCCGTCTGCAGTATGTCTAAAAATAAGTATTCGTATAGATGGGGAAACTCAACCAATTTGAGAAAACATTTAATTTCAAAACATCCCACAATTCTCAAAGAAATATCACGGACTGGATCAAAACAACCAACAACATCAAAAGGTAATTTATGTATGATTTTTTTGTTTGTTTGTTGTCACTTAATATAATATGTAGTATGTATTATGCTCGCAAAAAAAGTGGTACAGCTAAATTTTACATCATGTAATTTTAGGTTGTTTATTTGTCAACAGTTGTTTTTTATTGTTTTTTTTTATTTGTTGACAGTTGGCGTATATTTATGCTCTGTCCGGCACTAACCTGGATACAAATGGGAAACATTTTTAATATCAATTTTACAGAAAATTTTATTCTTTATAAAGCTTCTTTCTGATTTGTCTTACCTAAAATGCAAATATTAGAATGTAATTATCTACTGTGTTACAAAAACTATGAGAAACTCAAAAAGAGTAAACTATCTTTATTTTAAAATCTATGCGAAAATGTTATTTGAAACGTGTGTTTAGAAATATTAGAGGGTACTAAATAAAAAGTTATAAACTGCTTCGTCGTTGTATGACGAAGCTGACGTCATATGATGACGATCATATGACGATGACAATGCTTCGTCGTTGTATATGGAACGTCGAATGTGATTATAATTTCATATTTAATCCCTTCTAATATTTTGAAATAATTATTTGGCATAGCTTTGAAGATGAAGGTACTTTACACTAATGTCATTTACATTTCTTTGGCAACACGCGGTGTATGCAATGGAGAAGGCGATTATAATTTCGTATTTAAAGACATCTAATATTTCCAAATACTTTTTTCAACTAATATTGCATAATATGCGTAGCTTTCAACATCAAGGTATTTAACTCTTCAATGTTTTCATAGTTTTGATAACACCCTGTACATGCAAGTAGATACATTCTAATATGTGCATTTCAAGCTTAAGACAACACAGCTACATTTTACAAATACGATATACGTGTACTCGTACAGGTAAGTAAACGATAGTGCGAGTACTCAAAATCAAATAGTACTGAGTATTCAATCGATACTACTTGAACAAAGTAGCGGGTAGAAAGTAACGGGTACAAAGTAACGGGTAAAAAGTAACTGTAATAAAGCAACGGGTGCAAAGTAACTAACGGGTACTAAGTAACGGGTACTGTACCAAATAGTAACGGGTAGTTACAAGTACTCGAAAGTAACGAAACTTTACATCACTACTGCATACAGCATAAATTCTTAACTCACCAGCATTTGATCAAGCGGTACTGATCTAATCCACTCATAGGTCACGTGGTCATTAAGCATTTCGATTGGTATGCGGGATGGTACAGGTATACCAGCATTACCGACATTAATAATATACCTGCCTGCAAGGCCTGTACACCATTTGCTGTTTAATTGCTTCAAGTAATGTGTCCGCATATGCATCAGCGTACATACGCGTACATAATGTATGCAGAAGTGCGCGGATTCCACGTTAGGAGCGCCAGTTTTCCCAACCGTAATGTCGCATTTACTTAATTTAGCATGCGCCATCAGAGCGCCATGCAATTTGCAAGCGGCTAGAAAAAGTAAGCAGAATCCCGGACTGAGATGCGGCTGCAAATTGCTGCGGTGAGAACGGACCCTGAATAAACCGCTTCTGAGTTATGTTTTATTTTAATTAGTGCGGAATTTGCTATCATTTACGGGTGTAATAATAAAACGTACGCATATTTTAATGCATCTGCTTAGTGAGTGCTTTTTCATTCAACCGCTGCATTTGTGGTCGGAATTTAGCTTGAATTATACACGCTGAAGTCCAGTGTTACATATTTAAAATTTTAGTTCCTAATTAGCTGCAGAGATGGACGGACTAATGATAAAATTATTAAAAATTGTTGTTACTGCCATGAGCAACTATGATGTTACATGGATCTAATCAAATGAACATGGAGACAAAAAAACGCAGATTAATGCTGAATAACCAACCTAGGTCGTACACGATGGAGATATTTGTTTGTCTAACATTATTGTTACTGCCATGAGCAACTATTATGTTACATGGATCTAATCAAATGAACATGGAGACAAAAAAACGCAGATTAATGCTGTATAACCAACCTAGGTCGTACACGATGGAGATATTTGTTTGTCTAACATTATTGTTACTGCCATGAGCAACTATGATGTTACATGGATCTAATCAAATGAACATGGAGACAAAAAAATGCAGATTAATGCTGTATAACCAACCTCGGTTTTGTTGAAAATAGTTATGTTGAACTGTCTGCTCAATATTATAATTTAGTGAATGAGAAGAGATTAAGAGATAAGAGAAGTTTGGGATGCTACTTTACAGACCCAACGAGAAAGCAGATAAATTCCATTAAAAAATCTAGAAGGCGAACCAATTTATTGACAATTTATGACATTTGTTGTAAAAAAAAGTTGTTAATATTATGTTGTCTTAAAAATAAAATATAAGATAAAATATTGAAATTAAGGTGCTACATTTCACTTCCTCTACTTCATACTATAAAAAAGGCCATTACGGCTACTTTTCTTTTATGCAGCCTCTATTAATAAATGTATTAGTACAAAATAATACAATAGGAAAATATCTGAAATTATAGGAAATAAAATAACGATATTCTACAAAACCAAAATAAAACATCAAAATAAAGCTGTAAGTATAAAAATAATTAGCAGTGTAATTTTGTTAAGTTGATGATCATTATCATGATTTAAGACCGCATCGGATAAGGGAAAGCTAGAAATGAAATAAAACTGGAGTGTTGGCAGATTGGAGGATATTGGTAACTTTTGTTTACCCCAAAGATGAGGGAGTAAATCGCCCAATCTGGCAACCCTAAAAATTGAGAAAATGGTCTAAAGTTATATGAAGAGTTGAAGTAAATAGCGAGCAAAGTGTCTATAATTATTGTTCCAAGATATTTAAAAAATAGTGTCTGGCCAGCTAGATGTTGAATAGAAAAACTTCAAAATTTTTTAAAGAAAACATTACATAATATTCTGGTGTTAATTTTTATCTAGTTCTTTTAATGAACAAGCAATCTTAAAACAAATTCAGTAATTTGTACACACAGAGAAATGGTTGTCTTATGTTAAGAAAATAACATTCTTAACATAATTTGTTTGTTTTAAAACAACAGATACTTATAATAAGAACATTTCTTTAATATAAAACAACCTAAATATTTGTTTTAATACAACAATTGTTTTGATTTAAGGAAGTCGTTGTTTTGAAAATAATGTGAAGGATGCCGATAGATGGCGCTTTAGTTTCTCGTCGTAAGATAGTTCTCCTAGCGGGTATATAACCGCATACATGTCTATGCAGCATCAGTGATTGTGCTATTATTCCGTCACTGTACCTGACGTAGAAATGACCAACAGCTCTAATATTGATGGAAAGTGACTAAGAAGAGACACCAGTGTCTTCTCTAGCTGGTAAATAACAATATTCTTTTTGGATGCGTTAATTACATTCCATGTAAAATATTATTGCCTTCATAACATGTTCAAATTTAAAAGAAGTAGGTGAATGTTTAATACAAGAAGATGATCTGATTAATCTAAAGCACAACCGTTGTTTTGGATTAACAAAGGGTGCTTTGAATTGAGACAACGCAACGTTTTGTTGTGCGCAGGCGGTGCCAAGTGCCATAACATTTATATCTACAGAATATAGTCTAAAGATGATAGTTTTGTTAACAGAATGAATGTATGAATGTGATTAATAAAATAAGTAGCTGGGCAAGGCTTACTTTATACAGGGTGTCCGGATTTCCGTGATACCTATACGTTTATTTAATGACGTATAGCATCGGTTAAATGGGGGAAAGGATGTGGCTTTTTATACTTATCAATTTTCTAACATAAAATTTAAGATTGATATTCACGATAAACTGTTTTTTTTATATTAATTATCCATATCTATTTTGATTAATTTGATTCATATAAACATAAGTACATATAAACCTAAAGAAATGGAAACTGTAACCATGACACCTAAGATAGAAACTAGGTACTTAATAATCTGTGAAAGCCTGTCATACAGACACAAGGCTGTGGCATAGTTATTCGGTTTAAGCTTTAACATGAACTTGATTAATTCTGTCACGTCGTATTATTTTTTCGAGAGCATTAAAAAGGGCAAAACGTGATTTCTTAATATTTTGAGCCTATTTGTCTACATAACTGTAATGGAATCATCACAAAAGCATCTGTCAATAAAACTAAATTTAGTAACAACATAAACTTCAAAAAACTGCCCTTCGACAGTCAGTAAAACTGTCTTTAAACATTGGACATACCTACTACACATAGAATATCCAAGAGTTTTTTATTATTCAATTTACACGATACAAAAAGAGATTTTTAATTGTTGACAAAGTGCCCAAAAATCTGATTATTCGAGTAGTATTGTATACGTGCGGTGAGATCAAATCTCACTTCTACTGGTATAAACACATGTCACAAATCAATCGTAAACGAACTTGAAGACGAAACGGAAACAATAAAATTATTGATTCCGTATGTTATTGCATGGTTAGATAAGTATTTTCCACAAATGGAATAGCCTATACACCTATGTGTACATCATCGATAGTAGTCCAAATAATAAAGGATGGCTGCTCCCTCGATACTTTACTAAATTATAAAAGGGTAAGCATTATGATGATGATGATTGTGTTTTTGAACGAGTATAAACCTTTCATATTATGTACATATTAAATTATGGAAAATAAAGTAAAGTAAAAGTAAGGATATTACGGTATAATTTTAAGTCGTAATTCCCTCCCAATAGTAAAAGGATAAGAACAATAATATTTTCCTTTAATTTAGCAGGCGAGCAAAAAAAACTGCAATTAAATCGAGTCAACAGTATCACTCGGATCTTAATTTAAATTTCCCGCTAACTGAATATTAATTAAATTGCGAACAATAACCCAATCAAGCGCGGCCCTCATGTCTGTTGAAGTGGATTAGATCGTGGACGCGCGTTGAATATTTCCAATTTTCCTTTTTAATTTTTAAAATTTCCATCCGTATTCCAGTACCATTTGAATATTTAAAACAAAGGAATGACGTGGAGGATCGGAGGCGGAGGGAAATGCGGTGACGGCCGATTGATTCGCCCCTCCTGTCGATTTGGACTTAATTGAAGTTAATTCTTAATGCGGGGACCTCCACTCGGCCAAATTGAAAGACGCTGAGTGCTTTTTTATCGCGCGAAAGATTTTTCGCGAAATTCAATTGTTTCGCAGGGCGACTTAAGGTCGAACGGAGAACCGGAGACGAAATCGCCCTTTAAGCTGGTAATAAAAAAAAATCTGCTACGGTAATTCCTTGAGCCCATAATGCTGTTTATGCAGCATAATGTCGCCGTCAGGCGGAGTTTAAGCGAAAATAAATTTGTATTAAGAAATCGCTCAATTATGCTTAAAGATACAAGAGGTAAACTTTAGGATTCATAAACTCTATATTTTAAGTTGGTCTAGTGATACATCGGATAATTTTGGTTGGAGTTCGCACGAAAATATGTTCGTACGGATTCGTAACAAATATCTAAATTAGAGTAGTTCATTGAATTTTAGAAGATTATTGTTTATACAGGGTGAGTTATGAGTATCCCGGCGGTCGATGGTTAATAAATCGTTTGAGAAAGAAAAAAATATTTTATACAAAAGTTGTTTGACTCGCCATTTTCTACGTATTTATACGTATATTCTACGTTTCTACGTTTTCTACGTAAAATTATTGTCATTTATACAGGATGTTTCATTTAGGTGTGAGGGAAAGTATGTACAGTTTTTAAATGGAACGTCCTGTATATTTTATTATATTATAAATACTACTATTTTTTTTATCCAACAGATAAATCAAGAGATATTCAATTGTTTTTTCAAAATATGCCCGTTGCAAGATCTTTTTAAAAACTATGTAAAAACGACATTTTTGCCGATTTTGCCTTTAAACTGTGTGAGACAATAGTCAAAGCTAGAAGGTAGATGATAGTATCCAAAGATATTACATACACTATACGTTCAATGAACTTAGTAAATTTTGATGTTTTTCAAATGGCTTTTTCTCGAGTTTTTTAAATGGAACAGCCTGTATAATACGTGTTGCCTGTAATAACCCTTTATTTCGCTTCAATTTACATCTAGTCTGTCATGCACCAAATGTTACTATTTTTTGTGATATTTGCAAATTAACGAAAATGTAATGGCAATGGTAAATTTTAATATTGCTGTGAATAAGGTATTTGGTAGTTTGATGTAAAGTCTTCAAGTGGCTATAGAAGAGATAATTTAGAAATGATTTAACCAGCTTGATCCTTATAGAAAATATTACCGTTATCATCATATTAACAATTTTATATGAAATTTATAAGTATATTTTTCCGTCTAACCGTATGGCAACCGAAAACGCGATTTAAAAATTTCAAATTACTCCTAAAGTAAACCCTAAACCCTGTACCTTTAGGTTACCTATCGTGAAAATTTGTTGACTTCTCAGTGTTGGAAATCAGATTTTCTTTGATGTGATTTAGGTGCACACAAAAACCAAATATGCAATAAAAACAAACTGAAAGGCATCTTTAGATTCAGATTTTCATTCATAGCAAAAAATCTATTAAACCACTTCCAAATAACCCACTTTCCATTCACATTATCAGTGTTACTCATAATATCATTCGTATTATCCCAATTTTGAATTGTCTCTCCAGAAAAATAACCTAATTTAAACTAATTAACAATAGCAAGTAGATATTGTTGGTTGTTTTTTGTACTGAATACAAATCTGTTCTCAAACATATAGGTTATGTTGAGTGCCGATCTACCGGTGAGTATGCAACCCAAATAACTGCGGACCTTTCTTGCGGTTGCATATGTAAATCTTGCCTAAGAAACTTTTCAAACTAGGTACAGTGGTAACTAAAAGAACTACATTGCGAGATACAAAGATCAACTAAAGCTACTTTTATATCTATGCAGTTCAAACCTGCACTTTCACCAATGTAGTTTTGAAAAATCGCATGCAATTTTATGACAATTTGTACACCATTTACATCTATTCTGCGCAACTTTAATAAATCGCATGACTTGAACATCAGTGATTTTTATATTTTGACAACAATAGTTGCTTTGGGTTGGTAGCAAACATAACCTCCATGCTTTGCTATTAAATTATTGATTACGCTTTTCTTCCACACACAGTTTTTAAATCACAGCAAACCATAACAAAGAACGAAATGCGGAATAGGTTATGTTTCGCGTCTATACACAGTGATGTTACTAAATTTTCGTTTTAGACAAAAATCCTAGATTGTTGCTATAAACGCACGGACTTACATATTTAGAACTGATCGAACTGATTGGAGTGGATTGGAGTGGAAGCAACTAAAAACAAAACAACTCGCGCGCATGTTTTATATACGGACGCCACGTCACACCAAGTAGTACGTCACACAGGTAAAGAAAACCTTGCACATAATGCCTATAGAACCATTTGAAATATTTATTGATGATATTTACGATTTAACGGACTTGAATTAATGGATGATGAATGTAGCGGAAGTTAGTCAGTCCGTTAATGGTTTTGAAAGTTAACTTAAAAGTTAATTCGTTAACGAAAAATTTAACTTCGTTAATTAACGATTAACGGATTAACGCTTTTGTGCCCAGCTTTGAGTATATGTATACACAATACACAGGTGCTGTGTATGCAAAGCAGAAAATTGTCTGTCGATTGTCTGATGCTACTTTTCAAAACTCCTTACATAGTGATAATTGTAGCTTCGATTAGGTATTCCATCTCTAGCCTGATGGTGATGAAAAGATGCATATGGCATCAATGACATTTGGTGTGCCTCATCGTCTTTTAGGCAGTTTCTATTGATTTCGATCAGTTACTTCAGTCATGTCTCTTTCTATGAGAGTTAGTATTATTAGTAAGATGATTGTTTTGTGTTGAGGTTATTGGATTTATCGTTTTATTCTTACTCTTAAAACTTCTACGATAGTTGAACCATTCTGGTGTTCTCTTCCTCACTCACTAACTCTTACACTACATTGCATCGTTGCTGATCTTTCGACCAGAAGACCTGCTGAAGAAAACCATAAATTTGTTGATGTGCACCCTCTTTTGCGGTGGTCAAAAATCCTCATCGACTGCGCCAGTTAAATTACACTTTTACACTACAATAAAACACAAAGTAATTCTAAGTATACTTTTACATCGCAACAATTTATTTCCAGAACACCAAGAAGAATTTTCAATTTACCTAATTGAATTGAATGCGGACAAATGGTACGAACAGAAATGTGACCAGACTTCAAGCGGGACTCCATGTTCGTCCTCGCAGCGATTCGTGTATTGCCGACTGCATACCGCCATGAGATCAGAGGGATTCGGATTCGGATTCACCAGTCGTTTAAATTTAATCAAAGCGGGGGCGATCTGGAAAAGGAATCGAAATAAGCACCGACGTGCGTCATAAACAAGTCCTTTAGTCAGCGTTTTCCTAGATTTTCGGGATAATCCCGCGCATGTAGTATTCCAATTGATAGAGGCCGCACTTTAAAATCTTTACTCGAATGCAAATATCTCCTCAAGCAAGCGAAGAGTGGGGGTGGGAGAGGGAGAGTCTCGTAATCGAAAACGACTGGTAATTCCGTAGATGGGACGGATGAGAACATTATTGAATTGATTGAAGCGATTCCGCTGCGCTAGCAGGAGCACCACTACAATAATAAACGGCGGGAATTTCACTGAGTCGCCGGCGCGTTTTTGTGCAAGCTTCCAAATCCGGGACCCGGAATCAATGGCAGGATTCGGGGACTGCCGCTTGCTCCCCTCTCTCGCCGAA
Source organism: Aphodius sticticus (assembly GCA_963966075.1). Classification (NCBI taxonomy): domain Eukaryota; kingdom Metazoa; phylum Arthropoda; class Insecta; order Coleoptera; family Scarabaeidae; genus Aphodius; species Aphodius sticticus. The sequence continues at coordinate 17,672,517 of OZ014513.1, read as the reverse complement.
CTGAACGGAGCTAGTTTGTTCTACCCTCCTAACTAAGATGACAAGGGTTCTCGCCCTCACTCCAGCCCCCTTTTGTATGTGCACAGAATGACGCGAGAGATAACTTATGAAAAACGTGGTTTATAGCTGAGGAAACTTCTTTGGTTCTATCAATGACACACAAACATGTCCAAGACTGTCGATGTTTTCTTTTCATGTGTTCTTTTTACAAAGAAAACGTAGAAATCACTTTTAACCCACTACTTTAATGATGAAACTTTAACATAAACAACAAGGTTACAACAAAAGAAAATGATGCAGAATGGTGCCGAGAAACATACAGTATGGTGACCACCAATGCTCCAAGGCGGGACGTGAGATCCATTCGGGGGGGGGGTTAGGGTGCTTCTTATTTACTCCTCTTTTTTCAATTTTTCCATGTTATATAACCTGCCAAAATACAATAATCGGAACTAAATGACTACCCTACCCAAAATCAAAAAAGTTTCAACTGATGTTCGTTAATGTTTTGTTTACGTAGAATTTGAATTGGAAAATTCTAAATTTTGTCTAGTTTCTGAAAAAATACACGTATAGTTTTGTATATTTGCGCTTTTTTCAATTATTTTCTCTAAAACTTATACAGATTTTCCGAAATAAGGGTGATCATTTAGTTTCATACAGTAGATCGTCGATAATTCGAACCTAGGTAATCCGTACGTTCGCTAATCCGAACGTTCAAAAAAATAATATAAAAATAAAGCACTGAGTAACCTAGGGAAACGCCATTTTTGTCGGTTCCTGTTTATAAATAAATAATAAATAAATCATAAATAAGTCATAAATAACTAATAAATAAATATTTTAGATATGCCTTCGATATCTCTTCGATATCCCTTCGATATCTGTTGATATCCCTCAACTTTTACTTTTTGACATTCCTATTGTCTAAGAAGAGCGGGATCGAATGGTGTTGGTTTTATTAAGATTGAACTTCTATCCAATACTCTTAGTTTCTAGTATTTAGCTGCAATATTTGATAATCCGAACAATTTGATAATCCGAATCACCTTCGGTACCAATTAGTTCGGATTATCGACGCTCTACTGTATTGTCGTTTTGACAAATTAAGCAATTGGAAATCTGTGACGTGTGAGTGTTCGAATTCTACACTCAGCAGTTTATGTTTTTATTTATTGAGCTAATAATTCTGGTGCGAAAATTTATGGTAGACAAAAGCGATTTTTTTACTATGTTTTAAGAAGTTTGAAGTACACCAAATTGATCTAAAATTGATTCTGACACAGACAATAAATAAAATAAATAAATAAATGCTTTATTCTATAAAACCCAAGAGTGTAGAACATGTCAAAGTATATATGTATATGTAAATGCAAACAAAAGTGTACAATTAAAATTCAATTCAAAACTCAAAATTCAAAATCATCACAGTCCAGGAACTCTCTTACTGTGTAGAATGTATGACTCAGGAGGTGTTTCTTCAGTATATTCCGGAATTTCGTACTTGGTAATAGTTTATAGCAGTTTGGAAGATGGTTGTATATCTTCAGTGTCTGTGTAATAACTCCTCGGTGGACATTGGCAGATACAGTCTGTGGTATTTTCAGTTTGCTTTCTCTATTTGCCCGGGTGTCATGTCGATGATTCACCTCATACACTGAAAAAATCTCATTATAATGGATCTTAACTAACAAGGCACACTCATAGACGTATATTGACGGAACGGTAAGTATATTATTTTCTCTGAATACTTCCTTGCATGAATCGCGAGAGGTCATCTGGAATATACTCCGTAGGCAGGATTTCTGTACTTTAAATATTCTAGGAAGGGCTACAGAATTTCCCCATAATTGGATCCCATACCGTATCCTGGAATATACATACGCATAATAGGACGTCATTCCGGCTTCTCTGGACACTAACGTAGCTATCGTACGAAGTGCATAAGTGAAAGCTGATATCCGTGCACAAAGATCATCAATGTGTTCCTTCCAATCCAAACGTGCATCAATTACTACGCCCAGAAACTTTGTACTTTTTACAGAGGTAAGTTGTGTATTGTTGTGCGTAACATCAAACTTGTCTTCAGACTTCAGTGTAAATTGTACTATTTTAGTTTTTTCTACATTTAGTTTTAAATTGTTGTTATGGAACCAATCCGATAGTTTCTGCATGCTTACACTAATTTCCTGTATCATTGTGTCTTTACATTCAGTGGTATAATTACAGATGTATCATCAGCATACATTCCGAGTTCATACGGAATCACACAGGGGAGATCATTGCAGTACAGAATATACAGGATACATCCCATCATGGAACCCTGGGGGACTCCTTTCTTAACGAGTTGCCATCCCGAAGCAAGCTCTTCGCCTGACGTATCATGTTGTGCAATAACACGTTGGTACCTGTTACTTAGGTAAGATTTTATTAGTTCTAAGATTGGACCTCTGAATCCCATCATATCTAATTTATATATCAGCGTCCGATGATCTACGCTATCAAAAGCTTTAGAAAGGTCCAAGAAAACGCCCGTCACATTTTTCTTGTTGTTTAGTGATTCTAATATTTTACTCACTGTCAAGTACAGCGCTCGTGTAGTGGACCTACCCCTTAGGTAAGCACTTTGATTCACAGATATTAGGTCATTCTTTTCAATAAAACTCATTATTCTGTCTAGGATTGACTTTTCAAAGATCTTGGCTACCGTTGATATTAGTGCTATAGGTCTGTAGTTAGATATATCTGATTTTAGTCCGTTTTTGTATACTGGTTTAATATTAGTCTTCTTTAATTGCTCTGGAAAAGTCACAGTTGCGAAGCAATGATTCACAACATTTGATAGAGGATCACTCATGTCGTTTGCACACATCTTCAGAAGCTTGGTAGGGATACCATCTGGGCCTGTTGTAGCAGTGTTCTTCAGTGCATGTATTGTATTGAAAATCTCTGTTGGCGTTGTATCAGTGAGGTACATTGTATTAGAATTTCTCTTAATATGTTTCGTATTAATTCCATTGCTAGAATTATTTAAGTCTTGGCAGACATTAATATAATACGTGTTGAATTGATTCAATACCATAAATGACATTTCTTTAAATTTTCTTCCAATAGTTTCAGCAATCATAAATATTATGAATAATATTATTATATAGTTTTCAAGAACTTGCAGTGCCAAAGCATCGTGTGTGGGTAATGACGTAAGTAGATAAAGGTGTTATGTTTTAAAATCAAACTTGAAAATAAATTAGTAAATTAGTAATCAGTAAAAAAAAGTTTTTCTTAGGCAATTTTGTTAAGATTCAATCCAACTAAGGAATTATATGCTGGAGATGAGATGGTTCAAGGCTATCAAAAGATTATATTATTGCTTAGATCGCCTGAAACTGAACAAAATTTCTTATGAAAAACTTTAATTTATTTCCATGCTTGATTATCTAACATAACTAACATTATCAATTGTATCAATTAAATGTTTTGTCCCATTTTAAACCAGGGTTTATTCAGAAAACAGAAAATCTCAATATACAATAACAATTTTCTAAAATTTATTTTATTTTAGTGCCAATTGTGATCTATCAATTTCTTAAAACTGTTTTCAAACTTACTCTGACGAGGATTATTGCGACATAATACTAAAGCATCGAGATTAAAATATATGTCACAGATGGAAATAGCCCAAAAAAGTTAATAGATTTGTTTGCAGGCCGATTCTATTCGAAAAATGGAGGCAGGGTTTTGTAATTCATAAACTATTTACTCCAACCTATTATATTAATAATGGCAGCGTAAGTTATTCTTTTCTGTTAACAAAATATTATTATTGTTTCAAGGGTGTTTTCTTGAAATTCTGGACACTGCAATAAAATTTTCAAAAAGCGGGACAGTCTCGCCCAATTCGAGTTGGTTGGCACTCTACATTACAGACAAAATGCAGTCTTTTGTTAAATTTTAACTTTTACATGAACTTTATAGCAGTTATTTCAGAGATTGGAAAATGTTTTTACTACAACGAATCAAAGTCTTGGATTTTTTTATATTTCTTTATAAAATATCATATATCAAGAAACATCAGTATAATGGGGATTTGTGTTTTGATTATTGTCACTAATAGAAAGTCAAATCAGGTTGGAAGAAAAGTAGCAGTAAGGTTTTAAGCGTTCTAACCGAGTTCAAGAAAATTTAAATTGACTATTAACATCCTTGATGCTTTCCACTTACTTGCTCTCGTAAAGTTTTCTATAAAATATCAGACTCAGCGGGCAACCTTGCCGCCATTGGACGACAGCCCATATAAATTTCTATAAATTATTAATTGCAACTAGCGGTGGCGAGTAATTTTTATTTGAAGTGAAGTAGCGGTCGGGGCCCATGCTTATATGGTAACGCCTCTGGGGAGTCCCAGAGAACTCAATAAATTATGCAGAGCACCTGATTGGCGCCGCAAAAATTATAGACGCAGTTACGAATTCAAATGGAGCCATAATTAAATATCGATCATCGGTTCCAGTTTTCTTACCCGTCTTCCATGCAGATTGGTCGGATAGCTCTCGGACGAAATAGAGAAGGAATCTCGAAGTCGGTCGCCCGCGGTGCACCAAGCGATGCAATTCTAATGAAGTCTTCATTATTGCAGCCTGATATCGAATTTTTCTGATGGTGCATCGTCGCACAGGAATGCTCTCCAATTCAAATGAAATTATTCCTAGTTGAGATAGCAGAATTGAAGTCGTTGTTATGACGGTACAGCATTTCTTTGAATATAGTAGGTAGTGTAATGTCTTTTGAGGAATTTAACTTTGATAATTAGCACTTTATGGGGAAAGGAAATATTAATAATATAGTGACTTTTGTGGCACTTTTGTGATAAAAAATTATTTTTTTTAATTCTTCGTTATATATTTTAGCTCCTACACCGTAAAATTTTAAGAGTATTACGTCATATGGCACCCATGCTTTGCGTACTAATGGTGCAATGACAAGACCCGACTGCAAAAGATGTAATCTACACAGATAGAAAATCTTGTTTAAGTTAAATAAATATACATTGACTCAAAGAAATCTGGTGTTTCCATAGAGGCAAAGAAATATTTCTTTGCGGATAAAAATACATTTGTTTGAATTATTTGTTTGGTAGAAAGAACCTTTATCTGTATCAAACAACTCATGTTTTCAGTTAAAATTTACAGTTTCTATATAATAATGAACGAGATTATTTAGTTCAAATAATTATGATTGTGTTGAGTGAAAGACTTATAATTTTTTTTAAATTAATGAAATCGTTGGTTGTTAAAATGCGATATTTTAAGGTCGATGAATGGTTCTTTCTTCTACTTCAACTTTTCGGAGGGTACAGTAGGGCAAAATCACCACGTGTCACCTTTTGGGATGTCGCATATCCACGACCAGTGGTTGGTTTTCCCACACTTACAAATAGTCAAGGTTAGGGTAGCAAAAGTGTACGCTGATTCGAAATCGGAACTTGAACCTGCATGCACTGTGCTCTATACTACCGATCACAAGGCATACACAGATAGAAATTTTTGTTTAATTCTAATAAATATGCATTGACTCAAAGAAATCTGGTGTTTCAATAGAGGCAAAGAAATATTTATTTGGGGATTAAAACGCATTTGTTTGATATATTTGTTTGGTAGAAAGAACGCTTATTTGTGTCAAACAACGTATGCTTCCGGTTAAAATTTACAATTTGTATATTATAAGGAACGAGATTTATTTACTTCAAATAATTATGGTTATTGTGTTGAGTGAAAGAATTATATTTTTTTAAATTAACGAAATTGTTGGTTGAGTTAAAATGCGATATTTGAAGTTTGCAATAAATGGTTCTTCGATTAAAGAAATTATTCATTTGTTGAAGGAATTAATGTGGAACTATTATAGATAAGAATTTTTCGGAGGGTACAGTAGAGTCGCCACGTGTCACCTCTTTTTTGGGATGTCGCACATCCTCGGCCAGTGGTTGGTCTTCCCAGCCCTGCATATAGTCAAGGTTAGGTTAGTAAAGTGTACGCTGATTTGGAATCGGAACTTGAACCTGCAGGCCTGTGCTGCAGGCACTGTTCTCTATGTGACTCTATGTCCATACTGTCGATCACACGGCCTTTATACTGACGGTATGGCCGAAGTGCGAGGAGAGACTTTACAGCGCCATCTAACAATACAGTTGGATGAGATATTCACACTAAAAATATATTTATTTGAATCAAAATATGATTTCTTTGGCGGAAGTAAACCAACTTTTAAGCCAAAGCAAAAATATTTCTTTAAAGGAAATAAATCTCTTGTGTACAAATATATTTATTTGAATCAAAATATTATTGGTTGGGAGTATTTAAACGCTATTTTCAGTCCTTTTATTCCTTTTATTTAAAGGACTGAAAATAACGTTTAAATACTCCCAACCAAACTTAGTACAGTCGATAAAAGTAAACATGAAGATTCCTTTGTCCAATAAGGTGTAGTGTAATAAGATTCGATGCGTATTTGTTTATTTAATTGTCGCTACATGTTTTGTGTCATTCTAAACACTTCTTCAGGTGATATCGTCAAATGTTGAGATTACATACATACATAGGTCACGAACAAACATATAACTATATAATTCGTTATAAATATATTTTTAATATAATTATATATATTTTGGAAAGTAATTTTTGTTTGTATCCAAATATATTTATTCCACTTAAATAAATATTTCGAATAAATTAATCTGTACTAGCAAATAAACTAGAGTGTTAAATGAAGTAAATATTGTTGGCGTCAAAGAAATATGTTTTGACCCAAAAGAATAAATTCAAACGAATATATTTCTTAAAAACAAGAAATCTTTTCTATCTGTGTATTTGGCAATTTAGCCAGACGCATGACATCAACTGAGCGGTAGGTTTTCACCAGTTTACTATTTAACCTCAAGATAAGGTCGAACTGCGAGCAGGTGTGTCTATAACAGCGCCATCTGACAATACTTTTTGGAAGGTAATAAATCTCTTCTTATATACAAATATATTTGTTTATCATACTTACCTTTCTCTGGTGTAGAGAAACGTCTTTTTGAATCAAAACAAAAATAAACTTTAAAGGAAAGTAATTTTAGTTCGTATCCAAATATATTAGTATGACTTAAATAAATATTCCAAATCAATTAATCTCTACAAGCCAGTATTCAATGAAGTAAAAGAATAAATTCAAAAGAATATATTTCTTTAAAACAAGAAATCTTTTCTATCTGTGTAACGAAGTTATTGTTCCAAGTATGAACCAAATTGGTTCAGAAGAGCATTTGCTATAACAAAAACAAAATAAACTGTATAACAAAAAATAATGAATTAGATATAAATAAGATGGGTTTAATCGACTTATTGTCCGGTTTTATAATATGAGATACAGTAGCTCTAGCTGAAGTCAACTTTTCTCTTGGCTTAAAGTCGATTTTAAAGTAAGTACGTAGGCTTTCACTGCCAGAATCATTTAGAAAATAAACTGCTTCCGGGTTATGCCGTGTGTCAAGATTTGTAAATGCTGACACACGGCATAACCCGGAAGCAGTTTATTTTCTAAATCGATTTTAAAGTTATCACGTTTCATTATACAGTCCGATGTCATCTTTAGTAAAAGTCGACTTTAAGTGTTGTTATCAAGTTGCTTATACAACATTTTAGTAATTTTGAGTTGTTGTGTTTGAAACTTTTGCCTAAACCAGTTGTTTTGTTTTGCGATTGCAATGGGCTATTTTTGGTTACAAAATACATATAACAAAATGTCACTTGCTTCACAATACGCCATGGGCTTTCAAAATTTCCACCAAATGTGCTACTGAAATGAGCATTTTTTCCTGGTGTATAGAAACTCGGGGTTATCTAAATTGTCGGTTTCAACCCCCTCTAAAGGAAGATAATAAAGACCCTATTTTAATAGAATGTTCGTGTTCAATTAATTGGAATAATGGAACTACCGCTGGATTTATCAATCGTAACCGTCCAAAAAATAGGTTTAATGTGCCGTACAAAATACCCCATCCTTTCCATTGTTTACCACCTCTCTTGTGGCAACTGGTACTAGTTGATTTTCAGATGACAAACTATATATCCATCAAGTTCCATCAATATATGAGCAAATCAAACCAAAATATTAACAGAAGTAGGACAAGTGGCATTTGTAAGTTAGGATTAAAGCCTACTTATGGCGGTAAGGTGGGAAAATATTGACTTTAACTTTATCTAAATAAAGGCGCCTTCATCTTTTAAATTGTATTATGGAATTGATTTAAATATAAAATCGTTAAAGATAAAGCTATTTTTCCATTGATAGTTTAGTATGTTGAGTATGTTTAGTGAATACAAAATCATTTACTAAACAGCTCTATAAAGGCACGATTTCTATGATTTCTTATTGCCAATCAAACGACTCAATTATAGCCAATCGAACATACGTAAATTGATACCATTCAATTAAAACATTCCGTTATCCAAAACTGCCAGTGTTAAATTAAATAAATTGTCATAACCTCAAATTACAACAACGCAGAAAATCTTTGTGGACGCCGCGCAGCTCCGCCAAAAGAATACGATCGACGATGCGACGATGCGTCACTTTATGCGAACAATTCCCGGTACACTTCATTTGATGGACTATATGGCAACAAATCTGACAGATAGCTTCCCAACTTCTCACAAAATAATCTTTAATTTTTTAAAACTTAGGTGTACCGTAAATTTTATTTACTTGTGTCACAACCAGTAAAATCACTTGATTCACAGTTAAAAACGAAGATTATAATAAATCCATGGCAATCAAAACAATCAACTAATCAGAAATCTTTAGCTAATCTAATGCTGGGATTTTCAATGCCAGTCTAAACAACGAACCATGTTCAGATATGCCAAATCCTTCAGACCTACATTCAAAACCCCAGCTTTAGACACTTCTCAGTTTTTTCGGTGTCAATGCGTCGACATATTCATGTCAATAGTATACCATATTAATAGGGCTCATCAGCATTCCCTTCCCCCATTCTGTACTTTGTATTACTTTTACTACACTGATAAAAATGAGTGCGAATTTACAAATGAAATTTACTTTTTTTTCAGTAAACCTACCCTATTTGTCGGCAATTTTACCATAATTTTAAGCAAAAATACTAAATATCATTGAAAATGCAGTTACATTCATTAATTGTACAAACTGTATGTAAATTTGCTAACAAGTTTGAAAATTTCATAATAACAATTACTTCAACGGAATAAAATTACAAATCTGTACATTACAGCTACTGTCTGATATGTAAATTTGCCTTCTGCTCGTGCAATTTTGCTTTCTATATGGTAAAGGGCTACCGAGATAATTTTTATCGCGCTTGCGCAATAATGGGATATACAGTTCGAGTTCCGTTCGCCATCCGTTTGGTTGTGTTTACAGCAGATAAGTTAGAGTTTTATTAAGTGCGATTATTATATACAACTAATTTAACACTGTTAGTGCCTCTGTGACTTATCCTTTATCGGTGTGGTGTGGAATATTTGCTCCATATAGTTCTATAGTATTAAAAGATAAAATATTGGTAGATTCATCTCTTTGTATATTATGGAGGACTTTGCAAATATATACTACAAAGTGCAGGTAAAAGTTTGCAGTCTTGATATGTATAATTCCGCTTTCACTAATTGGATGTTCTTTTTAGGATACAAGTGTTGATGATACTGAAATTCTACAAATTCAAGGACATGTGTGGTGTCCATAGGTAAGATTTCGTTTATTGTTCTTTCTCGTACATGCTGTCTTACAATCAAATTTATTACTAACATGTATAACACATATCATTTCAATCACCAATAGAATAAATACTTTTCTATAAACACTCAGGAATAACTTTACACACACTGTACCTCAACGGAAAGCAGCTGCTGACATTGTTATACCCTGTATATGATATATGACTCATGTAGTTCTGATTTTGATTTCAGGTGACACATTTTGGACTATATTATATGCTGTGGTTGGATTATCCCCAGGTACTCTCACATTCTCTTAGACAATTTAGCTTTTTAAAAATTATTCCAAGTCAGGGTTCAAAAACGAATAACGATAAAACCAAGTCCACTGAAAAGTGATCAAACTTATTATAAAAATAACTAAGTAAATGTTTGTATGCAGTCTAAGTAAGTGTGTGATGTAAGTTTACCGTAGGTATCTCAACTTAATATTGTTGAAAGAATATTTAATTTATATTTAAAAGATATATTTCTCTCTGTGAAGCAGATTGGAAATTCGATTTATTTTATTATACGATATGTAGATAAGTATAGTCCATGGGTTCCTATTTTTTTCATTTACTTATGATTACATATAGAACATTTTTGTCAAGAACTTCTATTTATTTAATGTTAAAAATATGAAATATTGATTTAAAATATGTAGATATGTATATTATAAATATGTTTCACATGTTATTTATTGTTAAAATTATAATAAAACTTCATACTATTATTTTTTGTTCTTATTTATGATCTCCACATTAATAGGATTTTACTAGTTATTTTACAATTAACAATACAGGCTTGTCCGAGCAGTCGCAAAACCAGTTTACAAACAGTTCTTTTGTGAGAAACCAGATAATGTTTCATTGGTATTTATAATGGAGTTATCATAGCAACATATGTGGTCCATCACAAAAGTACTGATTGTTAACTGGTTTTGCAGTTGCTTGGACAAATCTAATATTAAAGTTGCAGAAAGTTTACTGTACAACAATTAATTGCAATTCCGTGTTTACGGTAAATTTACTGAACGTCAGTAATTTTACTTACAAAAGTATATATACAACCGTACACATCGGAAACCTCATATCATATGAGAAGTAAATTTATTAGCTCAAAGTAAAATTACAAACCACATGGTATTTTCCCTTCGATACACGGAGGTTAAAAATGACCGCCGATCCACACGGTAAAATTACCTTTTTAGTTTTATCAGTGTATATATTAAACAATTTCCTTACACACCACCGGAATGCTGCACGACTATGGAGTATTCCAGTAACTTGTAGAATACTGTTTAAATTCTAGTGCGCACTTCTACTAATAGCATAAGACGCATTTAATTTAAGAAATCGGGCACAGACTACATACTGGAAGCAATTTGGGCCGAAATGGCGCACAATTAAGACGCCACTCAAAATTTGTAGAAGGCTCGCAATTCAAACAATTCTACTTCAATTAATTTCACTGTTAAGCGTATAAGCAAACACAACGCGGACAATTAAAAGGAACGAACGATTTGCCAGACTCTGAGACGCGCCGTAATTTATCTCTTTGATGCCAAGGCCTCGCTGTTCTTCCAGTGGTCTTCTGTTCATTTCCTGGATTCATTAGCGACGTATTAGTCATCACTTTCATCTTTGTCCACTTCCTACAGATGTCTCTCTTCCCAAGATGAACTCTGATTACCACCTCATCGCTAAATCAAATTCCATGGTTAATTTTATTATGATGGATGTGGTGCTTCATCGAGTATATAGGATAATCTATACGATGTGGGCTTTTTTCTAGACAAGAGAGGATTATAAGAGACAATTTTATGTTATTTATTGTGCCTCAACGTAAAATATACCTTGGAATGGCAATTATTTTGCAGCGAGCAGTTTGGAATCATCGACCGGTGTGACTTTATAGCCGTCATAAATCTGGCGAATTAACGTGATATATAGTAGCACTTAATCCCGCAAAATTGTCCTAAACCAATTCTCGAGAACGTTTTGCGAATTTACGAGAAGTTTGTGAAATATCTGTTTGCCTTACCTGGTGTTACTGACTGCAGTGTCATAGTATGACTGCCAACAATTAATTCTGGTTTACGCCATGATTATAAATGCATGCTTAATTTAATTTCTACTATTTGTTTAAATAAATACTACTCGATAGAGTAGGTTTACTTATAGCTTTAATATTGAAGGTTCATCCCTTCATTTAAGTCTCCTACAAAAATTGTATCACATCATAATTTTTTAAGAGTGCAAAAAATGAGATGTCCTTGTCATTTTGTAATGTACGGAAAAAAAATTTGACTAGTGTTAGTAAGCATATTGATAAATATAATAATATCAATAAATTACTTCTAAAACTCACGTGCTGGATTACGTGGAGGTTTACTTTAATTGAATATAGTTTCCTCACCTGCAAAAGAAAATAAATATCATTAGTTACATATTTACAACTGTGCACATACATTCATTCATTATAAATCAACAAAAAATATCACAATATAAACTGGAAAGACAATTTTAAATTGTGAAAATTAGTAATATAGATTTTCGAAACTATAATAATTGAAACATAGCAGTGCTGCTAGTATGTGTTAATAATGCAAACACAATGTACTGACCGCAACTAATAATATGTGTATCGAGTAATTATAAGCCTACCGCCTGATTAATTGAGCACATCAAGCATTGAATAGCACTTGCCCGTTGGATTGAATGTCACATTGACATGGTTGTAATCATGACTATAATCTACTATCATAATCAACCTTTAGATTTAAGCTTTATACATCGGATATAAAATGTCCATTCGGTAATAATAATAATAATAATCATAATAATAATAATAAGAGAGTTTAAAGCGACAGATTAAATTAAAAATGAATCAGAAAATGAGAGAGGATTATGTTAGTAAGCCAATGCATGGTCAATTTTTAAGAATTGTGGAGGGTGATGGTATTTCAAAGTTTGGCTCGTTATCTTGGCTTTGTCATGGAAACATTAAGGCTGAAACGGAATCCTCTATCAAAGCGGCGCAAGATCAGGCAATACGTACCAGATATCATGAACAGAAGATTATGAGAGTTGCTCATGATGGGAGTTGTAGACTGTGTCATCAGAAGAAAGGATTTCCAGAGGAAGGTGTGCACGTTCATAGAAATCTCGGCAACTGCTGATGTGAATATTCTAAGGAAGGAGCTTTAAAAACAACTTAAATATAAGGATCTGTCAATAGAAGTTGGACGTATGTGGGGAATGAAAGTGAACATTGTTCCGGTGATTGTAGGTTCATTGGGAGCAGTTACTCTAAATTATAGTAAACATGTGAAGGAGTTGCCGTGCAAAATTTCGCCCTGGTAAATTCAAGAAATTGCGGTTTTAGGAAGCGCGAATATTTTGAGGAGAGTTTTATCATAAAGTATCCTAAATTTACTGCTGTCGTACTGCTTATATATAATATTTCATCTTTACCTTCCTTTGTATATCGTCTATTAATAAATAATATCTTCATGTGTTTTTAATGACCTATCCACATTGCGGCACGGGGTTTCCACAGTTTTCCTTTGCTTTGCAAACTTGTGTTGCAAAGCATAAATGGCGTTGTTTTTCAAAATTGGGTAGAGCTGTGGTGATACCCGCAAAGGGAGTACCCTAGGCTTCAGCGAAGCTCGGTACTACCAATTTGCCCTGATGATCCTCATTACTTTTCAAAATCTATTAGTGTAATTTTAGTATTTATATGTTGTATCTAAATCATATTATCTAGGTTTAATATATTTAATGAGATGTATCAGAGAGTTTCAATAAATAATAATAATAGACTTACAATATCAATAAAAAGAGAATATCTCCTAGCTTAAGGGTAGATATAACCACCTAATGTAGGTTGTTTTACATGGGTAACTTATACTGAATGGCCTGCTTACGCGAAAGTGACAGTTAGCAGGAGATAAACGCATTGATTGAACAACACTTTGTCGCAATTAATCTCACCCGATTACTCGGTATGAGGGTACTTAATTAACTTGAAGATTTCCAAGGTTCTGTCCTGTCTCGGTTTAGTACGCCGACATTATAGATCCGCGTACGTTGGATAATCGCTCAATAAACCCCGTTTGGCTTTAATTGCCAAGACACCCCGAAGTCACGATCTATCCTTATCGGGACTTTAGAAACCGAACAGTGTGCCGCTGATGGCAGCATTGTGACGTGACGTAACGCTTATCGAGCAAGTTTTGCGATCTCTCGGATATAGTTTATTTGCATACACAATGTGGATCGCGAGCAAAGAGCACTAGAGTCACCTGCTTGCCGGAAACACCGGCAGCAGATCGGTTGCTCAGTCTCCTAGACTTACAAGTCGATTTTCATTTAAGCTGGGTTGGATATATTGAAGGGGTCTGTGTCAAGCTCTTAAGATGGCGTGGAGGGTGTATACTGTGTAATTATGCTGGGGAACTAATTCCAAGTAGTGCTTGATTTGATGTATTTTCAAGTAACTTGCGGTAGGGTTAAATTATTTTCAAACGTAACAACACCGAATTGACGCATTAGATTATTTTCTAAAACAAAATATTTATCATCAGCGTGGCAAAATGGAAGAGCAGATGTTGAATAACAGTGGTACTGGAAAGGAACCCTGAGGAACACCGCTGCTGCCACCGAGCCTCACCGAGTAATCGTTCTAAACGTTCTCTTCGGTTTACCATGCAAATACCATTAAATTAAAATTACTATTTATCTTTTTCATTCATGAATGTACACCTTTTAAGGAGCTTACTCATCAACATCTAAGGCACAAGAAAAATAGATAGACCCATGCTCTAGCTAAGCAAATGTCAAAACTGAAATAAAATTCAGAATTAAAAAGAAAGTGAAAACCAGAATTCCATTTCGATTTAGAAAATTTGGAACAGCGTCAAACGATTAAAATGAACTAAAATCTAAATAATGGGAATATGTAAATAAAAACCTCTTTTCCTTTGTTTGGTTAAACTATTTTAATCGGTCCATGTTTCGTCCTACATCTTGAGCCCAAATCTACAATATATCAAAACATAACTTAATCTAGGTAAGCACATACAAATCTTTTAATAAATTACTCCCGGTCAAAATTAAATAAAATACGCAGTACACAACAACATGTGTTTATCATTTTAGAACACACAAGACGAATCACAAGACGACCGTTGTGAAGTTAGCAGCGTAATGCAGGAAAACAGGTTGGGCAAATTTAGGAATTTAAAGTGTAAGAAAGTATTGGTTTATTATTAAATATTAATTGATCGTTTAGCAAAGTGACGTTATTATTTCTTTTGTGTTTTTCTATTTCTAATTGTTCTAATAAATCCATTTTATAACCCTTTTTACTTCGGTGGATTAGTTTGGGTGTATTATAATTAATATGATGACCTAAACACAGGTCAATTGAAATAAGTTAGATGTTGCTCTGTTTTTATGTCCCGCCATTCGTTTTGCTAACTTCCTTCTGGTTTGACCTACATATCTAGAGTTAAATCTCAATGTATTTAAGAACCCAAAACTAATAAAATACAAGATGACTTACCTTTTCTATCTTTCAACTAGAAAGATAGGTAAATGTATAGGTTTGTATTGAGTTCATATTGCAAGGTCAAATAAGTAACTATTAATACAAACAATTAGAAGTATCTATATTCACCCTTGCTTTAATAATAAAAACAAATATTTATATAGGAAACATGTTTCGGTTGTGTAAACCATCTTCATCCCTAAATCTACAATAAATAGATAATAGATCAGGTATATTATTAGAACATGTGTAAAAACCATTAGATGAGTTACAACCAATCAAGATGGACAATCAAAACAGCAAACTTTGTTGTTTTATGGCGTTTCGGATATTATGGTGAGCAAAAACAGAGTGAAAACCTAAAATAGCTGAAAGAACAAAAAGCAGGGGATAGCAAAATCAAAACTTGTACAACTAAATTTGCATCATGTGGAAAGGGTGGAAACGTGAGTTATTTATTCTTAATTGAAATGAACCGGGGTGAAACTTTAAATATGTGAACAGTATGTTGTTTTATCTGAAAATTCAATTTTAATCATTTTATCTACGACTCACATATAATAAGTTTATTGCATACGTATCTATGACTATATAATCCCCATCATGATACACGCAGATGACTATAATGACACTATCGTTGTATAATAATGACAGTTCGTTCAAATAATGACTTCATTATTTGAACAAACTGTCATCATTATACAACGCTAGTGTCAAAGTCTGTCAAAACCCACGTCGATGACAGTTATGTGATAGTTCGCCTCGCCATCACATGACAAAATACATTTAAAATATTTGATATAAAATGGTATTTGTGAGTCGTAGATAAAACGTCGTATTCGACTCGCACACAACGGATATAAGTAGCTCGCATGTTTACACGCTCGCCTACGGCTCGCGTATAAACTACATGCTCGAGATTTATATCCTTATTATGTGCTCGTCAAATAATATACTATGTTTGGGTCTATTTTTTGTTTGTGTCTCAAGTTATTCTAGTAGATCCATTCTGAAGATTTTATCACAATTATGCAGTAAGTTTACATCCTTATAATTCATTTTATGACCAGTTTCCAAAGTATGTTTGTAGATATTGGAAGAAAATCGTGTTAAAATAGTCAGTTTAACGACTGCCGTTGAAAACGATATGTAAACTTTAACACTAAGCCGTTTTGGACATATGTTTATATGATCCTTTATGATCAAAACAACCCACGGAATCAGTCCTCAAAGTTTATCGCATATATTCACCCAACACTCTGCATTGCGTAAAATATAGGATGCCCCTTTTTTATACCGGCCGTATAAGAAAATGAGAGCAAAACCATCGCATCCGTCGTCGCAGCTTGGCGAACAGCGGTCGGCGAAAGCACCTGCCGCCTGCCTCCTGCCTACGCACCATTACGATCCACAATTAAGACAGCAACGGCTACTAATTGTGCGGACCTGCGCGACATCCGGCCCTTCTTGATAAATGGCCCTCTTTGACAGCGAAATGCATCGTTAATTGGTACTACTCTTTCATCGCGGCCACCCTTCCACCGTCCATTATTCAAATTGGCAGTAATAGAATTTCTGCACGCATTGTCGTCGTCCAGACCAAGGGCACTATCCAATTAATTCATTCCCCTGCATTCTTGTTCGCTCACTTCCATATTCCCAATCAATTTTTTCTTTCTTGTACGTTTCTTTGTGGCGTGAAGTTTGGCCAGTCCGATGTGTTGCCAGGTTATACACAATAGGGTATTCCGGTCATGTCAAAATTTAAGCAGATATTCGGTTTAACCTATTGTACAATTTATGAGGATTCATAAAGTTAAGCTATGAGCTTTTTGATTTAGTTTTTCTATGAGATAATTGCAATTAAAAGTGCATTTCGTTTGAATTCACCGACCACCCTCGGAAATACACGATGATTGCCGATCCCTAGTAGCGGTGGCAACAGCGGACAGCTCTCGAACAGCTGATCGGCCAAGTTGACGGTTGGCGACCCTGTTGTTTGACAACGAATAAAGGTAACTTTTTTTAGAGATGACTTGATCATTGAAACTTGACGCCAAACATCTCTCATCTCGCTAGTCGGCAATGTAAAGAAAATTTTATCAGGAGTTACTGTTCTACTGCTGTTACAGCCCGGCACAGAACAATGTCGGCGTTGGTGTTTATACATTTTGAACAAGTGTTTGATATAACCTCAATAACCAAAGCAGGTGTCAACAAACGAGCGATTCTAAACGTTGACACAACAGAAGACAAAAATTTACTACGTGCACCCTAGATATAGCAACGTTGTCAAGTCGCTCACTTTGAGCGGTCTTTGTGACGTCACAAAGACCAATCCTAATTCAAACTTCAAACAACGATTTCTCTTAATTTAAAACAATGTTTGATATTTTACTTGTGAAGTAGCAAACAGTAGCACACATACTTTGTAAAAAATGACAATTTCAAAAACACCGGAATACCCTATTGCTTTATGTTATTATGATGGTTTTGTATTAAGAGTTTATTGAATATTGTAAATAATCGTTGTTTCTAAAGTCTAGCCCAACTGCTATAATTTATGTAGCAATCAGGGCTGTGGAGTCGGTGTCGGAGTCGTGGAGTCGGAGTTCAGACAAATTTCAGAGGAGTCGGACTCCGACTCCATGTTTAAATAATGTAGAAAAAACATGCGAGATGGCCGTTGCCTCAATAGATAGTAAACAATTAACTATACATATTATTAGATCTTTTACAAAATACCTAGCTACATATGTAAATATAATTAAACTACATAACTCACAGGTCAGTGGTGAGTGATGATTAGCTAATGTGTATTGTGAGTAGCTTGCCGCGTCGCATATACAGGTTATTTCCAATTTCCACCAACCAACTTCAATGTGCTAATCATGATAGCTCGATCATCAAATAAAAGATCGGACTTTGATGCATACTTAGACGAATTAGAACTTTCCAAAATGAAGCGACAACATTGTGGTTTTCCTTATTCATCAAAATTAAGAAGATGTGCTCGTTCTCGTTCGGCCGCAAACAACAGCTCAACAATTTATTAAATTTTGAAAAAAAGTAATTAAATGATTTTCCCTTGCAATGTTAAAAAGAAAAAATAGTTTTCTACAGCTTTTGTACCAGAACAAGCAGCGTGATAGTATCACAGTCATATCAACTCTCAACTCTCTTTTTATTTTTAGTTGCCCCAATATCTGCATGTTTGTAAAAGATACAGCTCTACTAGTAAAACGTTGCAATTTTAGCTTTAATGTTCGATAACTTTGAACCTTTAACCGAAATAGATTTCTTTTTTCGACACATGAACAAATTTATTAAAAGTATGTCATCCCTACCGTCATCCCTTTGTATTTAACAAAATATGTAGATATATTAAATGGTTACTGAGATTGTGAAGTAGGACCGTTTATTTAAGATGAATGTTGGAATATCCATGTATGCAAGTCATACTCGGTGCAGCCAGAATTGTGACGTTTTAGGCACTAACAGAAGTAAGAGTTGAGATTATTTTCAGCTTATTTTGCACTTAGTTATTATTCATTGGAAAGAATTTTACTTTGTACTATATAGTGGTCCTTAGTTTTGTTATTATTAAAGATATAAAATCGGTTAAATGGACAAAGTAGATCAGAATTGTGTGCTCTCTAATGAGAAAATTTCTAATGACTTCAGAGATATTTAAAAAAATAAAAAACCTTCATTTTTAAATATGGTCATAACTTTGTGGTCCGATCAACAAGTCTTTTTGATTTTATTTACAATTAGATTATGTCAGTTTAATTTTTTTCGCCAGCAAAGTTGCTGGAAACAAATAAAATTTTGCCGGAGTCGGAGTTGGAGTCGGAGTGGAGTCGGACTACAAAAATTATCTGGAGTCCGAGTCGAAAGTTTTTTTACCGACTCCACAGCCCTGGTAGCTATCAGGCAATTTTGGATATAAATAGATATAATACAGAAAACAAGAAGTAATAGAAGAAGAAGTAGGTGAAGATGATAGTAAGCAGTAGCCAGTAGTCACAAGCTAACAAGTTAGAAGTCAGAAGCCGGAAGCCAAAATACGAAAGGCAAAAGGCACAAGACAGAATACAGAAGACAGAAGGCAGAATACAGAAGACATGCGACATACGACATGATACATAAAACATAAGACATACGCTATAAGACAAGACATAAGACATAATACATAAGACATAAGACATGAGACATAAGACATAAGACATAAGACATAAGACATAAGACATAAGACATGAGACATGAGACATGAGACATGAGACATAAGACATAAGACATAAGACATAAGACATAAGACATAAGACATAAGACATAAGACATAAGACATAAGACATAAGACATAAGACATAAGACATAAGACATAAGACATAAGACATAAGACATAAGACATAAGACATAAGACATAAGACATAAGACATAAGACATAAGACATAAGACATAAGACATAAGACATAAGACATAAGACATAAGACATCAGACATGAGACATGAGACATGAGACATGAGACATGAGACATGAGACATGAGACATGAGACATAAGACATAAGACATAAGACATAAGACATAAGACATAAGACATAAGACATAAGACATAAGACATAAGACATAAGACATAAGACATAAGACATAAGACATAAGACATAAGACATAAGACATAAGACATAAGACATAAGACATAAGACATAAGACATAAGACATAAGACATAAGACATAAGACATAAGACATAAGACATAAGACATAAGACATAAGACATAAGACATAAGACATAAGACATAAGACATAAGACATAAGACATAAGACATAAGACATAAGACATAAGACATAAGACATAAGACATAAGACATAAGACATAAGACATAAGACATAAGACATAAGACATAAGACATAAGACATAAGACATAAGACATAAGACATAAGACATAAGACATAAGACATAAGACATAAGACATAAGACATAAGACATAAGACATAAGACATAAGACATAAGACATAAGACATAAGACATAAGACATAAGACATAAGACATAAGACATAAGACATAAGACATAAGACATAAGACATAAGACATAAGACATAAGACATAAGACATAAGACATAAGACATAAGACATAAAACATAAGACAGAAGATTGATAAACAGAAGTTTTGATGAAGGAGGAAACAATAGATTTACCTTTTTTATTAACAAACTTCTTATTCCTCATTAAGTACCTGAAAGTTGAAATCCTCGTGTGTAGGTGAAGTACCCAAACACCACATTCTATTTTTTATACATGATAATATAACAATACTGATTTATCGTAATAACGACGCACTAGTGATTGTGATCGCTTCGCGCAAAACCGACAAATGATTTATATTATAATCACACGCAGGCTTGAAAACCGTCACGTTTTCAGCGATATATCATCTTTTTTATTGGATAAAACTGGCCGACGCGACGTACGTTTGCCAGTGATCTGTTCGCGCATGCAAATTAAGTCCAGTCCACTTCGCAATCTATCTAGATTAATTAACATCGCTTAATAGACACGAATTTTCGCGTGAAAACTGTCACCGTCATGCAAGCCACTCATATATTTCACCCTGTTAACGATTTCAGTAGAGCAGAAGTTGGCACTGCATTGGTGATTGAACTAAAACGATTAAAATGTGGTATGGGTATAGTTTGAAGCTAACGTGGTTTAGGAAATAGATAATAATATCAACGAAATGACAGGCAGTAAAGACCAGCCTTAGGAAGCCTAGTTCTGATCCATTTGTGAAGAGGAATCTCAAAACGCTTTTCTCGCAAACGTTTTCCAAACAATAGTAGACAACAAAAGGGGAAAGGATACGTGTTGCTATTTAGAAGATAATTAGAAGAAATTAGTTTCCTGTTATGGTCGTAGCCATTTTCCACCAGATCAGATAGGCTTGCAAAATATTCTTAGAGCCTACATCTGCCATCCTGAAAAACCTCATGTAACCTACGCTGAACCGGTGATCCTGCTAATATCTTGTTACTTGTGGGCTGATGTGCTCTTTTGAAGTCAAAGTGAGTCCATCAAGTGAGCAAGTCGAGCGGATTGAATGCCTGACTACGCATTACTTCCGAGCGATGTGTCCGAAAGAACTGGAATATGGTTTCAGCTTGAACCGGCAGCGACTGCAAAGCCAATTAGCGAACTGGGGGACTCGAAGGAAATGGGATTGAGAGAGGTTCGCCATCGTGAACCAATTTCACATATGCCGGCATGAACAAAAGGGCCTGTTTAGTAAACGCGTTGTCGCTGTCGGCGTTTTTGAAGAATGGACTCGATGGCCCAGAACGCGACGCATTGTGCGGACCAATAATAAGCCACTCCATCGGCGGCTTATTTAACGACAAGACCATTGTGAAGACTGCACAGCATTGGTCGCCTATGGAACTACAATAAAGAGGCTTATTGGATAGAATTTAGCGACCGTTAGCGTGCCGTGGTAATGTAGTAGGCAAATAGTTCATTGAGAAAAATTGGTTTTTAATTCCCATTTATTAATCTCCATTTGCCGGAATCATTGGTGAGCAAATGCATTTTGTGTCATCAGTAATCGTGTGTTGCCAAATTTTAGTTATTACATATTTTTTTTTACTGAAAATGTAATGTTATACCGACAGTGAGCGGGTATAGTATAGATTACATGAGAAAATCTCTGACGTCTTTTTTTAAATATCTACCTCATTTTTTGTCTTACTGATTTTGATAGATCATTTGTCTAAATGGTATCGGAAGCATTTTGTGGCGTAAAGCCGGGGCTACATATTCGTATACTTGCCAAATATCAAATATTTGCCACATGTTAAATATTTGGCAAATGTATTTGCCACGCAAATCGAAAATTTTTATTATTGATTGGTCTAAACGATGCCATGAGTGATTTATTTTTCCTTTTAAGTTCGGTCACCGAATATTTTTCACCCATCCTTGATTACCGGCTGATTTTTATAAAACTCAAAAAAATCTATGACATACCAACAAATTTGTACAATATTCGTTTGTGATTTCGGACCGTCAGAGTTGCACCGCAACAGTAAATGCATCGGACATTGATGCATCGCCACATAGCATTTTCTAAGGACTTGCTACTTGCTACTTCTTTAAGGACTTGCTACATGCGTACCGAATGGGCACTAGCTATTTCTTTTGATTAGTTCGCCTTATTTCCACATTAGCTTTTTCAAATCAAACTGATAATTTGATTACGAATAAGTAAGGTTTTGTTTTATAATGCCGACATATTTTTAATTACATAAGTGCAGAATTCACTGCGTACTAACAAGGGCATTCTTGTGGAAATTTACGAAACAAATCTTGGCCAAACTGCTTGTTTCATTTTAATGATTTTTTGTTTAAATTATCAGCTTTCTGTATTAGTAATTCGCTGCATCTAATTTTAACAGACTGTAAAACAACTCATTTGGTCATTTGATGAAAACTAGTTTAAATAAATTATTATTTTAATGAGAATAAATATATATTTTTTATTTAAATTTGGAAGATATTGCCCATAAAAGAAATGTTAGATATGGTTTCTTCGTCGTCTTTAAAGTACTACTAAATCCAATTGTAGTACTAGGTTCGTTGTATATATGTCCTAATATTGTCTGAAATACAGATCAATTAGCTTCTGAAACAAAAATTTAAACAAATGAGCTTTCAAAATATAACCTTTTTGTTGAATAAAAAAGCTACAAAAAAGCTAAAATTGTCTCTGCTACTAAAATATTTTTAACCGCTTTCGTTTCTCTTCAAATAATAAACATCATAAAAATCGACAAATATATAAATACAAGCAAATAAAGTATAATTTTCCAAATAAATTATTTTATAGACATGTTGTCAATAAAATTTTTATAATGTTTATTACTTGAAGAGAAACGAAAACGATTAAAAATATTCTAATAGTAGAGACAATTTTGTGTAGCTTTTTTATTTAACAAAAAGGTTATATTTTGAAACCTCATAAATGAATATCATCTATATTGTTCATAGAAAAGCATCAACTAAGGATACATTCTGTATATGGTGTACGTTTTTCTTGGAAAGAAACCACATTGCGTTTATGTGGACAGGTAAAAACAACAATTTTTTTTTTAATTTCTGTCTGACGGTTTCGGGAAAGCTGTCTGACGGTTTCACAAAATTGCAATTTTATGCGGTTTTCCCCCTTTAGAAAAATCAAAAATCTTACTAATAATTACAAATCTATTGTCAATCTACGTATACGAACTACTACACACAAAACGAAATTTAAAAAATTGAAAAATTAAACAGCGTACTAAAATGTTGATCGAGTGCAAATAAATGCACCAATATTTGTCGCCTTTGCATTTGCTATACCCACTTCAACTGGGTATTGCAAATACCAAGTAAATGGCGTAAAAAAACTGGCCCGCACAGTCGAACGTCGAATATATAAAGTTATTTTAGAAATTTTTTAAATATCGATAACTTTAGGGAAAGTAGATTTTGTAAGTTGAATATGATAAAATTGCGTTTTGGGTAGAATTAATTGGCCTGAAAACGAAACCGAGCTCCAAAATTTTCTATCGCGCAGGGCTTTCGAGAAAAGTGGTGTAAAAATTTGTCCTAGAAACCTCAACATGATAAGATCTTGTTGAGGCAAAACTTAAGTTCGCATATTTACTAGCAATCCTGGAAGTGTCTTCACAAATATTTTTGAAGCATTTAAAGGAAACATAAAAACGCCTGACGTGATATGCATCTTTCAAGATCAGATTCGTGTTCAGCGCAAAATTAATCGCCTATTCGCTTTCCATAAACAAACAAAAGTTATCAACAATAATACCCTACTTTCAACTGTCTTTTTCTCGAAAATTTTCCTATGTACGACCATAAATTTTGTAAACTACTTTAAGACAATTAACAGATCTATAATAATATGAGGGAATATCCATATTGCAAGTCAATTAATATCGATTGTCGTCAAGGGGTTAAAAATCATTAATTATTAAACCTCTTGATTCTCGCCGTACTAATTTTTATTGTGTATAGGAGACATGTTTCGACTTTGCAAAGGTCTTCATCAGTCCTAAAACGTCAAAACTTTGAGAAACAAATAAATAATCTAGTTCGATCACTGCTGATGTTCGGGCTAAATAACTATTAGTATTCGACTTTATACACTACTCGGTATTGGCCCTGTGCATGACCCATGGAGGGGAGACAGAAATCGATCTAGGAGCCCATTGCGGAGAAACGGAGAAATATCGGCCTACAGTCTGCGCTGTAGTTCAAGGCGCATTATGTTGTTGCAAATTTGCAAATTTTGCAAATTTTATAGATGCAAATTTTATAGATGTCCAAGAAAAAAAAATCGAACAGAGGAACAGATGGATTGCAGCCGTAAATAAAAGAACGTACTTTTATCAATCTAACGAATATAAACGCTTAAAGTTCACTATTAACAGTTATTATCCAAAAACAATATAATACACAAGTATGATTGGACCACTAAAACACTACAGATAACTGTAACATATAGTTGCGAACTGCTCCATTTACGCCTCGTGGACATAGTACTCGCCTACACAGGGAGAAGCGCTTGCATCACGCACCCGGCCAATACCAATGAAAAAATCATCATCAATGGATTCGCATTTGAATTTAAACTTTTGTCATACTTCTCAGACTTTATACATCATACTACTGGTGTATCTTGACATACGTATTGACTTCTTTATCGAACATGCGTAATGGATAAAAGCAATAAACAAATTAGTCTGAGGTATATTGTGAAATAATAAATCTACCTGTTTGCAGGCTCGACCATACAATACCAAAATTAATATCTCTATTAACCAATTTGTGCCGCGGTACAATCGTAAATTAACAATACTTGTGCCTTGTGCGGAAATTAGTTTGCTACAACATAGTTAATAGGTACATCGACCGGCTGTACTGAACGCTAATACGTTCGTGTAGGAACAAATTTGGAGCAAATGAGCAGGTGCCATATCTGCTTCGACCAATTCCAGTATGGCCGGAGGTGTACTGGAGTTCCTGGGCGACCGTAACAGTTGTGCACGTGCGAACTCTAAAACCGCCGCAACTCCATAACGATAACGTTAAACTGACCGAATCCCGGCAATTAAAACTGTTAACGCTAACTTTACAAACAACCGGGGCTACTGTGCCAGCGACATAATTAAAAAGCCTCCCTTTCGGTTGCGTTATCCTCTATCGCGGACCACCCGACCGTGAAAAGTACACGAAAAAGTACTCGACCCGATTGCCCAGTAATAAAGTTATTGGTTTAATCCGTTTTGGAGATCTGGAGAGGGTCGGGGTGGTGCGATTTCCCACCTTTTTCGAGTGACGGTGATTGATAGAGCTGGTATATACAGCGTGTCTCTGAAGTATATACTGGATGAGGTAGGTCGGACACTAAAACTAGCTTTTATATAAAAAAAACGGTTAAAGATATCTGTTTACAATTACAATTAAGAGTAAATCAGTCACCGGCCTCAAAAGTTCGACGAAACTGAGGCGCGAGAGGAGGGAACAAGCCGCGCCCACTGTACCTACACTCCGCAGAAAATGCAAGCAACGCACTGATTAGATGAGGGGAACCGCGGTATCGTTCTTTGGCGGCGAAGATCAAAGGGGCCGTGCGGTGTCGACTGGCGCCGAACCGTTTCATAATAATTTTGTGTATGTGACTATCGCATGTTCTGAAATGCTTTTCCTGTATATTTTAAATACAAATACAATTCCACAAAACAATACAGTGATACAAATTAATTAATTGCTTTATTATAACATTCCTATTTTACTACTAACTATGGTTGAACATTTTACCTTTTGTATGTTGAAAAAAATTGTAGTTTTGGTAAAACAGACAGCTTTTCTTACCTAAATCATTTATTGCTTTACATTTATTATTAGAATTAGTAACTAATTATCAGTTAGCTCCGAAGAAGCGAACAGCATGGTTCGCGAAGACAGTAATTATGAATTTTTACTCACGGCATAAACCGGTAACTAGGTATTTATCATCTAAATTTAAATGACTCTCGCCGTGAAAGCATTCGTACTCAGATACATAATTAAATCCATTTAACGTTTTCTTTGTGCATCAATAATCTCGAATGTTTCGTTTGTACTTAGCAGAGATCGATACTTTCAGGTAAACCACACCTCATATAAAAATTCAAATTTTTATCGGGTGACGCAAGTAGGTTTTAGTAAATATAATATTCCTATTTTAATTCTAGATACAGTTGGATACTGCATTTTGAAATTTTACTCAAAATTATTATTGCTATGTATAGACTTGGTAGTATACGTACTTCAATTTCAATTGTAGGTATGAGAAAAAATAGCGATTTCGATAAAACAGGCTGCTTTATGTATATGTATAAGTCATTTATTATATATTATATAGATACATGTTTAAATATTTTACACCTTTATAAAAGTTTTTTGCCATATATGGTAATCCGGCACGCTTACACCTATAAGAGAGTATTGCCCAAATTAACTAGCGAAGTTAATTAGCGAAGAATTACAGTACACGTATAATATCTACATATACACTTACCGCAGGTACTCTCGCAAGTTATTAGTTTTCTTAGAACGCGGGCCACATAAAGGCAGCTGATTTTTTAATTTGCCCATATTTCTAGCGTCTGTTCTACGTCTGTTGTACAACAAGTCGAACTAAAGCCAACCATCCTACATAGATTGCGATTGCCCTGAATGCATTGCCAAGCGACAAGTGTTTGGTATTAATATTATTTTCTAAATCTAAATACCAATATATTTGAAATTCTATGACGAAAAATAAATGACTGATTAAATATTAAATTACTTGTATTTCCTTAGTAATAATTTATTTAACTCCTATTAATTATTTAGTGGTTGTAACATTGTTGCACTATAAACCCTCGCGGGAACATGCGCTCCTAATTTATAACTCGCTCTTTGCTGTCTGCGTAGAGTCCATCAGGACGGCAAAAAATTATTTCTCGTATTCGGTTTCTAGCCTATTTTGATCACATAGACTTCCACAAGAACATGCTGTCCTAATTTATAAGCGAGTCGTTGCTATCTACGTAGCACCAGCAGGGTAAAATTTATTTTTCGTATGGCTTTCGTTTGCCGGGCGCGGCGCCGCTACACCTCCCGTGTCAACATGCGATCAATATTTTTGTTAGGTCGAAATTGCGCAATATTTGTGATTCCCCTGGCTACGTATTCATGCTGCTGCTTCAGACTGTACCATTTGAATTTGATTGGTCGAAGAAAATGATCTGGTGTTTATCCAACAGATGGCTGCACCGTACGACTATAAAATATGTTATTCTCGTCTCATTCACATGTTCAAAAAACCAACGGTTAGATCATTACAACATTCATATTTTGTTGTCATTTTTTTTACACAAGTTCATGAAGGCTCAATACAAAATGTTGTAATATTGCTTTTTTGATGTTTGGTTCGGATTTGGAAAAAAAAATAACAAAAATTACCAATTATTGGCTTCTTTAGCAAGGGTAAAAAACAAAACAACAACGCAAATGAAAAAAAGTGGCATTCGTACCCGGTGTAATACACCTTTATAATTTAATGTATCACACGTGATTATTAGCACACAATTAAGCTCAGGATGTTTGGTTTTATGTAGTGTTGTTTTGAGGTACGCTACTACCTCTAGTGATTCCTCTTAATATGTAAAAAAACATAAGGTATTTTAATAAAAGCTGCCATTTTGTCCTGGAAAAACTTGAATATTGTACATATTCTTCATTTTTTGTATGGAAACTCATTTCAATAAATATACCGGTGTCCCACTTTTTCCAGGAAGTATTTTTTATAACACATTTTATATGGACATATCCGTCCTTTTTTTCAAATTCTTTAAATGTTACAAACATTTCTGCCATCTTCTATTTCGATAGTATTGACTCCTGTGCTTCAAGGCTCATAACTACTGAACAAATTTTATTCTACATAAGTTTTATGACTATCAACATTTTTTACCACTCGGTGTAAACTGAGAACACGATTACGAGAGAAATTAAAAAAAGGTACCCGACATTTTTCTTCTAAACTGCTTATCGCAAACATTTCAATTTTTGTTCAACTTGCATTTAGAGTCCCTTCTATAGATTGGCGTTTTTTTTCTTCAATTTTCATGTAATAAAACTAATAAACGTTCTAAACAAGATTTTGTTGGAAGCGGATATCTCAGAAACGAATGTTAGCACGATAACGGGATATGGACGTAAACAATCGTCATATTTCTGTAGAAATACTGTAGAAAAAGAATCGCATAGAAGTTTTTAAGTGTTTTTTTAACACGATTTATATGAAACAGTACTAGTATGATCATTTACTAATTTCGATCAGAACAATTTTGAAACTTCTCTCGCGCTCATGTTTATACAGAGAGGCAAAAAGTGTTGATATACGACTTATGTAGAAATGATTCAGGATTATGACACACTTTATTTCAAATTCTTGTGTTCAGTAGTTTTAGAGTTATGAGACTACAAACACAGGAGTCAATACTACCGAAACAAAAGATGGCAGTAAGGGATATTCTCTAGTGCAAGGTCATATATTATATTAATTAATTTATTTAGTATTTATTAAATAGTATATTTAATTTTGGCCTAGAATATAACATTATTAAGATTACTGTTTATCCCAAGAATATTTTGACTCATCATTCTTCACCATTCTGTTCGTTTTCAAGTCTTCATTGATTTTAATATTTGAGTCTCTTTTATGTACAAGGTATAATTAACGTTTCAAAAAAAAATTCTTTCTTGCCAAATAAGCCCTTATTATCCTTTTGCGACAGGTATTGGCTTTAGTTAGATGATTGGTACTAAACCATTTATATATTTCAATAAGTTTAACCGCACATTACGTGACCAACATTGTGTTTGGAGTTTATATGCTCATTCAAGGATAGATAGTACTTAGTTTAGATACACCCTGTATAAATTCGGCCGGTTGTTGAAATTCTACCGAGGGAGTAAATTGACGCGGACGTGTGGAGCCCTTCTGCTCTGCATCAGCGTTTATTTACACATGTCAGTCGATATTAAAGCCCGACGCGCTTTAGGTGAGAGTGCACCACCGCTCAAGTGGCGTTTTTCAACCCCGTTAGCCCCACACTCGATTTCAACTCGCACCTAATTTGACAGCTGCCAATTCGACGAGTAACTTCGACGGCAATCCTGTAAATTATTGCTCCGAAACTGTACTTCCACTAGTATAATTATTTAACGTGTACTGCCAACGACGTAGAGTGCAAAAGTAAAATGTCAATTAATAATATATAAAAAAAAAATATGAATAATATATAGGCTTGCCGACAGTGAATGGCTCTGACATTCCGCGCTGTCGTAGAAATTTTTTATTTTAAGTATGTTTTATCTATGTTTGACCAATTTAATTCGTAAAGCTGTAAGCCATTTAATTCGTAAAGCTGTAAATGCATTATTAACTGCATTGATTTGACAAATCAATACATTTTGACTGCATCGAATCCAGAATAATAAATACCTAAGTTAAATTCGCCCATGCTTTTCATGTTTCGACATTTTATAGTGTAATATCAAAAGTGTTTTGGAACAAAAAATCAACATATTTTTTTATTGAACAAAAAATTTTACAGTTTGCTTTCACTTGTCTGACGGTCAGGTCTTGGCTGTTCGCTTTTCACGTAACGATAACATTCTCAAACGAAAAATGTCGAAACAAATTAGGAGTAATTAGAAATGCCACTTCTACATAAAAATGCAAAAACTCAGCTTAAAGTAATCAGTCAAACACTCAAAAAAAAAACGTCATTTCCAGCTCTGATTCAGTCTTTGCCAAAACAAACAAAATTGAAAAACTGAAGAAAATACCACCGAGAATGACAAATCAAACCTAAGAATACCAAAAGTGAATAGAGTAAAATATAAAATATTGTGATTTTGGCAATTTTGTTAATTTCAATGGAAAGGTTAAATGCAGGGAACAGTATAGATTTCTAGCAAAAAGAAAAGAGTTTTCAGAGTTCAGGTCGTAAAAACATGTTAAGAATACTGTCTGATATCATCCATTGTTAAAAACAAAATTAAGTGCACGTAAAAGACGAATTTGTGGAGCAAGTCCGAGCGCTTCAAAGTGACAAATTGAGTTTCGGGGTGAGTTTCGCCCCTTTTTCATTACCGGCGGTGCGAAGGTACACTATATAGTTTCTAAATGAAGTACGGATGGCGTAAGTTGGTAGTTTAAAGCAAATATTGAATATATGTTGGCTGTGTAGCCATTTTAGCCGTTCGCATAGAACTGCGAAAGCGTGTTGCGACCGTTGTATGGGCAGTTTCTCGAAACCATGTTTTCAAAAACGGCTAGCAGTAGAACTCGAGTAGTTTTTATCCGACTGACTTGAAATTTTCGCTGTGTCTTCTTAGATAGATTATCTATAGAAGTACAGATTATAAGTTTAGATTTTTGAGTTTGATAAACAAACACCAGTTTTATAGACCAGTGGTTCCCAAACTTTTCCTGGTCGCGGCGCCCTTTTTCAATTAAAATACTTCCATGGCGCCGTACTCTAAAAGGATGGCTAACAAAAAAAAATTTTTAACTTTATTAATATTAAATTTAATTAGAATTTATTTATAATTAATGTGCTGGATGAGCCCACTAAGCACTGCACATTTTTTCAAATCGTGGAGATAAACTGAACACGGCCACCCTAATTTGCGTTTCCACGTCTATACTTGCTTTTTACTACAGCTGCTGCCGAAAACCCTGATGCTTCGCACAAATACGAACTCG
The DNA here is from genome assembly GCA_963966075.1 of Aphodius sticticus. Classification (NCBI taxonomy): domain Eukaryota; kingdom Metazoa; phylum Arthropoda; class Insecta; order Coleoptera; family Scarabaeidae; genus Aphodius; species Aphodius sticticus. The sequence continues at coordinate 17,641,333 of OZ014513.1, read as the reverse complement.
AAAATCCGGGGAACCTTCGAAAATCATGTACAAGGGGATATTAATCGTTTATTGAAATCCGAAACTATGTCAATCCCACGCTGCCAAATTTTGTTTTTAAACTGCTATCACAAGATAAGATTCTCTTCTTCTGCTGAAGTAAATTCAGACGGAACTAGTGTTAAATGGATTATGAATACATGCAAACTTATCGAACTTTCATTTGGAACATTCAGATAATTAGCTGTGATAAGTGCTCCTCAAACATGGTGTTTATATCTTGAGAAAGATCACATTCATTTGACGTCAAAAATTGCTGTAGTATTAAAAAACTATCTTTGCTTTTTTATATATACGTTTTTTTATAGAAGCTTTCCGTTGATTTCAAAAGGCGCATGTTGCTGCAGAGAGACATTAAGGAAATCCAGCTTTTCAAAATGTTGCAGAAATATTCCAGTTTTATTAAAAATCAGCAGTAATAAAATACCCTGCATCTTCTTTAAGGGAAATAAAAATGTCTGGCGGCAATTCAAAGGTACTTAAACATTACCTCGAGAGAGCCATCCTGCACTGCTATATCATAACGTAAAGATGAGTGTTCGGCTCCCATATCCTCCCACAGTTTTTTTAAACCTTTCTTTCAATGAACGATATTTTAGTAAAGTTACCACATTCACCACTAGGGCTGAGCAAAAAAATCGATCGATCGATCTGATCGATCAGATCGATCGTTCGATCATCTTATTTGAAAGATCGATCTGATCGATCAGATCGAAAAGATCGATCAAATCGATCAGATCGATAAGATCGATCAGATCGAAAAGATCGATCATGATCGATCTGATCGATCATGATCGATCGATCGATCTTTTAGTCTTCCATATACGTACGACACGTGTCAGGCCACGTACGTATCAGCAAAAGGTCGATCTGATCGATCTTTTCGATTTTTTCGATCTTTTCGATTTTTTCGATCTTTTCGATTTTTTCGATCTGAACGATCTTTTTGATCTGATCGATCTCAACTTGTGATCGAAGATCGATTACAAATTTCCAAGATCGCCCACCCCTATTCACCACACATTGAAACACCTGATTCAGTCGAGGACTCAGATGCTTTGACGCAAGCACTTCTCTACGAATAATAGTGTGTATCGAAAAAACGTTATTTTAGAAATTCAAAATTTCAAGTTGATAAAAAGTAATCTCTATGCACCCAGATATACCACAAAAACATTGGCCCATTTCAAAAATATTTAGGTCTCCCGCAGGAGGCCTAAAGTTTGTATTTTCTTTAAAAATTCGAATTTGTTCATATTTTTTTAATGAAAGATTACGAGATTATTCTTCCTCAAAGCCCACGTGGATGCACATAATAAAATATTTATGATAAATAAACTTTAATCAACATTTAAGCATATTTTTTAAATTATAAGAAAATGGTCATTTTTCTAAAAGTTCTATGAATCTAAATAAACTGCAGGCGATCTAAGTCTTATTGTTAAACTTTTTCTACTTGAAAAGAAAATTATTATTTAAAGAAAATTATAATATCTAGGCCTTTTGCGGAAGACCTAAATATTTTTCAACTCGGCCATTTTTGTCTGTGGTACATGTAGGTCCATAGGGAGAACTCTTTATCAACTTGAAATTTTGAATTTCGAAAAAAAGTATTTTCGATACACACTCATGCAATGGGTCCGCAGTGCATTTGATGATTTGCTTCGAATAAGCACCTGTAAGCGAGCTCCATTAGTACAGACACCAACGTATTTAGGACAATTCAAATTGTTTTCAGATATGAATCTCGAACAGGTCCTGAGCGTTCGCTCCTGCAGTGATATTTTTACAAAAGAGAAAATCTTTAATATTATTAAATACATCTATAAACCGTAGATAGCATATCAAATTAGCATCTTTACTATTATCCGTAGCCCTATCTAACTGCAATCCAAATTCAACTCCTTTATTTTGTTCAATTAATTGATCTTAGATATTTATCTTCCGCCATTTGATGTATTCTTTGACTAACTGTGTTATTAACTTATTAGACAATGGCACTTGGAATTATGAGACTTTTACAATATTTCGCGGCGTCCTTGTGAAGACGCCGCGGCTCCCCGGGGCGCCGCGGCGCACAGTTTGGGAATCACTGTTATAGACAAATGAAGGCCGATTTGTTAGCGGAAAACTCAAAGTGCTCCCATTTATGTAAAAATCAAGGTTCCTAAATATCCACGTGTACTTCTATAGCTATGTTTGTGTGTATCATGAAAAAAATATTTCATTATTCCAGATAGGTCCGTTGGTCATAATTTCACATTAATCGATTCATTAGTAAAGTCCCAAAAAAATCACAAAAAACCTGCTCATCTTTTGCTTCGGACTAGACTATTACCCTTTAAAATGTTACACCGAGACAAAGGCTGAGGACTCAAATCAAGCGAAAAGACCACAAAATAAGCAAAAAGGTTTAGATTAATGTGTACGAGCTATTATTAAGATTGCTTCTTTTGTTTCCAGCGAGAAGTGAATCACGTAAAACGCTGAGAATATCTCGCTAATAGCGGATGTGTGTGTGTGTCTTTATTTCTGTGTGTTCGAACCATTAATAATAAACGCGATCGCGCGACATTACATAGATGTTCGGTGACAGTTTGGATCCCAATATCGCATCGGGTAAACATGTAAAACGTTACTCGTAACGGGCAAACCGTGAGCTTAATAGGTGCCACCGAGAGGTAGCGCTGCTTGACATCACCTGGCGCGACGTGAATTTCTGAACTTTACCCCCTCATCCCTCGCGGAACGACGTCGTTTCTTTTAACATTTATTAGAGACGGCGTATTGTGTTTCGCAAAAGTTTATCACCACAGGCACACACGTTCGCAGTGTACACAAACGGAATCGTGCGATATTAAGTTTCAGAGTGTGGAGGAGAAGTGGTGGAAGTTCAGTTGGGGGGTTGGGCCAATTGCCTATCGCTTACCTACGTCGCGGCGCCGCGACGGCATACTAAATACCCCTGGAGTGGGCGCCGCCGTCGGAGTCTCGGTGAACTAAGAACTAAGTGGCTTTGTGTCGACTGGCGATATTAGTAAGTAAATTGCTTCGGAAGGGGCATATTAATCCGACAGGATCCACTCTGTTTCGTAATTCTGGGGATCCGTGCACCCTTAATTGTTTCATATTCTGTTGGTTAGGTAAGTTTTGGTGAGAACTCCTGGCGACGACGACGACGTTCAGGAGAATTTTGTCGCGGACTAGATAATGGACTCGCGCGTCGCTCAAATTTTAGGATCATCGTAATTCCAGAAGGTAGGCGAGGCGCAAAATATAAACCTGCGAATGAGGATTGTCACAAAACGGTTCCATTCAATTCCATAAAATAAACCTGCTTATTCTTCCACGCTTTTAGTCTATCTACGACCTTTAGATCGTAACTGTAAACGGTTTCATTAGACGTAAACCCACGCATTATTTTTTAACTTCCGCAGTATAAAACAAATAAAACTAGGTTTATGGATTGTCACATACATGTTGGTTATGAGTATAACTTTATATGTTTTTACATTATCATACATACAGTGCGTTCATTTCAAAACTTCCCACCCGGAATAACTTTTATCATAATGACGTCATAATATTGAGCAAAAACAAGTCAATTTTTACTTAAAGGGGGAACTTTAAAACTAATTCTAATCTAATCATAGGTCCCACCCCTTCACCCCCATCCACCCCTACTTTCGATTTTTAAATGGGACTACCTATCTTCATATACCTCATTTTAAAGGGGATAAAAATGTCTATTCACTCATAAAAAATAAATTAAATCGGTTTATTCATTTCCGAGATAGAGTTAAAAGCGTATCATTTAATTTTTAAAAACCAAAACGGAAACGGAAGATTGCCGAGAGTGCCGGCAGATTTCCCGCGAAACATTTAGAAAAGTGCGACGTGCCTTCGAGAGTAGACTTTATTTATGCTTAGAAAAAAATGGAGCACATTTTGAACAGTTTATAAACTAATTGATAAAAATTAAATCGTTGTTATTATAGTGCAGGCAAATTAACTGATTATAAGCCAAAACCGGTATTAATTGTAGACAGGAGTTTTATCATTGGAAATGGTAAAGGGGCTCATAGTGAACGTAAAAAAAATAAATGCAGGTCATGGGGTGGTATAGTGTTTATTTGGGAGGGTTGAAAGCGGGTGCAAAGTATATTATTGCGTTTTCCGGCGAAACTGGTCGTTTTATCCAAAAACGTCCTATACTGAGTTTTAGATCATAAAATAATCTACTAGATTCATATGGGTCACACTTTACTATGACCTCAAAGTTTCCGAGAAAAATGCAAATGCCAATGCCAAAACAAAGTTTCTGTTTTTTATTTTTCGTTGTCGCAACAATAATTCAATTTTAATCAAATTTTGTGAAAGCATACCTTTTTATACTTTAAATAAGCATACATTTTTTTATTACACAAAAGACAAGAAGTTTATGAGACATTTAGTTTTTTCCGTCAAAATCAGATATATTTAAAAAGAAATTCTGTGGTGAAAAATCATCGTACAGAGTTCTTCTGGGACTAATTTTTGTTGTTTTTACATGTACTTATTGATACAATAATAAAAATAATAGTCCCTATTTAACAACATGCTCAAAAATTGAAAAAAACTCAAAAACGACTTTTGCAATAGTAATTTTTTCAGTAATTGTTCATTATTTGTTTAAATTTGATCGAGATCGGTCGTGTCTGCATTAAAATAATACTAGTCAGCCAGGATTTGGCAAATATTTTGATTCTATTGACAGTAGGTATTGTAAAAAGATCAACGTATGACCAGTGGCGGCTCGTAGTTAAAATTAGTGCAGTATTTTTACTATTAAATATGTAAAAGGAAACATGTATAAAAAGGAAATTCAGAAACCTAATAAAATCGTAAAAGAATTTAAGAAAAGAAGTAAGAAAAGAAAACGGATTTCTTATTTACTTTAACATCCAAAAGAATGTAATCGTAACCAGAGATCGAGACTGGTTACGGGACCACCAGCCTAACGTGCCTGTCTTTGTATGCCTACCTTTGGATTCAAACAGAGGACCTGTGAAGTACAAGGCAAACGCCCTACCACTCGGCCACTCCGCCTACAATTGTTACCAATTACATTCATTCATTAATAAATTGATGTAAAATATACATTTTCTAAAAACTACTTTAAATAATGCACTCAAAATTTTAAATGCTCGAAATTTTTTATTGTTTCATGCATTGTCACCGGAAATCCTCCACATCCAAAATTCAACTTGATTGGACAATGGGTGAAATATCGATTACAAAATTGAATATAATAAACAAGTAAATACAAGAGTAGCAAAAATCAAATCCAGCCTTCTTGTTTTAATTTTCGCGAAAAGATGAATCATTTTTCTCCTTGATCTCTGGAAGACAACTGAGGAATTATCTCTCCATTGAAAGCACTGCAATTGTTCTAAAATACGTTTTGATGACATTTCATCTGCATTTTGTAAAACTACCGAGTAGCACACCAGGGTCGGCAGTCGGCACTGTCGGAACTACGGGAGCTCTGTCTATCCCTAGCAGGCCGCTGCATCGCGTGCGAGTTTCCTATGCGCGTATGCGCAGAACAGTCAAACACCTAGATCTGTTGGAACTGTAAAGATCACAGTTCCATACAACGATTTATGTATCTTTTTCTTAAACTGGTGGATGGCTACTGACATTCAGGATCAAAGATTATATATTGTACAAGTATAAAGAAATAATAAGAGGAAAAATGATTCATTATATTAAATGTTATCCATCACATCACGTGGAAATAGGCGGTGCTGCAGTTCCACAGTGCCTATACGCGAGCCGCCTTTGCGTTTGACACTACCTACTGTCATTAGAATGAAAATATCTGTCAAATCCTGGTTAACTAGTTTTATATGAATGCAGACACGACCGATCTCAATCAAATACAATTTGCTCATGCAGCTAAACTATTAATGTCACCAAAAAATATTTATTACCTTCTTGCATAGTACTTATTGACGTATAATACAATGTGTTTATCAATCCTTAATAAATTTTGTCGTGATTTTTTATGAATGCCTGGAAACGGCATCTGTAGCTACAGAAGTTAATTGTAACATGGGTAGATTTTATTTGTGCAGAAGTTCATAAACACAATTAACTAGTACCAATAAATCCTCAAGAATGTTGAAATCCTAAATAAGCTACCAATGTCCATACTTTTGTCACAGACAATGAAAAATCCTTGGAAACTAGATGATTGTGCTTTATGTTGACTCTTTCTTCAACTGTATTTCAGATAAGAAATTTCTGGAAAACACTTTACATTTCCCGGATAATTTGAACAATTTGTGCAGTTTTAAAGTTGCATTTCCTAAATCAACTACACTAAAAGGATCGAGTGTTATCAATTCCGACAAGATGAATCATGCACGTACCTCACTTTCTTGTAATACTTTAGTAAACATTAATTGTTGTTTTTTCGGTCCCAATTAAGTTCTTTCAACTCTCCTTGTCTCGTTCGTAGGTACTTGTCATAGTTTGATTTGTGTTATTCATAGTGACGTTTAATGTTATATAACTTTGGTATAATAATAGTATTATTACTAGAAACGGGGCAGACCTATAGGTCTGCGCATCGCCTAGACGGGTAGATCGCCGATTCGGGTAGTTAGCCGATCCGGGTAGATCGCCGATCGTCTTATTGGGCAAAGTCGCGCAAGCGCGACTTTGCCGTCTACGGTACTCGCAAAAATTGATTGTAAAAATGTTTAAAAAATAAAAGAAAACAAATCTAAAACAAAACCAACCAACCAACCGACCAACCAACCACCCACCCACCCACCCACCCAACCAACCAATATTCTGAGTAAAATGTTTCACATGGCTAACAAAAACAAATATCTGTGTGTGACTTTTTTTGTCAAGGTTAAAACTTTCTAAAGGTCCCGACTAAAAAATAAATAAAAATTAAATTAAAAGTTAAAACTGCCAGATTAAAATAAATTTGTTGGCATGTGGAAAAACATTCTTGATTACAAATTCAGGAGTTTTGCTTATAATTAAAAATAACGCATTTAATTAAAAAATGATTCCTACAAAAAATTCTTAGAGAATTAATCTTAAAATTAAGAAAATTAAAAATATACAGGGTGTTATTAGAAGAAGAAAAGGTTACAGCATTTTCATTATAAAAAACATTAAATGTATATTTATACGATAGCATCTTTAAACTTTTGAACTTTTGTTGAATTTTGTTTGGACATTGTTTGCGTTTGGAGAATTATTTGGGTGTTCCGGTAATTTTCACTAATGTTTTATTGCTGATAACTCAAAAATGATCGATTTATAAAAACATGATTTTTACAAAAAAATTGTTGGAGTTAGTATAAGAATTAAAAAATGTCAAAATATTCCTGTATATTGTTCTATTTAAAAATGGAAATATTACAAAATACCCGGAATAAAATGAATACAAAAAGCTTTTATTTGAAAACATATTGAAATTGTTTACGGTCGGAGAATTATTTAAACATTCCGGTAATTATGACTAACCCTGTATATTTGTATTTTCAGCCAGACCAAAAAAAAAGCCAATATGTCACACTTATTAAAATAAAATCGGACAATGTTCGGTGACAATGTTTCTTCAAAAAATACAAAATCGAGAATAGATTACTCAATTGCCACTGTTAACATAGCGATACAACATTTATTCTTAGTTTATGTTTTAAGAATAAAACTTATTCTTAAAAATTTAAGAATGAAATCCATAAATAAACTTTCAACTAAAACTTATTACTGAGTAAAACTTAAATATGAGCATTTAATTAGAAAAAATTTGAATACAATTTTCAAAAAATGAGTATTAACAAATACATACTGCAATAAAAGTTTAATATTTAAGTTTGTTATAATTTATAAATACAGATACCTATAAAGACAGAAATGCTAGCTGCAATGAAAAACAGCTTGCTTTCTCAATTCCTTAAAAAGTTACAGCCATTAACAGCCATTACAAATAATATTTTTGCATAGCTTTGCAGATCAAGATACTTACCTCTTAAGTCATTTACATCTTTTTGGCAAGGTTTTTTTCATATTATCTTTTTGCATAGATTTAAACATAAAGGTATTACGGTAAACATGCAGAGAAGGCACCCAAATTTGCGCGTGCACCAGGGTGCTATGGGAGGCGGCGTAGGTATGCAACGTTGCCACGTATCTTTTGTTTAGTTCTTAACAGCTGACCGTATATTAAGGTTATCCTGTAGTGATCAAGAGTGCGTTTTGTATGATTTTGCTGGGCTAAAAATATAAATGCAAATTTGGTCATTTTTATATTATATTTACATTTTAACAAATAGAAATTTAAGTTTATTAAATAAATATGTGCATTTTCAGAAGTTACGGGTCGTTACGCTCAACAGATGCATTCGCGTCGAGGCTAATGGTGTACGCGATGTAGACCAGGGTTCATTTGAAAAAGAAAATCAAATTTGTACATTAATTACACAGTATTGCCTATCGGTTGACCTTTTTGGGTTGATATGAAAAAAAATTATACATTTTATTGCAATATTTGCATAAAAATAGCACAATTATGATTATTATTATTGAACAAAATATGTTATCAACAAACTCAAAATTGTCTACGATGGTACTTTCAATGAAAGAACTTGCTTTCATCGATTTTCACAATCTTAGCCGTGTAATCGTTGTTTTGAAGCTACCAATTATAGGGTCGATTACCGTAACGGCCTTTTCGCACGGGACACGGCGTCCGTGCGTTTTTATCCGTGTACGGTCGTTGTGTAGCTTTTCACACAACACGGATTTCAAACAGCACGGCACGGTACGTGTGAAAGTTTCGATTTAATCTCATACACTTCGAACCGTACACGGACGCCGTGTCCCGTGTGAAAAGGCGATAAGAGTAGAATCTGGTCCTAGTTTTTCCACACGGGCACGGGCAATATCCTTCTGAGAAAGATTTTTCTCTACCGTAGGTAAAGCATTTGCACAAGCTTTGCTAAAGTCGAACGACTCTTTGAAAAAAAGGATATGTTGCTAACGGAGCACAACTTGTCGAAAGTTCGACACTTCCACGTATGCCCATCGGAATTTCTGGCTCGCCTAGTGAAAGACATGGGAATCTGAAATTGAGTATTTTGTTATCGAACGCACGCTTTCTTTATTTATACGGCGATAATACCTCACAATCATTGCAGAGCAGCACCTATCTAACAAACACCATAGCTCCTGTCATAGTATCCTCCTCCAAAACTTTCCCGGCATCCACAATTGATGGACGGGCTTGCACATCCATTTAAATAAACAAAACAAAATCCACAGGTAATCTAACCTCAAAGATACACCAATGCTAAATAGCAAACTATTGCGGACATGGCAGCTTTGTTTTGCTTGTAGTCTTGTGGTAAATCAGTCAGAATGGCAAACCTTTACCAGCCAAAGATCCCTAGCGTACCGCAAACATCAGTAACAGATGTGTATTTATTACTTATCGCGTATACTTCGTCGGTCGTCGCCCATTTCGGCAAAGGTGACACAACTGCCAGAGGTGGGCCCCTGTGCGCACAAAGCGCAGTTCTTCTTGATAGGATCGCGTGCGTGGTTCTTTTCAATGGCTATATATCCTCCAATTATATAAAATGTACCCTACGCTCGCACTTTTCTTGCCGAGCGTTGTTTATAAGATGACGACTCCTGACATATTCAGAAATGCCAACTAAAGCGCTCGAAAATTCCCTAGCGTACCTAAAATCCCCTAAAAACATACAGTTGATTTATAATATCAAAATATAGATAATATACGTACGAATGAAGCCTTCATTAGTAGAATAAAAAAATATGTACATTGTTAAGCTGCTGAAGCACTCTTGTCCCCGGCGGCGCGTTATTTATTATTTTCCGTTGGAAATTCTTGAACCTAAAGGTAATTATAGTCGCATAGTTACCAGGGAACGCCCGGAACAACATTTTATCGCATATTCTGGCCGCAATTTAAGCCATTTCGAGCAAAACCATAGCACCGAGGATAAACGCGCTGTCATTTCAAGGATTTCAAACACGGAACTGTCATTTTATTATCGATTGTCATGAATTTCGGAAATTTTCCGAAAATGACAATTATTGACGTTCGTAAAGCCTACCTACGGTGGTCGGCGACGATTCTGTTCACTTCTGCGAGCCCATCTTACGGCACTTTAGGCAAAAACCGCGCGAGCTTTGCTAAAATTACGGCGATTTCGACCATTTCGACAGCGGCGAGCGGAGAACTGTCAGTTTGTTGAGCCCGTTGCCTGGCGACGGTACAGGCCCAAATAAAAAGGCATAAATTTAGTCAAATTTGGAATTTTTTTTTCGAAAACGGGGCAAAAAATCGTGCAAATCTCAAACCTAAGTGCTGTAGTTGTCAAAATTGTTGCCAAAATTCGCGTTTCTGGCGCCCAATTTCGCTTTTTCGAGGAGTAGACCTCTCCCCCGATCGGCCAAAATTTGTAAACTTCTCGGGGGGAATGTGTTAGCTTTTTAGTATATAAGGACATATAAAGTAAATTATTTTCTTTTCTTCACAGGAAAAATTTTCCAATTCCCACTTTTCCTGTAAATTTTGATATTCGTTAACGATTTTTTGTTAAGTCACAAGTAGGCGTTAACACAAAGTAATAAAACATTTGAATACAAATTAATTGAGCATTAACTTTCCAGTTAACATAAGTAAAATAGCGTAAAAAATGTTAGACGTACCAAGCAATTCAGTTTAAGACTAGTAGGTAGACTGCTAACTATTATCTGCTAATATTAATTTTTTTTCAAACACAGAGTGTTTGTGGCATAACACCAGTCAATGACTAACAAGTTATTTTCACTTAACCTAAACTGATAAAATAATGAGTATTTCTACAATTTTGCCCATTGGCCCAAGTTGTTTTAGTCTGACAGTTTTTACCACTCAAGTAGACGACGGTTGTTTTCACTGTTATCACTGTGAATACACTACGGGTGCTCTGCTTTTAATCACTCCCGCACTAGTTCGAATGGTTTAGTTCTTTTCAGCTGACGCACTAGCGCACTGTTGTCTATCAGCTGGATGGCTTCAATGTTGTCGTGGTGGAGTAGACGATCCTCGTGCTTCTTAGCAAATTTTGATATTTCGCTAGTTACCATCTCCATTCGAAGGTCCCGATGAAGATTGGTGTTTTTGATGTACCATGGTACACCAACAATGGCCCTTAGAACTTTATTTTGGAACCTCTGAATGAGGTTGATATTGGACTGCTTGGTGAATCCCCATAACTGTATTCCATACACCCACACTGGCTTTAATAATTGCTTGTATAGTAGGAGCTTATTTTGCACTGACAGGGCTGACCTCCGTCCCATTAGCCAATACATTTTGCGGAATTTTAAGTAGAGTTCGTCCCGCTTTTCCTTGACATGTACTTTCCATCTAAGCTTGGCATCCAGTGTCATGGCAAGGTATTTCGCTGTATCCGCGTATGGAATATCGTTTCCATTAATGGTTACTGGAATATAGTTAACTCTTTTATTGGTGTAGTTTACATGCGTGGATTTTCCTTCATTTAGTTTGACGCGCCATTTCTTTGTCCAAAGGTTGATTTTGTTTGCAGCTATCTGTAATTTTTCAGTTGCTTCTTCGACACTGTCACTAATCGCCAAAATAGCTGTGTCGTCTGCAAATGTTGCCACTGTGATTTCTCCCGGAACAGGAATATCATAAGTATACTGTACGTACAAAAGTGGTCCCAATACACTTCCTTGTGGTACTCCGGCATTGATATTGCGTAGCGAGGAGTATTCGTCATCCTGTTTCACTCTGAAGTGACGGTCTTTCAGATATGATTTTAACAGTTCTGTATATTCAGTAGGAAGCTGCTGTTCCAGTTTCTCAAAGAGTCCATCATTCCACACCTTATCGAAAGCCTGAGCCACGTCTAAAAATATTGCGGCGCAAATTTTATTTTCCTCAAGAGACTTTTCTATAACGTCGGTAATTCGGTGTACCTGATCGATTGTTGAATGTCGAGCTCGAAAGCCGAATTGATGTGATGGAATAGTTTGATTTTTCTCAATAATTCGGTATATTCTCTTGATAAATAATTTCTCAAACAGTTTTGAAATGATGACCTCAGCCACTTTCCAGAATGAGGGCACTGCTAACTATTATCTGCTAATATTAATGAAGAAGAAGAATGGTACGCCTGTGCGTAATTTCAAAACACGGTTGTTATTATCATTATTGTATACGTTTTGTTAGCTGGGCCGCAAAAATATACGTTGCGATGCGGTCGCCGGTTCTAGACCCCTGGTTTAAAGCAACTAATGCAAACGTAATTGCCGACGATAGATCTCTGCAGACGATGGATCTCTACTATCTAAGATACAACTACGAGAAGCATACGTATTAATATTTATTAGTGCTTTAATAATAGCTAGGTTATTTATGATGACAGAGACTTTACTAGCTTATTCGCAAGTTTTGTTATTAAGCGTCAGCATCACAGTCAAGTTTCGCCAAAAAGAATACTAGAAAACGGCATTAAATTAAAATTCTGCATAGAAGAAAAAGAGGCTAAAACGACGACACCAAAGTTGGAAGGGGCACCTTAATAACATCGCAAGTCCTGGCATCCATTCGCAGGACAACAAGGAAAAGACGCGCCACGCTGGCTGTCGCTATAAAATTCTCTATTAATTAATGCGAACCCGTTTCTTTGCACTTGCGCCCACTCGACCAGCATGGCGCACCGGCAGTAAAATCGTGTTTGCAACGAGAATCTAATTAAAATTACGACGTACAACGTCGCGTATGTACAAACATCACCGACGAGCGGATGTCAGGACTTTAAAACACCAATAAAATAATCCGTTTGCTTCGACTAGAGGAGATTAAAGCGGATATAAAGTCACTGCACTAAAACTAGATCTTTGAAACATTGTACAAGGATTTCGAATTTAGTAGAAAATTCATAATTAAATGGCCCCGTTATCATATATTAGTAGTAATATGTGAAATATTGATGTCTAGAATAATGAAGTAGGTAGATATCATTTTAGATTCAATTCTCTTTAGTTTTCCATGTTGCAATGGCATCTAAAAAACTTTTCATATGTCACCCGCATAAGTAAACTATTTTCAGTAAGCAACGCTAACATTTTCATGTGAATACTCACGAATGAAATAGCGAAATATAACAGAACAGGTTTAAAATAAAAACAAAAAGTACCTACCATGAGACCATATTTTCTATTCTATTGTTTCTACTCAGTAAAATTATGTTGTCAAGGTTATCAAACCAACACACGTTGTCATATCACGTCGTTCCAGTGTTGCCACGTTGCTTTTATGTTCGCCCAATAACTAAAAATTTCTGGAAACAGATTTTGAAACAATTTGGTGGAGAAAGAATGGTTTGGACCAAACAAGAACTACAGTTTGGCATAGGAGCACAAAGGGCAGAAAAAATAACTCCGATATCTTGACATTGAAAATTGTTGACAAAAAAGAGACATGACGTCCGATCATGTTTGCAGTGTTGTGTATTGTACTGACGAATGTATATTTATTTATTTAAAGTATTTATAGTGTCTGATGATGGTCCTTATTAGCCCTTAAATGCATAGTTTTTTTGTATGTTTATAATTTAAGTGAAAAAAATTATATTACGCATTTTTATAAGTAGTCAGCAGGTAGCGAATGAATTAAAAGTGTATTTTCTTTTTTCAATGAGTTTACCAATCTATAAATGTTACAGATATACAACATTGCGCGTTATGATATATAATAATTATAGATACTACTGTTCTATATGAAACATTTTAAAATAATTATTTTTCTTATCACAATACATGTTTAGCCCACATGTTTGTCCTAATTGACCTAACCGTACATCTTTCAGAGTTACATTTTGAGATGGACCACCCTTCTTCTTTATCATCATTTCTTCTAGGCTGATTAACAAGGGGTCCTCTTTTTACTTTGTCTAACTCGGCACAGGCATATTGCAATTTCTCTGAAAATGTCAAAGAATGTCATTTTGTATCAAGAGATGACTTTGAAGTGGCTTATTCCGATGTAATATCCATGCGTTTGCTAATGTCATATCTAGCAAATGATAAAATATTCGAATATATCATTTTTTACTCTTCGTGAATATTTTATGTCGAGCTATGATGGCAACCAAAAGAACGACACTCATGGGTTTCTCAAGTTTGTGAAGCCTGTTATATTTACCAGATTCTCCTGGAGAATGTGCATTATTGTCGTTAAAATGTAGAAATTGTCGTATTTTCTCAAATCGACTAAGGCCCGGTATTTTTACCTACCTACAAAATCCTAAATAGTTAGCAAACTGACAATTTTGTGCCGATATTTTAGTCCGTTAAATGAGAAGATGTGTCGGAGGCGGTGGTGGGTCGCGTCCTGTGCTCCTTATGTTCACGTTCTGCTCACTGCCGCCGGCACATCTACTTATTTAATGGGGTAAAATAGCGCAACAACCTTGACAGATCTGTCACATAACTATTGAGGACTTTATTGGTAGGTGAAAATACCAGCAGTTAGTGTCATAGCTTTTATTATCATATCCACTCCGATGACACTATTCCAGTAACAAAGAGTGTTTCGGTAAGACATGAAAAGACAACGGACATGAAAATTAAAATTCCTATATATTGTTTCAGTTCTGCCGTTGTAATATCTAATGGTTTAGAAACACCAGTTTGTTACACATAGAAATTAGATTCAATATTTTAAACATTCATGGGGTGTGGACAAATTATAAAGTTAATTCTAAATCATTTTCTTTACTCTTCGCTTTGTTACGTTTACATTTTCTTTGGTCTTTTGGTTGGTACTGGCAGCAACTACATTATGATAGTTATCCTCACTAGGTATCAGTATTTGCATCTTCTGCATTAGCTTGTTCTTGAACTTATGGCGGATAATATACAGAATTAAGTAAGTTATCAATTCAAGTGGGTCCATGATAAAAAATAGTAGATAAAAAGAAAAGTATCTTGAACCTTTGCAACATGAAAACAAAGACAACCAATGTCACAAGTAAAAATCTTTAAGAAAACTTCCTTAAATATGTCTTACTTGTGACATTGGTTCTCTTTGTTTTCTCTTTTTTTAACCTTTTTTTAACTTGTTTATTTTACGTCGTTTTTTGCTTTCAAGTTTACAACACTGATGATGGCGTAAGCCGAATCTCGTTTGTAGCAATTAAATAATCCTGCAAACTTTTAAGGAGCTTTTCATTTCATCTAATAAGCTATTGGTGTCACAGAAGTCTTCATGATAAGATTACTAATTTCACTCCAATCATGGCCAAATATTCTCTTTGTTTTTCACGTAAGTATTTCTTAGGTACCACATTTTATCCTTAAATGTTAGATAAAACTATATGTAATTATAGAAAATACTATTGTTGTATTTCTTAGCAGATATTTGCACATTTAGCTACTATAAAAAAAACAAATTCTGTACAGAACGCATGTTGTGGAACTACAACAAACCAACCTTATACTACAACATCTTTATATGACAACTTTACCTATTATCAAAAGTCATAAACTATTCTACTAACTTTAAATCAACCCCTACAATTTTATTTCACCATGATATTTTACAAATTATAACAATTGTAACAACTTTCTTTTTCAGTTTGTCAGAGAGGTTACGATGATGCGTCCCGCTAACTTTGACAACTGAAGGCAAATAACCCTATTATAGATATAAAATTATATAGCTTGCTCAACAATTTGACAAAAGTATGTTGTAGGAAAGCACCAGTAGGTGGCAAACATTTCTATAGTTTGTAGAGCCATGTTTATAAAGGAAAAATAAATATGTTGCAGTTCGGCAACCATATTTATTTTTCCGCATTTTTTTATCGCATTTAAGGGTTAGTTTCATTCGAATAAAACAACGTCCGATATTATCACGGAAATAAAAAATCTCATTCAGTTCATATTGTTACGTAGCTCTTAATGGGGGACGGCTCTAGGTCAGGATGGAGATGTATAAATAAAAGTCACAGTGTTGTTTACATCGTTCGTGTATTGCTGACCATACAAAATTCCAATACTACAGCTGATATCTAAAATACAATAGTCGCGCTACACTACTAGTAGGTGCTGCAAACTACTGATCCCGTTCCCATCCTTTGCCGTGGCTTTTATATTGAATTTGGCAAGACGTCATGACCTGTTTTGAGCCCCCAAAAATCCTGAGTTAGGATTTTTGGTTGCACACGGCCTTTGATATAAATCATAGTTAATTTGCACGCTTGCCACAAAGGAATGTCTTTGTTCCGATATGAAAAGCCTGACGTCTGCAGTTCTGGACAAGCAACTGTCTGCAGGTTGGGTTGGATGACCTGACCTCAATTGTACAATGCAATTAAACTATACTTCGTAGCAACCCTCCTCGCAAACAATTGCTCGACCCAGAGCAATGAAAAGAAATTGTACAGCCACGGAGCGGGATAGGAAATAACGCACCACTTATAATTTTATTTGCCTAACATAAGAAATAACAATACAAAAAAAAATATCCATAGAAAGAAGTTCAACGTCGTCGTGCCAGTATCGTATGCGATTTGCCCCGTTCTCATCCGTCTCCGTCTAGTTCTTGGGTCCTCCTGCTAACCTTTTTCTTCTAGGATTGTGATGGTCATCTACGTGAGAGATACCATTACGGTCGGCTTTGACCGTGTACCCAGATTCGTGTTTCAGAATCATCTCCTGTTGCCTCTCAGAATTCTCCTAATTCTTCTTCTCCTTCTACTTCAACTTGGACTAGTCGGGACCCCTTGTCCCGTGCGAGGTGGTTTGGTAGAATCCATAGGACCGTTCCTCTCTAGTCGATTTGTTTGTTTTTTTCTCAGACTGGTCGAGACATCCCTTGTCCCGTGCGGGGTGGTTCGGTAGAATCCGTAGCGCCAAATCCCCTCCAGTCTACATCGCCAGCTTCCTCTGGCGGTATCGGCAACCCTAAAACTCGCATATAACTCAATTATGCCGGTATGGTACCCCGTTTCGTCATGTGTCGACTGCTTCTTGTAGATGACCACCATCCGTATGTTCATCTCTTCGTAATCCCGGACCAACCAGCTACATCCATCGAAGAGAGAACGGGCAAATGCATATTCTTCCTTACAGTGGTGGCATCAACCTTCAACAATTAAACTACACAAATAAACACACTAGGTACTAACTTATTTCTAAGACGAAGAGTTGAGCGTTGTTAGACTCCAACGCTGTCCATCCACGCGGTTGTTAGTAGCTGTCCTTGGAACGGCATATTTCCCATTGGGGGAGTGAGAAATTTTACAAAACCTCCATGCAGATTGACCGCTAACAAAATTCGCCTTGTGTTCGAGTCGCTCCAACCATGCTTCCTCTTCGTCGCGCTGGATTTTTTCAAATGTTTCCACCCTGACCAAAATGCGCCGTTCCCGATCTTCCTTGGGACCACTTTGCGCCTCCACCATGTTGCATAGCTCTTAATTGGGGGACGGCTCTAGGTCAGGATGGAGATGTATAAATAAAAGTCACAGTGTTGTTTACATCGTTCGTGTATTGCTGACCATACAAAATTCCAATACTACAGCTGATATCTAAAATACAATAGTCGCGCTACACTACTAGTAGGTGCTGCAAACTACTGATCCCGTTCCCATCCTTTGCCGTGGCTTTTATATTGAATTTGGCAAGACGTCATGACCTGTTTTGAGCCCCCAAAAATCCTGAGTTAGGATTTTTGGTTGCACACGGCCTTTGATATAAATCATAGTTAATTTGCACGCTTGCCACAAAGGAATGTCTTTGTTCCGATATGAAAAGCCTGACGTCTGCAGTTCTGGACAAGCAACTGTCTGCAGGTTGGGTTGGATGACCTGACCTCAATTGTACAATGCAATTAAACTATACTTCGTAACAATATCACACTCTTCAAACAGCAACCTGGTTTGTTCATATGTGCTATGCTATATGATAATTAAATATTAAATTAATAGTTGTTTCCATAGTTGATCATATGACAGGCACGTTCTCTATCAAACGTGTCTACAGAATATAGTTCCCGAATAAAATATAGGTAAATCCCGGAAATCCCTTGCTTATGTAAACACAGATCCCGTATAAATTCGTAATTAAGGACGTCGGAGGGCGGCGTGAGACAGCAGAGTTATGCTCAAGTCCGTCGTCTGTGTTGTTCCATAGGGGGTAAAGGGTCAAGGAGGTCGATGCCGAGGTTCGATGCTGACCGTGTTTGATGGTCGGGGGTGACGTGTCCAGCCGATAATCTCCTGTGGGAAACGGGATACTAACGAATTTAGGATTTAGTTCCCCCTGGCAACTTTTTCCCGAACCTGAGGAAAGGGCTCGGCCAGCTCGGCTCGGAGGACAAGCTTGAACGTGAATGAATGATTCAATCTGGGAGCCGAGGACAATTCCGTTAAGAATAATAAATAACAGTGAAGTGGGGGTCGGTTGGAAAAGCAGGAGGCGTTCCTAGAGAAGAAGGACTGTCCCTCCGAGGCCAGTTCTCGGACGAAGCGAAAAAATCGAATGCGATATCGTAAATTCTCGGACCCACGACGAAAAATGATGCTTAAGGGCGGATATATTTCATGCACGAAACGTCCCGACCTATTGTTTACCCCTTCAAGGAGACTTACGAGATATTTCTCAAATACCCCAACGCTATTCTTTAGAATATAGGAGACCCGTTCTTCTTCCAGGATAATAACGAAACATTTTTCTGCATTCAATCAAATACAAATTATTTTTACACTAGTTTTTATATGAAGATCATCAGGCCCACATATTGGAAATAATAGATGCCTAAATAATACAAAACATGTTATGAATACTATTTAATGTAAATTATAATAAATCTTGGGATGGATGTTTGAATAAAGCCAAAAAGAATTTGTGCACAATAGAGAAGGAGTTCTTGGCAATCGTGTTTGCTGTTAAGCATTTTAGACCTTATACAGGCTTAGCCAAAATTACCGGAACACCTAAATAATTCTCCAACTTAAAGAAGCTATCGATTAAATACATTTTCAATATACAGGGTGCTCATTTTATTAAAGAAATTTGGTAACCTTTCCTTTTTTTGAAATAGAACACCCCATATATTATTACAGTTTTTAAATCTAAGATTAATTCTAAGAATTTTTTATAGGAATCTTTTTTTATAAAATTCGTTATTTTCCTCTCGTTTAAATATGTTTTTAATATACTGGGTGTTAATTTTATTAAAGAAATTTGTAAAGCTATCCATTTTTTAACAACACCCTGTATGTTTTCACATTTTTTTAATGCTAAGATTAATTCTAACAATTTTATGTAGGAATTAATTATTCATCTTTAATTAATTTAATTAATTAGCAATTAATTAAAACTTTTACTTTAACCAAACGGGTAAAAAATAAAAGATCCAAGAGAAAATAACAACACAATTAAATAGAATTAAATTAAATGTTCAAATGCCACATTAAAACAAAATGTGTATGTATGTGGGGAAATATTCTTAATTTGATGTTCCGGTATTTTGATTAATTGCTCATAACTCATTTCTAATCATTCTAACCATCTTAGAATAAACAAATAAAATATATAATATACATAAAATGGAAAGGTTTGCAAATTTTCATAATAAAATGAACACACTGTAAATTATACTTAAACGAGAGGTTGTTTAAACGCAAACAACTTTTATTTGATTTCTTTTTTATTTTTTTGCAGTTGGTTAATTATTAAGGAGTTCCCGTAGTTTTGACTATTTGGTTATAATTAAAAAATAATGCATTTTATAAAAAATGATTCCTATAAAAAATACTTAGAATTCTTAGAATTTCTTAGAAGTCTTAGAATTTAAAAATGTAATAATATATAGGGTTAAAAAAAGAAAGGTTACCAAATTGTTGTTACCAAAAAAATGAAGACCCTGTATATTTAAAATATATTTAACGATAGCTTGTTAAGGTCCCGGCTACGATACGAGCGGCGAGCGGCTAGCGGCGGGCGGCGGGCGGCGGGCGGCGAGCGGCGAGCGGCAGAGCGGCGACCTGGCTACGATGTAAGCGGCACCATGAGCGGCATCATGAGCGGCACGACAATTCCTCGTGACAATTATTAGTAGTTTGTTGGTCGTCGTCCGGTAATGTTGCCAAACTGCTACTCACGGAAAATTATAACCTTCTGTTGAATAAGATCCGTAGGTTAAAACGTAACCACAGAAAAGAGAACAAGCTGAACGCAAACTCTCGTTGGCGGGAAGATCTACGCAGACCACCGTGCGCAGCTGACGCCATGTTGAAATCGCGCAGATTTTTTACCAATACGTGTTGTCATTGAGCATGAACGTATTTTATACCGACTGACCGGTTCAAGTACAGTCAATCCATTGTTTGCCATCTCTACCTCATAACGTAGGTGATTGCTCGATGTATTTGTTTGGTCTAGCTTGTGTCTAGACTTCGTTCCGTGCAGGTCCGTATTGGCTGTTTGAATGATCTACATGCATAACGCATATGTAGCGACAGGCCCATCATTTCGCAGGTATTCCGCCCCTGTGTAATCCTCAGAAAATATGGCGCGAGGTCATAGAATCTGACCGAGAAAGATCAAAGGCACCGCCGAGAGTTTTCCTTCTGCCTGATTCCTATTCTGTGACGTAACTACGAACTGCATCCTATTAATGCAGTACGTCAACGGTACGGCGATTATCACCATTTATTTGACTACTTAAGAAAATATAGAAAACGGGTTTTTAACTATATGAGAATGTCAATTGCAACGTTTGACTATATTCTTGACAGACTCAAGAAACATTTAGAAAAATAGAGGTCTGGACTGCGATATTTGTATTATTATAATATTAATAGTATATTTACGACGTTGTCATCCACGTAGATTTAGACAGAATTACCAAAACATCTAAATAAATCTGAAACTGCATAAAAAGTCAAAAACTTTTTCAAATAAAAGTTTTGTGGGTTAAACAACCTCTAGTTCAAATATTTTATTAATATACAGAGTGTCTATTTCATTATAGAAATTTGCAAACCATTTCTTTTTCTAACAGAACACCCTGTACATTTTTATATTTTTTTATGGTAGGATTAATTCTAAAAATTTTTTGTAGGATTTATTTTTTTTATAAAATGCGTTATTTTTTAGTTATAAGCAATTAATCAACATACATAAACTTTAACTTGAACCAAACAGGTTAAAAATAAAAAATCCAAGAAAAAATAACAACTCAATTAAATAGAATTAAATTAAATGTTCAACCTGCCACTTTAAAATAAATGTGTTTGTATGTGGGAAAATATTCTTAATTTGAAGTTCAGGAGTTTTGATTGATTTCTCATAACTCAGAAATGATGCATTTTCAAATAAACTTATTTCTACAAAAAGTTCTTAGAATCAATCTTAAAAAAAAGGTAGGTATGCAGGATGTTCTATTAGAAGATGGAAAGGTTTGCACACTTCCATAATAAAATGACCACACTGTAAATTAAAACTATATTTAAACCAGCGGTGGTTTAAACCCAAAAAGCTTTTATTTGAAAAATTTTTTGAATTTTTTGCAGTTGGTGAACTTTTTAGATGTTCCGGTAATTTTGACTATTTTTCGTTAATAGCTTATAATTAAAAAATAATGCAATTAATAAAAAAATGATTCCTATAAAAAATACTTAATTAATTTTAGAATCAAAAAATTTAATAATATATAGCCTGTTCTATTTAAAAAAGGAGAGGGTACCAAATTTCTATAATAAAATGAGCAGCCTGTATATTGAAGATATATTTAAACGATAGCCTATTTAAAGCAAAAAAACTTTTGTTTGCAGTTTGAACAATTTTTTGAATTTTTGTACGATTGGAGAATTATTTAGGTGATCCAGTAATTTTTGCTAACCCCGTATAATTCTGCGGTGAGCGGCACTAGTAAGCGGCAGGGTCGTGCCGCTCTGCCGCTTACCGTATCGTAGCCGCTTTGCCAAGATATGGCTTTGAAACAATGTAAACATATATCATTAGCGGCGCCAATCTGCCGCTCGCCGCTCGCCGCCCGCCGCTCACCGCTCGTATCCCCTAGCCGGGACCTAAGAGCCAAAAACTCTTATTTGAACAATTTTTGAAATTTTTGTACGGTTAGAGAATTATTTAGGTGTTCCGGTAATTTTCCCTCCGCTGTTCTTTAGAACAAAGAAAACCCGTTCAGTTTCCAGGACAATAACAAAACACACATTTTTACATACAAATTATCAGTCCCACATATATGGACTGACTTGTTTTGGAAATGCTAGTATAAATCTAACATTTGTGTAGATGGTGTAGATTTGGTTATTGGTATTTGTGCTAAAGTTCAATTTTTGTTCAAAAACATTACGATTGTATTGTTAGCGAAACCGTCCTTTGTAGAACTGCACTCAACACTTACTTTTTATATTTATATTTTTCTCTGAAATACTGAAAAAAGCAGCTGTGAGCAAAGTGAAAAGCTAAAGAAGATGAAAATGAAGACAACCATAATACAAGAAAGATACTACTGGCCCCAATCGTCCTTTATATGGTATCTTGCTTTCCAGAATGGAGATCCTTTAATTGTAATCCTTCGCGCGAACAATTTCAATTCTCATGAAGGATGTTCTATTGATTTGGTTGGTGCACAGAGGGTGCATGAAAACCGTCCGGCCCAATATTAAAAATCCATCTTAGGAATAGACTCAATTTTCCACGAGGACCTGTGCCTCCTCAAGCGTGATATTACGGTTCTTTGTATTGCGGTGTGATATTACCGCAAGGGGCCGGTCGGAAATCGAACCATAACGTCATTACTAACCGCCCCCCACGTCATCAATCAGCACACACCCACCGCTCTCTAGACACACGAGACGCACGCAGTGCGATCAAATGAGAATTATTGGTTATCCAGCACACCACCCATGCTTTATGCGATTTCGTACGATGTCTGTGCGTTTGCAAGTTTGATTGATGCGAATTGCGTAAAATACATTCCGTTTATCTTTCAGAAATTATTTATTATGCTTACCTAAGTATGCTTAAGAAAGGTTTAAGATAAGCAGTTTGTTAAATTGGCTTCTTCATATAATCTGAGTATACTCACCAAAAAGAACTGATAATTATCCATAGATCAAGTAAGCAAAGGAAATAATAATACTGATGGTCAAATAAAACTAACAAGTGATGAATACAATTCAATGTCAATTATATTAAGTCTTGGGGATGGATGGCATTTCTAAAGCCCGTGTTGCGGTTCACGAGAAAACGGCGAGAAAACGCAGAAACTTTACTTCCACTTCCTGGTCAGACGGTTAGGTTTACGGGAAAACCGTTGAATTCAGCACATCCCAGTACAACAGCATGAATACATTAGAACGCTCTATCTCTCAAAAAGTTATAATTTCTTTCTCTCTAAATTAGCAGTTTGAGATAGAAAAAGGAATGAACTTTGCAACCGTTGGCGATAGAAAGGTTTACCCACCATACCTCATACCTCTCGACGAGTGCATCAAAAATATGTATACTTTTATATGGCTAAGATTTACCATTTTTAAGTTATTTGGTCCATTTCACTTAATTTTGTGTTATTTGGAAAAACCTCATTTGAGCACAACTCGGTAACCAGTAGAGACAGAAATTCTTCGTATGTGAATTTGTAATTAGCGCACCCATTTTAGTAAGATAGCGAAGGTTTCGTGTTGATTCGAGACCTAGTTTTTGAGATAGTTGTGCCACTTCCATCATTATAGTGTAAAATATGTGATTTCTTACAAATTTCAACCGGTCGGCAAAAATCCAAACTGCCTTCAATCAAATTAAGTTTGTAGTTCTTGATACAATTCTTGGCGCTGATTACGCTGGTATAATTGGATTTTTCCTTTTTGGAACGGTTTAGATGTTATGACGTTCCAAGTTATCAAAGATGATGCAAAAACAGCCATTTTACTACATTAGCAATTTTTACCGCAAACTGTGTCCGATGTAATCCACCGACGTTGACGTTTCAAACGGTACCGGATGGGAAATTGGTCGAGGAATTCATTTCTGAAAGCCGCATTGCTGTAAGGCGCGCCGGGGAACCATAGTTTCCCACTTTCTGGCCAAACCATACGCGTTGTGGGAAAACCGACCTGACCGTTGAATTCAGCACAACCCAATGCATAAGCATGAATGACTACATTAGAACGCTCTATCTCGCTAAGAGTTATAAAAAATTTTCTAAATTTAGCAGTTTGAGATAGAGAAAATGAACTTTGCAACCGTTGGCGATAGGATGTTTTACCCATCACCAAATAATAGCTCTCAACGAGTACATCTAAAATATGTAGTTTCGTTTGCCTAAGACGAGTTAATTCAAGAGTTAATTTTGCTTATCTATGGATTAACTCGAAATTTTAGCACCACTCGGAAAACATAAAAGCTTTAATAAAGGTTTTGAATAAATCCTAGAATACGGTACAATAGTTAATTTTTCAAGTACCAGTTGAAAAACAGGGTGCTGTTTGCAAGAAAACCTACTTTGCAATGAAAATGTTAAATAAAATTACTAAGAGTATTTTAAGCAATATTTAGAAATTTGTATCACCTAAAAAAATAATTCCATTTAAGAAAGAACTTAAAATAAATAAAATACTTTTTACGACATAGTCTTCTAGTATTTATATTCAAATTCCTGATTCTAGAATTTCACATCTCGATCATTCTTCTTTTATGAAAGATGTGCCGCATCATCGACTCACCCTGTATAACTTTAACTCACAGTTCACGATTTATAATTACTACTTTTTGAAGATAGCCGATAAATAAATATTAGCTGGGCACGAGTGAACATAGTTTGTTCTTTTCTCGTTAAATAAATTATAACTTGTATCTTTAAAGAAATTACTAGTTCACAGTGGCGGCTAGTGCTCCAGAAAAATGGGGGTTGCAACTTTTAGGTACCTACCAGCTTTATATAACATATCTGTTATATCTGTTATACAAAAATACTTTTATTTGCACTAATAATGACTCATTCTTATTCTTAAATACTCTAATTTTAATTATCTTTGGCTGCGACGTCCCATGGTTCTTAAATCCTTGTTATTGCGTAGTACTATACACGCCACACGGTGTCCTACTTTTTCCCCCAGAACTGTTTTTCAGATAGTAAATGTTCATACTGAGTAAAAAGTTTCAATTCATTAAAAAGTTACAGCCGTTTGAAATATTAACAAATCGATATTTAAAACGGCTCTAACTTTTTAATTCGGTCGGTTAAATGATATAACTCTGCAATACCTGTTTTTGTCCACCGGCCATCGGCTCCAAACAATAGACAAGGAAAACAAAAAAAGCATTTTTGACGTCACACCCACAAATCCACTCATTTTTGCTGTAAACATCAACATTAAATGTCCTTGTAAATGACCGAGAATTGGTCGACACGCATTGTTTTATCACTAAATTAAGGGTAGGCCCCCAAGCCTTTTTATTTCGCTCTTATCGATGCAATTTAGACTGCTAAATGGTTGAGCTAATAAACTCTGCACTGAATTCATTGTTTGTTTTTGATTTCGTGTAATAAGCGCTTCACGGGCAACCAAACTCCACAGCATACGAGTGTCAACTGTCTACAAGCTGCAATGCAGTAATGCACGTCGCCAGTCGCGTAAGCATGACGTCGGCGTCGCTTCGCTTCTAGACACCACTGGGGGCGTGGTCCAGTAGTTCTGGTGTACTGGATACTTGCAACCACTTCAGAGTAAACGAACCAATCGACGCGGCGAAAGTCGCTCGCTCGCGGGCTGGAATGCAGGTGTCGATACGTAGTGTACCGGTAGCTGACGGTTGCGGCCTTGCTGCGGCCCTAGGCCGTATAGCCGACTTGCGCTTGGAATTCTCGAGAAAACGCTCGATATTTGATTAAATTATATGTTATAGATCGTTGCATATTGACTATTACACTATTATTTATATACAATTAAACTCTTTTTGTTTCCTTGTTATTTTTGGGGGTTGCGCAAACCTGCAAACCAATGCACGCGCCGCCACTGCTAGTTCACTTGTTCCACGAACTTAAATATAGCGTCTATAATTGCAAATGTTGGTTTCCTGGTTTGTGTCCTGGGTCGTATCACGCAAAACGTACCTACCGGAGGGCAGGCATGGCGTAGGCAGTATGTCATGTGGCATGACAACCGGAGTTATTTAATTGTAACAGTTCACGTTTCCGGTCTGAGGCCGTCAAGCGGTCGGTATGCCAAAACGACCCTAGCCACGCTCAGGCATCGGAGGTGCACAAAATAAAACCGACTACGGGGCGAAATTAAACAATTAATTACATTTTAAAATTAATTGTGCGCTTCACGAGATTCCCGAATGATATATTCGCCTAGAGCACGACATGCCCCGCTAGGAAACATAGCACCGGCAAGGAGGGGTTGCGCTCCCCTCGACTTGCCCGTCCACTCTTAAATTACTCGACAATATTAAAACATTCCCGGTTCTTCGGGATATTTTAGATAGTTTGCGTGCTCCTTTAGTGGTTTAAGTAAGGGCTATCGCGATCTTAAGGTGCATGTACGATGAAGTTGTTGTTGCTTACTTTCCGGTCGATATTTGCATTTGCTGGTTAATTGAGAAGTTTTACGACGTCGCGTAAATTTGGCTTTATGACGCCCCCGATAATAAATTACGTGGTAATTGATATGGAATATTTTAAGAGCAGCGAACGCGGTAATCCCAGCAATGTCTAAACTAAGTAACATACTAGATCAGTTCCCAACCGAAGACCTACCGGCAGGGATGTAAAAGCGTAATTTACCGCGTAAATTACCAAATTAATTACCGTAATTAATGGTAATTTACCGATGTTTAATTACCGTAATTTACGGCTTAAATTACCGATGATAACTTAGCGTCAATTTAAATTAACGTTGGCAATTTACCAGTAATTTAACGAAAATGTTAATTACAGTTGTTAATTTACCGGAATTTATAAATTTATTTCAAAAACCTAAGTACTTGCGTAATGTACTCCTAAGCAGTCGACAAGTGCACTGTTGTTTGTGCTTTACGTGGGAGATACTTAGGGATGTAAGAGCGTAATTTGTCGGGTAAATTACTAAATAAATTACCGTAATTAATGGTAATTTCGGGATTTTTAATTACTTAATTCAGCGGAGCCAATAATGTACATTTTAAATCAGAAGCCATCTAAGCAGTCGACAAGTGCACTGTTGTTTTTGCTTTACGTGGGAGATACTTAGGGATGTAAGAGCGTAATTTGTCGGGTAAATTGCTAAATAAATTACCGTAATTAATGGTAATTTCCGGATTTTTAATTACTTATTTCAGCGGAGCCAATAATGCACATTTTAAATCAGAAGCCATCTACCTACTATCAAATTCATGACTTAAAGAAATGTTCTGGTAATCCGGATAAAGTGTGATCATTGTTTGTGGAACCGGGCGTTGTCGTTTTATGAGTCGGTAATAAATTACAGTATTTTATACTATAATTATGCTGTTATACTGTTCTGTTTATAAATTGCTGGTATAAAAAGTAATTTTATGGTAGTCGCTGCTTTCATTTTAATAATGAATTACTACTATTAAATCAGAAAAACTATCAGCGATTGATGGTTATCTACAATATAATGACTTATAAGGTTGTACCCATTTTTTTTACATAACTGACTAAATTGTCATTTTGAATTACCCGGTAATTATATAATTTACCAATTGCAATTTTTAATTTAGATTTGAAAGTAATTTTAATTTCAGTGGTAATTTACTGAAAAAAGCAAGTACGGAAATTTAACATCCTTAGTCAGATTGCTAGCTATCTACGAAATAATGACTTATTTACTAAACATTTTTATTAACATAAACATAAGTAGCATTCACAACCAACAGTGATCGGTATTAACGCCGGATTAATTTAAAATTTTCAATATTTAATTACCCTGTAAATTAAACCAGCGCAATTTACCATTTTGAATTTTTATTTACGTGGTAATTTAATATTTGAAATTAATAATTTTAATTTTAACGGTAATTTACGAAAAAAATTAATCACCGTAATTTAACATCCCTGCCTGCCGGTATTTGGGGTTGATTACCACAGGTTTCCAGAAAATATTTTGCGTATAAAAAGTATACAACAGCTTTAATTATCATTAAATATTACTATTTATTATTTCATGTATTATTAGAGTTTTCAAACAAACATTAAAAAAAACATGTTTTTGATAATGTAGTATAAATCTGATGCAATAATAGTTTAAAATGAAATTGTCAAAGTAAATGAGAAATTTATTCAGATATAGGAAAACTCGACAGATATTTAAAGTTCAGATTATGTAGACACTGATTCGAAAACAGCAGACTCAGCTAACAATTTCATTTAATGATAACAATCAAAAATTAACAAATAAAGGGATGGATAAGGAATTAAATGTTAATAGTTGAAACTGACCGTGTGCTTAAAACATTAAACGTGTATCTTCAAATCTTGGGAAAATACAAGCAGGTAGTCGACGTGGCATCGGATGGATACGTTTTTAATGGTTCTGGTGTAAAAATAATGAAATATTTTCTATATATTTAAATTGTGATTTTCGTGAGTTTATAGCGACTGAAATCAATACTCAAATCAATACTTTCAGCACAGCAGGTATAGTTACTGGGGCATTTTTTTGCAATCCCTACTATATACTAAAAGTCTAACACAGTCCGCGCAAGAAGTTTACGAAAATCGGCGAATCGGGGGAAGGGTCTGCTCCTAGGAGAAGCGAAAATCGGCGCCGCAGGCGCCGATTTTCCGCCTAAAATTGGATTGTACAGCGCTTAGACTTTCGATTTCGTCCAATTTCCGGCCAGTTCTCGTTATTTTTTAACTCGATTAGGCTAAATTTATGGAGTATCGTTTGGGACTGTCCTCGCCAGCGTGTCGTCATGCCAATCGATCGCGGTTGCTAGGCAACGGCCGCGCGCTTCGCGACGCGGTCACCAGACGGCGACACATCATGTCGCTATTGAGGTTACGCTACGAAGCAATAGATGGCGCGCCCGTAACCGCTTCGAACGTACGAGCATTAACGCTTCGGCGATCTACCTAGGTCGACCAGCAGGCCTATTAGGCCTGCACATTCTCCTAGTAAATTCACTAAAATTCCCACTATCACAATTTTTGACATTGTGATCTCAACTTTTTCAAAAACCTTACATAATAGGAACCCTTTGAGTCTGGATTCGTGTTTACCGCAAATAAATCTGTCTAAAACGCCTATGCACCTCTTCCATTCACAAAATACTTTTTCGAAGATTTCTTTATATAAAACCAAGCAATTCAAGTTAACAATTGTGCTGTGGAAATTTATTTTAGTTAAAAAAAATAAAGCTCACTGTCGGTCGTACTACGGCAAAAAGTCTCGATGTGAATCCCTCTTTTTAATATTCAATGGTTAAATAACTATTTCGTTATGTTGTTGTAAAAATTAGCTATCAGAATTGAAAAAGACCAAAGATTTACCTTTGACTTGGATGTAATTTCTGGTCATACCAACCTCAAAATAATCGAAAACGAAATTTGTCTTGCTTTTCTTTAATATTTTGTCCAGGAATTGGCTCTTAAAGTTCTTCATTACGAACGTTCTTGAGTTAGGTTGAGCATAAGATTAGTATAACATATTGTATTAATACTCAACAATTCAGCAAACTAATTATTGGATATTGTACTTATTTCTTCCCCACAGGAAATTTGACTTCAAATTCACAACTTTAGTAAAATGAGCATTGTTTACCAGGAGTATATAAAACGTGAATCAAAACCCTACATTTTTAGTTCCATTATCTCAAAAACAAACATAAAAATAAGCAAAGCATTCAATATCAAAACAAGACCTTCCCTTACTAAAAGAATTGTATATATTTCTCTCTTGTTTTTCTGCATGTTGTCAAAAGGCAACATCAGTACGACGCGACGCAAGAAAGCCATACAGCTTTCGATTTATCCGAATCCAATAGACAACGAGACTACGCATTCCCCCTTTTTTTATAACGTTTGTGTTCGTTCCATTCTCGAACCATTGACATTTCACAATTGACGTTTCCCCTGCCATTCTCGCTTTGAGCGGACACATCCACGCAGTGGAAGCCTAGGGATAGAGAGACGCTTCTCTGCCATTGATTAAAATCCAAATGGTAGAAGATCGCAAAAACCTTTTAGGAGCCAATGAACCGAGCCGGAATCACACACATCCAATGTGACACGTAGATGGTGCGTATGTGTGTGTAAATTGCAGGGGTGTAGAGTGAAATAATGCGGAGGGGTGCCAGGACTTCCCCTGTAGAAGGTATGCACGGTATGTGCTTTGATCACTCGGAGAATCAGTGGTGGAATAACGTTCAAGCGTCAAGCAAAGGAATTAAAATATTAATAATAAATTTCTAGTTGGGGGGCTGGTTTCGATAGAGCGCTAGGTCGTTTAAAAAATTCATTTCGTTGACGCGTAACTTTTTGCCGCACGGTACTGACGTTGTGGGAAGCGACGTGCTGGATGTCGATTAAAAAGTTTTCGTTATAAGCCTCGGAAATCCGAGGTGGTGTTATCAACATTTCAGGATTTGTGGTGTTTACCGAGCCAAACTTGGCGAGGAAAAGTTTAAATGGTAAATAAATCAATAGTGGAGTCGCACGCGCGTCATGCATATAACGTGGTTTAAATATTTTAATAATCTGCAAGGTTTAGTTTTATTTTTTCTTTTTTAGGTTTTGTTTCAAATATTTATTTCCAGAATGTATAAATATTTATTTGATCATTAAAATTTTGGCAAAACGGTTTTTGATAGGATTAAGGTTTTAGGTCATCGGGTGCCCAATCTACTATCCCAATTAGAAATGTAAAGCGACTTATAATTGTTAATTACTTGCGTTCTCGAGTTCGTGGGGCACATTTGCTAATCAATATTTTCGTATTATTGATAAGGTATTTTTAACGGAATACTCTAGTATTTATCAACTATTTATTTTGAAATATAAGCAGGGTTGTTTAGCTCTGACAATTAAAATATTTCCGGACCAAAATCCGACCGATAACCAAAGTTATTTCATTTCACATTATTGCCTTGATTTTTTTTAATGGAATAAAATATTATACAGCTGCTAGGTATTCTGAAATCAGAAATTAGAATCAAAATATTACTAGGCCTCACACGTGACGTCATAAACTGTCAAAATGAAAAATGTTTCTTAATATCTACACCTTTTCCAGTTAATATTCAGACAGTTGCAATTGATATTCAGGTATTACAAATGATATTCAGACAATAGCAAATAATATTCAGAAAGCAACAAACAGAAATTAAATTTAAATAATTATAACTGTATTATAACATTTAATTTCGACTGTTTCTGAGGAAATTATAAATATATTGTTAGGAGCATTTATGTCCTGCCTTAATTTTACTGCTTTAAGCTACATAGAATTTGACAAGTTAAAATAATGTTTTATTTTCTATAGTATGCTTAATTAAGTACTCAATTCAATGAATTTATAAATAGATTTTCTTTAAATAAAGTAAAAATATATAAAACTAATATCTATGTATTTTTAAAAATATATTAATAAGGTATGATTCTTGTCATATAATTATTGAATTCAAGATTATCTAACATATTGAATGATCATGCCTTAAGTGGTGGTGACTTCATTTAATATGCATCCATTAAATCGCGGCAAAAATTGCTGCGGCTGGGGAATTCTGAATTACATTTGCTACTTTCCGAGTTACAATTGCTACTTTCTTAACATCAATTGGAATATCTGAACTACAATTGCTACTTTCTGAAAAGGAATAGTGAAAATCAATGTCGCTTCTTCACCAAAATAATTCTTATTGCTTCTACATAAAATGGCATTTACCAGTTTTTCTTGGTTCTCAAAGTACGAGCGTCCCCTATAATGGCAAGATTGTCACCGTTTTTAGTATTTTGAATTTGGGTACTGTTTCCAAAATTTCAGATCTCAATAATTTTTAATTACTGCGACAACAAAAAAGCATATCAAAATTGTCAACTAGGCAGAGAAAAATTAATTTTATTGAATTAAATGTTCAAATTGCCCGCCAAGTTGCTGAATAAAAGTTGTATTTACAAGAATAGCAGTGAAGTTGAAAATTAGCTCAAGAAATTCCATAAACAATAGTACATTGTAGTTACTCATTAATTATGACTTATATTAGAGCACGGCTAAAATATGGAGATCAAAACTTTATGGAGGAAAGGCAGTCGCCGCGCACACTACTAGTGATGGAACTGATCGAGATGCAATAAATAATATTGGGAAAGTACTAGACAATAATATAATAGTTACAAATAATATTCTACTACATATTAGACCAGGCAATAGAGATTTTTTGTGACAAAAATAGTATCAGCAAGCCGACGGTCCCAGGTCACGTGGAACAGTCCGCAGATGTATTGTGATGTCTTTTCGACTCGCAAATATCGTTACTTAATTTGTTATAAACAAAAAGCCTAAAAAACTGTGCTTCTTCTCGCTTTTTGCTTGTAAAAACTGAACCGATAGAGCAATCTTGATGCTTTCAACACGAATTGTAGAGAATGAAAAGACGAAAAAAATAAACCCTACACGGACCCGATCAATATAAACGGAGGAAATTCGGAAGAACCGCAAAATCTGTGCATTTTTTCAAAAATTCATAGCTCCACCATTTTCAAAGTTGTAACGCAGGCTTTTCGCGAGAAACTAGCGATTGGTGGGTACTTTAAGTGTGCACAACCCAGGCGTTGTCCGATGATTAGTTTTTGCACAATTGCGATTTGAATTTTTTTTATGCAATATGGCTTGGCGAGCCTGGATGCGTCGGAGGTGGTCCGGTTTTAATTTTTTTAACGTATTTCGAAAGAAGAAGTATTGTGCTACAAAACGTCTATTCTGATTTTGCGTTCAAATGTTGCGAAATAGGCGAAAAATGCTTGCAAACTTGACCGAAATCAGCTGCGCGCTCCAAACCGGTCGAGTAGTGGGGGTAGGCGGCCGACGCGGGGAAGCGCGTATCTATAGTAATCCCAACGCGCTGCGCGCTTCCACGAGTCGGCAGCCTACCCCACTACTCGACAGCTTTGCAGCGCGCGGCAGTATTCGGTCATGTTTGCAAGCATTTTTCGCCTATTTCGCAACATTTCAACGCAAAATCAGAATAGACGTTTTGTAGCACAATACTTTTACTTTCGAAATACGTTAAAAAAATTAAAATCGGACCACTTTCGACGCATCCAGACTCGCCGAACCATATTCCATAAAAAAATTCAAATCACAATTGTGCAAAAACTAATCATCGGACAATGCCTAGGTTATGCACACTCAAAGTACCCCCCTATCCCTACTTTGTCGCGAAAAGCTTGCGCTACAACTTTGATAATGGCGGAGTTATGAATTTTTGAAAAAAAACGCAGATTTTCCCGGTTCTTTCGAATTTCCTCCGTTAATATTAATCCGATCGGGTCCGTGTAGGGTTCATTTTTTTTTTCGTCTTTTCATTCTTTACAATTCGTCTGTTGACAGCATCAAGATTGCTCCATCGGTTCAGCTTTTACAAGCGAAAAACGAAAAAAAAGCACCATTTTGTGAAGTTTTTGTTTATAACTAATTAAGTATATGATGATATTTGCGAGTGGAAAACACATCACAATACATCTACGGACTGTTCCACGTGGCCTGGGACCGTCGGCTTGCTGATACTATTTTTGTCACTCAAAAATCTCTATTGCCTGGTCTATATACACTACAATTCATTTTCTATTACTATGCAGTAGCACCAATATTAAAAATTATCCACTGTTATCTACTATTTGATGTATTACAAGAATTTCAATATAATTGCAGAAGACACAGTTAAACTTTTCAGACGTTTTCGCAGCACGACCAGTAAGTCATCTTCCTTCTTATCAGTCGGGCGCAATCTACGATCTCCTGTTAATTATCCAATTTTACAATCAAGTCCATCTTCGCAAAGTAGTTTTTAATAATGCGAGATGGATGCGGGACGTCTTGCGACGGCCGACTAGATTTATCGTTCGCTTATTAAAAACGTCGGCAGCCTCCCCTCGTCATATTCGAGGGGAGGAGCGCCGCATTTTTCAGTCGACCAAGACGAAAACAACTCTCGGATCCACATTTTCCGCGTCACTTGCAGTCCGCTTTCCAATCAGGCCGCTGTCGGCGCTGCTTTCGTTCGTTCATCCAACGAATTCGGCAACTATCAGCGATTATGATAAATGAAGTTCGCGATTTGTCTCGGAATGTCGATCTGTTGTGTCGAATGTCGGGACCTTTTAGCAGGAATGGATTTTGATTAATGAGGCAGGGACTCCGGCGACTAAACTACCCCCATTGTGTGCCTTTATACCCTCTCTTTTAATATAATGTATATGCATTAGCCGAGTGATTTAATTGACGTGAAGACTGAACCACGAACAGAGTTCAGGTCCGAAAGATTTTACGTACCTGAAGTTATAAACATTTTTCTGTAGCAGCTGATTGATATACATTTGCCATACGAACGGACATTATCGCCATTTAGGGGTTGTTGTTTATGGACCAAAACTCCGAGCATATAATTGCTACTAGATCTTTTAGTTACTAATAATTAGAGGTATGATTCAGATTTTCTGAACTTTAACGACAGTTTGATGACCTGTTTCAATCCATAATATTTTATTTATTTTTTTTGTTAAAAGCCCATTTAAATATGCGTTTAACATGAGTTTGTTTATTAGAATCGGTTGAAATTTGACTGAGTTATCGATATTTAATCACCGTCTTGACATTCACACTGGGCAGGAATATACCTACGGCCCGACCGTAATAACCGTACTCATGATTCACATTAACAAGACATTATTTTGTTTGTTTATTACTCTGTTTTATTGTATTTTAGTCTATCTAATATGTTATTAAGTACTATTCGACTTGTACCCAAATATCGTAAAATCATTAATCGACAATCTTAACCTATTAGAATTGCGTATACTAATAGGACGATGCAGGTCTTTAGTATCACCAAATTTCATATAAAATAATAATCAAACTGATCCATAAGCGGTAAGAAATCAGCTCTAGTGCAAGCTTCAGTGCAAATATAATGTAAATATAATATAATGTAAAATGTGTGACAATCGCCATAAGTTTTGTTACGTCTGCGGATTGTTTGTGGACACACAGCATCGGCTACAATTAGTAAAAATTAATCAGTGGTTGAGGCATACAACAAATTTTTTTACCGTGTTTACACCGCAAGTCGCTGGTATGAACCAGAATACGTGTGTGTGTTTGTTCGTCAAAATTGAAGTTATGGAAATCAAAAAATAGAAGATAACTCAAGAACTGGAATGGCCTTTTCTACTCCGATGATATGGCATCATCAAACATTTCCCAGATTGAGTGAAGCTAAAATTAAAGAAGGGTTACCTTACATTTCAAATCGTTGATAGTAAGAATTTAGGTATTTCAACTGATCTATTTTCAGGAATATTTGGTGGGCCACAAATTCGGAAAATTATGCATGACAACGATTTTGCAACTAAACTGAATGATGTGGAAAGACGAGCCTGGAATAGTTTTATTTCATTGTGCGATAACTTTTTTGGAAATTATAAAAGTGCCGACTACGCAAATATTGTACAATAGTTTTTGAGTGCCTACGGTGAAATGGGCTGCAACATGTCTATCAAAATTCACTTTTTGCATTCTCATTTGAATTTCTTTCCGGACAGTCTTGGCCAACTCAGTGACAAACAAGGTGAACGATTTCATCAGGAAATGGAAGCTACTGAAAAACGTTTTCAAGGAAAAAACACGATCAACATGATCGCAGACTACTGCTGGTAGCTTTTTAAGGTAACATTTTTAATTTTGTTGTATTTCATGTTTTTTTCTTTTTTTCATAAATCACTAGTAATTCAGTAATGTTTCAATAAACGAGTGAAAGCTTTACTGTTGGTGCAATTTATTTTGAACCCAAATATACCTGGAAATGTAATGAATGTAAACTCTAATGTACTTAGTAACAATTGTGATAGTCTGGCAGGTAACAACAAAAAGGAAAAGAAAAAAACAGTATCATAATTTTAGAATAACATTGTAAATCTAAGTGCTAGTTATGTCTAATTAAGGTGTATAAAAACTACGGATTTACTTACTACAGCCTGTATATTTCTTCTCCGTAGTGTGATGTGTCTAGCCGGTCAATAAAATTTGATAATTCTGTTGAATTTCAACCGATTCTAATAAACAAACGCGTTTTAGACGCAAATTTAAATGGGCTTTCAATAAAAAAATAGCAAAAAAATATTACGGATTCAAACAGGTCATCAAATTGTTGTTAAAGTTGAAAAAATCTGAAAATAATTGGAAACTTCTGAACTTGAACGTCTATAACTTTTCGATTTGTTACTGGATCTGACCGAACAGTACATCTTTATAATGGTCTATGCTTCCTCTTTCATTTATATTTTTTTTATTTTTGGAATCGAATAGAAAATGGCGGAGTTAGGTATTTTTATACACGTGCAAGTGCCGAAAAACGGATTTTTTTGATAAAAATTGAGATTTTGGAGGTGTTTGGAAAATTTCAGGTACCTATGCCATTATGTTCAGCTCTACCAGGTCAACAACTTCCGCTATGTCTCGTGAAAAGTATATTTCGTTTTTTTTTGTAACACAGTGAATTAGTGGTATAATAGAAATGTGTGCAACAATTTTTGCAAAAGGGAGAACAAGTCAAGACGAGTGTAAAATTTGAGCAAGGCACCCCATCCAAATTATGGAATATCGGTTATCTCCAATGGTATCTTCTGCCAAATTATGATCTCAAATAAAACTACCACTTCATTAATTTCTCCCTTTGTCTAAGGAAGCGATGGTGGGGTGGGAGCTGGTTGAAGAAAGAGGTCCCTTTGTCAGCACTTTCTGTCCTGCCCCCAATTTCCATAATGTCGAAATGGAAGGCACTGCGATGGGCTTGTTTAATCGCCGTTAATTCCATTATTGGAGTTTTCTTTTTCGGCGGATTTGATTGCAAAAAGTAACGAGCGACCGAGTACGACTGTAAGGAAATGGAGGGAAAGGGACCACTCCGGTCTGATTACTTATTAAGAGACATCGACTGTAGATGTGCCCCCTGATTTAATTAATGGATGGTGTTCTTTGCCGAACTGCGTATTAATTACTCCCACACAAACGC
The DNA here is from genome assembly GCA_963966075.1 of Aphodius sticticus. Classification (NCBI taxonomy): domain Eukaryota; kingdom Metazoa; phylum Arthropoda; class Insecta; order Coleoptera; family Scarabaeidae; genus Aphodius; species Aphodius sticticus. The sequence goes on along the minus strand of OZ014513.1, from coordinate 17,603,965 downwards.
CAGAACGGGGGCGTGGACTCGCGAATTTTACTTGCCTAATTGGGGACAGGCATAGTGGAGCACTCTTTATATTTCTGGCGCGAACACCAGCGACAAAAGGAGTCCACGCGATGGTACCGCTAAATTTGATTGAATTCTGAATAGCCCGCTTTTAAGTTGTTACAGCTATCATTAATTGGAAAAAAATATTCGTTATAAACATAAACCTACAGAAGGACTGTGGAAAGCAGTATGACCCTCACCTTCGGCTCGTATTACAATACATCAGAAGAGGTTTATTGAGTAAAAAAAGTCAATTATTACTTCTCACATTCATTGATAATATTATGGTGTCATCCAAGTCATCAAATTTACTGTAAACTACAAATAAAAACTGAGGATAGATCTCCTCGGGGTGCGATAAAAATAAATCCTGAAATAACTGAACTCTGCCTTTGTCGACTTGGGGATTTCGAATTTCGGAGCAAACTTTGTGGCAAAAAACCGCTTCCGCAGTTACTCTGATATAGGCGATGGCTGAAGCCGCCTTGGAAGTTACGTAGCCCGAGGCAGCCGGGCGCCCAGATAAATTTTTGCCTCCTCAGGATGAAGATTGAACGTGAATGGTCCCCCAGTTCCAACTTTCCAACTTGCAGATATCGTCGAAAGCTGTGCTTGGATGGGATAGGGTATTGTGAAATGCTCATCTCCGTTACCATTGGCATAGATTTCATAAGAATAGTAAATAGAGATTAGAAAATAGGTAGTGTCTGCTGGCAATTTTGTGGTGTCTTTGAAAAATTGTGTTTTTCAACAGATTTTCTAAAATTAAAAACTAATTGAATTTAAAATAAAATTAACTGCCAACCAGTGAGCCGTTGGAAAATCATATTTTGAGCATTTGTTTTAGGTGTCTTTTGCTGTTTTAGCAGTTATTTGTTCTTTTCATTTTCCCCTCCCTGTAGTATTTGTTTTTACCACCAAATTTTGGTTAGATCCTATCAATAAATATTTTAATTATTTTTTAACAAGCTAAATCAATAATAGATATAAAAATACCTTTCCGGTTGGAGGCGTTACACCCCCACGTATAGTATAATTTATCTGTAAAATGTATAGATGAGATGTTTTCTTTTTCTTCAAATTTGTATTTCCTAAAATTTATCCTTAAACATTTTTAGTTTATTTATAGAAAACTGATATTTTACGGTCAGGATTACCTAACCTATAAATTTATTGTTTTTCGAACTTCAATTATTTAAATAGAAATGCTGTTGATCTGATGATTTAGAGCATCCAAAACTATTTTTAAAGAATTACTGCTTTTCACGAGAAATTTCGGTTCCATATCAAAAAAATCTGATGTGGCCAGGCACATGATTTTATCATACTATATATAAAATTAATAGTTTAGCTGCATGAGATTCTATTTGATCGAGATCGGCTATGCCTGAATTAAAATAAAACTAGTAGAACTAGACAGATATGTCGATTAAAGCTGCGTTCGGATATTGTACTCCGTTGACACCGGGTACACCGTCCAAACGACACTTACGTGTTATTGGGTGTAAAAAGTGTAACGGTGTACTATATCCGAACGCAGCTTATATTGACAGTAGGTATTGTCAAAACATTAGCGCTTGACACTACCTACTGTCATTAGAATTAAAATATCTGACATATCCTGGCTAATAGTTTTAATGCAATACGACCGATCTCGATGAAATAGAATTTTCTCATGCAGCTAAACTATTGAGTTTACCAAAAAATTTAGTCATAAATTATTCAGAATTTCCTCTACTTTTCAGCTCTAAGTTTGGTCATGAAACTTCTAAATATCAACTTTCGTCCCGATACCTTTAGTAGTTTCCCCGGAATCGTCGCCACAAAAACGGGTACACACACACATACGCGCACACACACACAAGATATTTTTTGAAGAGACTTGAAGAGTCAGATGTTGTGACAGCGTGTGTCGATTTGATGCCGTGACAAGTGTACTGACTGCTGCGTTCTGACGTGTGTAGTGCTTCACTTCAGCAAAATGGAATAGCAAATTACACAGTTATGGAATGGAACCCTTGGCGCGAGAGTATTGAAATTCAATTAATTGGTTTCATTTAAAATAAAGACGAAAATAATCTGCAAGTATACGTGCATACTTCAATGGTACATGTATGAATCCAGTCAAATAAAACAAGAGCAAGCTTACGTGCACATTGGCGTAGATTTTAAATTTACTGGTTCAGTCATGGGACCTCGGAATCTCATAAATTCTAATCTAAAATACCCAAAGTCATTATAATGGACCAGATTTGAAAGCTTAATTTCTTGTTCTTTGGCAAAACTCACATCAGACTTTGAAGTTAATGCTTAAAATAATTAATGTCGCTGTACATTTTACGTTACATTTTCAATGACCTCCGCCACTACATCACTCACCATACTCCTTTACATTTGATCCTGAAATCAATGGGATATATCTTTCAATTTGCAATAAGCTCCACCCGTCTGAATCTAATACGTTCTAGCGAATTTCATGGAAGGCGAAATCAATTTGACGTCCTAATACCGCCAACTGGGATGCTCCAGGATCCTGAACAAACCAAGTCACCCTTACCTCTAAGATTATAACTTTAGAACTACTAACTAGTTGCTGGTATCCTGCGCATGAGGAAGGATAGCAATTAGTTGACAGATTTGATGTTGAATGGACCGTCTGGTGCGAGTAACCACTTCAATAACGAGTACAATGATTGTGTGGTTGGCAATTCTGGAGGGTTGAAATTTGCATGATTTGCGGCAAAGTATACGGCATAGTGTATTGATACGATCGGAGAGCCTTAATAACACGAGGAACGCATATCGAACTGATCTTGGCGCCTTTCATCATCCGAAAACTGTATTTGCATATAAACAGGGACGGTCGCTCTGCTTCCCCGAGGGGGTGATATTTTGATGATCGGATTAAAGTTGAAAATCGATACAGAAAGCAATGCTTGTACTTTCTTATTTATGGGGGTAAATATCTGTCATCTGAAGTTATTATAATGGTTTGTATTTTAAAACAGGTTTATACAGTACAGTCAATGTCTGTTTTCTACGTGTATGTCCAATCTACATTGTATTTTTGAATATTTTACATGTAACACCAATTTTTCCTTTCAACAATTTACCCAAAATACCAAATACGAAAAATGGATTTTGAATTAGAACTCACATACTAGAAAGTTTGTAGAACTTATTTATTAATATCCCTATGACGATCAGAGTTTTGTCCCAAATCGATAATATTCGTTCGTATAGATACGTTAGCTATACGAACGAATATTATCGCGATTTAGGGCAAAACTCTGCCAAAACTCTCGCTAACGTATTTCAATCAGTTTCCACAGAAAACTAACTTATAACTTCTGCATAAATTTCTATCATACCTCAAATTGTAGGAAATTAAGAGACCTATATCCCTATGACGACCAGGGTTTTGCCCCCCCCCCCCCCCGCTAAATCGCGATAATATTCGTGCGTATACCTAACGTACTTCAATCAGTTTCCACAGAAAAAATGCTTATAACTTCTGCAAAAACGTTTGCATAAATTTCTATCGTACCTCAAATTGTTGGTAAATAAGTGACCTAATATCCCTATGACATTCAGAGTTTTGCCCCCCTAAATGGCGATAATATTCGTTCGTATAGCTAACGTATTTTAATCAGTTTCCACAGAAAAATGTTAATAACTTCTACAGAAATGTTTGCATAAGTTTCTATCATACCTCAACTTGTAGGTAATTAAGAGACCTAATATCCCTATGACGTTCACAGTTTTGCCCCCCCCCCCCCCTAAATCGCAATAATATTCGTGCGTATACCTAACGTATTTCAATCAGTTTCCACAGAAAAATCCTTATAACTTCTGCAAAACCGTTTGCATAAATTTCTATCATACCTCAAATTGTAGGTAAATAAGTGACCTACTACCCCTATGACGTTCAGAGTTTTGCCCCTCCTAAATCGCGATAATTTTCGTTCCTATAGCTAACGTACTTCAATCAGTTTCCACAGAAAAATGTTTATAACTTCTGCAGAAATGTTTGCATAAATTTCTATCATACCTCAAAATGTAGGTAATTAAGAGACCTACTACTTCTATGACGTTCGGAGTTTTGCCCGTCCTAAATCGCGATAATATTCGTTCGTATAGCTAACGTATTTCAATCAGTTTCCACAGAAAAATGTTTATAACTTTTGCAAAAATATTTGCATAAATTTCTATCATACCTCAAGTTGTAGGTAATTAAGAGAGCTAATATCCCTATGACATTCAGAGATTTGCCCCCTAAATCGCGATGATGTTCGTTCCTATAGCTAACGTATTTCAATCAGTTTCCACAGATACATGTTTATAACTTCTGCATAAATTTCTATCATACCTCAAATTGTAGGAAATTAAGAGACCTATATCCCTATGACGAGCAGGGTTTTGCCCCCCCCCCCCGCTAAATCGCGATAATATTCGTGCGTATACCTAACGTACTTCAATCAGTTTCCACAGAAAAAATGCTTATAACTTCTGCAAAAACGTTTGCATAAATTTCTATCGTACCTCAAATTGTTGGTAAATAAGTGACCTAATATCCCTATGACATTCAGAGTTTTGCCCCCCTAAATGGCGATAATATTCGTTCGTATAGCTAACGTATCTTAATGAGTTTCCACAGAAAAATGTTAATAACTTCTACAGAAATGTTTGCATAAGTTTCTATCATACCTCAACTTGTAGGTAATTAAGAGACCTAATATCCCTATGACGTTCAGAGTTTTGCCCCCCCCCCTAAATCGCAATAATATTCGTGCGTATACCTAACGTATTTCAATCAGTTTCCACAGAAAAATGCTTATAACTTCTGCAAAACCGTTTGCATAAATTACTATCATACCTGAAATTGTAGGTAATTAAGAGACCTACTACCCCTATGACGTTCAGAGTTTTGCCCCTCCTAAATTGCGATAATTTTCGTTCCTATAGCTAACGTATTTCAATCAGTTTCCACAGAAAAATGTTTATAACTTCTGCAGAAATGTTTGCATAAATTTCTATCATACCTAAAATTGTAGGTAATTAAGAGACCTACTACCCCTATGACGTTCAGAGTTTTGCCCGTCCTAAATCGCGATAATATTCGTTCGTATAGCTAACGTATTTCAATCAGTTTCCACAGAAAAATATTTAAAACTTCTGCAAAAATGTTTGCATAAATTTCTATCATACCTCAAATTGTAGGTAATTAAGAGAGCTAATATCCCTATGACATTCAGAAATTTGCCCCCCTAAATCGCCATAATGTTCGTTCCTGTAGCTAACGTATTTCAATCAGTTTCCACAGAAAAATGTTTATAACTTTTGCAAAAATGTTCGCACTAAACAGCTCAAATTAACCAAAGGCAACGCTACTTCTGGGTAGTCCCTATCGGTTAGGTAGCATTTTCCAGGAGGAAATGAAAAATATAATATATCTCCGGGTCCTGAGGAACGTCGAAGATGGGAACCACAAAAATCTATACGAATCTATCCGATTTTCTCCATTTCTAATTATTTTTGCAAAGTCTACCACCTTCTGGGGAAAGGTTTCATGCTTTCATGTTACCATTCTTATTGTTAGTATTAGGGCGTATCTATGGGCAGGCATTATGTGTATAAGTATTTATTATTAGTAGGTAAAACAATGAAACACAGTTGACATGACTAAAAATATACTTTGTGCTCAATTTATTAACGCTGACTTAGAACATCCACTCCAAGTTATTATTCCTATAAATTATTAATATTCCTAAAGCTCATAGGGACTTATTTTTATTCATATAACCGATTTTCTATATATTCTAGACATTCAACAGATGTTCCACTCCATTATACTGTCAGTAAAGCTTAATTCATTTCATTTAATTCCTCATAAAATATTATTCTACCTAGTTATTCTAAAATGATTAGTTTACCACTTTTACGCTATACATATTAAAATAGTTTCGCTATAATTGGACTTTATAGAACATTGTTATTGAATATTATTACACATGCTGGGCAATCTTAATATTTGATTATCTTAAAGTTCGCCTCCTGCAAAAAATGTACACAGCTTTTGTTGTACAAAGGGAGCCACAAAGACGTGTTAAAGACGTTGTTGTCAACTTAATTTTTTTAAATGGAATGGCCTTATTTCTGAATATTTTTGAATTATTTGCAGCGCTTGGTGCAAAAATTAATAAGCTAGTCCTAACCTAATCCTTGAAGTTTTTAGTTACTTTAGGGTAAAAAACATTATTTTAAGAAACAAATTATAGCTCATCTACTGGAAATTTAAACACCATGAAAAAAAGTTTTGAAAAATTTCTTTGTTTATGTAAAATCAAAATAATTAATAGCAAATTTATCTTTCTATGTAACAAAATTAAGCGACCAGGTTCCACAAAATCGTCGTAAAAACGCATCTCAAAAGCAAAAGATTTTTACACACGCTACTACTTGTTATGTGAAAAAATACGTTGATTCCACAAATGGAACCATTTACAGGTTGTTACAATAAAAAATTTCTTGGGGAGGACATTTTTAGATAGATGTAGTTCAACATTATGAACATGTCGTATACGGACTAGGTGTCCTATGTCTTAAAATTGATAGAACAATCCATTCTAAATAGGCAATCATTTCCTAAATCATTTCAAATAAATTTTTTGTTGTTCAGAAATAATTTGGCTCTTTTTAGACCGTTAGTGTATTTAGTGTACTTAATACACTAAAATTTTGCAAAGCATTGGAAAATAGACAGAAATGTAAGCCATCATATTAAAAAACTATATCTGCTATATCTGATAGACTATTCAGAATAAAACAGATCGATGAATACTCGGAACTAAAAGAAGTCAAAGCTGGGGTACCCTAGGGTAGTGTATTGGGACCAATTCTCTATCTACTATATACAAGTGACCTTCCACAGATGGAAAATGTAACAGTCGCCACATTCGCAGATGACACGGCTCTAATGGCAGTGGGATCAACTATTGGTGAATCTACCAGGAATCTTCAACAAGCTAGTAACAAAATATACAAATGGACCAGAAAATGGAAGACCAAGCTCAACAAACTGAAATCTGTCCACATTAACTTCACAAACAAAAGAATCGAGGACATACCTCATGTCAAGATTAACGACGCCATAGTTCCATATGCGAACACTGCAAAGTATTTGGGTATGACACTGGATACAAAACTAAGGTGGAAAGAACATGTTAAGAAGAAAAGAGTAGAGCTTGGCTTCAAATACAGAGAACTGTACTGGCTTCTGGGAAGAAACTCTCAGTTGTCAGTACAGAACAAACTACAAGTCTACAACCAAGTACTAAAACCGATTTGGTTATACGGCATCCAGCTTTGGGGCTGCGCTAAAAGCTCCAATATACAAGGAATCCAGATCTTCCAAAATAAAGTACTAAGGAATATGGTTAACGCTCCTTGGTACATACGGAATAGTGACCTGCACCGTGATCTTGGTGTCCCACAAGTCATCAAAGAGATAAAAATATTCGCCACTAAGCATGAATCTCGCCTAAGCCATCACGTCAACGTAGAGACCCTGCAGCTACTGGACAACCAGAATCTAGTGAGAAGACAAAAAAAACTAAACCCTTCGAACTAGTGAATCAGTGGAATGTGTAAAAAGCAGAGCACAGTGAGTGAAGTGTTAGTGCTTCTTGTCTGGGACAAAGTAAATATAGGGACATCAGTGGATACCCTATTAGAGACAAGTACCTAGTTTTAAGAATTCAGATTTAAATTGATGGTTAATCTTTTAGATTAGTTTCAATATGTTAAGCATCTTATGCTTATTAATAAAAAAAAAAAATTAAAAAACTGACTTTGACCTCGTTTTCATGACAGTAGCGCCATCTTTAAGAAAACCAGTAACATGTCCTTGTGGATTCCTTTATTCAAGAAAAGTTTTGTGTATTTTGTTCCTTAATAACATGTTCAGTTACAGTAACGTGTTCCTTAATAATCTTGGCAACTGAAATATTTATTTAATTGTATCTAGCAGACGTGTACATTTTTTATTTGAAAATGTCCTACTGGTGTGTTTAATTATCCATTTAATTGGATTCTTAAGTTGCTAATACTGACAAAACTACTAACTATTACTACGTTACCATTATGATGGCTGCTGGTAATGACTCACCTGTAAGAAAAAAAATGTTATTAGGTATAATAATGAATAGTGTAAATATCAGCTGTAAGCTTAAACAGAATTATATTTGCCAAAATAATTCCCGCACATGAACGGTATGTCTCTGGAACATCAGTAGGACCTCGGAAAAGAAAAATACACAAGGTTGATTCAATTTCCTCCGGGATAGTTTTATAATTGCCATACATCACGGCTTACTTAATCTACTATCGCAATTTTCCAGTGTGAGTTTGGTGTGGCTGCGGTCCAAACGGTTACGAATTGCTGCCTTATTTACGGGGTACGTAATAAAGCCCCAGTGTCTCATAAATCTTTGCCCCAGGAACTTGTTATTTATTTACACGAGCGCGGAGCGACAGCGGCACAGACAGACGGTAAGGGACGCAATGGCGGAGGCGCCGCAGACCCAAACAGTTTGATGGACCTCGACCAACCGGGTGCAGATCCGGCGGTTGTTTTTCGGGAGGAACACCCGGAAGTACGGCGAAATTTCCATAAGGCAACCCGTCAGGAAAAACGGGGACGCGGATTTCTCTCTTTCCCGATCCCGCTGGAAACGGGCAGTATATCACGCCGGTGACAATGTGGAGGAGTTGGTTCTGCGACGGGATAACGACGGGGACTTCCCTGTTTCCTTTCGGGCGGCTCGGGTAAATAAAGTTTGCCGATGGTCTCATTCGATTTCAAGCTGGAGCATAGACAAATGTCGTGCAGACGTAGATTTATAAATGTATGTTAAGACGGAAATTTAGTGTCTAGATGGGACAACATTTGGAGGAAATGATGGAAGTGTGTATTATTTATGATTATAGTAAATAAAATTCTCTGTACAATAAGCAAGTTACATAATATCAATTATGGAACCAAGTTTGTTTCATGCATATAAACATTTATATTAACATACGTCTCTCTGTTAATAATCTCATCTGATAACGCAATGTGTAACACTATTATACCCAAGCAAGAACATTAGCACATACATACGGCCGACGGTAATTAGCACAAACATTTTCAGACCCATAGTAAGGATGTCGAGTTCCTGTAAGACCGCCAGATGCAAAATTATAAAGGATAATAATCTAACCTAACATCATCTAAAGCAAAGGACACAAGAGAAACTCATACAGTTGCTTGTCTGTTGAAAAATGTAATAAAAAATATAAATAAAAACATGGAAACATAGTAGAAACATAGCTTTAGTAGATGTTAAATGAAGTATTTTTTATGGTAAACAATTTGTTGTTACTGCTGGGAACAAGTTATATTATATGTCACTGTTGCCATTAGGTGTATTGAAATGTCAGCGTCCACAGTATTGTATTTCTTAAGAATGTGACAAAAACCATTAATTTTCTTATGATTCTCAGTACTTAGTATGGCGACCTAAAACAAACAAAACCCAACCGGGCATTTTACTGAAACTTTTTTTTACTGAAAAGTGAGAGTGACAGTACTTTTTGTAGGGTAGAGCGGGGCTTAAAGGTCAATTTTCACTTGGATCAAGCGGCGCGCTCAGCGTTGGGTTTGCCATTTAACCAAATAAACCTTAATTGTGGTTGATTGTGGATGTAAAATGCCGCCTACCAATAACGAAAAGCGTGATATGATAAGGGTTTATTATTGTGCTCATAGAAATGCCCAATCGTACAAAATTCCTAACATTGGACAGATTTAGCGGACCATGGATCGTTTAATAAACCCCGCAATTCTTATAATCCTCATGGAAATGTTGAAAACGATCAAAGACATATTTTGGAAATGGTGAAGGTTAGATTACTATAATTTGCAATGCTTCAACTACTGGTTTTTAGATAAATGACGATCCTCGGATTTCTACGCGGGAAGCCTCTAATTTGGAATTGCCGCAAACACGTGTTTGGAGAGCATTACGAACAAAGAAATTGAAACCGTACAAACCCCACACAAGTGATACTTTGCAGATGTAGGAAATTATTTGAATCAACAATTTACAAATCGCTGGATTGGTAATGGTGTAGTGGTGGAATGTACTGCTAGATCCCCTGATTTAAGTCCTCTGGACTATTTTCTATGGGGAACTGTGAACGACAAAATTTATCACGATACTTGCAGAAATATCGAGGAACTGCGGGATCGAATAACAAATGCGGTCTATTCCGCGAAGAACAGTTAGAAGAGCATAACAACATGTAGAAAAGCTGGCTCGATTTTATGCCTTCAAGAAAATGGCGACCAATTTAAACATTTACTTAAAAAATAAGCTTTTTGTTGTACAAACTTGCTTCTTTTACAATCTGAATGTTTTTAATCCAAAGCACTCTGGTCAGTCCGCCGCCGGCGGTCAGTAACCAAGCACCAGTTGGGTACCTGATAAGCACGACAAACAACGAGAAAAAGAAGAACGTTTTTTTTAATATTATATATATAGGAGAAAGGTATTTGTCGGGCAATTCCGTCATACGAAGATCGAAGAAGCAACCGTATACACGTGTTTCGGACTATTAGTCCTCATCAGTACGGTATAGCCAAGGAGCAAGATGGACACTCAATGGAAAAACACTCAAATGGTTCCCTACAGGGGGAACCATTGAGTGTCCATCTTGCTCCTTGGCTATACCGTACTGATGAGGACTAATAGTCCGAAACACGTGTATACGGTTGCTTCTTCGATCTTCGATCTTCGTATGACGGAATTGCCCGACAAATACCTTTCTCCTTTATATCTTACCGTCGATTAACCAGCTTTCCTATATATATATATATATATATATATATATATATATATATATATATATATATATATATATATATATATATATATATAGACTCAAAAGGAATCAATATAAGGTAAACGTCCCAAATTCAGACACTGTCTTAAATTCCGACATATTTCTGTTTAGTTGGATAAAATAAGAAATCTACAACATTGAGCTTTATTTTACGACATACGTATATATATATATATATATATATATATATATATATATATATTACGATAATCGTTTCTTATTCTACCAATGTTCTAACGGTCAGAATATAACGTAGAAGTTTGTCTGATCTTGATAATTTAGTGTTACGCTAAAAGTTGATTTTTTCCTTATAAGGTAACTGCAATTCGACTTCTTCTTAAATCGCTACAGGATAACAGTTTATGCTGACTAAAAATGGTTTATATTTGCATAATAATGCGGTGTACTACTCTTTTAGCCACTATTATTTACAAATTTAGGTGTCGCCATTGTGTAAGTACATGATTAGAAATAATACATATGGCCCTATTGCTGTTTTTACACAAGAAAATAACTATTTTACATCGTTTGCTATATTACCATTAATTGTGCGTATTTTGTCCATATTCCGATACGAGTGTCGGAATTACGGACATCAATAATCCCTAATTATTACAGGGTGTCGGAATGCATAGGAGATGATGAAATAAGACAGAATGATGCAACACTAACATCAGAGAGTAGCGATTTTGGCATTGATACACCACCTTTGGAGATAACAGTTGAACTGATGCCATCTCCATTATTCTGCACTGAAACACTAAAATAAAGTAAAAGGAAACTGTTCTTCTGTAGCACTATCTATAATTCTTGGAGAGAATATTTGTTAATAAAAAAGAAGGAAACACAAAAGAAAATCATTCTAGAGAAATAAGACAGGAAGCGAAAAAAGAACAGAATAAAAAGCTGCGCCAAGAAAAAGAGAACACTAAAAATTCCAGATGCAAGAAACATTAAAATACAGATGAGGTAAAGAGGGCAGACTGAAGAACACTAAGGACTTATTTTGTACAGTGTTTCATTAAAAATGGTAAAACATAAATGTTTAACACTTTTTAATAATAAATCTTATTTAACAATATTTAAAACACTTAATAATTTCTTGAATGTTTATATTTGTCGGAATAATGTACCACAAGTGTCTGATTTAGGATCACTGTCTGAATTAGGTTCACTGAGGTGTCGGATTTCGGATTAAAATATACGCTTAGTGTCGGAATTAGGGGCAATTGTTAAACTTATAAAATATAATATAAATTACATACCTATTATCACTTTTCTTTAAAAATGAATAGCAAGATATGGAAAGGTAAGGAAATATTTGTTTAAAAAAAGTTGACATAGGCATTAGCACCACATAAATTGTCGCAGTCGGAGTTGGAGGTCCACCAACGGGTCAGTAACGCTGTCGCTGCATTTATTGTTCACAGCAAACTGAACAAAAATATTCGTCATCAGAACTAGAATCTTTATCCTCTTTTTGAACAATTATTTTCTTAATATGATTAATTTTATTCATTTTATGCTTTTTAGGTGCCGTCTTAATCACGTTTTTGTTCTTTTAAACTTGTCGCAGATTTTGCTTTTCAGGATTACGTCAAAATAGCAGTTTTGCGGCGGCTTTTATTGATAGTTTTTCACGCTATAGTATTAGGGAATGGTTCAACTATTTCAGGCGAAAAAAAAAACAACTTGTTTTGTCACCTGTGAACCAACAGTAGATGATTGAGGATCTAATGATGCTGAAGGCTGAAGACCCAATGACCGTTGAAGGCTGAATTTCTATTAAAGATCTGTCTTGGAACACCATAACTAAGCCTTAAGTTTATCAGAATTATTTTTCAATAGCTCTGTAAATCTCTTCAAGTTTTACTTATTTCATTAGTCATTAGATACCTGCCTGTGAAATTTGCTGTTATTTAGGACTAACGCAGTACATATAGTCAACCAAACAGACAGCATAGATTTTCTTTTATAATTGCACATTCTGAAACAACAATTTTATACATGTCTCGATTCAAGTTAGAAAAACGTCGAAAAAGAAAGAAATATCATACTACAAGAAAAATGGACATCATTAGGTTTCGATTAATAACATATTAAAACTAATCATCTACTTCTCCATAAGATATTTATTTAATGATTACCGACATTTGCCTAGCATTTACATTGACAGCAGCTGTTCCGAACCGAATTATGCCCACATTACACAGAATTTACGTGATGCAGAATGACAAACACGCATTATCGCCGTATACTAAAAACGTCCACCGTTCTTTTTTTCGGGTCATCCAATAATGCGACAATAAATCGTTGGGCGCGAAGTTGAGCCTAAAGCCTTCATATTTCTGGTAAGCGGCGGGCGTTAACGTGGATTTACGTCTACTTACGCTCGCGATGTGTTCCAACGATCCGACCGGCTTCGGTCGCAGAATTGCGGCCGGGCGCGGGCGTGCTAACTCTGAGGCGCGCGGCGTAGAATTTTATTAGAGGTGAATTTACTGCCTTGAGAAGCCAAAGTAATTCACGTAGCCGTCGAGGAAGCAACGCCATCCCGCCTACACATCGATCCAGGTGGCTACGAGTACAGAAAACGAAGAAGACGCGAGGAATAGCTCCCAAGGAATCGCGTATACAGAGTGTTCGTTTTTCGATAAGCACCAATAGAAACGCGATTTATAGGTGGGCCATCATCAATTAGGATCGGATCAGGCACACTGAAAAAAATTTTGATGTGAATTTACAGTAGGAATAGTAGGTTTTTTGCCCTGCGACAATCAGTGTAATTTTACATTTCAATTGTATTTTTACATTGTCATAGTATATTTACACTGTGATTTTACAAGAATTTGGCTGAAATATTACACCGATTTTAATGTAATTTTAAGTGATATATGGGACAATGCGTAATATTTGAACATCAATGCGGAATAATTTTACATCTACTTCAGTGTAATATTCAATGAAATATGCAGTATTTTTATTTGTATAATTTTATTCTGATCTTGAGTAGATATTAACATTATCTATCATATAACACAAAAAAAAACAGTAACATCATGCACACAGTCAAACGTTACAATAGTACGGTCAAACAAAATGGTATAGATAAAATTACTTGTAAAAAAATAAATATGTAGACGTACATACAAGTATAAAATAGTTTGAGGGACATAAAAATACATTAAAACTACACAGAAGGAATTAATAAATACTTAGCGTACGCAAATACTTAAACATAGAAAACACATGGATAAATATATATGTAAATGCACTTCGGCCAACCATGAACACACATACTCGTTCACTCTTTTTTGACAAACACATTTGGTGCAAGATGTTCCGCATCTGTATCTGTAAGAACAAGGAAACATAATTAGACAGACACAAAAAAGTTAACCTAAAAAGAAGATTGCACATTATCTTTCTGTTGGTATAAAACCATTCAATCTTAAAGCAAATTTTCACAAAGAAACGTAGAAGACTGTACTTACAGCTTTCATCCAGGTATGGCGTTAACGTTAAGACATCAATTTCTAATGGCAAATTGTCGTCGTTGGTGATCTACAAAGGCAATCCAATTGTTCTGCAGTGTAACATGGTATTTTAACCTACACATACATGGTATCTAGATAAGTTTTAGTTCACTGTATCATTGTTACTTACCGGAGACAGAAGTACAACGCGCCCAACTACATATGCAGTCGATGGTATGCGTGCCGGCGTTCGTTTGCAAAACAGCTGATCAAACGTAGCGCATGCGTATGGGCAATATCAACAAAATCAAACATACAAACATACGTTGTAATTTTACAAATTTAAGGTATATTTCCATTTTGTATTTTTACTAAAAGATCATTGTAATTGAAATAAAGCAGCACTATCGCTGTAATAGTACACATACTTATAAAAATAATTGGAATTACGTGCAATTTTTATACTTACCACATTTCCATTGTAATTTTCACAATGATTCATGTGTAATTTTACAGCAATTTTTCTCAGTGCAGTTTTGAAATGTTGAGAAAGATATCTTCTGGATGGTTTGATGCTTTTCCTAGAAGAAAATATTGCTCCTTTTTCAACACACTACGTAAAAAACTTAGATGGACTCAATTATGACCGAAAATCAAAGTTTGTCTCCTCGACAAACAGTGGCTGTGTCATATCTAGGAAGATTACAGCACAAACAAAAAAAAAACAAAAATCACGTGTCAAGCTTCAGCAATGAAAACGAGAAAGTACTCTCTCAATAAGGTAAGATCACTTTTCAGACTTTTCACTTATCATAACTTCAGCATCATTCAGTAGAGTTCTGGCTAGGAATGCTGCAGATATACACCCTGTAGAATGAAGAGCGCCTTCTCGATCTATTTTTATGTTAATACCGATGTTTCGTCCGTCATAAACGGCTCGCAAGGCTACGGCGAGGCCTTTATTAAAAACTTAATGCCCCTTGTAATGTCGCAAGGAATGACCGTTATTAAAACTATATTTCTTGTTTTAGGACACTGTTAACTAGCTCCCCCTGTCGGACAACGACCCTATCCGATGGCGTATTTTCATTAACCTCTCGACCATGTACCTTTCGAACTTGAGATTTCTAAACAACTACTGATGGGAATTTTAGATCACGTTAACACGTCGTTTTAATCTCTTTAGAAAAAAAATGTTTCCAGAATACAATTTCTTTCAAATAATTTCGAACTATAAACTAGAACATTCACGAGTTTAAACTACACTGCCCAAAATATTAAGGGAACACTTTTTTCGAAACCTGGAACATTTTAAATAATAGTTCTAGGTAAGTCAAATTTGGTATACACAACGGCATATATTTAACTAAAGAAAATTAAAAAAACAATGTTTCAACTCTTAGATACTTCTAAGTTACACTTAAAAATGTAAATTAATAACGCAAAACAAAATGGAAATAACTGTCATAGTGTCGATGACACTCGGGTTTTCTGTGAATCGATTGGTGAGGTATAATACCGTGTGACAGTGTATGCCCTCCACGAGCACGAATCACTTCCTCACACCTGCGTGACATGCTTTGCACTAGTCTTCGACGAGATTCTTAGGGTATGCTGATCCCACACGTGTTCAATAAGATTCCGATGAGGACTTAACGCCGGCCATTCCATGACCCGAATTCCACGTTCTTGTAAAACGTTTCTGGTTATGCCGGCGCGGCGGTATGTGGCTTTGCATTGTCCTGCATTAGGATGAAATTTTGACCGACCGACGCCTTATGCAGCAGGCACCACATGGTCGTCCAAGATGTTTTCGATGTAATTCATTTAGTCTACCAGGAACCACAAGAAGATCAGTTCTGTTGTCTATACTGATTCCAGCACAAACCATCACAGATCCACGACCACTCCACTACCTGTACAGTTGCGGCTGTTCACCAGGACGTCTATACTATATACACGTACTCGACCGTCGGCGTCGCAACGAGTTAAACGAAATCTGGACTCGTCTGTAAACAGTACAGGCATCCAGTGACGAAGTTGATAATCTCTGTAATCCAGAGCAAACCTCATTCGCGCTGCTTTGTGATGCTGAGTTAGGCGTGGTGCGCGGACAGGTCTTCTTTGAATCTGTTTCTAACAGTTTGATTAGAAATTTCTATTCCATGTGCTCGTCATAGGTCGTTTAGGAGGTCTCGTGCTGTGGCAGTACGCTGACGTAGAGAGGAAAGGACAAGAAATGGGTCTTGATTTTGAGTAGTTTTTTGATTTCGAGCTTGTCCAGCTCTTCCCAACATATTGGCCAGTCTCCCTAAACCGATTCCATAAACGCTGAATAACAGAAGGGGAAGCTCGGAGGTCCCTCCTAACATGTCGAATAGATAGATAATTTGATACATAGATAGATAATTTGATAATTAGAGTGGCCATGCTGAATAAGGAGGACAGCACGAGCAACTTGCACTTCACTAAGATGCCTCATTTTACTTCTAATAACGCATGATGTTTCTAATCAACGAAAATTGACAACTGAATTCATTTGTCATCTTTAGTAGGCGTGAATTCAAAGCATAATTGACATTTTTTCCATTTTATTTTGCATTATTAGTTTACATTTTTAGGTGTAACTTAGAAGTAACTAAGAGTTGTAACATTGTTTTTGTAATTTTCTTTAGTTAAATATATACCCTTAAAGCATACCAAATTTGATTTGCCTAGAACTATTATTTAAAAAGTTGCAGGTTTCGAAAAAGGTGTTCCCTAATTTTTTGAGCAGTGTATTTACATTGACGGCATTAAATCTCACCGTCCAAATTGTCAATTATGTCGAGGCAACGCTGATAATGAGCAACGCGAAGGCATTTTGCTCTTGCGAACGTTTGAATTTATCATCGGATTACCGCGTCTTGGGCTCTCATCCAAAATGATTACACTCTCGAGCGGTACAACGTACTTTACCATCCCACAACATAGCTCAACGTCAGATTTGCATATTTTCCTTTCCCGGCTGCCAAAATACAACCAGCGCCAGCGGTACATTAGATACTAAATAATGTACAATTAGTTAATGGGATGAAAGTAATTTTGACTGTAATTATAAAATAAACTTCTGCTAAGCAACTACCTAACGTAAATTAACAGATTTAATATTTTTCAGTAGGATTCGTAGGCTTCATTTTCGTACACTTTATATGGTGGTGTCGTACATTCTTATTCCGTCTGGCACTCTGAAAGAAATGCGACGACTCAACAACGTATTGGCGCAAACTTCGTGTTGCACATCGCTAAACTTCCGACGAGGTGGTCTTATCCAGGAGAATTTACATATAATATACGTATTTCCTTGCAGAAGTCGACGTTTTTCTGGTTGGTACTATGCATACACCCAACAAAAGTTTTGCTCAGTTCCGAGCACGCATAGTCAGTCAAATCTGTGGTATTGCTATAGTGAGAATATCTTTTGTTTTAGGAGGAAACCAGCATAGAAATGAACAAGCGGTGGCCCGTGGCTTTGCTTGGGTGTATTTGGTAGAAACAGGTTTTGGAAAATAGCTGCCTTTAATAAGCACGAAAAATGATATTAAGAAAACAAAAGCAATTAAAACTAGTAAGAAAATTATCTTCAGCAGCGCTGAAGTTAAAATACCCCCCACCACAAAATATTTAAAAAAAAAACAAGTGAACCGATTTTGCCCATTTTGCCAATTTTCACGAAGTTGTCATTAGTTTTTAAGAGATAAGCTTCTATACCAATTTCAGATCAATTGATATTTAGGAGCCTCAATTTAAAAAGACCACCCGGTATAATAACATTTTCTGAAAAGTTAATAATAATTTTTCCATTAGTGTCCAACTTTCTGCTGTACACGAAAAAAAATGATGATTTCATATTTTCTTTTTCATTTAGTTAGTTTGACATATATACAGGGTGAGTTATTAGTATCCCGGCGGTCCATAGTTAATAAATCGTTTGAGAACAAAAGAATATTTTATACAAAAGTTGTTTGACCCGCCATTTTCTATAACGTAAAATTACTTTCATTTATACAGGGTGTTGCATTTAGGTGTGACGGAAAGTAGGTATATTTTTGTAATGGAACCTCCGGTATATTTTATTATATTATAAACACTACTAAATTTCTTTATCCAACCGTGTATGTTGCTAAGTCACAGCGTTAATAGTTCCAGAGATATTGAACTGTTTTTCCAAAATATGCCAATTGCAGGATCTTTTTAAAAACTACGTAAAAACGACATTTTTGCTGATTTTGCCTTTAAACTATGTGAGACATTAGTCAAAGCCAGTAGGTAGGTGATAGTATCCAAAGATATTAGATACACTATACAGTGTGTTCATTGAACTTAGTAAATTTTGATGTTTTTCAAATGGCTTTTTCTCGAGTTTTTTAATTGGTACACCCTGTATAATATGTGTTGGCTGTAATAACCCTTTATTTCGCTCCAAATTACATCTAGTACGTCATACACCAAATGTTACTATTTTTTGTGATATTTGCAATTTAACGAAAATGTAATGCAATTGTAAATTTTAATATTGCTGTGAATTTTGTACTGAATACAAATCCGTTCTCAAACATAGCGCATCAAGACAGATTTTAGCGTTTCTGTTTGTTTTTGTGTATGAGCGAACATAGTATTACAATGTAACGTCCCCGCACAATTGTCACAAAGGTGAACAATTTTTCACGATAGTCCCCCTAAAACTACACTGTTTTTGGTTTAGTTCGGAGCCCAACTGAAGTTACTAGATCTTCAGGTTCGCTCGCTGTACGTTTGTAAAAATTGCAAAACATACTTATAAAATTGTGTAATACCTTGATAACCGTAATAGTTTTTCTATGAATAAAACTAGTTAAATAGGTTCTAAATGGCTTCTTCTATAACGCTTTAAATATCTTACATCATTCTACCCAGCACACTGTATACGAAGCAACATTAAGATCCAAAATAGCATACTACTCTTTAAATTCCAAATATCACAAAAACTATTAAAAATTGATATACGATATAGTGAATATAAATTACAAGGAACTTAAGGGACATTTCAATTAGCAAATAATATACAGGCTGTTCCATTTAAAAATCTCAAGAAAAAGCGATTTAAAAATGTTTAAAAACTAGTGCATGCTACGAGCACCCTGTATAGCGCATCAAATTTTTCATGACATCAGCATCTAGCTATGGGTTTAGTTATTATGTGACAAAATTTTTAGGACAATATCTGCGAAAATGTAGTATTAACGTAGTTTTTAAGAAAGGCCTGCAATTGTCAATTTTTTGACAAACAATTGAATATCTCAGAAACTATCTACTTTACACAAGTACATCTTACACAGTTGGAAAGATAACGTCCTTAGTATTCATAATATGGCATGACAGACAGGGCGTTCCATTTAAAAAAATTTACTGACATTCAGTCACGACTAAATGCAACACCCTGTATGAATGAAAATAATTTTACGTTATAGAAACTAATGAGTCAAAGAACTCTTGTATAAAGCATTTTTTTTTTCTCAAACGATTTGATGACTATCGACCGCCGGGATACTAATAACTCACCCTGTATAAATCGTTGTTGGAATAGAGACAAATTTGTTTCCTACAAACATAGTTCATTTGAGTCAAAGAACAATTGCTTAGAGTAAAGTAATATTTTTTTACCGCAAATAAGCCTTGTTGCAGCTAACAGATATATTCTTTCATATATTAAACAACAATTTGTTTGAATTAAACATTTTTTTTATATTCCTGTGTATTGTAAAAAAAGAACAATTATAGTTATTCCATTCATACTTATCCCTCAATATACCTGAGTATACATATATTTAATTACTACGTCAATAGTTAGGTATCTATTGAGATGTTAGGATTACCAGAAAGTTAGATTAAAATTTTTCAAAAACTACCTTCTCTATTCAAAGATAACGAAAAAAAATTACTTCTTCCACAAGAACTGAGCACTGACACTTTAGCTCATCAGTTTAATTCAATTTGAAATTTTGCTTACGTTTTGTAGGAATGAGTTCCGCGTATGTGCCTGTAACGCATAGTGGAGACCAGGGGTTCTCAACCGGTGGTACGCGAAGGACTTCTAGGTGGTACGCAAAAGGTACCAAACTTAAAATCATATTTATTCAGATGATATTGTTAAATTGTTTGAACCAAAATTATAGCGGTCAAATCAGATAATACCCATTATCGTACGCAGACGTATTTCAAATGGCACATTGTGTAAAAGGAAGTGTAGT
This sequence comes from Aphodius sticticus, assembly GCA_963966075.1. Classification (NCBI taxonomy): domain Eukaryota; kingdom Metazoa; phylum Arthropoda; class Insecta; order Coleoptera; family Scarabaeidae; genus Aphodius; species Aphodius sticticus. The sequence continues at coordinate 17,583,234 of OZ014513.1, read as the reverse complement.
TAAAAAGATAAATCAAAGTTAATATGTTGCGCTACAGTTAGATTAAATACTGCCATAATTAATTTTTTATCAATTATTAGTCTTTATCTGATTCGAGGTGGAAGAAAAAATTGCAGAGGATTTACATATTAATTACCTCCGCTCGAAAGAACAACAGGTGAAATATCTTAATAATTTTAATTTTAACAAAAATAAATACAGTCATATTATTAAAAGTCGAGCATTCAGTTCACGAATGTTTTCAATATTATGTCAGGAGGTAGAAGTCCGTATGATACGGTATGTCCGTATATTCATTTCTAGTTACATTTACTATTAAAGATAAGTTTTCCTCAAAGTGACTTCTCTTCGAGGTGGAAGAGAAAATTGCAGAGAAATAATTATTTTGTAAACCTCTGCTCGAAAGAACAACTGGTGAAATATTCAAATTTCCTAATAATTTTATGTTTAACAATTCCATTCCATGAGCGAAATGCACTGGTGTCTGCACTGATGGAGCTCGGGCTTTAACAAAAAAATAATTGCAGTCAATATTATTAAAAGTCGAGCATTCAGTTCACGAATGTTTTTAATATTATGTCAGGAGATGGGTAGCAACAGAAGTCACTCTTGTTACATTCCATATGATAGATGGCTCTCGACAGGTAAAGTTTTGAATCGTCTCTTCGAACTTAAATTAGAAGTACAAGTCTTGTACAAGTCTGTATGAATTAAATTTTGTTTTGAAGGGAACACAGTTTCATTTAATTATCGTTGAAGATAAAATTACCAATAAATAAATCGAGTTAATTATCAAAGAAGTTACTAAAAGTAAATGTAGTTTATGGCCAGCATTCGAAGGCTCCCTTGAAGAAAGATGGGAAACATTAATAATGAATTAGTCGGATATAAAAAAAATTATTGATTGCACCTCTTTAAAAAACAATAGTTATTTTCCCAATATGACAATAAAAATTGGATCAGAAATCTAAAAGGTATGCAGATACCAAACTTCACAACCTAATAAAGAACATTTGAGAACATTTGATAGACATTTCCTCACACACAGCGCTGATGAAGAATTTAAAATTATTACAATCACCGTTTTTTGGATCCTGAGGAAGAATTATTTTAAAGAACGGGAGATTAAGATATTAGACTTTTAATGCCTTTTTGCGCCACGATTTATGAGAAATCTATGTAGGTATGGGTTTTCATCAATATTATATTTAAGCAACGAACATAAGCCAAAATTAATGATTGAGCCAAATTTGAGCTTGAAACTAATTCACAGACCATGATATTTAAAAAAAAAGTTGGTTTAGCAAAACAACCGAAGGGTTTTTTATTTTACTTTTGTATACCAAATGAAATTTTATTAGGTATATAATTTTTATTGTTATTGGTTTCGATGAGAATAAGTTTTTACCAAGCGAATTTTTGTTATAAACGTTATTATTTTATTACAAAATAAATAAGTAGGATTATTTCTTTCCCTGTATTAATATGCATTTTTGGGTGGTGGTACGAAGAAATTTGGAAATTTTTTAGGTGGTACACGGAACCTAAAAGATTAAGAACCCCTGATGTAGACACATAAAGTATCACATCAAATCCTCAAGAAATAATTGTCTATTAAGCAACAATGTGTAAAGACTCAAATCATCCTACACCGAGCTACATGGCTTTTAGACAGCTCAAGCACTAAACTTTTCAACTGAGAGGTAGTTTAGTATACTCTGTCGCATAGACACTTTCGTTGCACATCGGAAGAAATACAACAACAAATAATCCAGACAATTATAGCCCCTTTGTACTTTACGATCTTCATTTATGGGGAAGTACAACGAGACTCGCACGGCCCATAGAAAATATATTGGTACGGTTCGGATATAAAACTTGAAACCTGTTGTTTTATTTACAATGCGGAGTACGGGCTAGGCCAATAGATGTGTCGAATAAAACCGAATTAGCATGTTGATTTACGGCGTATCGGAACCCCGGCACTTCGATTTTATACCCTTTCGGTTGTTCCACTCGCACAGAGAGTGCTGTACGCCGCAGTTTACTAGTGCCAGTTCACACCAAGAGATAGACGCGTCGCGTAACCCGATATGTTCCTGTTTGTCTATATACGTGTAAACTGACACCGGCTATGGCATGGATGATGCGCTTTAGGATGCAGAGGCGTCGACGCTTTCAATGACCTGGAACATCGTCGTATACCTATTTTTAAAAGGGCGTTAATCGCGTTTTGAGATCTTCGCTGGTGATACGCCTTGAAACTTTTATTAGGTTACGTTGACTCTAGGCAGGCGTTAATAGTGCCGTATATTGCGTTAATTCTCGACGTAAAGCCTAGATTATCATTTCTATTTAGAATCTGTTGATTAACTAGATTCTTGTGAGTGAGAGAGCTCAGGGCCATGAGAGGAAAGTCTTAATAGAAACGTGGTTTACTGATAGGATTTTGAGTCAATCCTCAGGAGTCAACTTGGATTATATCTTTTCAAAGACAAATTTGTCTAATATAATTTATTGCATTACTACACAAGACACTATACTTAAAATGCATACCATGGATAGATGCAAATCCTGGTTATGTGAATGTTGTAAAAATATCGGTAGTAAATATATGTAGCGGTATTTATACAACATTTATCCATGCAAAACCAACAATAATCCGTCAACGCATTAAATGTAATTTGAAAGTTGCCTAGGTTCAGGATTTTTTCCTTGAAAACTATTCGTATTTAAAAAATGTACCATTTTCGAAAAATCTAAAATTTAAGGCAGGAATTAGTATCGTACTAGGAGAATGTGCAGGCCTAATAGGCCTGCTGGTCGACCTAGGTAGATCGCCGAAGCGTTAATGCTCGTACGTTCGAAGCGGTTACGGGCGCGCCATCTATTGCTTCGTAGCGTAACCTCAATAGCGACATGATGTGTCGCCGTCTGGTGACCGCGTCGCGAAGCGCGCGGCCGTTGCCTAGCAACCGCGATCGATTGGCATGACGACACGCTGGCGAGGATAGTCCCAAACGATACTCCATAAATTTAGCCTAATCGAGTTAAAAAATAACGAGAACTGGCCGGAAATTGGACGAAATCGAAAGCCTAAGCGCTGTACAATCCAATTTTAGGCGGAAAATCGGCGCCTGCGGCGCCGATTTTCGCTTCTCCAAGAAGCAGACCCTTCCCCCGATTCGCCGATTTTCGTAAACTTCTTGCGCGGACTGTGTTAGACTTTTAGTATATAGTAGGGATAGGGATAGATTTCTTTCATAACTTCCAAATTTACACCTAAACAATTGTTATAGAATGTAAAATTTAAAAAAATTGTTCTTTTCCTGCGCCACAGCCATAGTCAAAATATTGGTTAACATACAGGCTCGCTGCAAAATAAGAAATAATTTTTTTGCTCAAGTTTAACGTACCCATTGTTCACAATTAAATGAAATATATCATAGGAAAAAGTTGTTGTAAATTGAATTTAATGCTTAAATATCATTTATTTTGATTTTATAGTAAGATCTTAAGTCGACATTATTATTAACAACTAATTATGACATTTGATTTGATTCTAATTTGTCAAAACCCGACAAAAATATAAAAAATCCACTTTAAGACGAAAATTTGTACGTTATTTCCCTTTAATTTTGTGTATTTAGGCTTTTATCAATAGATACCTGAGAAAACCCCTTTAGTCAGTTGCAGAAAGACTTCAACTCTTAAACACTTATTCTCTCCTTAACAACTGATTAAACAAGTCGGATCTACGTTCTGATTGGTTAATAATGACCCGTTTAGAGCTCAGCAACGATTAAGACTTGATGCGCATTTCTGCAACTGGCCAGAAATGTACTAATTTTGTACAAACATTTTTTTTCATGCAAAAAAAGCTACTTTAAGGCACAAGACTTATTTAGAAACATTTTTCGTATTTTCTAATTTTTCGAATTAAAAATCAAGTAGATGAAATCATGTTACATGGAAAATATGAATTAAAAAGAAATAGTTTTCAGGACATAGCCTTGTAGTAGTTTGACAATAATTCTTGATTCAAAAAATTCAGATCTATATTATTTGTAATTACTTCACAGACACCCTAAACTGGACCAACAAGATTTGAAATAAAATATTCTAGCTTGTAAAATAAAGCTGTGGGCATACCAAAAATCAGCTTCTAGTTTTTACTTTATCATACATATGGTCGGTTGCAGAAAGGCTCTGCAACTGGCCAATAGTAGGATAAAGTATTGTAATTGTATCGAAATAAGTTTTGAGATTTTAGAGAAAATATGTCCTTTTGGATTCTCTGAACATTTTTGACCACGGAAATAATGTTTGTGTGTGTGTGTGTATACCTGTTTTTTGTGGTGACGATTCCGGAGAAACTACTAAAGGTATCGACACAAAACTTCATATTTAGAGATTTCATGACTAAACTTAGACCTGAAAGTTTTGTTCAAAAAGATCCAAAGGAACTGGAAGTTTACTCTTAGCTTCTTTCAACGATTTCGCAAATGAACGGCTATTTCTGTAATGTCGTCAAAATAGATTTGTTTAAGGAATGAAAACATGTAGCATGTCTTTGAATTTGAACAAGACTGACATACAATCTTTGTTATAGTAACTGGACTAAGAATTTTGATAAATAACTAAAACTATGCAAAGCGAAATAACTTAGGTACCTTCTCAAATTATTAGACTTATCTATTTCTTTATTCTAGTGGATATGTTGTGCTTTTGACATATTATGAGACCTTATTAAATAAAAAAAAATATAATTCAGATATTTTTCAACGGCACCGACAGTCGATTTTCATAATACTGAAAATATAGTTAATTATTTAATGTTATATTAATCAGTAAACTAGAAAGGCAATTAGACAAGGTAAAAACGAACATATTCACACAGTTTTATTTTCAATCTCTGACAAATAATGCAAATCTACATATTTTATTAATATCGTTGCACTGTTGTCGTTCATGTGCAAACAAATTTAATATGCAGGTGGTGATATTATGCCATTATGAGTGCAATAAGTCAACACACCAAGGGGATATTGTACCTATATACATATATGCCGCTTCATTATCAAAGGTAAAACACACCTGGATAAAAAAGAACCCAATTAAACGGGATATCTTATCAACGGAAATATTGAAGCTGTGTATACAAATGGTTGTGCAAACTGCACGCGAAAATGCGTCACGTGTTTTTGTTCGTCGTTTCGATGGACATGGACGGTCGAAATATGAAATTTTGTACATGTACCATACCTTTGTTAGGCCAGCATTTGCCATTGCGAATTGATTGGAAGCCATAATTAAAAGTTGTTGCAAAATTGTTCGACCGACTACTCGGTGTGCCGCGCTATATTAGTTGAAAATTACTTTTTCCGTACTCCGATTTGTTCCGAACTATTTTTCATCGTAAATAACATCGGTATTGTAAAATCCCATTACTACAACGTGCATGGATAGTGTCCATTGGACTCGTAGCACGAAGTTGAGGATTAAATTGACAGAATTGATAACAAGTTGGAAGCTGATTGAACCCAATTTCCCATTGTCTGTTCTGTTACTAGGTGGGCCCATATAAAAACAACAACATAAATACAAGTTGAGAAAATTAACAATGAGAACCCGAGTCCGTCCCTGTTCAGCGCAAGAAAATCGTTAACAGCCTACCGCAGTAGTGCTGCAACTGGTGTCATTCAATGGTATTTCTGCTTCATTCAAATAACGATGTATTTGAGTACAACAGCAGTTTTTATCAAATCCAAAGGCAAATAATAAAATCAGCAGAAATCTCTATAGGAAAGATGTAATTTTGCTTGGTACATTCACAACAGTAATTGAATTATGATTGATAATCCACTCTACGATAAACTTCATACAATTACCCTTCTACTGTACAAAAAAATTGTTTTTTTTTGGAAATCGATAGCCCACTAAATGTCAGGTGCAATTTGTGAAATTAATTAAAACCAGTCGATTGCGAACGTAGTGGATGGACTTGTTTGGCTGCCCTGGATGTATTCGCGAAATTTATAAATATATTCCATAAATCAGGCGTGACAGCCTGCTGGATTATGTATGAACGATTGATTGCATCGTGTCGGCCCTCCCGACTTTATTATAAAACCATATGGCGCACGCGGGCCCCAGCCTGCCGGAACGTGGCGCTAACAGAAATTGAGTGGCCCCCAGTTGTGTGCCAGGCCGTGGTCCACGAAAGTACTAACAAGTTCACATTTCTATATACGTCACTTTCAGATAATCCTAACCTCCTCATGCTTTATTTTTAAAGAAGAATCTGTGTATCAGTTTTTACTTTATCATACAAAGTATCGTGTTCATGTCGAAAAAAAAAATTTTGCGGAAATATGTTCTTTTGGTTCCCCTGACCATTTTTAACCAAGGGAACAAAAAATAACAATGAAAAATGAGAAATCGATGAGTAATTTGCAGCACTCGTGAAAAATCTACTTTATCAAATAACCATCGATGTTGGTTAATACCTGCCAAATTGGTGTTTTACTGCTTCTTTACACTGAGAAAACTGTATAGGAACCATTATAATAATTCTCATAATGCTTATGATAAAGTATATTACCATTTGTGACAAGAAGATTGTGTTATACGTCTTCCAATACGCATATGTGAAGTATAGTATATGAAATTTTATCATACTGTCATAGTAGTTTTTATAATATGATGTTATAAAAGGTATATTAATATATGTAAACAATAAAATATGAATATTTATATTTTAATATACTTACTTTTAAATAGCACTAGCTCGATTTATAAAAATTAAAATACCCATTTTTAAATGTGAAAATACGGAATTGTATGTAAATGTTAATTTATGTTACTCAGAAAAGATGCTGGGAAGGTGGTGGCTTTCTGGCCAGGTCACAGAATAGGAATCTAGTAGAAGGGAAACTCTCGGCGGTGCCCTTGATCTTTCTCGGTCAGATTCTATGACCTCGCGCCATCTTTTCTGAGAATTACACAGGGCCGGAATACCTGCGAAATGATGGGCCTGTCGCTACATATTGCATACTACTGCGTTATGCGTGTAGATCCTAATTGAAACAGCGAATACGGACCTTCGCGGCTTCGCGGCTTCGCGGAACAAAGTCTAGACATAAGCTAGACCAAACTAATACATCGAGCAATCACCTACGTTATGAGGTAGAGATGGCAAATAATGGATTGACGGTACTTGAACCGGTCAGTCGGTATGAAACACGTTCATGCTAAATGACAACACGTATATACACCTTCCTGCTTGTCTTCTATTGGTCAAAAGTCTGCGCGATTTCAAAATGGCGTCAGCTGCGCGCGGTGGTCTGCGTATAACTTCCCGCCAACGAGAGTTTCCGTTCTCCTTGTTCTCCTTTCTGTGGCCAGGTACACATACAACACGCTGTCTAATCTGTCTTACGACGGGACATGGCTAATATCGACACGAAGTGGTGCTGTTTTATGCAGTTTCCTCTTTTGTAATCACCCCTGTGGTAGTTCCCTGTAACGTGTCGACTAAAGTTGTTGTTGTACGTAAATTGGTAGAAGCAAGTAGTGTGTTTGTTGTGGTTTGTAGTGAAATTAGGCCGCGTTTTCTTTCGTTGTACTGATAAAGTTTAATAATAAATAACAAAGTTGACCACACCGCTTTATCGTGCAACGGTAACGGAGAAAACTTTTGGCGGGATTCATATACCGCCATGGGCACCCAAGTCGTTTCTCAGTCCCCCACTCCGTACTGTGCTCAGGGCCAATAGGAGCAGAGTGAACTAACCCGTCATCTATACGTACCCTTTCTAATAAACCACATACTCTACATTATAAATGGTAACATACAATATTATTATAATGTATAAGTAATGGTTTTATACGCAAAATATAAATACAAATTAAAATATAGTATTTTACTGACTACAATAAATTCCGTATTTGCAGTATTCTAAAGAATTTTATTGTAAAGGTTATAAAAGGGTAGCTTAATTTTTAAAATTTAACTCCATAAAATTTAAATACTCGTACATATTTTAGTTTCAGTAATTTAGTGCTTCTACACAAATTCTAATGCTACTTACAATACGTGGATTTTGGCATTTATTAAATGGAATATGTGTTTCGAATATACACTTTTATAGATATTAATATACTTTTGGCTATAATAGATTTTTTACTATACAGTTTTCTCAGTGTACTGTAATATACTACATAATAATTACGTAATTAATTATAAAGAAAAATTAACTAAAATACATGCTGAGTAAAAAAAATGTCAATAAACATATCGGCTTTTTCAATTTCTTAATCAATTAAAGCTGTTTAAGCTGTTGGTTTTGTTAATATTTCAAACTGTCCCTTAGGCATTGAAAAAAAAGTCCGCATGAAATATTTTACCCAGAATGGCAGTTAGATTATGTAAAATAAATTTGCGGATATAAAGTGTAACATATGATCTTTGTATTTTCTCGCAAAGTTTGCTAAAAAACAAAACGTTGGGTCATACATACAAAAAGCTAAAATATTGCACAAATATACGGTAGGTTACAACCCAAAGTAAATGATTGTGCCAGGTAGCATTCGGGATACCACCTTGAGTTGAGCTATTTAGTGGTGTGTCAATGTGTCGATTTCAACAATCAATTCAATCCTTGATGTCCAGATATCCTTTTTATAACCCTCACATTTACTGTGCTAACTGGTAGGGTATATTCACTTTCCTTCAACTTTTCTAATGCCCTTAACATACGGAGGAAATTGATGAATATATATAAAAAAAGTATTTTCATAATAACTTTTTTAACCAAAGATCAATAACAAGAAAGCTACATCAGGTTAAAGTTTATATTAATTAACGTTCATGTTTTGAGAACCTCTGATATTTTCAGAAATAAATATTCCATTCGTTTTCATGGAAATATCACTTACCTTTTGCCGAATCATGTCGACATATTCCTCGTTAAGTCAATTCGCACTATACGGAACGTCACGTCACGTCATTGATAGGCAACGACACGTCAATTTTGAGTGCACAGTTCACACGAACCGTCTCCGTGAACAGCAACGTCACGCCAATATTTTTGAATGTCTAGCTAGGTTATTATAAAACAATGATTGCAGTAATTTCTAATAAAGAATAGGCAACTGCTGCCGCTAAAAGGAAAATGGCAACGAAAGATGTGCATCCTCCACATTATTCTTAATACTTTCATTGCTTTTAGGTAGATATACATAATAAATTCACAATAAAATAAGCTGAATGTGTGAAAAGAATTAATTGTGGACAAACTAACAAATTACAATCACTTGTATTTTGCGTAGGCATTAGGATACTTTTGAAAATACTACATATAAATTACAAGTATCTTTAATTTAAATGTGTAACATCTTTGGTCTTCTCTTGCTACTCCTTCAATCTCCTCCGTCCGTTATGACACCCTGTATATTTTTATCAGCATTGAAAACTGAATCGATTTAGGAAGTCAGTTTCTAGGATAGATGTTATTGGTACCTATACGAACCAATATAAATTGAAATCATATAATTGCTCACACCTACATTCTATAAAGAGAAACCCAAAACAATCCTTTGTCTATAAGGTAGAGGGACAAGGAAACCATCCATATATCCACCCACTTCGTCCAAAGTAATAGATTTTTTCAATGACTGCACTGAGATTGATGTAGCCCTACATGCTGGAAGTGGGAGTAGCCGGTAGTAGACAACATCCCCAAAGGATTTGTGCGTCTATTGTACTCCAGCGAGTGCACTATCCATGTTTACAAATGTAAATATTTACCGGTATAGGTGTGTGTATCGACTTGTCTGCACTAGGATGTTGTAACCCCGGGGTACTTCACCCAGCATCTCTCAGACGCCCTGTCAAACTTATCGACGCCGAACCCCCCCCCACCCCCCGCGAAGATAAATACACCGAGGTCTCGTTGGCAGATATTGGGAAAAGCGAGGCACGTGAAAAAAATGAATTCTTCGGCTACCTGCATAAATCAGGGATTTTATACATATTTATAGCGGCGCGCTGGATGGAAAGTATGATGTATGGACAGGTAGAACAAAGGCGCTTTCGGGAAAACCTCCAAGTGGGCAATTTTCAAGGAAACGGCGGAATGGCAGATAAAAGGAAGCTCTATGGAACCGTTAAAGCAAATTTGTCCTAAAGACGACGTTTGAACGGCATTCTAACGTTACATTACTAGACTATAATGTCTCTAAAGCTTTACCAGAACTTATCGTAAACTGTATCTTTTGATTTTATACTTTGATATTCTTCGGACCAGCAAGAAATGAATGTGTGTAGTACTAGAGACGGACGGATGGCAATTAAATGCAACGGATGACTAGTATGCGAAATAAAAAATCATACCATGCTTTACGATTTTACCATTCCAGTATATTTCCTAAAATATTTACCTAGGTAATATTAAATGATTCAATTCGAAGTTTTGATCGTTTAAGGAGTTCCCGCGGTAGATTTTGGAGACTGGAAGGCGTAGGCATATGTTTAGTTTGATAATTGGTTGAAGCAGGCATCAAAAACCGCCATCTGAAAGTTTGGATTGGGGTAGCGAGCAACCCTTGAGGCGGTTAGGTGCCGCCAAAGTGTGGCGTCAAACTTTAAGTAAAGACACCCCTATACCTTCGTATTATTAACCGTGATTCAAGGATTATCCCCTTCTCGTGTCATGTAAAGTTCCCGAGAAGCTCCCCGTTCAAACAAATTTACTACCCTGATTGTACATATTAAATTCGAAAGCACGCTTATGATGTTGATGTACATTAAACGAGTTAACTAAAGACGAGTATAAATCCTCAGCGCAAATTGATCATCTTCTGTATAATGGCTTTTTGTGACGTAATTATTTAAAACTTTTCAAAAAAGTGTACTTTCTTCTATAAAATAATCTTTAAACCAAATATTAAAAACTGTATAAATTAAGAAGCATTCAAACTAATATACTTTACCATAGAAGCTTCTGCAATTTGTCGCTTACCTAGAAAAGAAAACAATCAATTAGATAAATATTTTATTCATTAATACGTTTATTCTATGATAATAATAATAACAATTTTACAACGAGATACAGAACACTCCATATATTATTTGTCGCTTGTTACTCTAATGGGGCGTTATAAAGTACATTTATAAAGTTAAACTTCTCTCAAAAGTAGTTATAAATAACTTAAATGTCCAATTCGTCATCATTATGATTTAAAACAAAAATGTTGGTACCCGCAGTCCTGACATTATTCTAGAATGCCCTCTAAAAAAGAAAAAGGTTGGGTATTTAGTTTTGGTTACAATTATATTATTTTATTATTATTTCTTTGAAATTCATAGCCATGAAACTTTCTAGCTATACGGTAAACTATACACAGTAGCGGACTGATTGACAAGGTTAGAAAAGGTCCAACACACACTATTGCATTTAAGTAATTTTAATAAAAAATGGCTGAAATTCTAAATATATATCGTGAATTTGTTGGGCCCAATATGAACGGATGAATTAGATAGATAGTTAGATTCCATCATTTTTGTGTGGAACCTTGCATTTAGTACTGTGTACAAAAAAATGATCAAATTTCATTCAAAAGAACTGGCAGTGTCGTAAATGAAAATAAAATATATTTATATTACTATATTTATTATTACTATTATTTATAAGTTGTAAAATATTGATTCGGGGCCAACAGGGGCAAAATTTATATTTTTAATTTTTAGTTCAATATCTTTTCTACAGTAAAGTGTTTGTAATCATAGCGTCCTACGAGTCAGTCTGCCACTGGTCTAAGATGTAATTTCAATTTCAGTATTATCCAAGGTTGTTATGGTTTAAAACATTGTTTTAAACATGTTTTAAAACAAATATTTAAATAAAATAATTTTTTTTAAACATGGTTAAAACAGTTTGTTTTAAATGTTTAAAATACCTTGTTTTAACACATTGTTTTAACCTTGTTTTAAAACAAATATTTTGTTTTAAACTATTTTTTTTTATATTCAACTTGTTTAAAACAGTTTGTTTTAAATGTTTAAAGCATGTGTTTTAAACTACCGAAATTTAGACAACATATTTAATTATTTAATCAGAGTTGAATGCTGGTCTTCAAGATTTTATGCATGGATCAATTAAAAAATCAAAAAAATATTTAAAAATTGTATTTATTAATAAAAAACAAGTTCTTTATAAAATATAATGATACATTCAGTGATAGCATGTAACTACAATAGACAAAAACTTTTATAATAACCTAATAACATACCGGGTGACCCACGCCATAGGTACTCCCGTTTATTTTTTGTTTATAAAACTGGACGAATGAAATTTGGGAAAGTGTTAATAGACAAAAAAATCCATTATTTGGGATACTCGTGAGGTTAATATGACTTCCGCTTTTTCCGGAAATCATTGAAATCATTTTAAATAGCACCCTATATTCTTTGTGTGATATATTCTATCAGGATGACATTCTGAACACAAAAATATATCGATCGTCAATTTTATCACGAACGCAACGCCAAAATAACTTCTTTGTGTATTAACCTTGGTGGCTATGAATTGGTGAAAATAGTCGAAAATTGTCAAATAAACACTAACTAAATCGATTTTGGCCGACATTGCATTACTGGCGCTTTCTAGCGTGAGAACAAAAAGTCATACATACAACAGATTTAACTCCACTGAGAATTGACGTATGAAAAAACGCCGATGAAAATGTTTACAAATAAAACAATCGCGTGATTTAAAACATGTTTAAAAAAATTGTTTCTTTTGGGTGATTTAAAACATGTTTTTTTTTTCATGTTTAAAACATGTTTTTTTGGCGAAGTGTTTAAAAACATTGTTTCGTGTTTAAAAACATCATGTTATAAAAAAAAATATGTTTGTTTTGTTCAAAATAAAAAAAAAAACGTTTCTTATAACAACCCTGGTATTACACCTTTAAATTCTGGGTTAATAGCCAGGCTTGGAACGAATTTTTACTACCATCCCCATTTGATATTTTTTAATCTTATAAAAACGCAATCAAATATTCGTAACTTGCTCCGGGCGGGGTTTGCAATTTTTATTTTAGGGTATCATGCAATACCGATAGATATTGGCTCAGACCTGTCGAATTGCGATAATATTTGTCTGTATGGTTGCCGAACGTATGCACGTTATGCGATACAATTTTGAAATGGCATGGCGCCTGCATTTATTAAATGCAGCCCAGAAGCGACTGGAATACCCCTCGCGGTTGCAATGAAATGGTAGGCTTGCCTGTAGCGTTAGTTTTTAGTTCATTTTTTTACATTTACTCGTCGATATGGATTTGATACATTTACTGGTGTATCGTAGTTTTTTTGACTGGTACAGATAATTCCTCTAATCTGGGTTTTGAGGTACTTTTTAAAAATCAATTTCAATACTTTTTATAGTAGATACTATTTTCATTGCTATGTTGAAATGTGCCCATTTAAAAAATAATTTCAGGTTTTAATTGGTATAATAAATCAAGTATAATGCATAAAATACAAAATAGAAAACGCCAACATCTTAATTCGGTATCAAGCAAACTCGGTCATAACAAATTGTTAACCAATAATAGTACCCAATACATACAGACGCTACCGTTTTAAATTCAATTAAACCTGCACAATAACTGTGAATGGAATACCGGTCAATAACAAACTGTCACCGGGACGTCAAATACAGACATACGATCTGTGTGGCTATCGACGCTTGAAAATAAACGAGATCGCGGCGACCGACCCTACAGCGCTGAATTGGGCTGGATGGATTTCGGATTCTGTGCCACTTGACGCTTCAGATATAATCGGCCGACACACGTGATCAAACGCCGCTGTCAGGTTGAATGCGCGGCGAAATTTTTCCGATGACAGCGACAAACTCGGAAAAGTTCGAAACACGCTTTTCCTGGCCGTCATGGAAATTGAATGCGGTTAATTTAGGTGATCTTACACGTTGTATATAGTTTTGTACTGAGGCGGGTTTAAAGTGTAATTTCTCTTAAAATAATAATAAGAAATCAACAAATCTTGCCGTAACTTACGTGTTACGAATATGACAACGAAAACTTCTACCACTTCAGTATTTAACACACACACACTTAAAACGTCCATAGTTTTTATATTTCAACTTTCAATTTTATTTTCTGCAGGAGCCTCTAAATTTAATTGTTGAAACAATTGTTTGTACAATAATGAAAATACCATAAAGGCAAAGAAATCACATTTTTTGATGTCCTTGGCTGCCATTGTCGTTGTTAAACCACATTTAAACCGATCTTTTTTTTGTTTTTGTCGTGGAAATACACATTTGGTCCTTAGAGTTCATACTTGTCGCTCAGGTACATAAATTTGTCGTGAGAAAGCTATATTTTCCCTGCTGAAAAATTCTACCCATCTTTTTCGTAAAATCTTTTGAAGTAAGACAAACAGGTCATAAAATTGTCGCATTATTAAGTTCAGAAGCAGATTAACTGGCAAACGTCCAAATAAATATTATCGATCCTCTAAACTTAACTTTACAGACTCCAATATTTGCTTAAATTATTTTTGCCTTAACCTTTAAGTAACGCATTGCAAAGCTCAAATTAAGTCAATTTTTCAAATTGATTTTTGCATCATGTTCAAGGTTCAAATCTTCATTACAGCATACCTAAAGAATTGTAATTGTGGGGAAAGTATCAATTCGCACTGTACGGAACGCCACGTCACGTCCGAGAACGGCAACGTCACGCCGAAGTAGGTATTGTTAAATGCATTTTGTAAGGTAACGTGCACAGTGCACACTATACGGAACGTCGTGGACTGTCAACGTCACCGGCCGTCAAGAAACGTGACGTGCCGTGATGTGACCTGCCGTGACGTGACGTGACGTGCCGTGACGTGACGTGGCGTACCGTGAAAGTGTGAATATGTTGACAGCAACGTGTTAATACAATAATATATCAGAGTTACCATACAGTGCATTATACAGAGTGATCTAAAATGACGAAGGACAGTTTAAATTTCCCGCTGCAGTTTTGAACGTATTTAGTGTTACTATGATGGTATGAGTGCATGATACAAGTTATGATCACTATCAGATACCATAGTGGACTCGTCAGTAAAGGTTACGTTCCTCGGCAACAATGTTTTATCTCTTCGGGATTTAATTTGTTATAAATACTACCTATATTTATTTTATTTGATTTAAGATATGAGAGATGATTTTTAATTGATATTTAGATAAGCGGTTATTTTCAATTGATTACACATGGGAAAATTTTGTAATTTGGTATATTATTGTTGCTATATTAGAAAATTTATTTTCATACATATTATATTTATGAAATACAGTAGAACGTCAAAAATCCGAAAGTGTTGAAATACATAATTATGTAATAGTTAGTTATGTATTAGTTAGTAATAGTTTTAATATATGCATATTTAATCGATAAAAGTGCACTTTTTACGTTTATTTCGAAAATGCGAACAATTTGATAAGTCGAACCACCTTCGGTCCGAAATAGTTCGGATTATCGACGCTCTACTGTATACATTAGTTTTAAAATATGCTCTCTTGTTAATGATAGATATTTGTTCATGTCCAATGTCTTTACCAAGACTAACCAAGACTTAAAAAACCTTAATTGTTACAATTAAATATACCTACTTATAATCAGAGAACGAATCCCTATACAAGAAAGAATACCTACGCCACTGAGCAAAAATAACAGCTGTCATTTGAAACCATTACCAACATCACAATTATTCAATTTGGCGGGAAATCCAACTTGTCCTTCGCCATTTTAGATCACCCGTTATATAGAGCAGGGGTGCCAACAAGTCGATCGCGATCGACCGGGCGATTGCGAGGCCAATTTTGGTCGATCGCTTGCTATGTCTAGACTTATTGTATGATGATGGGTTTAGTCAGCTTATCGTAGTAGTAAAATAACCTATTGTTATCGAATATGGAAGATATATCATTCATATATATCATTCAGCTCAACAAGCTAAACAAATATTAGCAAAGGGATCACCTTCTATCTCAACAATATAACCTTTCAGCTCAAAACCCTTCGGATATTAGCAAAAGGCTAACCTTTCAGCTCAACAAGACAAAAATATTAGCAAAGAGCAAACCTTTCATCAGCTCAACAAAATAATTTACCACGGGAGTAAATGGCTGACCTTCCGGCTCAGCAAGATAAACAAATATTCGCAAAGAGTTAACCTTTCAGCTCAACAAAATAAATAAATATTAGCAAAAGGCCAACCTTTCAGCTCAACAAAATATACATGTTATAAAATATTAGTAAAGGGCTAAACTTTCAGCTAAACAAAATAAACCTTAAATAAATCTTTACTTTGTGAGTAAAGAGCTGACCTTCAACTCAATAAGAATATTAGCAAATGGCTATCCTTTCAGATCAAATATGTTGATATTACACATCTTTTTTTAAGTAGGTAGTTAGTAGTTAGATCTTTTTTAAGTAGGTGTTTCAGTATGAGATGCACTCCCGCGATATACAGATAGATTAGTATAAAATCGTCTAAAAATCATATATCATTCTTCCACGATAAATTTTCCTGGCCCAAAACGAATCGCAAAAGTGACATCGTAAAATCAATCAGTTATACTGTGCATTTTTATAACAACTTTTTCATATTTACGAACGAATAGTACCATAGCTTATACATTGCAATTGATAAAAAAAATTAAATTGTGTTTTAAGTTACTACAAATTTATCTTGTCGCAAAAAATTGTTGAAAAATCCAGTTTCTTAGGTACCGCCTGTACGAAATGAACTCGTATCTGCAAATATAAAAAGTTGTGTCTGGAAAAGTATTTTCTTTATGAGCGTAAATCTCGAAAACTTAATGAGTGATTAAAAAATACAAAAACAGTTTTCAACCTATATTTTGCTTATCAACCTATATATTGCTACGCCTATGATAACATGTCGAACGCGAGCCATTTTTTAAATAAAAGGTAGATCTTAAGTACACAAAAGTTGGCCACCCCTGATATAGAGTATGGCAAACGGAAAATATACAATTAATATTTGCAAATATAGTAATAAAAGTAATTAAATACAAAAGGTTATTTCATTAAAGAATAGGTACTAAAAACATTATCCTAATTCATACGCAAAATACAAGTGATTGTAGTTTGTTAGTTTGTCCACAATAAATTGTTTTAACACATTTGGCATTTTTAACCTATTTTCCTAATTTTTAATATGAAAAAAATCCACCATTAATATTAACCCGTATAAATCGATTTCGACTACTATAAATTTATTATGTGCACCTATCGAAAAGCAGTTAGCGTAGTAAGAAAGTGATTAATAATGTGTAGGATGGACATCTTTAGTGGTTTTTTTCCTTTTAGCGATTGCAGTTGCCTATTCTTTATCCAAAATTAATGCAATCATTGTTATTGTTTATATTAAGACAGCTGAAAAAAAAATTCTATAGCATAGGAATTATTGCAGAATTTACGTGATTCGCATTCTCCGACGGCGTGACGTTCCGAATATTGCGGATCGACTTTTAAAACGCCACTATTTATTTTTTTCCGCAAGATTTCCCGAAAGAAGAACAGAGCCCATATACACAGTATACACTGCAGCAAATCGAAACAGGGTGGAAAAGTTTGTACATTCCATAGAATAATATGAACTCTCTATTAGACATTAGACTATCTCAAACTCTGTTCGTTTTAGAAGAACGCTCGTTGATCTTTGCCATCATTTAAAACTACTTTACAGTGATCATCTCCATCAGAATAACGCGCAGTACGTAGTGTATTATAAAAACAAACAGCCGGGTTGATGATGAAAAATGACCTAATTTGCAGTAACGGATCCCGTTTCAAAAAAAAGGACATTAATATCAACGAGAACGAAGAGAAAGAGGTTCCATCTGTCGGGCGCCTCGGACGGGTTGAACGAACGACCGTAGGAAATTGGCAAACATAAGGTGCGAGAAAACTTAATTCAGCGAATCGTTATCGTTAGGACGAAATGAGTAGCAATAAGGAGAGTGGAGAGCAGGTGCCATTCATTACCCCCACCCCCAGAACATCCGAGGGGAAGGTGTTACATTTCGAATCGCGTCAAACGGATATAATTCTCACTCTGGCAATCTCGAGTCACCTATTAGAGCGAGACTCACGCATTCCATTGTCGAGGTAATGGTGAAATGCGGAGGACGTCACGGGATTTGCGGCGACGAGCTGTCATAAATTTTAGTTTGAATAATCACCACCACGGCGACACGACGATGAACCGCTAGAAACAACAGTGCAACGCTGATTTACTACCGACCATCATTGCGTTCGCAAAGACATCGCGCACCAGGGCATTGTCTATTCGCCAAACTGCTTATTTCTGATTTCTCAGAATGCGTCAGTGTGCACCAGGTTCCCATGTTCTTCAGACTTGCATTCGTATTAAGTGGCAACGCCTCCTCGTTCTGCCTTATATACAGTTCTAAGTTTAATACCATATACGCCCATATCTACAACGAATACAAATTATGAGTGGAATACATATAATAACTTTATGCAAGTTGCATTAGTACTTTTTCTACTTTGCGTTCGTTA
The DNA here is from genome assembly GCA_963966075.1 of Aphodius sticticus. NCBI lineage: Eukaryota > Metazoa > Arthropoda > Insecta > Coleoptera > Scarabaeidae > Aphodius > Aphodius sticticus. Next base: position 17,564,598 of record OZ014513.1, on the reverse strand, counting down.
TAAACTCATAACGAAACCGCTTTCGGTGTCCTTATGAAAGCACTAGATCACAAACTTTTAGTAACTTTTATTTTTCCAAGATTGATGATAATGAGTATAATGACGTCAAGTGTGTAATAACTCTGGCATCTCAATCGCTATTGGCTCGCCTCAAGCGTATTTGTGAATTTTACCACAAGTGCCAACTGTTGAAGATAAAACTACTCTAGATCGTAAGATGACAACCGCAATTTTCGAAACTTATGAAAAATTAATGTGGCATAGCAGTAAATATTATATAACACTCGCTTTATAAGACGTATTGGCGCACTCGTTTCATTTGGAATGTTTTTATTGAGTTTTGTCAGAAGCTTTTCAGTTGTTGTTCGATTACATACGTGGTATTTTGCCAATTGTGTATGGCCGAATGAAGTTCTATAATCATCCATTCAAACGTTCACATTAATTCGTAATTTTCGTTTTCCAATTCCAACACCTCTGCGCGAACCATGATTGTTACAAATCTCAATAGAACGAGGGATTTTTTTTCATCCGCGCGGGCCATTGGTTTAATCACGACTCGCATTTGTTTGAAAATAGCTTTTGTTTGGCGCACGAGGCGCGAATACAGATATGCCTTTAATTAGGTGCTGGGGGTGAGTGTAGATGTGGCTGAATTCGTGACTGGAGTCCAGATAGGTCCAGTTTGTATTCTTTTTGCGCTTCTACATTACCGACTGAAAATGTGGTTCCATTATCGGCTTTAGTTGCAAGCCCTACCCCTTCAAACCACCCAACCATTATTCAATCGTAGTAATGATTTTTTAAACACCGTCGAGTAGGTAATTACTAATTATGGCCCCATTATCCAAATAGCGGTTACAGATAAATTGGCTCCAATTTGCATATCAAACAGTCCATAATTATTAATAGGGTGGTGGTAAAAAGGATAATAATAAATTAGTTAGTTTACCGCTGCAAGTATTTTATATAATATATTAATGATATTCACTATTATTCACCGACACAATTATAAATTACCAATGAAATTTGAACACAATTAGTTTTATCTCCAAAATATTGTGTGTGGTCCGCTCAAGTACAGAAATCCGTGAAATGTTAAATGAGGGATAATTATACCGGTGGTCAGAGGAATTAATTCAACGAATTTGGTCAACTTAAAACATTTAGCTGCGACAAAAGACCGGCACTGTCAAAATTATTCGCATAATTTAGACGATGGAAATCGTTTCGGAGACGATGTGGACGAGTTTCGCGAAATAGCCTTCCCTATTTTAGACTGACTGCAGCGGAAGTGGAAACACTCAGTTGGCAAAGTTAATCTAAATACAAATTAGTTGATCGCTTTATAATGAGTTCGCCAACTTTGCACAAGCCGACAGAAGCTGTGTGGGTGCATAATGTATGCAATTTCTTAGTTTGATACTTCTACTCTTAGGAATAATAACGGCAAAGCCGTTCAACCAAACTCCTCCATCTTGGAGACAATTTATAACTACGCTTTTCATCAGTTGCAGTTAAGTCTACCATTTTGTCATAATATTTTCATTTAAGGTTCTTCAATAAATATTAATTTGTACCAAGAGTAATTAGTACAACTACTATCGGTTGCAAAAGTGTTCAGCCCTGTGTCTGGAGGCTTGTAACTCCGCAAAAAAAAAAAACAAAAATCACTAAACAAAAAGAATTGAAATAAAGTGTGTTATACTCCTGAATTATTTCTACATAATATGAGTGACTATAAAAATTTTCTGTCCCTAGGTTTCGACAGAAGCGCGAGAGAACTGTACAAATGTACCCTATTTTAGCAGTTTTTAATAACCGCTGGTCTTTCCAATTTTTTTTCTCCTAAACCGCTCGCCCAAAAAAATTAAAATTCACACAGTATAACTCAAGATCTTGTCTACAGATTGGCTTTTGTACTTTCCTAATTTTCCTTGCAATAAAGGCTATAAACAAGATTTTCATGAAAGCGGATATCTCGGCAATGAGCATTCATTATTTATCAGATCGGATATTGTTTTTTCTGAATTGCAAAATGTAAGTAGTATGTCGAGCGAAATGTGTATTGAGATATGTGGTGTTTTACTGGATGTACTTAATTTATATGTAATAAGTGTCTATAGACCACCTTCTGGTGATTATGCAGAATTCTTGGATGTTTTGGAGGGTTGTCTCCGTTTCATAGGTCATGGCAGGGACATTATTGTTGCTGGTGATTTTAACGTAAATTTTATTACAGAGAGCACAAGATCGTTGCTGCTGACAAATATGCTTGAAACGTTTGGTCTAAAACAGACTATTTTTCAGCCAACAAGGGTTGAAAATTGTATAGATAACATATTTGCTTCTCGTTATGAAGACATTCTGGAAGCATATGTGGTTGACGCAGGCTTATCAGACCACAAAGGGCAGATAGTATCTTTTAAGCATGTGATTAGAAATAGGGAGCCGCCACCTTTGAGAGTTTGTAGGCCAATTACAGAGGTAGGAAAGTTCAAGTTTTATAATATGGTTGACGGTATGTGTTTTGACTATATCAGTGACTCTAACTGCGATGCAGATTCTAAATTTACCACTTTTCATGCTAGCCTTCAGCGTGCTTTTGAGGATTGTTTGCCCGAGAAATCACTTCAGTTTTCATCTGGCAATGCTGGTATGATTAATTGGTTTGACAATAATTTGAGGAATCTGAGAGAGACTTTACATTTTTTAGATGAAATATATGAACGAAATCCCTGTAATCAGGTCCTTGTAGAGCGTAAGAGGTTTAGATTTGAATATAAAAATCAAGCCCGTGGCATGTGGGACGTTATCAATAAAGAGAGGGTGGGCGTGAAGCGTGTTGAGTGTGTGTTACTCATTAGTTTTTCAAAAAGACGAACAGGGCAAATATCTGGGTTATTTATGTTTGGAGTCAACCATTTACTATTAGCGCACCTTTGTGCTCCACCCTGTGCAGTTTTTGTAAAGATGGGATTGTATTCAATGCGGCCAGTATTTAATCTTTTTATGTCGGTTTCTTTTTTAAAATAATGAACTAAACATTTCGTAGCTTCTCCTCCCCTCCAAGCTAGTTCATACGATGCAACGTGAAAAAACTTTCTTTGCAATCCACAAGGTGTATCTTCGTCCCAGTAGTTAAAAATTTGCAACAATTCTGTATTAGAAAGTGCCACAGAACTTTGTTTGTGCTCTTCAGGATGCTTTTGTAAAATTTTTCTTTTTTCTACCTTCCACCACCCGAGGTCGAAGCGGTCGGCACTGCGGGGACAACAGTTCTCGCTAGTCTCTGTATCAGGCCACTCCCACGCTTGCCGCTGGTGTGTGCGCATGCGCAGAACAGCCAATCAGCTCGCCTACTGGAACTGTGCAAATCACAGTTCCATACAACGATTTTTGAATCCTTTTCTTAAACTGGGGGATGGCTACTGACATAAAGGATTATACTTTGTACAAGTATAAAGAAAGAATTAAAGGAAAAAAGTCTCATTATATTAAATGTGATCCATAATATTAAGTGGAAATAATAGGGGGTGCTGCAGTTCCACAGTGCCTATACGCGAGCCGCCACTGGTTTACCTGTAGCCCATTGCGAGTTTAATGCAAATGAATTAATCTGGACTCGAAAATGACAAAAAGATTGAATACGGTCCTGAAAGTTGTTCGTTTGAAATCGTCGCGCAAAGCCTTACATCGCTTCCCCGCCCGTAATCCCCCTTTCCCCGAGGGGAACCATCCTGCGCACAAAATCGAATACATTCATTTCACTCTGAAAAATTGCCAAATAACTTTAATGTTATTATACATCAGTGGATGAGTATCACAATAAATAAGGATTGTTTACGTGCTAACTGCGTTGTCCTGGTATTGTTCGTTTCTGAGATATCCGCGCCCATAAAAGTACGGTTACAGAGTTTATTACATACGAAATCAAGAAAATAAAAACTCCAATCTATAGAAGAGACTCGTGTCGAGACAAGTGTCGGCTGGCCAAAAATTAAATTTTTTTTGATAAGTGGTTTACGAGAAAAAAAATCGGGAAGTCAATCATTATTTTAAAACCACAAAAACCGCAGATTATGTAGTATCCTGTTATGTAGAAATGAATCAGGAGTATAAACGCACTTTAATTATTTAATTTTTTTTTGTTCAACCATTTCAGAGTTACGGGCCTTCAAACACAGAGCTCAATACTTTTGCAACCGATAATAGTACAAATTGAATGCAATATTTTAGAGCAACAGCAGTGAAAATCACGTTCTCAAATGAATTCGCAACCGCAGGACGAGGTTAACTGAACTGCAACATGGAGCGTTGAGGTGTTTTCGAGTCTCGTTACGTGTAAGGCTATAGAAAGTAGAGCTGGTCAGAAAATGATCCCGAGCACAAAGGCTGCTGAAGAAGTTTTAATCTTTAGGTGGAATCCAGAGGATCACAGCAAAAAAACACCAATCAAAAGGTTTAGCGGAAACGACGACCCGAGGATTATCTGTCAACTCGTTAGTAGTGAGTAGTCTCACTCAGGCCACACTCAAAGTTAAGATTATTCGTACCGACCGGACGAATGGAAGCCAAATGGGTTTGCGTAAGCTAAAACTGGTAACTCTCGAAGATCGGTTCGTTAATGAGAATGCCAGTAGAGGGCGATGTTGTTGGTCGTCGTCGGACCACCCAGTCGATCTCTGAAAAAGTATTGAACAAAGGTGGGTAGACATCGCGGCCTGAGAAGGCCGTTGCTAAACACTCTCCTCACGGCACTTCCAACCTTCACGCATCAATGGATTCTCGGTAAACTAACTGGTCTTTCTCCCGGTGCGATTGCGGTTTTTCAAAATTATTATTGATAATAAGTGCATGGGAGCTTGTTACGTATCAATAACCAAATGAGCGTCGAACATAAATGCACTTTATCGACCTGATCTTTTTTTAGTAGCCCGTGTAGGGGAAGCAATTACCCAAACGGTAATGGATGGAGGGGTTGTCCTATAGAGGGAAATTTGCGTTGCAACCAGTTGTATCGAAGAGCATTTTGTCTGCTTTGGATTTTAGGTATTTAATAATGATCAAGAATAAGTTTACAACGTGTGCGCTTAAAATTTGACTGATTTTATCTCTAAAACATTTTAAAGCGTTTTCACGATACAACTTTGTTGAACAACTACGTACGATAGTTGAACAGCTTGAGATTTGGACGTTGAGACTAGCTACAATACCACGTATCATCATGGTTAAAGCATAGGTGATCGTGGTATTGCAGGTAGGCCATCGATATAAAGCTTGTTTTAAAATTCTGAGACCTTGTGTCATATGATAACATTATAACTGCCAGTAACAATGGGATGTAATACTTAGATTATACAGTCGAACTTCGATAACTCGAATCATGACTTGCCACAAAAGAAGTTCGAGTTATCAAGACTTCGAGTTATTAAATAAAAGACATAATATGTATATAATATTTATGTGTGCATTTATTACAGTAAAAATGCGTTACAGACACATATTTTACATATGTACTTTAAAATGTACTCAGTACTCATACTTTTACCCAAGAATAACACCAAAGTTGGCTTTGATACGAATTTCCTATGCTCAAAAGTGTACATATGTACCTACATACTTTTTATTTCTGGGTAAAAAGTCGCTTATTTCTGACTGACGAGGGAACCTTTTATTTTAATTTTCAAATATGCTCCATTGTTATTAAGCAGTTATACAAATAAATTGGTTGTATGTTTATTGGTTTCTAAATACGAACTGGAAACGTTCACCAATTTCAACGAATTTGCAACCAGCTTGTTTAAAGATGGTTGCTGTAAATCATCTTCTATTGCATCTATTTTACTGTCATTTTTATTGTCAAGCTGTACATATTCGGATGTAGATCTGTAGAGCTCAACAATATAATCTGTGATTGCTCATTTTGTTTAATAGTTGACACCGTTTTAGCTGCAATACTATTCTTTCGTGAACCACTGCTTTATAAGGTCAATTTTTCATCAATAGATAAAGCTTTTAAGGTTGGGAAAGAATTGAGTAGGCAACCAACTATACTTCATAATTTTGTAATAAGATTTACACCGAAATTGTTAGGTATTTCCATTCAAATTTTCAGATAAAGCGAACTTGGAACCTTTACCGATAATACAAAAATTATCTGGTTGAATTCTGTCGGGTCTTGGTGACGGATTTTCAGATTGTTGGTGGCTATGTCGTAGTCTTCTTGCGATCAACTGAAAAACACCGATATTCGCAGATATCGTCACCTACACTTGACAGAATTGAGCCAGGCATTTTTTTTATTATTAGCAAAGGTACAAAGTTCACTCTAGTAACGTATATTTTTAATGGACAAACTTAAACACACATATATAATATAATAGCCGATTGAATTTATAACTGCATTTCCGATTTAAACGCCACCTTAACGTACATTTTACTGACATATCAGCACTAATAAAAACATTGTGGTAAATCAAATACCTACACAGAATATATTGTTTTCCACTTAATAACAACTAATAAAGCATACACAAGAAGTATCACAGAAACATCGTTATGCTATAAAACGAGCATTTAAACAACGTAGAATGAGGTGATTCCCAAGAAAATTCGACTTATTGAAGGTTGTGCCAAATAATCCGTTCGAGTTATCAAGATATTCGAGTACCTAATAGAAGTTCGAGGTATCAAGTAAAAATTACTCATAATTGTCACATTTGATTCGAGTTATCAAAAATTCGAATTATCGAAGTTCGACTTATCCAAGTTTGACTAATTGTAAATATAGCCAGTGTAATCCTAGGGTTATTTCTTGATTATATGACGTCATAGTGCTTAAGAAAAATACAAACATAAAATATTCCAGCATATACCTGAATAGTTCATAACTGCACATGCTCCAGAATTTCAAATTAAAACCTGGGTCGTGTGGGGTATCATTGGATAGATATTTTAAAAACTTTTGTTGGAAAAAAAATCTTTTCATATAATGATAATGATGACCTTGTTACTGCGAAAACTTGTTCAATGCTAGCGGTACTTTGGTACGTCTCATCAACCGTTACAATGTTTGACAAAAATTCCGGATTGGTGGTTCCAGTTCTTTGCATATTTCAAGCCTCAAGTTGATTGATTGTCAACCAGCGAGGTACAGTGCGTGCAGACATTCTGCATGTTGAAAGCTTCCGTCTGCCGTCTACGAATGCCATTGAGTTTGTAAATAAACCTTACAGGCATACAGCGACTACTTTTCAGAATTTCTACTCGGTCATTTCAAGTTTGTCGCTTGAAAACGCTTCAACAACTCATGGTATCATTACCATAATTATGGCAATCTAACAAATTAAGCCATCAATCTAATATATGACTAAAATTCATTTTTAATATTACCATCAAGTTACTCATTAGTCCAATTATGACTAGATTGTAATGCATTTATGAATAATAAAAAAAATATATTATCATCAGCTTGTAAGGTGTTTGAAAGATGTAAATCACTGTCAAGTGTAAAGTCAGGTCGGTATAAATTTCAGTTTCAATTCGTATCTGCGAGTTGAACTAATTAAGGGCACGAAACAATTTTCGCACTTGGCTCTGGCCGCGCTTATTTATGATCCATCATATTGACCGATGAGCCGAGCGTAGAACTGCGAGGAGGTGAGGCGAGCGCGCGCGGATCCGAAACTCCGCGCGCGCTATAATTACTATCATCAATTTTCCCTCCGGTGTGCTTTCCTTCCTTGGGCCCCGGCCCCGGTTCAATGTCACGGTGAGACAGACGAAAGTCTACGACCTCGTGCGATCGCAGACGCTGGTGACGCGGACCTAACGTATTACGGGATCCACGTTGGCGTTTTTTAGGACTCATCACTCTTAGAAAGAAAAGGGAGCGAAAAGGAAACGATGACGTCCAGGAGGAATAATATCGTAAATGTCAATTACGGGCCTGGATTCGATCAGGCTTCCACTTCTGACATACCAAATCCTCGCTTGGCACCTGGTTTTCGGAAGCTTACCGACGTAATGCAAATTGAGGAGCAATATCATAAAAAAACCTGAGACATACCTCCATGAATGTATAAAGTAAACGTAATTGAACAAAATGAAAAGTGAATAAAAAATGCATAGCATGAATAAAAGAAGGCATGAAAGAAAAAAAAAGAAGGAAAGATAGAAAGAAAGAAAGAAAGAAAGTAAGAACGAAAGAAAGAAAGTAAGAAAGAAAGAAAGACAGAAATAAAGAAAGAAAGAAAGAAAGAAAGAAAGAAAGGCAGAAAGAAAGCAGGCGGAAGGAAAGATGGAAAGAAGGAAAGAAGGAAAGAAGGAAAGAAGGAAAGAAGGAAAGAAGGAAAGAAGGAAAGAAGGAAAGAAGGAAAGAAGGAAAGAAGGAAAGAAGGAAAGAAGGAAAGAAGGAAAGAAGGAAAGAAGGAAAGAAGGAAAGAAGGAAAGAAGGAAAGAAGGAAAGAAGGAAAGAAGGAAAGAAGGAAAGAAGGAAAGAAGGAAAGAAGGAAAGAAGGAAAGAAGGAAAGAAGGAAAGAAGGAAAGAAGGAAAGAAGGAAAGAAGGAAAGAAGGAAAGAAGGAAAGAAGGAAAGAAGGAAAGAAGGAAAGAAGGAAAGAAGGAAAGAAGGAAAGAAGGAAAGAAGGAAAGAAGGAAAGAAGGAAAGAAGGAAAGAAGGAAAGAAGAAAAGAAGAAAAGAAGGAAAGAAGGAAAGAAGGAAAGAAGGAAAGAAGGAAAGAAGGAAAGAAGGAAAGAAGGAAAGAAGGAAAGAAGGAAAGAAGGAAAGAAGGAAAGAAGGAAAGAAGGAAAGAAGGAAAGAAGGAAAGAAGGAAAGAAGGAAAGAAGGAAAGAAGGAAAGAAGGAAAGAAGGAAAGAAGGAAAGAAGGAAAGAAGGAAAGAAGGAAAGAAGGAAAGAAGGAAAGAAGGAAAGAAGGAAAGAAGGAAAGAAGGAAAGAAGGAAAGAAGGAAAGAAGGAAAGAAGGAAAGAAGGAAAGAAGGAAAGAAGGAAAGAAGGAAAGAAGGAAAGAAGGAAAGAAGGAAAGAAGGAAAGAAGGAAAGAAGGAAAGAAGGAAATGAGGAAAGGAGGAAAGGAGGAAAGGAGGAAAGGAGGAAAGGAGGAAAGGAGGAAAGGAGGAAAGCAGGAAAGGAGGAAAGGAGGAAAGATTGAAAGTAGGAAAGGAGGAAAGATTGAAAGTAGGAAATGAGGAAAGATTGAAAGTAGGAAATGAGGAAAGAAGGCAATAAGGAAAGAAGGAAAGAAAAACAGAAAAGCAAATGATAACTTCGTACACCTTAAGTTGTAAAAAATCCGGGACATAGCATGAATAAAAGAAGGCATGAAAGAAAAAAAAAGAAGGAAAGAAAGAAAGAAAGAAGGAAAGAAAGAAAAAAAGAAAGAAAGAAAGAAAGAAAGACAGAAAGAAAGAGGAAGGAAAGATGGAAAGAAGGAAAGATGGAAAGAAGGAAAGAAGGAAAGATTGAAAGGAGGAAAGATTGAAAGAAGGGAATGAGGAAAGAAGGCAATAAGGAAAGAAGGAAAGAAAAACAGAAAAGCAAATGATAACTTCGTACCGCTAAGTTGAAAAAAATGCGGTACATATTTGATTGAATCCTGTATTGATGAATACAATGTCCCGTATTCCGATACGGGACAAGAATGCGCCGAAGCCATGGTTACTGTTCTTTGAATGTCTCTACAGTACTCCACTCTGGCCTCTAGTTGATTGATTGTCCACAACGCATGTTCAGTGTGTGCAAACATTCTGCATGTTTAAAGCCTCTATAGTACTTTAAGCAATGCCAGGAGTTCCTAAGTAGGGACCAAGTATAGTGCCGCAAAAACGCAATTCGTAACGTGCCGTACCGCATGCCGTTCCGGACGACGAAATTAGTATTTATAGTGCCGCAATGATCTCAAACAAATTGAACGCCATCTAGCGGAGAAGTATATATACAACGGCACAACGTCACATGTCAGTATTATTGTTGGTTGTATTTAACAGTGGTAGATCGTGGTAGATATAATAAATTATGGACGAAGGGCTTGTTGTAGCAACAATTCATTTTGAAGTTGTTCTCGTTGCCACAAACTATCAAAATTCTATCAGTTAACCTACAACTTACGGGAAACTGCCATTCACTCGCCGGTACATGTACAGATGGCGCCATATGCGCGCATACGCCGGAAAACGTAAGACGTAACACCAAGGGCGTAGCCAGAAGTTTTTACAGGGGGGGGGCAAGGAGTCAGAAAAATACCAAAATTTACGTAAATAAATATTTCTTATCGCATATCTTTTTGTTTATAAAAATATATGTATGAGGTATGTACATAATATGAAATATGTTAATAAAACATTACGTAATGTTAAGTTTCCGATTGTTTTCGGAAAACTTCTGGAGGACAGATTCTTTGAATTGCTCTTGGTCTTCATTTGCAATGTTGCGATGAACGCTGAGCATGCTACCGAAACATATATTCTTGGAGGACATGTATCAAATGTATCAAAATGTACATATAAGTGTACAAGAACAGTAATACTAATATATCATAATTTCCAAGATATTTGCGAACAGCGAATTAATGCAAGAACCGCCATAGCGCCATCTATTGCTTAAAAGACAAACTATATAGGTAAACGGGTTGACATTTGCCAAACGAGACCAAACTCGAAACTCAACAAAATTAGACTAATCTAAAGTAATATTTAGCTATATGCACTTAAACTGCAATAATTACGTGATTACAGTGTTACGGATACAGTGATAACACTGTAATCACGTAATCCTATAACTGAAATACTCTTTAGGACCAGTAATCCTAATCACCCAATCATACAACGATATAACACTGGTTTCCAAATAATAATTAATACTTAGTAAAATAGTTTCTTATATCCATTGCAAAAAAAAACACTGCTTTATTATCGCATTCAATAACTACACATCACACAGGCCTCAGTAATATACAAAGTAGATATATAGTGGTTACCAAACCGACAAGTAAATTGAAGATATAATTTTAGACTGCTTTATTACAAATAACATTATATTATTATATAAGGTTATTTGTAATAAAGCAATCTAAAATTTTTACTTCAACTTACTTGTCGGTTGCATAAACAATTTCTCTATTAATTCCCAATAAATCAACTTAACAATAAATACCTCACCATGTACTGAGATTTGGAGGTAGGTACTGGTATTTGAGTTGTATACTCGACGGTAATTTATTAAATTACATTTTCTCATAAAATAATCACAACTGGCATTTACAGTACATGTTATGTGTCTTTGTAAATTTATTATGTACCTAATACAATTTTGAGCATTTTAATTTTGAGCGCCAGGGGGGGGCAGGTGCCCCCCCCTGCCCCCCCCCCCCCCTGCCCCCCCCCCCCTGGCTACGCCCTTGCGTAACACGCAGGAGATGAAAATCGTTGCTGTCGAGAACGAACTTTACGGTTTACGGAGCGGCACTATAATCGCGGAGTGGAGATTATGTACATTGATCTTTTTACGCTACGTTATTATGGTGCGGTCACGTCACTATACTTGGTCCTAAGTCTTACAGGCGTCCGATTAGTTTTCCAAATTTTCACTTGTTTCTCTTAAGTTTGTAACTTGAAAACTTAATTAAAAATTTATTATTTAAACTTACACTTACAGATGAATTTAATATGAGGTTAAATTTTTTATAATCTTTGCAAATTATTATTGTTAACAATAGATTAGTACGTTGCTAGAAAAAAAGAAAGAAATTGTTATAATATATATTGAATATATTGTTATAAATTGTTATAAAACGTCAGATGATATCGCCAAGTAAATCTATGTTGACGCGGCCAGAAGAATACGATTGACGAAATAATGTTGTAACCAACTTGGATATTAAACGGCGATTTTTGATCAGTCGGTCTTTTTAATTTACTCATTAGTTAAATAATTCTTCTTAGTAGCAGGAAGTTTTTTGCAATAATGAATCAAAGTAATAATAAAATAGAATAAATAATTATGTCAAATTAAAACCATTTCTGGTATAATAGCAGAAAGTTTTTTTTAATAAGAATAGTACATACATCTTCGCAATCATACTATATTTTTTTTTCGTCAATTAGGAAAGTAACTTTTGGTTTTCTTGTCCAGTATACGGCATAGAGTTCGTTGCAAATGCAAATTTGTACAGTTTTTACTTTTTCCGTCCTTTAACATGATAAGATGGAATAATTTTTTTTGTTGATCAATTAAAGCTGAAAGCTATAAGAGCAAGGAATTAAAAAAAAGCGCATTAGAAAGCTACTATCAGCGAAGTAAAGTGACACCATATTTTTAAACTCAACATTTTAGCATTGTTCAGAGATACGACCTCTATGCTTAACACAGCAGTATACAAATGAAAATTAAATATCTGGGGACATACAAAAGTGACATAGTCATATAAGACGTAGATATAAATAATACTTGAATATATATTTGAAAACTATTAAATATGGCTACGAAAATGAATCAGTTCTACAGGGTTCTTTTTCAAATCTCTGTTATTTAAGGAGACACAAAACTGATTAAATTCTTTCAGAATATCAGAAAGACTTTCAATAGCTCAAATTCGGAAATTATCGACATTCCCTTCAGGTACCAATTCCGCGCTTAGTTATACTAATTAGGTACTAAATATGTGAAGATTCAACTCGATTCGAAAAAAAATGCATTTGTAGGAACAAAAATAGGACTAATCACATTATAACTAAAAATAGGCGCAACACCAATCGTTGTAGTCACACTTGCCTCCACATTTCTATCATACATCAGCATATCTTAGATACCTGATGCTCGGTACATGATTATCATAACCATTACAAACCCCATTAGAATAACTAAGTTATACTAGCAGCAAATCAATTCTACCAAAGCAGTCGCATGAACATACCCACTCATAACTGCCAACACCCACATAAGTGACATTTCCCATTCATATCGGGACGCTTAATCGCAGCTCATAAACATTAAACGCTTTGCAACAACGAACGGTCGATATCTTATCTCCATATCGTTATAATAATAACAACGCGGCCACTTAGACAACAATAAATCTCCGTGTATAAGACGTCGTTGAGGGAACATAAGCCCGCGACAGAAGATCGAAGGCACCTCGTCGTCTGACATTTAAGGACCCGTGGGTATATGGTATATATCTCTCTCGTTAGAGATTGCCAATGGACCGCTGAGGCCGTTTAGTTTCGTTACAAAGCCCGTTTAGCCACACGGGCGTTTTGATGTCACGAACAAAGAGTTGTTCTACTCTCTCGTGATTAGTAGAAAAAGGTAAGCGTGACTCCGTAGATTCAATAGTAATTACAAGAGTCTGTCACGCGGAACGAAAGATAAAAACAATGCGAGATGATATTCACTTCTGAACGAGTTTGATTGTCAGTTGTTTCAGCCTCACGCCTCGGTAAGCGTTTAGTGTTTCAATTCGAAATCCTACGTATCTACGTAAGGTTTTTGTGAATTCAAACTTTGGTATTTTCGTTGCAGTCAGAGTGAATGGGAAACCTAGGTTTGTGAAGAAAAACCTGCAGCTTCAACTTTCAACTTTTTTTGTGTTTAATTAGATCAGATTGTGTCTCATTTCTCACACTGAATGAAACTTGTATGGAAACTTTAATACGGACTGCTCACATACACTTCTTGAAGAAATTGACAAAGAAACTTGAGAAAACGTTGATGGATCACAACCTGTAGGAAACGAAATAATTCCAACTACCTACTTTAGTACCAATCACAGATCGGGATTTTCGTTACTTCCGAGTTTTGCACAACGCGAATCCACGTTGTCATGGCAGTATAAAAATCTAATCTCCATAACATCTAGTGGGATATGGTGGTATTCATGTACCAATATTAAGTAATATAGAGTAAAGTATTATGTGAATGTGTCGATTGGATTAATTAATAATCTTGTCATTAATAAAGGCATGTATTTTAATAAATTAAAAAAAAAACATCATTTTTGTTTATTGAAATAAACAAAAATGATGAAAAACCTTGTTCTCCTTATTAGATCCAATTTTTGATCTTTTTATTATTATTTATTGGAACTCTCTGATACATCTCATTAAATATATTAAACCTAGATAATATAATTTAGATACAACATATAAATACTAAAATTACACTAATAGATTTTGAAAAGTAATGAGCGCAAATTGGTAGTACCGAGCTTCGCTGAAGCCTAGGGTACTCCCTTTGCGGGTATCACCACAGCTCAACCCAATTTTGAAAAACAACGCCATTTATGCTTTGCAACACAAGTTTGCAAAGCAAAGGAAAACTGTGGAAACCCCGTTGTGGATAGGTCAGTAAAAACACATGAAGTCATTATTTATTAATAGACAATATACAAAGGAAGGTAAAGATGAAATATTAATATAGCAGTACGATAGCAGTAAATTTAGGATCCTTTATGATAAAACTCTCCTCAAAATATTCGCGCTTCCCAAACCCGCAATTTCTTGAATTTCCCAGGGCGAAATTTTGCACGGCAACTCCTTGATATGTTTACTATAATTTAGAGTAACTGCTCCCAATGAACCTACAATCGCCGGAATAATGTTTACTTTCATTCCCCACATTCGTCCAACTTCTATTGAGAGATCCTTAATTTAAGTTGTTTTTCAAGCTCCTTACTTACAACATTCGCATCAGCAGATACCGAGATTTCTATGAACGTGCATACCTTCCTCTGGAAATCCTTTACCACGATATCTGGCTTATTAGCATCAAGCATTCTCTCAGTGGCAATAGGCATGTTCCATAATATGGTAATATGACAAAAATTTCCTAAATTTAACATTTCCAAATCATAAATATTTTCCAATTGCTGCAAGCCACGACCTCCATCTAAACGGTGCAGCTATAGCCTGCAGACATCAGACCCAGGATGAAACATAAAATTTAATGTTAACTGTTTTGTAGTTTTAATGTCCAAATCGCGTATTTCCTTCTTAGTCCAGTTTAAAACTCCAACACCATATCGAAATATTGGAATAGCATATGCATTTATCGCTTGCATTTTATATTTTCCATTTAAACCAGATTTTAAAATTTTTCTGACTCGCTTAATGTATTCGCCTATAACCTTCGCCTTCATCCCTTCATCATCAATACCAAAGGCTTCATCCATTCCCAGATACTTATATCTAGTATTAGCTGTTAATTAATTAATACTAGTATAATCATTCAGGCATATGTCAGCGGTTCTCTCAATTTTGCCTTTGACAATACTAATTTAGGCACACTTCTCCAGACTAAATTGCATGCCAATATCGTCAGAGAATTGTTTAACTATACTGAGGCTCCTCTTCAACTGCTCATCATTTTTGGCATAAAGGTTCAAATCATCCATATATAATGAATGACCAATTAACTTTTCGGCAGGTAATAACTGAACACCAGCTTTGTCCTCATTCAATTATTATTATTATGTTTATTATTATTATGATTACTTCTTTATTCATGAATATACTTTTTAGAAATAAAGAAAGTAATAGCAAGAATTCCCATTTTTAGAAAACAATTTTGATACATATCCACCGGAATACACGGATCTACAAACTATGAATATTTCTGCAAGCCATTTCCTTATAATCAGCGCGCGTTCTGACTGTTATCATAAAAGCGAATATAACTTTCAGATAACTTCATTAAGGAACGAACAGTCGTCGTCCTTTTCCTAGCTACAAGCAATTAAAGCAAATTTAAATCGTCCGCCGTCTCATCGCGACTCTAGAGACAACAGAGAACGTACCAAGGCTCTCTAGGATCATTGCTCTCCCTCTAATTGCGCCATGCTGGTGCATTCATTAAACATTTTGTTTCCCAGGTCTTCCCGTCGACTTTCTAGGTAATCTCTATGATATTCTCGACAACCTACAGCACCGTATACCTAGGCATTACAGGTTTCTCTGCTTATTAAACTCATTGTGAACCGAATCTTCAAGCTTCGTCTATTGATTTCTTAAATGGTATTTGCTTTGTCGTAAGATTAATATTCTTGATGAAAACCGTTACTGGAATACTTACCATGTATTTTTGTGCTCCACAAAACATTTTCTGCAGTCCCTTAGTCATATAACGGGTTTTTTTAGAAGTATAGAGCTTTAAAATGAAATAAAACACAGATAAATTGTATTAATTGCCATAAAATTGCCTTTATTTGAAAGATAATTCTTTACCATTTTTATTTGAATATGATTTATGTCAAATGGCCACCGCGACTGGCTCGGATGAAGTCCAATCGTGAGGTCCAATTTTGGATCACTCTCTGCAGCATTTGGGGCCGTATATCGGCAAGAACGCGGCGAATGTTGTCTTCCAAGTCGTCAATCGTCTCTGGCTTATCGGTGTCGACTAGCGACTTCACATACCCCCACAGAAAATAGTCCAGCGGTGTTAAATCGCACGATCTTGGAGGCCAATTCACAGGTCCACAACGCAAAATTATGCGATCACCAAACGTTTCCTTCAACAAATCGATTGTGGCACCCGCTGTATGACATGTTGCGCCGTCTTGTTGAAACCACAGCTCCTCCACATCAAGGCGATTCAATTCAGGAACTAAAAAGTCATTGATCATGGCTCTATAGCGGTCTCTATTGACACTAACCCTCTGGCCCTCGTTTTTAAAGAACTAAGGGCCAATTATTCCACCAGCCCATAAAGCTCACCAAACTGTCAATTTTTCTGGATGTAACGGCGATGTAACGAACAATGGCTTGAGGATCTTCAAAAGCGGCAGTTTTTCTTACTGACGTAGCCATTCAACCAAAAATAAGCTTTATCGCTGTATAAGATTTTCTTCTGAAAATCGGGATCAACAGCAATTGAAGCCGCAAGACCACTGTGCCCGGAGGTCTTACGGCTTCAATTCTTGCACGAGTTGGATTTTGTAAGCCCGCAAACCAAGATCATTCCGCAAAATCTTCCATAAAGTGGATGGACACAGATCCATTTGTTGTGCAGGATGGCGGAAGGACTCATTCGGGTCTTCCTCGATGCTGCGCTCTAGAGCAGCAATAGCTTCTTCGGTACGCACTGTACGACGTCTCGGAGAATGCGTGTTATCATTTAGAGTAAATGTGGCGCGAAACCGTTGCATTGTTAATCGAATTAATTGCTCTGATGGACGATTGTTTCAACCATAGAATGGACGTAGTCCGCGATGCGTTTCACGAACAGAACCGTGCTTTTCGAAATAAATCTGCACTATTTACATGCGTTGTTCAGGCGTTAGTCTATTCATGATGAAATGGCAAACTAAACTTATGATAAATCACATGGTAGCTGACAAAATGGCGGTCAATGAAAACAGTGTTGCCAACTTAAAGTTCTATACTTCTAAAAACAAACACCCGTTACTATACAAATTTTTTAAGGTACTGTAGTTTTAAATTTATGTAATTGTCTCTTGTACAAATGATAATATGTATATTCCATCATTTGATCCTAGATATGCTCCATAAAAATAAGAATAAATTACGGCCAATTTGTCATGTAGCAAGTTCCAAATAGGGTACTTACTACACTTTATAGCTTCATACTCGAAGGCAAACAAACCCCGCCCATGGTCGTCGTATGGTCGAGTGCGAGACGGTATGGCGTGACTAGTGCCATTCTATTATCGTGGCATGCTAATGGCGATCGATGGAATTCGGATCCGACAAAACGCATTAATTGCGATATATATGCCGTTGGTTCGGATACCGGGAACACGTAAAAACTAGTCGTGCATATACATTTCGAGGTGAAAGCGGGGATCGAGATACGGCAACCACTTATTTCAATGAGATTGTCGCCCGGGATTGCTTGCCATGTCGTCAGGATATGCAAATTTCCCCCTAAGAATGTCGAGCAGTTAAAATTCATGGCATTTTAAACAAGCACTTTGTGAAGAAGCACGGATTTAAATTGTCGCTTACGGGATATCTGGTTATGAAACCATTATCAAAATCTAGAACTATCTTTTGAATGTGCAATCTTATTCGACTTATAATAAGATTTCAATATATCCCCTTTACTGACTTTTCTAAAGCTAAAAACATAGTAGAGACACTACTCTTTACTGTTTTGTCAGCCTTAAGGAAGCATTTATAGCCATCCAGTCAACTATAGGAGGAAGTTATGGCAGACACCAATATTTCATGTGCCTTTTCTCACTAATCTGCGTTGAATTTGGCAGCTTCCAACCAGTCAAGTTATTTCCTGTTTCTAAAGGATACGTTGTACGCACAGAAAAATGATCTCTCGAACGAAGGGAGAATTACTTGGATGAAGTGCTGGTAGGTTCGTAGATTATTATTCGAGAGATTATTGACTTCAACCAAGAAATTTTATTTCTTGGCAAATATTTTTAGGTACTTAATGTAGGCATTTTAAAGATTTGGCACAAATACGTTTTCTATTGCTAATTAACAAGATAGATATGTTATATTTACTTACTCGTTCTAACCTGTTGCGTGCTTTACATCAACTTATTCCGTGTTGAAACGTTTATTGTGCACTAATCACAAGGCACATCCCCTGCGGGTACTTCGTTGCTGTTTTCGTATTAGGTTTCGCTCCTTTACGGCGTCAGCCCTAAGCACGGGCGCGCGAGCCTTGACAAAATCACGATGCGCGTATTTATTCCAGAGAAAGGGATTACTTGAAAGAAGTGGGAATCACTTCAGTTAAATAATTAGTGGGTTTTTATTCAGTAAACAATACTTACTTATATTAAATGTCATATTTTCTTGGATCAAGTAACTATGCACTTGGATGGATTTACTATTACTTCGTTGGAGAAATTGACATTTTTGGGACGAAAAATTCAATTACTTCTTTCAATACAATATTGGTTCTTATAAAAAAAGAATTTATTTGTCGACAGCATTTATCTGAGAAATTATTTTACTTAGATTGAGTATGTGGCATTTCTTGTATTTACCTAACTTTCTACATCCAAGTAAATACGCATTTGAATCTAGTAAATAAATTCAAGAAATTATGTTTTCTCGTTCCAAATAAGTACTTTTCTGTCTGTAGGGCTCTCAAGTTTGTTGGTTTCAAGACATTAGAATAACTAAAATTGGTGTTTCAATAATGCTGCTTACTATTATGGCTATAAGATTTTCAATAAAATATGTGATAATAATAACATCAACATAGAACTGATAAATTTTGACTTTTTATCATCAATAAACTCAAGAGATCTATTAAATGACAAACGAAAAAAGAGAAAAATATTTTATTTGGTTGTATGTGCTAATATACGAATTTGCGATAACAAACAAACGTTTTTTTAAAATAATTAAATAAAGGACATGTTACTAGTATTGTTGTTGATGGCGTTAGTGTTGAGAAACCCCGGTTTAACATATTTTTTTTTTAAATGGAATGACTTATATTTTTGTGTTATTTTTTAACTCATTGCAACATCTCAACTACTAGAGATTTTGTTCCAAATGGTTTCTGACACAGAAAGACACAGGACAACTAGTTTGCATACAGCGGATTCATCATTTTAGACTACATCTATAAAAAAAAATCCGTTCCAACAATACCAATAGCCTTATTGGAACACCATGTACATATACGGTTATATTTTTGGAATGCAAGTATTTTTGACATACAAATTATTATTATAAGATTATGCAAAAATCTACGGTTTAAAAAAAAATATATGTCGATTGTATTCAAACGCTAGTACTTACCTGTCGGTACAAATACTAGGCAAAAAATTTTTCAAACAAAAGTATCAGTGTTTTTTTATGTAGAATCACATTAATCAATAGAAAATTTATCTCTCCATGTAACAAAATAAAGCGACCAGTTTCTTACAATCGACGTAAAATGCAATTATCCACAAAACATTAATTTTTTACACAATAGTACGCTAGTACTAATAGCCAAATTAGCGAAAGAATTGCAACAACAAATTACGACATGGAGCAAAAGTAGGCGTACAAATTAACATTGATAAAACTAAAGTTATGACGAACAATGAGAACCATCAAGAAATCACAACTAACAATACACGGTTGGAATACGTCTCGGAATATACATACCTGGGGCAAATAAATAATAACAATACAAAACAAAATGGACAAAGAAATTAGCACAAGAATTTCGAAAGCATGGCAAAAACATTGGTCTCTATCAAATGTCTTTAAAACAAAAACCAGCACAAACATAAAACGCAGACTTTTTGATACATGCGTCTGTCCGACACTTATATACGGATGTCAAACTTGGACATTGACAGAAAAACATCTGAGCAAAATCAACGTATGCCAAATTGGCATATGAATAACATAATATACCAGACTTGCACAAGATAGAGAAACCTGGCAAGAAATTGGGGAGGCCTGGGCACTACATAGTGCAACCTGAGAATTTTTTATTTTATTTTGTTTATTGATTAATGTATGGAAAATGTTTATTTAAATTGATTGAAAAAGAAAATGTATATGCATATATTGTTAAATACGACACATATATTCTTTGGGTTAATAAAGGGTTTAATAATACGCTAGTACATTTTTAGATGAAAAAAATACGTAGATTTCAAATAGTACCATGTACGAAGTGTTCTAATCAGAAAATCGATAATCTTGGCATGAAAATTGTTTGATAGGTGTAGTCCAATATTATGACCACGCTGTATACAAACTAGTTGTCCTATGTCATGAAATTGATAGAACTATTCATTCTCCTACATTGAATTTATACATAAATCACTTCCAACAAACTTCTAGTAGTTCAGAAGTAATCTGATTCTTAAGAGTTGTTAGACATATAAAACAAAAATTCAAAAGCCGCAGAAATAGTGAAGGACTATGTTAGTACTTCATGCTGTCGTGCACTAAAATTAGAATTCAAAAATATACACCATATAGGTCAATCCATTTAAAAAACCTATAGTTTGTTCACTTTTTCACGATACTAACACGTCCTTGTGCTCCTTCATCCGAGATAAGTTTTGTGTATTTTTTCGTTTCATTGGTTTTCGTTAATTTTGTTTCAAAATTATCAAATGTTAAAACTAAAATGGTCTACCCTGTGTCTTCATAGCTTTGAATTTGAAGGTTCTAACTAAAAATTAATTTCAGCCTACTCAGAAAATTCGATTACATGTAGATATAAATAGATAATAATAATAGATAATAAATAAATAGATATAAGTCTACACCATTTCCAGGTAAAACTACAACAATCCCCTCTGTATGTAGAAACGAGGACAATTGCAGCATAGAGAACGCGAGGACAGATACTCCCAAAACGAGAACGGGTGACAACCCTGTCTTTCAAATATAATTTCACATAATATTATATCATAATAATATAATAAACGCGCTTCAGAAGTAGGTTTAGTCCTGAACGTCATACCTTGAGGTCCTGACTAACCCAAGTCATGGGTGGAATATAATAGAGCGGAGGAGTCTTGTAAGGAATAGTTGCCCGCATCAAAGTTGGCTTTGTCACAATGCCTTGCGTGGAATGCCTTGGAAGAGGTCCTAAGCAAACAGGGAGGTTGACGAAACCGCCTACGCTATTGCCTCGGGGATGGTACAGGATTATGAGAGCGTTTACTTTTAAACTCAATTTGCATGATCAGGACATTCCCTTTGACACAAAGCACCCACTATACGGTAGCAGGCAGTGTGGCCCGTTCACTGTTATTAGATGAATATTTATGTAATACACGAGCCTCTAGGGCGCGGAAAAACGTATTTAATATTAATATTGCTGTGAAGAAGTTAAGTTATGTATCCACCAAAAAATATTTCATAGTATATTATTATTTGACGAGTACATAATTAAGGACGTAGTCGAGCTTGTAAACATATGAGCAATTTCTATCCGTTATGTGCGAGTCAGTACTTTCTTATAATGATGGCAGTCCCTTTGAATATTGTAGTCATAATTCAAGCGAACTGTCATTATTATACAAAGCTGCTGTCATTACAATAATCGGTGTGTATCATGGTAGGGATTATATAGTCATAGATACGTATAACCTTATTATATATGAGTCGAAAATATACAATTTTCAACAGCAGGTGTAGAAGAATTTCTTTACATTTTTACTGGAGATAGCAGAAATCTATAGTGCTCAAAATTTAATAAAAATATACTGGCATAAACGACATATCTATGTTACCTTTGCGCTGCTTATTGAAAAATGCAAAGAACATAGTGCATCGGGTGATAAAAGATGCATTGAATAGAGATGGCATAAAGTCGAATTCAGAATATGCATACTTGAAAACAGATGAAGTTCGTAGCAGATTTCCTGTTATCATATTTGTGAAATTGGCTCTCAAGTTTCGATTTAAGGAACGGAGAAATACAATTTCACTTATGCGCTCTGTCGAATAGCGACAAACTCGCTTGGCGCCGATGGCATCGCTTATTGAAAAATTACTTGAAATTGAAATACATGCAAGAATCTTTATATTGCCTATGATGAAAATTTGCTGCTGTTTGTAATAGCGTTATTTCATTTTTAACTTAAGACCCAGTTCTACCTGTCCTAAAACGCGTTTGCAAATAAAAGCGTTATTTATTGTTCAAAGTTTATGAAATTTTTTATGTTACTTCTTAGATAAATAACGAGTTGGGCTGGATGAAAAAAAATTTTTTTTAAGGATAAAAATCAATTTTACTTCTACATCTTTGGTTTTTTTCAAATATAAAACATTTAGCCCAACTCATGATACAAAAATAGATTTTTTATTTAAGTACAATTTTAATCTAAACATTATAATTGCGATAACAAAGCGTAATTGCCAGAAATGTATGTAATTTGCCTATATTACGGGCCCAGTGTAGACACCAGACGTTAGGAATTTTAAACACCGCCTATAACTACGCCACGCCTACTGCTATTTTTTAGATTAGACTGTTCACAAGTCCGTAGCGTATATTGAATCGGGAGAACAGAGTTTTCGCATTTCACATTTATACGCACGGTCTACAAATTTAACACACGATAAAAGTCATATATACTGTATGATATTATACTTAGTGTAGGTATACCTGCTAGGTGTTAGGTACATTTGTTTAATAATGGGTAGAAGTCGTGGCAAAATACCTAAACATCCGCGTCTGTCCTCTAGACGAATTAATAAAAGACGACTACGTACCACTTAAGTTAAAATATATGTATAGATAATCTAAAAGAACAATATTGTAATTATTTAATTACAAATGAGACAAAGAGACCAGAACAGGACTCAAATGAACATTTTATTTAAAATGTCGGTTTTGTGGACAGGAAGAGACAATTAGCAGTGACGAACTTGGGTCGGCTCTAATGGATATTAGTTCAGCGACTGTATTGGGCAGTATTACAGCGGGAATTGGATATAGCCAATGCCAGAATTTGTTTTCATTCATGAATCTTGCATTCATGGCGCCCAAAACGTTTATAAAATATAGCGAACTTGTAGGTGACAAAATATTTGGGATTTATATAAATGGTTTGGGGAACTTTGGACTATGTACTATGATTTTACTTTATCATACGTAGTATCTAAAGTATTGTAATCGTGCCAAACAATATTTTTGAGGTTTTAACGGAAATGTCTTTTTGGGTCCCTTGAACATTTTTGACCCAGGTAAAAAAACAATTCTGTGTATGTGTGTGTTTTTTTTGTGGCGACGATTCCGGAGAAACTACTAAGGTATCGGGACGAAACTTCATATTTAGAAGTTTCATAACCAAACTTAGAGCTGAAAAGCTTTCTGTTGAAAAGGATCCAAAGGAACTGGAGGTTTAGTCTTATAGCATTTTTTAAAGATTTTGCAAATAAGCCGCCATTTCTGGAAATTTGTCGAAATAGTTAAATAATAAATTAAAGTACAGGAAATTCTGAACAATTTATGACTATGGCATTTTTTGGTAAAATGAATAGTTTAGCTGCATGAGCAAATTCTATTTTATCGAGATCGCTGCATTAAAACTAGTTAGCCAGGATTTGTCAGATATTGTGATTCTAATGACAGTAGGTAGTGTCAAACGCTGGTGCTTTGACAATACCTACTGTCAATATAATCAAAATATCCGTCTAGTTCCAGTAGTTTTATTTTAATGCAGACATGGCCGATCTCGATCAAATAGAATCTCATGCAGCTAAACTATTAATTTTATATATGGTATGATAAAGTAATGTGCCTGAACGCATCAGATTAATTTTTTTTATTTTTGTCTTCGTGTCACCGCCGTGCGTTCGTTCGATATCCAGCATGTTTATAGATGTATTGGGTCCTCATTGCATTGCTCGATTTTAATTAATTCCTTTCTAAATTGAAGTCCATAATTCACCGATAAGTTATCATGAGTTAATACATTTTTGGCAATTTACTATACAGTATGTATGTCACCCTGTTAAAAAGATTAAATATTGTAATAGCAAGGGCGCTCTCTCTAACTTAAATCAATATATTTTCTTTTACCGCCTGGCGGCCGCCAGCCAGCTGTATGCAGTCCGGGATGCAGTGATGAGTGAGAACACTAATACATTGTAACTTGAGCGAAAGCGAAAGCGCCGACGCGCGGCGACAAACTGGCTGAGTACTTCCCCTTCGAATGTACTCGTGTCGACTATGCTCCGCCTTTGCCTGCTTCCTCTAAACCCCCAACTTCCCCTTATCGTAAAACTGTGGCCTGGTTGACGTTGGTGGGGGCCAAGCAGACCACTCCCAGCAAAAAAAAACATCGCAACGAAATATTTCGTTTGGAAGTTGCGATGTTTTTAAAACGGAGCCTTAAAATAGGTTATTTTTCTGGAGTGACAATTCAAAATTGAGATAATATGACTAATACTGATAACGTCAATGGAAAGTAAGTTTAATAGATTTTTTCGGTCTGAATAAAAATCCGAATCTAAAGATGCCTATCAGCTTATTTATGTGGAATACTTGGTTTTTGTGTGTGAGCACATAAATCATATCAAAGAAAATCCGTCTGTTGAACACTTTCTGAAGTCAACAAGTTTTCACGATAGTTAACCCAGGTTTAGGGTTTACTTTAGTAGTAATTTGAAGTTTTTTATGTCTCGTGTTCGTTTGCCATATGATTGCAAAAATGGCAAAAAACATACTTACAAAATTTCATATAAAATTGTTAATATGTTTCCAACGGTAATAATTAGTATAAGGATAAATCTAGTTAAATAGGTTTTTAATTACCTCTTCTATAACCCCTTAAAGATATATCAAGCTACCAAATACTTTGTTTATAGAGCAATATTAAAGTTAGCACTTACATTACATTTTCGTTAAATTGCATAATACATATCACAAAAACTAGTAACATTCGGTATATGACATACCAGATATAAATTGGAGCCATGTAAAGGGTTATTACAGCCAACACATATTATACTATACTGGCTGTGCCATTTAAAAACTCTAGAGTTCTATAAACAGCCTGTATAGTGTATCTAATATCTTTAGATACTATAAGCTACCTACTGGCTTTGACAATTTTATTGTATGACATAGTTTAAACGCCAAATCGGGAAAAATGTCGTTTTCATATAGTTTTTAAAAAGATCCCGCAACGGGCGTATTTTGGAAAAAGAATTGAATATCTCAGGACCTATTAATGCTGTGAGTTAGCAACATATACAGTTGGATAAGCAAATTTAGTAGTATTCATAAAATTAAAAAATATACTAGGCATCCATTTAAAAAATTTCCAACTTTCCGTCACGCCTTATTGCAACATCCTGTTTAAATAAAAACAATTTTACATTATAGAAACTGGTGAGTCAAACATTTTTTTTTATCTCAAACCCTGTATAGTCATATTTTTCGTTAAGACGTCAACAATTTTTTCTAAAGGCAAGATACATTTTTTACTTTTGATTTTTTCGTTTTTTCGCTGACAGAACAACAAAGAATAAAAGTTTTAATGACGATTGGGTAAGGAGATCGAAATATACCTCATCAAGAAGTATGTAAGAAGTATGTAATTTTCCGATAAAAGTATCCTGAGCAGCCAATCCACAGTCAACAACATAGAATAGAATCTAAGCTAAATGACAACCACGCTCAACAAATAAGAAATCTAACAAATGACAACTGATTCTAGTATGTTTTCCGTGTAATCAGAATCTGAAAGCAGAATAATAATGAGTTTTATTTAGTTGAAAGAAACTAATAATAACAATAAATTTGGTTTCCTTAGTACTAAACTTATCAACTACTTAAAATTAGCCAGTACATAAACCCGACATGATGTTTTAAAAAGACTTAGCGAACTACTGTTTTTATATCACTTGGTAGGTTGTTAAATATCTTCAGTGCTTTATAATTAAATGAATTTTGCGTACTGCTTTTTGTATATTTTGATTCTGAAGTGGTCCTTTTGCCGAGTATTGTATTCATGCTGCTGACTATTGTATGTCAAATAATTACTCATATAATTTGGGAGTTTATTATTTATGCATTTATATGCCAAGGTGAGTGCCTGATATATCCTTCCTTGTTTAACATTCAAGAAATTTAATTTATTCAACATTGACTCGATACTGGTTAACCTGGAGCTTTGTAATAAAATTCTGAGTGCTCAATTTTGTTGTACTTGAATCTTTTTAATGTCTTTGTCTGTACACAAAAATAATATACTGCTGCAATAGTTAAAATATGGTCCTATAATCGTATGGTACAAAGATATTCTAGCTTTTAATGTTAGTTTATTAGATATTCTTCCTAAGTAGCTAATCTTTCGGCTCACCTATATACTGCATATTACTCGTAAACTTCAAAGTATTGTCTAAAATAACACGTAGATATTTAAATTCGTCCACTATCTCAACAAGTGTGTTATCGATAACTATTTCTGGTGTAGGGTTTACTGAATTTCTATTTCCCAATATCATAAGCTTTTGTTTTCAGTACATTCAAAAATAACTTATTTTCTTTATACCAATTTGATATCGAAACCAGTTCAGAGTTCAATGTCGCGATTACATCAGGTAAGTTATCTCCAGCAATTGATATTAGTGTATCGTCTGCAAGGTGCATATCTCAAGATTTAACTAGTGAAGCAACATCATTTATGTACAAATTAAATAAAACTGGTCCCAGAACAGAACCTTGCGGTACCCCTAAGCTGTTTATTAATTCACATGACTCATTTTCACCAATCCTAACCTTCTGTCTCCTGTTTATTAAATAATTTTCGAACCATTTTTATTCTTTTCCTCTGATTCCGTAAGTTTCCAATTTTTGTAATAACTTTTGACGACAAATAGTCTCGAAGGCTCTACAAAAACTGCAACTATCGTTTTACCGTCTTCTGAATCTCCTTTCCAATTTGCCAATACCAGATTTAGGGCTGTCTCGCATGAATGCTGAGCACGAAAACCTGGCTGTTGGTCAGTAATAAGTTCATTTTCATCCAAGTAGTCACTGACCTGTTGTTTAACAATAATTTCTAGTATTTGTTCTAGTTTTGGTAACATGTTAATAGGCCGAAACTCTTCGCATTTGGTGGTGTTCACAATTTTTTGTATTGGTATAATGGTGCTTACTTTCCAAGAGTCAAGTACTTACTATTCCTGTATTTAGTGACTCATTAATTAAATCTATTATAAATTGTCCCACAATAGGTAATGCATCCTTTATTATCTTATTATAATCTTAATTGATATAGAATCGGTGCTATTGGATTTCTTTATCTTATTTACCACAGAATAAAGGTGTTGAACACTAATTGTCTTCAAGTGGAATGATTGTGTACTGCGCATTGTTTGGGATTTCGTTGCTGGGGGTGTAAAAATTGAGCTATTTATCTGATTGATGCTGTCAATGAAATATGTATTGAACTTGTCTACCATTGCGCATTCTCCTATAATTGCAACGTTGCTAAAAACTACTTTCTTATTTTTTTGGGTTTATTGTTACCTATTATTGTTTTTAGAATTTTCCATGTTTTCTCTTTGTTTTTTCATTTTCGTGTAAAATCGTTTCTAAATATTCAATATTGAATGTGTTAATTGAGTCTAGTATTTTGCATTAACTGACGCACAATCTTCAAAAACATCCTCAGAATCCATAATAGAGTTTACCTTTGGTTGATCACACGGACCCAATCCATTCATACAAATACTGTTGATGGTTATAATAGGATCCAATTATCTATAGGTGGAGTGGAAGGTCCCAATTAAAATATGAGCAGATATGACGTAAGTACGGCGTTAACCTCAGTCTCATAAATAACAGCCGAGCTATGTAATTGTTGACGATGGCAACAGTAACACACGTACGCAATAAAAAAATGAATAACGCCTCGCACAATGGACCCCAACGACGACGGCCATGAATCACTGAATCGATTACGGCGCCGAGATATACCGACGCACGGTCGGTGTTCATTATACTCATATTCATTGTGTTCCAGCTCAGGCTAAACACAATGACAAAACTCGGGAATACCACGGATTTTTGTGCAGCAGACAGCGCAGAGACACATTTATGAGCCTTTTATGCGACACTGTTACGGTAATTATTCGCGAATGTGCAGGCGTATCGAAGTTTTGGGTGGGCCAGACAGAATTTTCAATATTGATGTTGGATTCACGAGTTTGTTGTTTCATGTCACAACTTGAAACGCATTTTAGTTTAGTTCTCACTAACAAAATGCTATTCCGTTGCATTCAACGTGACAATATGGATAAATGCGTGCTGGGACAATGTTTGATAGCATTTTTGTTTTATTTATGAATTTATAGCTGTGTATATGTTACTGTAAAAGCCCGAAATACAGTAAACTCTAGGATTAGTGATTTAGTCATAGGTTTGACCAATTTGATTTGGTAAATGTCCGACTAATTATATTATGTTTTTAATAGTTTGGTCAATCCTAGGATTTACCACTCTGTGTTGCGGTAACACTTGCGGTAACTAAATGTTAGAAGCAAGAAAATTATATTAAAGCCAAAGAAGAATCAAGAAAGCACAGCGGTTAAAATATAAGTACTTTTATTAAATACTAAATACTACATAACAAACGATAAAGATTGCGTAAGATAAACCAAATACGACTCTTCATCTTGTATTTTATTTTTGTTTATTTTATTTTATGTAGTTATATTTATTTGTCATTCGATGCTATACTAGAAAACTAACTAAAATAAGTAGTATTCTGACTAAAAATTATAACAAATAAAATTTTTTGTTGCTTTTTTGTGTTTGCAAATATTGCGTATAGGAAAGTAATTCTACATATTATTTTATGTAGGCATGTTATTTACTGGACGTTAACCAGCAAATTGACTAAAATATAAATAGTTTTATTTCACAAAATACTGTGTGGCCGCCACTGCGCGACCACAATATTGTCAATTTTTATTTAATTTATTTAACACTTAAGAGGTAATTTTTTTAAACTTGGAGTTACAGGAAAAATACAAATATATAGCGGCAACGATGAGCTCTGTAAACACATTTATTAAATTTTATAAAAATTTAGATAAGTTGCATTTGATTTCAATTGTCATCAACCGAGCTGAAAATGCTTCAAGAACAATTTGACAAGCGATTTCAGTTCGCTAAAATTGAGACAATGATTTTATTTTTTTTATCAATCCTTTTACTCGATGTAGATACGTCAACAACAGCCTCATACAGTGAGCACGAAAACTATGGAAGCATGATAGAATATCTGAATCTCAAATTCAACTGAAAACTAGTAAGAAAATTATCTTCAGCCGTGCGGAAGTTAAAATACCCTCCACCGTAAAATATTTAAAAAAAAAGTGAACCGATTTTGCCCATTCACGAACTTGTCCTTACTTTTTAAGAGATAAACTTGTATACCAAATTTCAAATCAATTGCTTCAAAATTACGGCAGTTATCGTGTACACAGACGGACATACTGACAGACGGACAGACGTACAGACAGACGGACATAGCTAAATCGATTCAGTTTTCAATTCTGATCAAATCCATTACATATATAAATCTATATCTGCCACGCCTCCTTAAGGGTGTCACAAATGTCGAATCAAACTCAATATACCCTCACCACATTAAATGTGGGGGTATAAAATGACATAGAAAAAGTTGATTTTTTTATAATTAAAATAAACTTTCTCTATAAATTTCAATTTGAATCCTTTAATTGTTACTTCTTCCTGTTTTTAGTACATTTAGTACATAGTCTTATATGACAGTGGTAATCTTTTAAGGCTCCAAAATTATTGAGAAAAGGACAATTAAAAATTGTAAAGTATTACTAACTCTAGAGAAGATGTATTTTCTGAATATAATATGAAAATGCGTTTCGGATAGAATTATAAGTCCTGAATACAATCCGGACTCGAAAATTTCCTATCGCGTACGGTTTTCAAAAAAAGTGAGGTCAAAATGTCCAAAAGCGCAATTTTAGTAATTTCTGCAAAATTGATGTCAGCTGATGCTAAACCCAAAGGAAACTTTAAAAGGAAAAAAAAACGTTCAATTTTATACTTTTACCTGAAATGCTGAAAGTTTGTTATTATATACCAGATGAAAGTAAAACTTACATTCTTAAAAGGAGCATACAAGATTCTAAAGAAAGAAAGACATTGTTTTGTCGGTTCAACAAGCTTGTACGAATTATTGGTTTCAACCTGAATATCAGTCAACCTGAATGTCGTTGGCTAGTCCATAAGAATAGACTGGCCAACGAAATGCAATGCCAAACATCACATTGTCTTAAAATTTTGAAATTTACCGTTTATCCTGGTGTTTCACGAAGAAATTTTTTGATGATTGTAAGTTTCATTTTTTTTGCCTGATGCTTGCTTAATAGTCGATGCATTAATATCATTTTCATTAACTTCTTGGGAAGGTAAGCGTCTGCGCAAATTACCTGAGGTTAACCAACAGGTCCAACAAGGAACTACTTAATAAATCCTCGTTTCACCGTTATGTATTGGTCAATCCCAGGTTTGACTGCTGTCTTGCTAAAAACCCTAAATTATATTGATAAATACCATTTTACGGACAATTACCAATTCAAATTGGTTAAACCTAGGATTAACAATCCTAGGTTTGACCGTAATTCGGGCTTATACAGTAACATATACAAAAATTCGGCAAAAAAGCCTTTTCAAAAATAGTGATCCATATAGCACGCCACCATTTGCCATTTGTGTAGTTCAATTGGACAGAAATAGGCAATTTGACCAGTTGACCTAGCTAACCATTGATTTGCACATTAAATTTGCACAGTTCCAGTATACGTCGTCAAGCTGAATTAATGATAAGAACACAGATCGTCACTCACGTGTTACTTTCAAAATTCATACACAAATCCGTATTCGAGACAAGAAACGGTTTTACGCGACACTCGTTACAGCAGTGTCTGCTTCCGGAAGAATCAATATAATCAGATACAGTGAATTGAATTCAGTTGAGTCACTAATGTTCTCTAAAATTAATCCTTATTTTCAATGTCAGTTTCCGGATTTTGATTCTACCAAAAAAAAACATACCAAAATTAGTTGTACTTTTGTTTTATATTTTTTATTACATTTACACTGAATAGTTAATTCATTATTATATTTGATATTAATAATTAAAACAAATCCCTGTTGCGGGCGCAGTTATTGTAGCAAAATGTTTTGTTTTTAAATTATTGATAATAATAAACACTGTAGGCTTTATACACCATATTTGTTTGGCAGGCGTATGTCAACTTATGTTTTTCAATTGCCCTAGTAGTTTTGTTTTAAAAAAATCGTAAAATAGACAGTAAAATAGTACAGTATGTTATGTTCTCTGAATACAATGGTGTTTAAATTGTGTAGCCTTACATAAGAAAATTATCGAAAAAAAGCTATATGAAAATTGTCAGACATGGGTAATTTTTTTATAGATTCTATAGATAAATATCTGACTAACGGCGAAATTAATTTAGCAAAAATACTACTCAATTTATTTAAAAATACATCAATCAGCAATGAAATCCACCCCCGAAATAAAATTTTTAACTAGCAAATTCAACAAGAGACCCGTTCAATTAACGAGTATAATCAAAATGCGAAGCAGTAATTTGTTGCGTTGGCACCGGTAAAAGAGGCACACAAACAGGTCCATAAATTAATTTACATTCATTTGCACGATTTCTGTATTAATCAGGGATTTTTTTCACTTTTTCATTAGCGGATCGCATTTTCAAATAACATTTGCATTAATTACGCTTTCTGCGTCCAGTTGCCGCCCGTGCCGGTCGGATTTATCATTGGACAGAGGCAACAAATCAGCATATTTTCCTTTCGTACTAGGTGTACGTTCATTCGTGCACGGCTCGTTTGATTAATAGACATCCTAACTAACACACGACGGGGGACCCGACGCGGCTATACCTTTATCGAAAGTGCCGTGACTTTTGTAAAGCTCCTTCGCGATTGCCCCGCTAGATACCGCCTCTAACCGTAATAATAACCTTATTTAGATCTGAACTCTAGTATTTTATGGGAAACGAAATTGAAAAGCAAATTGTGCAAACGACGACATGTATAAGTTAAAACCAGATCTCCTCAATAATGTCGCTGGTGTCTATACTAGAGTTGCCACTAAGGTTGCCAGGTTTCATAGATTTCATAATAGACTAAAGGCCGACGATGTTCATCATTTTAGTGGCAGTTATTATATTTATTTCTAGGCCAAGCAATAGAGCTACAAATGATTGCTTTTTTGACATAAAGACTAGCAGAAAGCCGCCTGTGCCATCCTGTGCAGGATAGTCCGTAGTATATTCCTACTATGTTTGCCATTTTTTAATTTTTATAAACAACTATCAACAAAAAATCGCGTTTTTTTACTTTTTTTGTTGTAACATGAAAACTATTGAAGCAATCATAAAGGTACCACGGGATGAACTGTAGAGAAAATATTGCTTCTAAAAAACAAATTCCGCCATTTTTTAATATTAACAGCTGAAACTTTAAGTGTGCAACACCTGGATTCGGTCGGATTAATAGTTTTCGCACAATCCTCAATTGAATTTTTTTTTGGCAATATTTTTCGGAGATCTGGGTGCGTTTAAGGTCGTCCGATTGCAATTTAAAAAACGAATTTGGAAACTAGATGTGAACAGCAACAAAACGTCTATTCTGATTTTTCGGTAAGACCCGTTTAAGTAGGTAATAAACTACTGAGAACATGAGCGAAAATGCCCGCGCCCGCTAGAGTGGTCGAGTGATGGGGGAAGTGTGCGATTAGAGGGGAAACGTATATAGTATATAGTAATACGCGTTTCTCCGCGTCTACCGCCTACCCCCACTACTCGGCCGGTTTGGAGCGCGCGGCAGTTTTCGGTCGTTTTTGCAAGCACTTTTCACCTATTTCGGACCACCTCCGCCGCACCCAGGCTCGCCGAATCATAATGCATACAAATATTCAAATCGCAATTGTGCAAAAACTAATCATCGGACAACACCTGGGTTGTCCACACTCAATCAAAGTACCCATCAATCGCTACTTTCGCGCGAAAAGCCTCCGCTACAACTTTGAAAATGGCGGAGTTATGAATGTTTGAAAAAAGGCAGATCTTTCCGGTTTTTCCGAATTTCCTCCGGTAATATTAATTCAATCGAGTCCGTGCAGGGTTTTTTCGTCCTTTCATTATCTATAATTCGTCTGTTGAAAGCATCATCGATTCAGTTTTTACAAGCAAAAACAGGATTTTTTTAGGTTTTCTGTTCATAACAAATTTAGAAATGATATTTGCGAGTAGGAAACACATCACAATACATATACGAACTATTCCACGTACCTGGGAGTATTTTTGCCTTCCTGCTAGTATTTTTGTCCCGCAAAAGTCTTTACAGTGAGCTCGTAAAGTACGGAAATGTAAGAAAATCTTTATAAAGGTTTGTTCTTTTTTTAAAATTCTCTTTAAAGTAAAATACACATTAAGTCAAATTCAATTTTTGACCATCAGTTACTTCTGGCTTATGACATGTCAACATTTTCTTTAAATGAAACCCCATATTTTTGATTTTGTCTTTTTGGTAGAGCTTTTAATTGTCTTAATGGTACCGAAAATATTGTATAGATTTACATAAGATACTTTTTGAGAAACAGAATTGAAAATGGTAAAATATTGATAGCTATGGGTAACATGAATATTCTGAATGGAATATGAAAAAGTGTTTTGGATTGAATTAGTTGCCCTGAATGTACGAAAGAATACGTTATTAATATTCTCGTGTAAGGTTTAAAAAAACCATAAACTTTGTACTTTTACCTGAAATCCTGTAAGTTTGTGCAGAAATATTTTTTAATCATTTACAGCGATTCTTTAAGTAGTGTGCCAGCGCTACGAAAACGTGACATGGGGCTTCATTTAACTGACATTTGTGTGGTGCATTTTTCCTCGTTAGAACTAGTAACTTGTGCCTCAATTTTAAATTTTTTTTTAACGATTTTGACTACTTTGTTACGAGATATCTAATTGGATTTAAGATACACTTAAAAATGAAAAAGAAACATCAACATCAACTTGTGTTGTCTCCATCTTTGGCTTTAGTGTTTAAGCGTGTTGTTTCTAATTATTTTGCTTTTAGCATTTGACAGGACTGCCTTAGCTGCCTCTGATAATTTTTGTTTGAATGCAAATGTATGACTGCTGGATAACTGTCTTACTGTTTGAGTAGGGTGTCTCCAAACGTTTCAAGCGGTACTCTATGATCTATGATCTGAAAAAATTGCAACATTTTTATATTTTATTACTTATTTATTGTATTGTATTATGTGCATTCTGTACATTTTTGGTACTGAGTTTCCTGAAAAACTGGAGATAATTCACAATTTTAGTTCCTATCAAATTCATAATTTCCGGTATTATTCATATAGTTTTATATCAACACTAGTTTATTGATTACTTTTTGAAAGATGCGTTGTTTGCAAACTTATTACAATACGTAAACTTAACGATATTCTTTTGTTAAATTCAATTAAAGCTAATGTAATTAATTGTAGGTAAGTTTGACGGCTGGTGGCAACCTCTAAGGGCCGATATATTCACCTATCGTCAAAGTTGTCGTTAGCCAACGAACAGATTACGCTAACGTTCGCGTTAAAAATGATTCTGTCTTTTCACCGATCTGTAAGTTATCGTCAGGCAACGAGGACGTAAACATCGCCAACGAATGTTTTTCGGCAGTATAGTTTCAAATGTCGGTAAAAAAGGTGTACTAAATCAACACTTGGATCATAACTTGGACTAATTGCCGCTAGATGTAGCGCCGTAAATGACATTGATAGACATTGACAAAACGTAACCAAAATTCATTCGCACCCATTTCTAACCGCATCAATTAAAAACGACGACCAAAAGTTAAAAAAAATGGTATGAAGGACGAATTCAGCAAATTCGGCCATATTAACTAAATAATGACTTCAATTAATACAGTACCACGTACGTACGCAAATATTTGTCAGTTTGACTTTTTGTTTGACATTCAGCACATGCTCTGTGACCAATCAAAGTGTTCGTCATTACTTTACGGCAGGTTCATGCGATCGCTAAATAAATTTGATCGTTAAGCGTATTTATCCGGTCGGTAATGTTAACGACAGGTGAATAGACACATTTTTACCATTTATCTTGTCGTTTAGATGATGAACAGTTTCACGATAGGTGAATATATCGGCCCTTAGTATTTATTTATTACATATTTAAAATTTATTTTAAATTATTTTAAAATTGTAAACAAAAATACTTTAATTTTATTGTTTTCAGCTTTAGAGAACCTTTTGAAAGGATTACTACCACTTAAACAATGTAAGAACCAAATAAAGACCACCTTCCTGTTCATGATTAAATCGAATTACAATGAGAAAGATAACGATATAAACAATAAAAACAATACTTTAAACAATTCTTCAATCTTGCTTCTCTCGATATGTTTAACTTGAAAATGCAATTTTTACGTGTTTGTAGATTTTTTGTGATAAAAGTTACCATCAAAATTTCAAACGATTCAAAAGATGGAAATTCGTCAAAAACGATTGTAAAAAACTTAAAATTTGTGAAACTTCATCGAAAATGAAATAACTTGCCAATCAAAATGTTAAGGCTTACTTAACATTTGAGATGCAAAAATGCATTTTGAACAAAATCATCATTTTGTTGATCTGATCTAATATATGTGCCCACCAAAAAAAAAGAATAATCTGTCGATTTCAATAATGATGCAACAAAAGTTAACATCTAACAATTAGAATCTAAAGCTTATTGCAAAACTTGGCAATCGAGCTTAAAGGACTTCATGTCTATCACATCTGGGATCGCCGCATTTCATAGAATACTTACTCATAATAGATCATAATTGACGAAATTACCAAATCTCCATCAAACCAATTACAATAATAACGCCATTAGCACAATTTACTGGTCCGATTACGATCGTAAGTTATATTTACGGCCATCAAGGGCGCACCACCTCGTCTCTGTTTAGCTGGAAACAACGAGTACGCT
This sequence comes from Aphodius sticticus, assembly GCA_963966075.1. Taxonomy (NCBI): domain Eukaryota; kingdom Metazoa; phylum Arthropoda; class Insecta; order Coleoptera; family Scarabaeidae; genus Aphodius; species Aphodius sticticus. Next base: position 17,528,069 of record OZ014513.1, on the reverse strand, counting down.
GCAGCCCGAACGGAGATGAGCATCTGAATTTGACCTAGTAAAAAAACCGGACCCGAGACCGGACTCCGGCCGTTTGGCATTCCGGAGTTGGCCGCTTCATCGCTGCTCGAGAGCTCTGCTTTGTTTAGCGGTGTGAACCCACGGCCCGGTCGCAACCTACCGCGATGTTTACTTAGCGGTTCCGCCCTCGAACTTTTCAAGAGGCGCCCAGATTCCAGTTTGTCGTTTTTCACCGACATAGGGCGACCTGTTTTCAGGGGATTATTTTCCGTTTGTGGACGAAGTTTGTTATTTTTTTAAATTGAGTCCTCGACAACGCAATGAGCCGACGATTGTTGGCTGTAGATCAGAAAGCAAATTATATAGGGAAGGCAGATTTGAACACGGTGCACACTGGGGCATTTTAAATTGTGTTTTCCACATCTGTTCAAAGGTTGTACACAATTTTCTATATTATATTGTATAATAATATAACAATTTTTCAGTATTTTCCAATTCATAAAACTCATGTTGAGGCGTTGAGCACATTTGGACTTTACAACTGGGGCAGTATCGGACATGGGTGTTCCATAACGTAGTACCAACCTAAACTTATGTTTTCTTAAATTGAACAACCTATATTTCGGCACAATTTTGAATTCCTCGCAAAATTTTACGACAATGAAAAATGACATTACCTACCCTAAACTTTATACTTTTTGATATATTGGCATTTTTATGGAAAAACAGCAGTCTAAGAAAAATTGTATATCTGAATACCTGGTTTTAATTTTATTGCGCACACTTATATTGTGATTAAGTAAGAAGCGTTCCATTAGCGTGATTACCTACCATATTCAAATTGTGTACAGGGTGGTCATAATCTGCAACACAATATAGCAAATAGTTTTTCGTAAGAAAGTTAAGTTTTTTAAATGGAAAACCATGTATGTATATATTTTTTTGAATTCTACGCATCGTTCTGCACAAAAAAGTACTGGCACACACCAGTGCTAAAATAAACAATTGCAGAGATAACTAATCTTCTTCATAAAAAAATCGATTTTTCTATCAATAAGTGCTTCTACACCTACATTAACCATTAAACCAGCTAAGTATTTACCTAAATTACTGTTTTCTCGCTTGATTTCATTATTTTTTTAATAAATCAAAACATTTGATCACATCTGCAATATTTAATATTATAATTTGTAATAAAATTTTACATATACCCTGAAGGCTATGAACAACTGTGCTAAACAAGTTATTAAGGTAAAAAGCTGATATAAAGTTGTTGTTAAAGAGCAGGTATTGTTCTACTTATCTTAAAATAAAAGCAATTCACAACGGAACTCAATATCAAGCACTGTACATTTATTTTTCCAGAAAGAAAAATACTTAATATTGTTTTGCAAGAAATGGAAATTTATAACGGTAATTTTATGTAAATTTTTACGAAGAAGACTAGCTATTTCTGTAACGGTTTATTTTAGCACTAGTGTGTGCTAGTACTTTTTTGTGCAGAAAGCATTTTTGTTGCATTCGCCAAGAACCCACACCATGTCAATTAGTTCCTCCTGAGAAAAGATCGCCATATTCCCAAAAATTATGCAAATCCAACCTAACAATATCACCACCACTGACAGATACCTTAATAAGTTGTTTAGCACAGTTTTTCATAGCCTACAAGGGTATAAGAAAATTTTATTTCAAATTATATCATTAAAATGCAGATGTGATCAATCGTTTTGATTTATTTAAAAGAAAGATGAAATCATGCGAGAAAACAGTAATTTACGTAAGTACTTAGCTAGTTCAATGGTTAATGTAGATGTAGAAGCACTTATTGATAGAAATATCGTTTTCTTATGAGGAAGACTAGTTATCTCTGCAATTGTTTATTTTAGCACTAGTGTGCGCTAGTATTTTTTTATGAAGAACGGTGCGTAGACTTCAAAAAATTAATTAGGTACATGGTGTTTCATTTAAAAAAATTAACTTTCTTACGAAAAACTGTTATATTTTGTTTCAAATTATAACAACCCTGTACACAATTTGGATATGGTAGGTAATCACGCTAATAGGACGGTGCTTACTTAACGATAATCTAAGCCTGCGCAATAAAATTCAAAACAGGTATTGAGATATACAATTTTTCTTACATTGTCGTAAATTTTTGCGAGGAATTCAAAATTCTGCCGAAATATAGGTTGTTCCATTTAAGAAAACATAAGTTTGGGTTGGTACTACCTTATGCAACACCCTGTATACACGATAATAATTTTAAAATAAGCGCCTCGGCGTTCTGTATATATGAGTGAAATCAGTTTTAAAATATCTTCATTAACAGAGGCACAATCTTCCGAGATCGCACTGTTGAGACACTGTATATATTGCAAAGTTTGGAATCAGCCCATACTTAATTTGAATCGATATCAACATTGATATTTTAAACTGAAATATATAATTCTTATTCCAGTTTTGGCTTATACGTATCAGAAGACATCGTTTTTCCTCAGGTTTACATATTTCTAACGGCCATACCATTTCTGAGTTATTTTGGTTTGACTATCGTTTTGTTGATTTTCGCGGTAACTTTAAAAATTTTTGATTTTGGTTAATAGTTAAAGTTTGGTGGGCACCACGCTAACATGACTAAACAAAATGATATATAGTTTATTATTACATCTTGTGTTTAAATTTTTGCGTTAACTGCAAATACCAACACAAAAAGTAATAACATCAAAGTACCTCAGAAATTGTTACATGTTACCTGAAAACCAACATTGGAATGAAAAACACAATTTTATTTAAAATAACAAAGTTGTTAAAAGCATGTAGGCAGTTTTCGACTAGTTTCATGCGTAATGTAGTTGAAACTAGTGTATGCCCTTCAAAACAGTAGTAAATTTGAAAAGATTATTGTACTGGTTTTGAAGAAATTCCTCAAAAACAGCGGAGATATTTTATAAAATATCACCTAAGCTTATACCATGTTCGAGGAAACACAATTAAAAATTAGGATAATATTGATCTAACATGAATTTTGTGAATGAAAAGAAAGAAAATGGACTTTAAATTCATATCAAAAAATGCTTTTGACAATTCAACATCACTATTGAATGTTCCCTACTTCAAAATTAGTAATGAGAATCCTTACGGGATCACTTATTTTTCCGCCTGTCTAATGTCATATTAAAATTTCTTAGCATTGAATGAAGATATTAAGCTGACATTGGCAAAATATTTTTGAGCTCGCCATTAAAACCTACTTAATTTGAGAAGATCTACCCCTCCTATGATACCTTGCACGACTACTGAAATTAACTCTAATAATGTATTATATTGTATCCTGATCGTAGATTTAATAAACAATTTTGAACACAATAACCTTATAAACATTCTACAAGGAATAATATATTCACCGGATTTTGTCAATCAAATTGATAATCCAAATTAGTAAACCAATAAAGTTCCCGAAAACGATAGAAATCCTAAAATACCCATCTCAAGATCCTTAAATGCGGAGCATTAAAAACTTTAGCGAATTATTAAATTCATTTTGCTCCGTAATTCGGCTAATCCATCGGGCTTCCATCCTGTTACAAAGAACAACAAAACTTTTAAGAACAAAGGCCCCGAAAATTAATTTCGTTTGCGCGGGATCCGTTTTTATATATTATTAATTATTCGCCGAATTAACGACCGGTGGCGGGCGCGGGAATGAGTAGGAGAAGGTCGCGCTCCGGTGTGCCGTCGGTATGCGGCGAAACCAACTTCCAGCAGCGCCCTCTACGATAACTCGTCCGATCACTCCGGACGACAACTTTTTATCGTCGCGAACCAGCAGCAGCAACAGAGACCTGAAACCAGTGACGGACTGGCCAGGTTGAACACAGAGCTCCGCTGATGACAGCTGGGCTCTATTGAGGGACTATTCCTCATCTACTGCCCCGATGGAAAATATTAACTCTAGAGCTAAAGCAGTTACGATATGTTGACGAATAAAGCATCGAACAAAGAAAACAAAAAAAAAACTTGTAGGCGCTGACCGATACATTGATAAAAGAATAGGGTATTTGACTGTATTAAAAATATGGCTTGTATTGTAGTCATCCTAATAGATTAGAGTTTAAGAAAACTATTTGTTATTACTTTTCAAAAAAAAATATGCTTTATTTCTATTAAAACCCAAAATTAAAATTGAATTTTAACGTCCTATCACGTGATTGAAAACGCTCTGTAATTGGCTCAGTCTCCAGTGACGTCATTCGTTAGTACGCTTAGAGCGCGTTCGGTTTGTCAGGGTAGGGTATGGGGAGAGCAATGCTCAGATAACCTGGGTCGGCTGTCTCCCTCTTATATGCAGATAAACGCCGTATGACGTTAGTCCGCCTATTATGCAGCGCGTCACTCTCACCGTGCCCGTTTGAATTTAATAGCACTAAAGTGCCATGTAAGCACAACTTTGTAGGTTAGGATAGCCCTAACCTTAAGCTGTCAGATCAGATAATACCTGGTTCGAAAATACGATAGATAAGTTATTCTAGTCAGTTTTACTTATGTCGAAGTAATCTTCACAACAAAAAACACTTGCATTGGCCGCTATTTATTTCATATGGATTTCTACGAGCCAACCACTTTCTTCGCAGTTTGAAATCTTGCGGAACAGCTACAAATAGTTTATCCGGAGTTTTTCTTGACGTATTTCTGCATTGTGGATTTATACACTATTTATAACCCATTTTAATGTAGAAATTGTGAAAACAACACATACAACACAATTACCAACCGGCGACGATGTCGGGTATCGGGTGACGTCACACAACAGAAAGTATCGTTTTGGCGGGACTTTTTGTAATTCAATTTTTAACGCTGATTTTTATGAAATATTGAGGAAATAATTACGAAAAATATTGCAATTACAATGGAGAGTGAAGGAATAAACACACTAAGATGGTTTTCCAATAATAGTCAAATACCCTATTGACAACTTTCGATGCCATAAGAAGTCATGACATCTCTCACGATTTATCATCAAGTTGAGTTACTAAAGGGTGTTTAAAAATGGTCAATACAACCTCTACAACTATGCAAAATGTTTAATACAACCTAAATACAGGGGCGTAGCTACGGGGAGCAGTGGGAGCAAACTGCTCCAGGCGCACGAGTAGAGGGGGCGCAAAATTGAATGTGCAATAAAAAAACTTGTGTGTAAAGAATTTTATTGGCCAGATTTTCTAAATAAAACTCTAAGGACCTAAATGTTATGTGATCTTGACTTAATTATCATAATTTTTATTTATAGATTGGTGCGGTGTATTTATACATACATAACTCCTTGTACATTTAACTTCTGTAAATGTTCGTTTTGTTAAGCAAGCGCACTTCATATTTATTTACTTATTGAGTGTACTGTTGCAGTATATTGTTCAGTTTAAATGACTGTTATGAGTTTTAAATGGCTATTATTTTACTAAATTAGTGTGTTTCTTTATTGATAAACTTATAACTAGGTAAGTGGTTTTCAGTATTTTTTGTTCACATGAAACACACTACTGTTACTTATCTTAAAAGAAAGAAATTGCCAATCAAAAAATGTTAGTGGTAGGTAAAAGTTTTAATTGCCTAAAACGCTTTCTTCCAAATAATTTTGATGAAAAATAAAAAAAAAATCTGTTTAAGAAACTTGAAAATATGTTCGTATATATGATTTGAATGGGGTTAGAAAAGCGTACTGTGGCATCACAACCAACCTTCACCTGAACTGCGAAAATGTTTTCATAGTTGTAAGTTATTTTATTACTTTAATAGTAATTTTATTTTATTGCGTTTGTATATTGCGGTTGTAACTTTGTAGATATTAGAATTTTTTAAATTTTCTAATTTATATTACAAAAAACGAAAAAAAAGAAGAAATTATAGACAATAAAATTTGATTATTTACATTATAGCACACTCAAAATATCGCCATAAGCTCTGACAACTCAAAATACGAGAATAGTAGACTCGTCTTAGTCCAGTGACGTTAAACAAATAAATGTATTCACTTCGGAAAATTTCAAACCCAACTGGATTTTTAAATACCTACGCATTTGATGGGACATTAGAAATAACGTGTGACAAGTTACCATCGATATTGTGTCTGGGTTGCGAGTTATTCACGGTCAAAGATGACCGAATTGGATTTGTTTATTAATCGGATGATAATCGAGTTTTTAAGGAAACTTCTAGATCTTTGAATTCTCTACATAAAATGTGTATACATCGTAATGAATATATGAATATATTATATGCTGAGCGATGCATTCGGTGTCTAAAGTATTTGAAAACATGATTGAGCATAATATTTAATAATAAGAACAACAATAACGTGCAATTACAACTTTACCATTTTTTACGGAAACCAAAACTGTTCCTAAATCTACGCTAATAAAGATAATAGTTTTAGAAAAGTGCCATAAAATACGTGGCCGGTAGTTATATAAAACCCTTTTATCATCTGAAGAATATTGGGGTTATTTTAATTAGTTAGAAATCGAAAACAGCCAGCTTACTAATTGTTTTTATTGTCATAAAACCCTAAACTGAATTTCCCAAGGATTTTGTATATATAAACGCCGTTTTTGGTTCAATTCTGCAATTAAAAAATTGGAATTGAAAGTGGGATACATTAAATTAAATGTTCAAAAACTGCCAGACCTCTTCCGAAACACAAGGCTGCGCACAGATTTTTCTTGCTCCATGGCGCTGAATGTGTTATGTAGCTACGCCACTGCCTAAATATTATGCTTAGTTCCTTTGTTTGGTGTCTTCGGATATTTTTAGACCCAGTCCGGCACTGCATGAAAGGAACGACGGAGATAGGATGGCGGAGTCTTGTGCGAATCGAATTTCGATTGAGGAGAGCCGCGTCGAAATGATCAGAGGTCAGACCCAAGAGGATTTCGCATTGTCGTCCTTTCCATCTGCCGCCGTATTGGTGGTACCGCGGTAACATCGTACTCTCGCTTTTGAACCGTTATCAACACATACGGGTACGCTGTCGACGAAGAGTACGCAATCTTGTTATTTCTGGAGGAAGTTTTCAGTCATGGGCGACGATATAGAGGTATGGGCAACGTATTGTCAACGTTTGTCACTGATATCAGTTTTATTAGGTTGGTTCCAAACTCTGGGATTGTACCCTTTCTTATAAATGAAACCAGCTACAAGATAAACCAATGTCACCTAATTTTGTTTGTAATAAAGGTGTTTGAAAATCTGACAAACAGACTGATCGCCAAAAATAGCAAAAATATTAATGAATCGGTCGGTTCGAAAACAGTACATGCCCAAAAAGTGAGTTCTGAGAATATTAACAAAATAATTTTGTCGGTGCAATATCTTGAAAAGTATAGCAGTTTGCTGTTTTGTACCAACAGACAAAATATAAAGTAGTTCATAGAGAATTAAATATATTGCATATTTTATTTATATTTGCATTAAAAGCAGACCTATGATTTAGACAATCATCATGGACATGTACTGTTTTTGAACTCAACGGAAAAACAGCGTACAAGTTTAACAATATTTTTTTATTTAATTAATAGCATTTAAATAATATACTTATTATGATGTATTTTGTTTTTGGGGTTCTCATTCCAAACCCGTTGTCATATTTTTATAATTCAAAATGGCGGATTCAATAAGGCGGCTGGAAAACTTAGAAAGATGTCGGGTGCTTATGAAACTTATTTCCTGTGATATTTGAACATCCTAGACTCCAAATCCAACGTCCAATTTTCAAAATTTAAAATGGCGGAATCAATATGGCGACCGAAAATGTAAAAAATCCTGGATTTGCATGAACCCGTAATATTTGAAGATTGATGATTAAAACTGTCAAGTCAGATTTTCAAAATATATTCAAAATGGCGGTTTTTGGGGTTCTCATTCCAAACCCGTTGTCGTATTTTTATAATTCAAAATGGCGGATTCAATATGGCGACCAGAAAATGTAGAAAGATGTCGGGTGCTTATGAAACTTATTTCCTGTGATATTTGAACATCCTAGACTCCAAAACCAACATCCAATTTTCAAAATTTTAAATGGTGGAATCAATATGGCGACCGAAAATTTAAAAAATCTTGGATTTGCACAAACCCGTAATATTTGAAGATTAATGATTAAAAATGTCATGTCAGATTTTCAAAATATATTCAAAATGCCGAATTATACAGGGTTAGTAAAAATTACCGGAACACCTTAATAATTCTTCAACAGTAAAGAATTTCAATTAAAAATTCAAACAAAGCTTTTTTTGGTTTTAAACAAGTTTACGTCTAAATATATTTTCAATTAACAGAGTATTCATTTTATTTTGAAAATTTAGTAACATTTTCTTTTTCAACCGAACACTGTATATTTTTACATTTTTTAATTCTAAGATCAATTCTTAGATTTTTTTGTAGAAATGATATTTTTATAAACTGCATCATTTTTTAGTTACAAGCAATTAATCAAAATTAGTTGAAATTACCGGAACACCAAAATAATTCTTCTACCGTACAAAATTTCAAAAAAAATTCAAATAAAAGTTTTTTTTTTATTTTTAACAAGCTATCGTCTAAGGATATTGTTAAAATACACGATGTTCATTTTATTATGGAAACTTTTCTTTTTCTAATAGAACAAGAATGTACATATATTTTACATTTTTAATTCTAAGAGTTTTTTGTTGGAATCATTTTTTTATATTTTTAAATCTTTGAGTTATGACCAATTAATCAATAATTAACGGATAGAAAATAAAAAACTCAAGAAAAAATTACAAAACTAGATAGAAATAAATAAAATATTCAAACTGCCAAATTAAAAGAAATATGTATATATGTGGGAAAATGTTCTTAATTTTTGAAGTTCAGGAGTTTTGATTAATTTTTATAAAGAAAAAATGATTGTTTTTATTAAAAAAATGCTAAAAATGAATCATAAAATTAAAAAATGTAAAAATATACAGGGTATGCTATCACAAAAAGGAAAGGTTATCAAATTTCCAGAATAAACGATAGTTTGTTCAACACCAGAAAAATTTGTTGTTTGTTAAATTTGTTGATTTTTTTTTTCACAGTTGAAGAATAATTTAGGTATTTCGGTAATTGTGTCTATGTTTGATTAATTGCTCATAACTCAAAAATAATGCATTTTATAAAAAAAGATTCCTACAAAAGATTCTTAGAATTAAAAAAAAGTATTTGAAAAAGGAGAGGTTACCACAATTTCCAGAATAAAATAAATAACCTGTATAGTAAAAATGTATTAAAACGATAGATTGTTTAAAGCAAGACAACTTTTACTTGAATTTTTTTTTAAATTGTTTATGGTTGGAGAACTATTAAGGTGTTCCGGTAATTTTTACTAATCCTGTATATAGCGATATGATAGATTATGAGTTTGGTGACTGCCTTATCTACGGTGGTACTCAGTCCGGAAGTCACGTGGTAGTAAAATTCTAAATGTTCACCAGTTACATACTTGAGGACTTTTTTAATATTATCTAGCTTTTTGAGCTTGATCTTCATATTGATTATTTCGGCGTACCTCATCTACGATTTGAATTCAAATTACGTATTTGGCGAATGTTTACGACTGATATATCAGTAGAAACTGAGTAGAAACGCGTTGCATGAGGGAGTAAACAAGCACTGTTCTGGACTTGTTAATTCGCCCAAGCACCCTCTTTAGGTCTATTCGCTAGAATAAACCATTGTGAAAATTTTGGCTATTTCAGATCCAAATGTCCAATTTTGGACTTACCTTTTTCGAGTTTGTACCGTTTTCGAACCCGATTGAATTAAAACCAACTACAAGATAAACCAATGTCACCTAATTTTGTTTGTAATAAATCTGATAAACAGACTGTATCACTAACACATAGCAAAAATATCGTCTTGAGATCTTACGTGGAGATCAGATACTTAAAAGTGGGAGTTCCTCAAGAGTACATTCTTGGCCCTGTTCTATTCCTCATGTACCTAAAAAAATCTACTTCTGAGTATACGTACAAATCTATTTCAGAGTGATTTCTTGTGCAAATTCTAGAAGCATTATACTTTATATCGAATTTATATATTTGTTATTTATGTATTCCTAATTACTGATTCTACCACAACCTAACAAGACTGCCTTATTTGTCATACACTGCAATATGCAGTAATGGTGCATACGCCGCGATACAATCTGTTATTGTCACTTGGCATTACAGAAATAATTCATATTTATTCATACGCTGTCACGCAACTTGTCACTGTCTATTGACCGCCACAGAAAACATGCATACATCGAACTTATCTGATGATTTTACACAGTAATTGTCTTTAACGGCCCAATTTGTCCCAGTCTAATGTATCTATTATGGAGTAGGCTTACAAGATTAAGAACTGACCAGTGACGACCAAGCAATTAAAGATAGAATCGATATAAGCAAGGTTAATAAACTCCGTGAAATATTTAATAAACAATGACGCTGTCATCATGGTGATTAAATATTAGATTAACGTTGGATTTAAGCAGCTACGAAAATATCCACTGTTGAATTATTTATAGTGGTGTTCCACTTCCTCATTTTCCGTTTCATTGAGAATGTTATAAATACGATCTGCTAATCAAAAATACAACGTGGGAATCGGTTGAATTGTTTTCATGTGACTCAGCAACCGTTGGAGATAAAGGATTTCTTTATCGCATTCTGAGAAGTAAATATGTCGCTTTGTTTATATCGTATAGGTGGAATAAATATGCGTTGCTTTACTGAGATTGTTCCGGTGGTCTATACATACAATATCGTCATTTAGGCTCGGTATTATATTAGGTTTATTTATTTATTTATTATACTCTACACGCCAACATAACCTTAAATACCACATTCACAAAGATATAGGTTGATTTTGCACAATAAAAAGAGTAATAGGTGCTTGTATAGCCATTTTATAGCAATACTATGGTTACTTTCAATAATAGTTAAAAAATCTGATGTGGCCAGGCACATGACTTTATCATATCATATATAAAATTTATAGTTTAGCTGCATGAGATTCTATTTGATCGATATCGGCCATGCCTGCATTAAAATAACACTACTAAAGAACTAGACAGATATTTTGATTATATTGACAGTACGTATTGTCAAAACATCAGCGCTTGACACTACCTACTGTCATTAGAATAAAAATATCTGACAAATCCTGGCTAACTAGTTTCACCATGAAATAGAATTTGCTCATCCAGCTAAATTATTACTTTTACCAAAAAATGTCATAGTCATAAATTATTCAGAATTTCATCTTCTTTAATTTATTATTTAACTATTTCGACGAAATTCGAGAAATGGCGGCTTATTTATAAAATGTTTCAAAAATGCTAAGACTAAACCTCCAGTTCCTTTCGACCCTTTTCAACAGAAAGCTTTTCAGCTCTAAGTTTGGTTATGAAACTTCTAGATATGAAGTTTCGTCCCGATACCTTTAGTAGTTTCACCGGAATCGTCGCCACAAAAACGGGTACACACACACAGACATACGCACACACACACAGACATTTTTTGTACCTTGGTCAAAAATGTTCAGCGGACCGAAACAGACATATTTCCGCTAAAATCTCAAAAAAAATCTTTGGCACGGTTACATTACCTTACATACTACGTATGATAAAGTAAAAATAAGCATGGATAATTTAGTTATAAATAATGCACCGGTCGTGATCTTTTAGGCAAGAAGTCGACTAATCGACAAACGTATTTGACTTTTATAATACCGGCCCTTAGTGCTGCTTTTTAATAGTAGTTTATTTCTGCCGAGTTCTGCCGAACGTCGTTCTATGCTTGAACGCCGTTCACAGTAAATGGGGATTTCAATACTATTTCAGCAGCAGTTCAACTAAACTGACAGCATACATCCGACTGAGCATAATTCACAACATCACAGCTGATTACAGCGCTCTGGTTTTCTTGTAAACATTAAAATAGCCTGTTGTACTTTCTGACAAGTATGACTTACAGTCACATTAGGTTATGATCAATAAATTGCCCGTCATTCCTTGATAAACAATCCTGAACGTAACATAAACGGTCGACATCGACTGTTCATTGGCGAACAAGGATCAAATATTAAACAGTCATTGAAAAACACCCAAGATCCTTGAACCGAGATGAATGGCGTTCAAACGCGTTTAAGCTGTTATTGAAAAACCCGCCCCTAGAGATGTTTTTGATGTCGAAAAATCTGGAGATTCAGATATTTTAGTACACGTGTGAGTTTGCAACATGTGTCAATGACCTATTGACCATTCCCATGTGGACAAATTAAAATTTGCAAGTAGAGGTAGGCCAAGTTTAAAAGGATAACTCCTTGTTTGGTGAGCGTGGATGACTCACCGTTGTTGTGTATGGTTGACACGTGAGTCGTATGCCATCCTGGGCGAGCTTCTCACGGAGAAGCATCTTCAGCTGCAACCTGGGTATCTTCACGAGTTCAGCCTTCCCCTCCTCATACTCATCGAGATATTTGGCAACTTCTTGAGCACTTTCCGCGGAGGAGGAAGCGGCGGGCGATGGCGGAATGCGTCCTCCAACTCCTGTAGCGTTATCCTTGTCGGAGGAGCACCGTCCCGAAGAGGTCCTGGAGGATCTAGCACTCACATTGTCACACAAACACTCCTCGTGCACGGCAGTGGTCTCTTCCAAGGTGAAGTAAACGCTCGCAGCACCTTCCTCACGTAACGTCCTCACCGATTGCAACAGTCTGCTGCGGTGCTGCGGGTTAAAGACTCCGATGGCATCCAAGTCTGGATCGCCAACCTGTTTGCAGATCTCTAGGTCGTCGTAGCCATTGTCGATGAAACTCTCGGCGTACTGCCCTAGGTGAAGGGACCGCAGCCACTCGGTGACAATGTTGCAGGACATCGCGATCTCGCGTAGTTGCCGGCTTCGAGAGGACGATCGCACGCACGTATCCACGCTCACAACCGGTCTGCACGCGCGACTCTGGTGAATGTACGCTCGACGGAGAAATACAGCAGGTTCGAGGACGGTCGGCAGAACTCGGGGACGCGACGAAGGAGCGAGAATCCACCAAAGCCGCTTTTCCCCTTTGCGCGAGGGATCACCTGCAGATCGTCTCCTCTTTCTCTTCGTCGCATCCACGAAGAATAAGCCGATAATACCAGTTGGTCATCGGGTGAAATAAATTTAAGTATCTATGATATGAGGGTGTGTGCCATGGTGCTTTTAAAAGTAATTATTGAAGTTTGGAGTAATGCATAGTTCAAACAAACCGTGAGTGTGATACTCATCTGAAGGTGTCTCGACCATTTTTTTGGTTAAAATCGTGACTTAATTTTTGGGGAGTAATTGTACGCGTTCTGCGGATCCTGAGGAGCATTATGAGTTGTCTTACGTTTAAAAGGATAATTCATTGGTTAGTGAGCGTGGTTGATTTTTTTTTAATATTTGTTCAATACTTGTCAATATTTTGGTTCTTTTTGTGAAATTAGACGACAGTTGTAAACACATTGTTGATTAATTTCCTATTTATATACATATTCAGTTTCAAAATATGGACACAGGGGCGTAGCCAGAAGTTTTTACAGGGGGGGGGCAAGGAGTCAGAAAAATACCAAAATTTACGTAAATAAATACCTATTTCTTATCGCATATCTTTTTCTTTATAAAAATATATGTATGAGGTATGTATATAATATGAAATATGCTAATAAAACATTACGTAATGTTAAGTTTCCGCTTGTTTTCGGAAAACTTCTGCAGGACAGATTCTTTGGACTGCTCTTGGTCTTCATTTGCAATGTTGCGATGAACGCTGAGCATGCTACCGAAACAAATATTCTTGGAGGACATGTATCAAATGTATCAAAATGTACATATAAGTGTACAAGAACAGTAATACTAATATATCATAATTTCCAAGTTATTTGCGAACAGCGAATTAATGCAAGAACCGCCATAGCGCCATCTATTGCTTAAAAGACAAACTATAGGTAAACGGGTTGACATTTGCCAAACGAGACCAAACTCGAAACTCAACAAAATTAGACTAATCTAAAGTAATATTTAGCTATATGCACTTAAACTGCAATAATTACGTGATTACAGTGTTACGGATACAGTGATAACACTGTAATCACGTAATCGTATAACTGAAATACTCTTTAGGACCAGTAATCCTAATCACCCAATCATACAACGATATAACACAGGTTTCCAAATAATAATTAATACTTAGTAAAATAGTTTCTTATATCCATTGCAAAAAAAAACACTGCTTTATTATCGCGTTCAATAACTACACATCACACAGGCTTCAGTAATATACAAAGTAGATATATAGTGGTTGCCAAACCGACAAGTAAATTGAAGATATAATTTTACATTGCTTTATTACAAATAACATTATATTATTATATAAGGTTATTTGTAATAAAGCAATCTAAAATTTTTACTTAACTTACGGTTGCATAAACAATTCCTCTATTAATTCCCAATAAATCAACTTAACAATAAATACCTCACCCTGTATTGAGATTTGGAGGTAGGTACTGGTATTTGAGTTGCATGCTCGACGGTAATTTATTAAATTACATTTTCTCATAAAATAATCACAACTGGCTTTTAAAGTACATGTATGTGTCTTTGTAAATTTATTATATACCTAATACAATTTTGGCCATTTTTATTTTGAGCGCCAGGGGGGGGGGGGGCAGGTGCCCCCCCCCCTGCCCCCTGGCTACGCCCTTGCACAGGGTACTCAGGGTACACTCAGGGTATAAAAAAATATTATTTTTGTGTATACCTAGAAATCCCAAAAATCCGTTACTTTCTCAATTTTCATCAGCAAAATAAGCCAATAGTTTGCTAATTTTGGGAATTCAAAGTCGGGAAATGCTGAACCGGCAACTTTTGCTGTTATATTTAAGAGGGGCGTTTATACAAGTGAAATCGACGTCGGCCTTGAGTCTGTAGTACGCCGAGGATGTGGTTCCATCTAACGGTGAACCGTTGTACTCAAGTCTTTGTGTATAAACAAACAGCTAACAAGTACAGCTACTGTAGGTGTTGTCAACTGTTAGTTATTGTTGATCTGAGCTGTTAGTACTCTTCTCCCGTGTCTCGGTCTGTGGACTTTATTACAGAAACCTTCTTTACAGACCTCCGCGGTGACAGTTCGTAGTAATTCGGCACAATAGCATAAAAAGCAGATAAACTTGACAACGGCTGGGTCAATTTTAAAAGGCTATGTCTTAATATGTCACCCGTAAATTAGCTCCTGATCCGGGATTAATGCTTTTGGTTTAATCACCATGAAAGCATATTAAATCATCCAGTATACTGTGTCAAAAATTAGCTTCTTTTCTTTAATTCAGTTCATGATTAAAGCAAGCGCGGTTGAATTTTATATTTATTCCGGAACAATGCCCTATGCTTACACATTCCAACAGTGCCTTTACACACCAGTGCAATAGTTTCGACTCGATCAGCTTTCTATGCGCCCGTGCTTTGCATGTAACTGTAAATATATAAACGTCCCTCTTAACTATATCACAGCCAAAATGGGTTTCTATTAAAAAATCAGGAACACCATTTTAAGTTGTAACTCCAAAATCATTAAAATTATTGAAAGTTACACCAAAATCACAATGACTAATTATATTTACCTAAAAACCGTAATAACGGCTCTCAAAATAGAATTAAACATCATCTAACATGTCGATGTAAAAAAAAATTGTAAAGAGGACTCAATTTGTACAAAATTCCGACCATCAATGTTACCGATTTATGATATAATACAAACTATTCTTTAAAGGCAAGTCCACATTTTTCTTAACATCGGAGACATTTTAAAATTTCGATAAAAGGACAATTGAAAGTTGTAAACTCTAGCCAACATGCATTTTGTAAATGGTATGGAAAATTGCGTGTTGGGTAACAATAACAACGTGATAATCATCTTTCAAACTCGAATTCGTATTCAGCGCAAATTGGTAATTAAAAACCGACATGTCCGAGGATGTTTTGACCATACTTTCCATAGATATAGAAGTCTACAATCTAGAAATACTGCCCATACTTTAGGTCGAAAATTAATTATGTAAGCTAATGTCAAGACTAACTAGTTTTTGTCAAATGGCAAATTAAAGAAAAGCGTTATGTAAAACATTCCGTAAAATTTAAAAAGGTTAGATGCAAATTAATTTGGGGAAATGACGTATTAAGAAACAAGCCGATTTTTTTATACTGTGCGTTACAATTTAGGTACGAACTGAATTTGAAAAGAATTGACCCGATATTATTATCGGTTATGTTGGCATCTTTGGTAGCATATTTAACTACCGGGGGGAAGTTAGCCATAAAAGTTATCCATAAAACTTTTTTTCATCCGATTTTAATGAATGGCACATTTTTGGAAAGCCCTTAACGTACTGAGTCTACAGTAGTTATTGCAGAGGGCGCAATTCATAACTACTACCTAAAAAATTAAAAAGAGTCATTTTTTGTTTAAATTGGCACATTTTTACAATTGCATATCTCCGTTAATGCTTTACCAATTACGACATCTCTTACAGCAATCAAAAGTACATATGTAGACCATACTTCCATAGTTATTGCAGCCCAACTTTACACTAATTAGTGGTTTAAAAAAATTCCTGAACTTTGACTATTTTTATCCAGGGATGAGAGTATGGAAGCATACACCGTTCCAGTAGAACAGTGAGCATAACCCCTTTTTATCATCCGATTGTAACAAACTATACACCAAACGAAAGAGGAAGCTTGTCTGCACTTATGCAAGTTATTGCAGTCCAAGTTTCCGCTAATTAGTGGTCGAAAAAAATTCATGAACTTTGAATATTTTTACTTTCGAGTATAGAAAATACATCGTTTCAGAAAAACCCTATGCATAACTTGTTTTTATCATCTGATTGTAACAAACAATACACCAAACGAAAGAGGCAGCTTGTCTCCACTTATGATAGTTATTGCAGTCCATGTTTCCGCTAATTAGTGATCTAAAAAGATTCCTGAACTTTGACTATTTTTGTCCATATACGATAGTTATTGAATTCCGAGAATACGCTAATTATTGCATTAAAAATATAACGACTTTGAACATTTTTACGATCAGATTGACTGACTTAAAAAGCAAATCGAAACTAGAAAAATGTAACTAATCTGAAATAAAATTAAATTTATTCACAAAAATATGATTCGAAAAATTGCAACAAAATTAATTAAATAAATTAATTAAACGGTGATAATCACATAAAAGTTAACCGTAAGTGACAGATCGGCATCGTGTAAACACAACACCGTACCGCAAGAGTTCAAGTGCTCAAAGCCGACAAAGGGACCGCTGGTTTTTGCAGGCGGCAAAAGTCGCAGTCAAGCCTTTGTCGGTATGTTGTGGCGCCATTTCCACATCGGAACTGAAAGGCGAAAGCCCAACGTTAGGCAAAAAGTTATCCATAATTTTTTTACAACCGTTTATAATAAATGATACGTTTTTGGAAAGCTCGCAACGTGCTGAGTATACTGTAGTTATTGCAGAGGAATCAAATCTTAATTACT
Organism: Aphodius sticticus; assembly: GCA_963966075.1. Classification (NCBI taxonomy): domain Eukaryota; kingdom Metazoa; phylum Arthropoda; class Insecta; order Coleoptera; family Scarabaeidae; genus Aphodius; species Aphodius sticticus. The sequence continues at coordinate 17,510,472 of OZ014513.1, read as the reverse complement.
ACCTAAAAAAATAAAAAGAATGTCATTATTTGCTTAAATTGGTACATTTTGAAAGTTTGCGATGTTTTTACACCACTAATTAGCGGAAACTTGGATTGCAATAACTAGCATAAGTGGAGACAAGCTTCCTCTTTCGTTTGGTGTATAGTTTGTTACAATCGGATGATAAAAAGGGGTTATGCTCACTGTTCTACTGGAACGGTGTATGCTTCCATACTCCCATCCGTGGATAAAAATAGTCAAAGCTCATAAATCTTTTTAGACCACTAATTAGCGGAAACTTGGAGTGCAATAACTTGCATAAGTGCAGACAAGCGTCCTCTTTCGCTTGGTGTATAGTTTGTTAGAATCGGATGATAAAAAGGAGTTATGCTCACTGTTCTACTGGAACGGTGTATGCTTCCATACTCGTATCCCTGGACAAAAATAGTCAATGTTCAGGATTTTTTTAGGTCACTAATTAGCGGAAACTTGGACTGCAATAACTATCATAAGTGGAGACAAGCTTCCTCTTTCGTTTGGTGTATTGTTTGTTACAATCAGATGATAAAAACAAGTTATGCATAGGGTTTTTCTGAAACGATGTATTTTTCTATACTCGAAAGTAAAAATATTCAAAATTCATGAATCTTTTTAGACCGCTAATTAGCGGAAACTTGGACTGCAATAACTTGCATAAGTGCAGACAAGCTTCCTCTTTCGTTTGGTGTATAGTTTGTTACAATCGGATGATAAAAAGGGGGTATGCTCACTGTTCTACTGGAACGGTGTATGCTTCCATACTCGCATCCCTGGATAAAAATAGTCAAAGTTCAGGAATTTTTTAGACCACTAATTAGTGGAAAGTTGGGCTGCAATAACTATGGAAGTATGGTCTATATTTGTACTTTTGATTGCTGTAAGTGATGTCGTAATTGGTAAAGCATTAACGGAGATATGCGATTGTAAAAATGTGCCAATTTAAACAAAAAATGACTTTCTTTTTAATTTTTTAGGTAGTAGTTATGAATTGCGCCCTCTGCAATAACTACTGTAGACTCAGTACGTTAAGGGCTTTCCAAAAATGTGTCATTCATTAAAATGGGATGAAAAAAAATTTTATGGATAACTTTTATGGCGAACTTCCCCCCGGTTATTTAACTCTGGAAAACTATAATTCAAATAAAATAGCATTTTGGAGTTGCAAATAGTTAGAAAGTCCGTTTTGTTAAAATATTTCTCTCTTTATTATTTTCATGGGCCTAGGCCATGCAGGAACAATACGATTAATCTTTCATTCATTTATTTTACGTGCTTTCTTGAAAAGATAAAATCTGTCATGAAAACTTCATATTTAGTTTTATTATGATTTATCACAATTATTATTTTTGTCACTAATTACCTATAATGAATCTGGTACGCCCTCAATTCGTGACAAAGGTCCGGAAATGACCAACGATCGATTCGCAACTTGACGGTGGTTGCCGATGCTCCTTTCGGCCAATCCGCAACCGGACGCATTTGCATAATTCGTCGATTGGCAAGTGTTTTAGTTTAAATTCGGTCTACGGTCGCCCATTAAAGTGCAATTAGCGCCTTTGGGCCGTCGTCGCATGATTTACGCCTCCGTCGATGTACCGGCAGTACCGTAATTAGTTTTAAAACACGCGTGTGCCGCCCTCTATCTGTACTTGTCTACCTGTAACACCTACCACTAGTCGTTAACGAAATTCGCATGAGCAATGTGCATCACGTGACCGACGCAGATGTCACTGTTCCAGCTAAATTCTATCGGGTCGAGTACGTGATTTCAACACAGATATTGCATGTCGGTTGTTGGCCGTGCCTGGGGATTATCGTATTGACAGCTAAATTCCAAGCGCATTGCGATTTTGGTATTTCACAATCAGATGATGCGAAAAACTTGTATCCATTCATTTATGCAGCTGGAGATGGATATTTCGACAGACTTAAAAACTCACTTGCCTAAATGTCAGAAGAACAAACAAAGTAATCTCTGTGTATAATGAACCTAAACTTTAATTTATCGAGAAAGTTATTGTTTATAAAGAGTTTTGGGTGGTCGAAAAACAAGAAAATATACGTCCGTAATTAAATATAAAACGGATTTGTAGTTTTGGCATCAGGAATTATAATCAAAGTAAAACAAACGTGCGTGTTAAAAATTATTTTTTAATTCGCAGTTTGCATGTGAGGTCACAAACTATCAACATACATTTATTTAAACGGATATAGAATAAATAGAAAGTATGGATAATCTTTCTAAAAAAACATCTAGAATAGTGCACAGAACTTATTTTCTGAAAAGGTAAAGAGGACCCTAATAGTTATTTAACCAACAAGTATATTAAAAAGAGCGATTAATGATCGAGACTGTTTAACGCACGAGCGTTTAGCGAGTTCGTTAATTGTCGAGATCATGAATTCAATGATATGTGAAAATAATTCAGAAAATACGAAAAATATTTGCCTAGACCCTGGACGCATGCAGGAGTACACACATTAATTATGAAACAATTTAAAAGAATATTACAACATAAAACAAAAATTAAATCTTCTTTAGCAAAAATACAAGTTTTCTATTTTGTATATTAAAATTTCGTTCAAATCACATTTGATAAACTTCTTTCGAAGTCCTAAGGTACACTGTATTACAAAATAAGAAAAACTGGATCTATCAAAATGCAAAAAGTGCCACAGACCACTAAATTTTAATATATAACATTATTTATCCGCGAAATAAAGACGCATATTTGGAAATTATACAAGTTTTACAATACACTTGTCTAGGTACATTTTTTTAAAATGACTAACATTAGGTACTAATTTAGCTAATAAATTTCGTTAAATTTTGATAGTTCACACAAATTACGGCTGCAATTAAAAAAAACATACAAATTATTGATAAATGTGCTCAAGTTTGAAGAAATGTGAATCTAAAATTTTCGACAATTGGTACTAGTAGGTGCTGTTCCAGTGGTCTCTTTTTAATCCCGGAAGTCGAGATAGACTGTTTTTAAAATCTGAGGATTTTATTTTAACGTGTCTTCCATGTTTCAATGGCAATTCAGCTTTTAGAAAATCTAATAGTTTAATAAAATCGAATTAAATTAAATTAAATAAACAGTTACAGATAATTACGACTAAATTGAAGCAACCGTACTCACCCACAGAAAAACTTTTTTGTAAAAAAGTGCATGTTGGGGATTATTTATATTAACGCTACAACTATCAATAATTTAAATACTTTAAAAAAGTGCTATGTACTTTAGTTTAGTAAACATAGAAAATACATCATTTAATAAAAAAATCGGAAAGAGGGTTTATTCTTAGAACATCTTTCAATGATCGGAATATATATCACAAAAAAAATGACCTATTATTTATTTATTAACCATTATAAATTGAAAAAAAAAACCGATTGGGGTATTTTTCATTCGTATATCTATAGATGTTTCTAAATAAAGACAGGAAAACTGGGGTGGAAGTCTTTAGAAAAGAACACAAACAACGGGGGAAAGTTTTCTCGAGACTAGCGACCCCTGGTCGGAGTGGCGGTGAATTTGCACACCTCCATTACGCCACAGCATAAAATATTAACATAATAGAAGACGTTAAGCGCAGTATAGAAGCTCGAAGGGGGGTGCATAGTTCCACCTCAAATCTTATTAAGGTATGAAAGAATAATGGCAGTCAGTATAGTATCTAAGTAATTTTCTTGTGTTTGATGGTAGGCAACTTTGCACTTAGCTTTTGATACAGTTAACAGTTTTCCATCTAATATGGAATGTGTTTGAAAATTATTCTCTAGAACATATTTACATAAACATAAAGATTTAAATTTTGTTTGTGTTGTTTTTGTAATCAACGAGGGCATACGAAATTTTAGCGGACGGGTGAATGAGGGAAAGTTAATTCCTACGACATGCGTGCCTATGCGGTCTGTTTGTGCAAACATGATACCGCCCTTGTCATCGCGATGGCCTGGAATCCCTTTGACAAATGCAGATTCGATTACAGCAGGGGTGGTCGCGCGACCATGTACATTGTTGCTCGTTCGCGCTCAGCAACAGCTAGTTCTACATTTATAATCATCGAGAAGGCTGCCTGTGTATTGGAACATTTTATTTCATGCCTTTCACCACTTTAGTGACATAAAGAAAAAAAAATAAAAATGTACCTACATGAATACATGATAGATATATCAATCCATAGTTAATTAGTTAGTTTAAAATAACTACCACTTTAACAGGTGGTCTTAGCTCCGCATAATGCAGATGTTTAATTGGTAGTGGATTCACATTAATGTTTTCGTGTACATTGCGCAGTGCGCACGCCATCTATTGAAATTGAACTCATGTACACGTGTTAGATGCACCATTATGGGCATATTAACAGGTATTAAATAAAAGTCATATGAACAACAGGCGGTATTTTCGGTATTGCTTGTAGAGAATGAAGAGAATAACTAAGTTAAAATGACAAGAAACAATTAATATACAGGGTGTCTCACGGAACTGGTACATTAGAAGTTTCACATGTTCTACTATTTCTGGAAACTTAAAATTTTTGAACTAGAATTTACTCGATCTGAGCTCTTCAGCTAAAATATTCTCAAGATAACTGTCACGTCCGGTCAACGGAAGTCGGTATCAACTTTGTTACTTTAAATGGAATGATATAATGTTTATTTTATTTTTGGTTTCTACGTACCAAAATACATCATTTTTGATAATGTTTCCCTATACCTAAATAGCAGTTTAGTTTTTTGATTTTACTAATTTGTTGGTGATTTTCGCGGTTACGTTTAAAATTGAATATCTCGGTTATTATTGAAACTAGAAGTTTAATGATTGGTGGTCCAAAACTAGAAACATAACCAAATAAGACGATGTTTAGTACATCGTGATATCTTATACAGGGTGTTCAAAATTTCCAACACAATAATTGCATTTTCAAACGTAAAAAACTCATTTTCTTCAAGCGGGACAGCCTGTATGCCGATACGCCATTCGATAGGAAATCTTATTCCCTATCAATCAATGTTAGGGTTCCCTATATCTATCTTTAATACTTTTTGAGATATTGTCAGTATAAAAGAATGCATAGTAAATACAAAACAATTTATTCTTCATTTATAGGAATGTAACAACTTTGGAACAACAGGAAAACAGAAAGCTATTGAAAAGGTTTTTTAAAACTAAAATAATATATTTGGGATATCTAACTTAAGTTAAAACTTAATTATATTATTCGAAATGCTGCCCGTTCTGCTCCAAATATTTTAAAACTCTTCGCTGTACTTCTGTCATCGTCGTTCTTCGTATTTCTTGTCGCTGCAGTCCATTAATGGCGGCTACTAATCTGTTAGTCAATTCTTCTCGACTATTAACTGGTGTTGAATAAACCTGACTTTTCACATGACCCCAGAAATAAAAGTCTAATGGTGTTAAATCTGGAGAACTCGGTGGCCACCGCCAGGGTCCCCTATTTCCGAACCACCTATCGTCAAACATCTGATTAAGTTGAATGGATACCACATGCGAAGAATGTGTCGATGCACCGTCCATTTGATAAAAGCATTTCCGTAAAATATTGAGAGGAATAGTTTCGCAAAAATTTTTCACACGACCACGCAAAATTTCTAAATATCTATCACTATTTAAATTTTCGTTGTAAAATTTCGTATCTAATTTCGTCTCCCATTATTACTAAACTTTATTAAACGTCATACAAAAAATATTATTTAATATAAGTTGCATGCTGTGCTCATTGACGAAATTCTTCTTCCCTCGATCTTCGCCTCGAGACATCTGGTACAAATCCTCGTTATTAAATGGGAGCACTCAAATTGGATTTAAAGGAAAAGTGACAATATCTCAGAAACTATTAAAGATAGATATAGGGAACCCTAATACTGATTGATAGGGAATTTATTTGGGTATGTTTTTAGTTTCGGACCACCAATCATGAAACTTCTAGTTTGAATAATAACCGACATATTTAATTTTAAACGTAACCGCGAAAATCACCAAAAAAACTCAAAAATGGTGATATTTAGGTATGGGGAAACCTTATTAAAAATGATGTATGTATTTTACCAAACATAAAAATAAAATTATATCATTCCATTTAAAATTATATTAAATTTTATTATTATTACTTATCATACGCAGTATGTGAAGTATTGTAATCGTGCCAAAAAAAATGTTTGAGATTTTAGCGGAAATATGTCTTTTTGGGTCCCCTGAACATTTTTGACCAAGGTACAAAAAAATGTCTGTGAGTGTGTGTATGTGTGTGTGTGTGTGTGTGTGTGTGTGTGTGTGTGTACCCGTTTTTGTGGCGACGATTCCGGAGAAACTACTAAAGGTATCGGGACGAAACTTCATATTTAGAAGTTTCATAACCAAACTTAGAGCTGAAAAGCTTTCTGTTGAAAAGGGTCCAAAGGAACTGGTGGTTTACTCTTAGCATTTTTCGAAAATTTTGCAAATGAGCCGCTATTTGTGTAATGTAGTCAAAATTCTTAAATAATAAATTAAAGGAGAGGAAATTTTCTATAATTTATGTATATGACATTCTTTGGTAGAATTTACAGTTTAGCTGCATGAGCAAATTCTATTTCATCGAGATCGGTCGTACTGCATTAACACTAGTAGCCAGGATATGTCAGATTTTTGATTCTAATGACAGTAGCTAGTGTCAAATGCTAATGTTTTGAAAATACTACTGTCAATATAGGCTGCGTTCGGATATTGAACACCGTTACTCTTTTTACACCCAATAACACGTAAGTGTCATTTGGACGGTGTACCCGGTGTCAACGGAGTACAATATCCGAACGCAGCTTTAATCGAGATATCTGTCTAGTTCTACTAGTTTTATTTTAATGCAGACATAGCCGATCTCGATCAAATAGAATGTCATGCAGCTAAACTATTAATTTTATATATAGTATGATAATGTCATGTGCCTGGCCACATCAGATTTTTTTTTATTATATTTAATATATAATTTTAATATATTCATTTTATTAATAAATATTAATGTAAATATTACACACCGAACTGAATTTAGAACTGACACGGCAGTGTACACATATTTTATTCAGCACTAATAATGATTGGCAGAATGTTATATATTAATTAGTAAATTATTATTGAAACGCAGCGAGCATGTCATTATGTAATAACAATTTCAACAGCCGAAAAATTAAAATAACGAGTTATTGATTGAGCTAATATTATTGCAAAGCCACATACTGGTATAATAAAAAAGCATCATTCAATAGTATTGGGTGACAATTCGCATGTGTATGCAAATTGTTGCAAAGAGAATGCAGACTGGCCTATTTGTTATTATTATTACAGCGCTGCTGTTGAACAGCGCCATCCAAAAAGGAACCTAATACTGCTATATATATTTTTTAGCTAAATTTGAGTCGACATATCTAAACGAAAAATATGAATAACCTGGCAAGTTATTTTAAAATATTGCCCATTTAGTGTAGTTCTTTAATTGTTATAACACGCTATATTTTACTATAGAAACAAAAGATATTGCTATTTTATTGCAAAATTATTTTGAAATTATTTAAATTTGTAGGAATTCGAATGAAAACACTAGTCGAAAACACTAAAACGGGTATGAATTTACAAATAAACAAAATACAAATGAAAATTGAAGAGTTCAAACTGCCACCAAATCAATCGCAAACGCACTAAAAATAGATCTTTTCTTTCTGCGACATTTATTTGCTCTTAATTCATTTGTTATTTATCTTTTAGAAAATGAACTGCCAAATGTTTTAGAATATGTGCCATTGCACACACAAACTGCCGTTAGTCCCCGTTAATTCTGTCAGTGATCGAATATTATTATTAATTTCTCGAAACCACTGCTCTACTGACGCAGTGATTAACCTTACAAATCACGATTAGGTAATTTTTAAATCAGCGATTTTAGATGAACTCGAATACAACACTCATCGACCACATTTAGCTCTGAAGACTAAAACTCAATCTCAACTGACTTTATAGTAGGTACCTCACGCATTTGCCTCAATACAGCTCCACCGAAAAAAAGCAAACATCGGTATAGATAGCTATAAGAAATTTCTGATCACGTAAAGCGTGGGGTTGGTGTCCTCCACCAGGGCGAAAGAAGTAAAATATGGCCGCCCTAGGAGAGAGCAAAGTTCGCGGAAAGTACTTAAACAAATTTTGAGTGCGACGCGTCCGGGGCACGAGCACCATCCCGGCAGAGGTTTCCACCACTAGCAGGGGACCGCGGCGGCAGCATCCCGGATACTCTGGGGACACCGTCCGGACCCACAGACTTTTATTACGGGCACTAAACCGGACCTAAGAACGGTCTAGGCCCGGATCGCCCCTGGATTATTCACGAGTGGAATTCACTAAAAATTCCCAGATAATTTAGGCAAAAAGAGACGAAGTTGCTAGTTTTTGACGCTGATTACACCTGGTGCGAGCGTCAGTGACCAGGTATAGTGCCGCAAAAACGCAATCCGTAACGTGCCATACCGCATGCCGTTCCGGACGACGAAATTAGTATTTATAGTGCCGCAATGATGTCAAACAAATTGAACGCCATCTAGCGGTGAAGTATATACACAACGGCACATAACCTCACATGTCAGTGTTATTGGTGATTGTATTAAGCAGTGGTAGATCGTGGTAGATATAATAAATTATGGACGAAGGGCTTGTTGCAGCAACAATTCATTCTGATGTCGTTCTCGTTCTGTGTGCTCGTTGCCACAAACTATCAAAATGCTATCAGTTCACCTACACCTACAACTTACTGGAAACTGCTATTCACTCGCCGGTACAAGTACATATGGGGCCATACGCGCGTATACGCCAGAAAACGTAAGACATAACACGCAGGAGATGAAATTCCTTGCGGTCGAGAACGAACTTTACGGTTTACGGAGCGTCACTATAATCGCAGAGTGGAAATTATGTACATTGATCTTTTTACGCTACGTTATTACGGTGCGGTCACGTCACTATACTTGGTCCTTAAGTTGTTACGTAAATTGTTACGTCTCACGGTAAGAAAGTATCATATTTCTTCGACAACAAGTAAATTCGTTTAAAAACTCACCTCTTACATAAAAACCAGTAGACAATCGGCCAATCAGCAAAGAATATATTATAATACAACTAATACAAGATTTATAAGACAAAAATGGGCACACGAGTTGTTTGGAATGAAACGAGTGCGTACGCGTCTTATAAAACGAGTATTATATACTATTTTTTCAACTTTGCGACATTAACTTTACATAAATTACGAAAATTGCAGTTGTCATCTTACAATCTAGAATAGTTTTATCGGTAACAGTTGGTACTAATGAATTTTAAAATTTAACAGCAGATTTACGTCTTGATTTACGATAAGTAATATTCAACTGTCCCAGGAAATCATTCAAATCATTTATATTTTTAGTCTTAGTGTTTGGAATCAGGAGTGTTTAAATGTCACAGGAAATACGTTTCAAGCGAATCAGATTTTTACTTTATCATACGCAGTATGTAAAGTATTGTAATCATGCCAAAAAAATTTTTTGAGATTTTAGCGGAAATATGTCTTTTTGAGTCCCCTGAACATTTTTGACCAAGGTTCAAAAAAATGTCTGTGTGTGTGTGTGTGTGTGTGTGTATGTGTGTGTGTACCCGTTTTTTGTGGCGACGATTCCGGAGAAACTACTAAAGGTATCGGGACAAAACTTCATATTTAGAAGTTTCATAACCAAACTTAGAGCTGAAAAGCTTTCTGTTGAAAAGGGTCCAAAGGAACTGGTGGTTTACGCTTAGCATTTTTCGAAGATTATGTAAATGAGCCGCCATTTGTGTAATGTCGTCAAAATAGTTAAATAATAAATTAAAGGAGAGGAAATTTTCTATAATTTATGTATATGACATTTTTTGGTAGAATTTATAGTTTAGCTGCATGAGCAAATTCTATTTCATCGAGATCGGTCGTACTGCTTTAAAACTAGTAGCCAGGATATGTCAGATTTTTTGATTCTAATGACAGTAGCTAGTGTCAAAGGCTAATGTTTTGAAAATACTACTGTCAATATAGGCTGCGTTCGGATATTGCACACCGTTACACTTTTTACACCCAATAACACGTAAGTATCATTTTGACGGTGTACCCGATGTCAACGGAGTACAATATCCGAACGCAGCTTTATTAGACATATGTGTCTAGTTCTACTAGTTTTATTTTAATGCAGACATGGCCGATCTCGATCAAATAGAATCTCATGCAGCTAAAAAATTAATTTTATATATAGTATGATAAAGTCATGTGCCTGGCCACATCAGATTTTTTTACATTTGTTGGTAGCCAGTTCAAATTTTTACACAAAATTACACACAGAGTTAAGTCACAATTACCGAAACACCTAAATAATTCAGCAGCCATATAATATTTTAAAAAAATAAAAAATGATAAATTTGATAAAGAACTGAATAACACAACAAATTTTTGGAATTATCCTAGGAATTAAAAAATATATAGTGTTCTATTTAACAAAGAAAAAGGTTGCCAAATTTCCAGAATAAAATGAACAGAATGTATTAAAAATATATTTTAACCCTTAAATGTTTAAATTTAAAAATTGTTAAAAAATTGTTGAATGTTTAAATTTTAACTGACAAAAATTATTTTACCCATTTTTATAAGTAGCTAACAGCTAGCGAATGAATTAAAAGTGTATTTTATTTTTTTCCATGAATTTAATGTACCAATCTATAAATGTTGCAGATATACAACATTGCGCGTTATGATATATGTATAATAATTAAATAGATACTACTGTTCTATATGAAACATTTTAAAACAATTATTTTTCTTAACACGAGTTTAGCCCACAGGTTTGTCCTAATTGACCCAACCGTACATCTTTCAGAGTTGCATGTTGAGATGGTCCACCCTTCTCCTTTATCATCATTTCTTCTAGGCTGATTAAAGAGGAATCCTCTTTTTACACTGATAGATTGTCTAACTCGACACAGGCATATTGCAACTTTTCTAAAAATGTCAAAGAATGTCATTTTGTATCAAGAGAGGACTTTGAAGTGGCTATTCCAATGTAATATCCATGCGTTTGCTAATGTCATATCTAGCAAATGGTAAAATATTCCAATATATCATTTTTTACTCCTTGTGAATATATTATGTCGAGCTATGATGGCAACCAAAAGAACGACACATGGGTTTCTCAAGTTTGTTAAGCCTGTCTTATTACCAGATTCTCCTGGAGAATGTGTATTATTGTCGTTAAAATGTAGAAATTATTGTATTTTTTCAAATCGACTAATGCCCGGTATTTCCTATCTACAAAATCCTAAATAGTTAGGAAACTAACAAATTTGTGGCGATGGTGGCGATGGTGGCGGTGGTGGAGGCGGTGGTGGGTCGCGTCCTGTGCTCCTTATGTTCACGTTCTGCTCACTGCCGCCGGCACATCTTCTTATTTAATGAACTAAAATAAGGCAACAACACTGAGATATCTGTCACATAACTATTGAGGACTTTATTGGTAGGTGGAAATACCAGCACTTAGTGTCATAGTCTTTATTATCATATCCACTCCGATGTCACTATTCCAGTAACAACGAGTGTAACACAGTAAGACATGAAAAGACAACGGACATGAAAATTAAAATTCCTATATATTGTTTCAATTCTGCCGCTGTAATAGGTAATGGTTTAGAAACACCAGTTTGTTACACATAAATTTGATTCAATAACAATTTTATCTGAAAAGTGTCAGTAAATAAATATTTTAAATATTCATGGGGTGTGGACAAATTATAAAGTTATCCATTCATTATTGAGTTATCCATTTCTGTGTAAAGTTAATTGTAAATCATTTTCTTTACTCTTCGCTTTGTTACGTTTACATTTTCTTTGGTCTTTTGGTTGGTACTGGCAGAAACTACATTATCATAGTTATCTTCACTATCAGTATTTGCATCTCCTGCATTAGCTTGTTGTTGAACTGATGGCGTATAATATACAAAATCAAGTAAGTTATCAATTCAAGTGGGTCCATGATGAAAAATTAGTAGATAAAAAGAAAGGCATCTTGAAACTTTGAAAGATTTATTTCATTGCTACAAGCATGTTACGGCTTACGTTATGATCAGTGTAAGTAAATTAAAAAGTACAAGAAACCAAAGACAACCAATGTCACAAGTAAAAATCTTTAAAGAAACGTAGTCAAAATTCCAGTATGAAAACTTCCTTAAATATTTCTTACTTGTGACATTGGTTCTCATAGTTTTCCTTTGCTTTTTAGTTTACCAACACTGATGATGAATCTTGTTTGTAGCAATTAAATAAACCTGCAAACTTTCAAGGAGGTTTTCATTTCATCTAATAAGCTATTGGTGTCAGAGAAGTCTTCATGATCACTAAGATTACTAATTTCACTCAAATCATGGCCAAATATTCTCTTTGTTTTTCACGTAAGGATTTCTTAGGTACCACATTTTATCCTTAAAAGTTAGATAAAACTATATGTAATTATAGAAAATACTATTGTTGTTTTTCCTAGCAGATATTTACACATTTAGCTACAATAAAAAACTAATTCAGTACTGAACGCATAATGTTGTGGAACTACAACAAACCAACCTTATACTACAACATCTTTATATAACAACTTTACCTATTACAAATGTCAAATAAAACAAATTCTGTACTAAACGCATAATGTTGTAGAACTACAGCAAACAAATTTTGTCACACATTTTTATATCACAAATTTATCATATGTCAAATACATAAAACAAATTCTGCACTGAATGCATAATGTTGTAGAACTACAACAAACAAATTTTGTAACGCAACATCTTTATATTACAACTTTACCTATTATCAAATGTCATAAACTAATCTACTAACTTTAAATAGACCCCTACAATTTTATTTCATCATTATATTTTAGAAATAATAGCAATTATAACAACTTTGTTTTTCAGTTTGTAAGAGAGGTTACGATGACGCTTCCCGCTAACTTTGACAACTGAAGGCAAATAACCCTAGATATAAAATTATATAGATTGCTCAACAATTTTACAAAAGTATGTTGTAGGAATGTACCAGCAGGTGGCAAACATTTCTATAGTTTATAGAGCCATGTTTATAAAGGAAAAATAAATATATTGCAGTTCTGAAACCATATGCGTTTAAGGGTTAACGTTAGTTTGTTTAAAACCAAACAACTTTTGTTTGTAAAACTTTTTTAAAATGGTCCGTTGGAGAATTATTTAAATGTTCCGGTAATTTTGACTACCATTTATATTATAACGGAGACATATAATAGGAAATAACTTTATTTCTGGTTGCTATGTTGTACCAGCCATATTTAATTATGAAAATCTGAGATCAGATTTATAATGAAGAACATTCAGATACGTATCATAGGAAGCAAGTTTCGTGCAAATCCTACATTATTTTACATTTTTTACCTATATTTGATTCGCCATTTTGAAAAACTGATTCATTAGTAGGCATACTAAAGGCATATTCTTGATGTAACACAGGAAAAAAATGAACGTCCCTGTCATGTTGGGATTCATATATAGCTTTAACTTAACTTAATCGAATTTATTGAAATATGGCTTTAACCATTATTGCGGATTTTCTTAATTTGTTAAAAAAAACAATCATTTAAGCTACGTGATTATCCTGACCAACAATAACCAAATCAAACAAGTGATAACTGTTTCTCGTATGCATTTTACCGTAGAATCTCCTTCTGTAGGTAAAAATTTTAACTTTAGCATAGTTTAGAAAGAATTTCTTTTGTGATAAAAAAGTGAAAAAAGATTTTCTTTCTTAAAACCCAGACACAATTTGGAATATGTGCTCTTGGATTTAGATGGTAATGAAAAACCGCACCAAAAGCAGTTTTCACTTGTCCGATTTTGTTCTTCATTGGCCAAAATAGTCACTTAGCTGAGCATTTTTAACAAATTTGTTACTTGGACATGTGTGAAAGGCTCTGATACTGATGCTCTACAGTCTAGACTCTAAGGTTAATGGATTATCTTTTTTAGATTAAGCTAACAATTGTGGTATGTAAATTGTATTGTGACAAGAGAAAACAAAACCTTTTTTAACCTTTTTTTTAATATTATTGAATTTTCTTTTTAACGTTTATTCAGACGTTACACATGAAAGCGCCAATTTGTATTTAAACGATGCATGGACATATTTTTGTATAGAATTTAAAGATCTAGAAATGTTCTAATAATGGACATTGTTTTCCGATCAATAGAAACCAGACACTGTTAAAAAAATCAATTCACTCAACTTTGATCGTAAATAACTCGCATACACGATATCGAAACTTAACAATACAGGCTTGATTTGAGTCCATATTTCATAAAAATCAATAATAAATCATGTAGAAACGTTGCTTCGGTGCATTACATCAACATCGCCATTACATTTCCCGTTTGTTTGCTGTTATTGCCCGTGTATCTAATCTAGGATAACAAACACGCAATTACTAAAACAAACTTTCGTTAAGACCCCCGCGGATCGATATTGTATCGTATGTCCGCCGCCCATCGGTGGCCTTTGGTACTTGCGAAGCTCATTGTCATTTCGGAGACGGTCCTGAAAATGCTTTACTACCGCCCCATAATAGTGCTATAAACCGACAATGGTGACCTGTTATAAAGGGACTTGGTGTCAACGGACGTCGTGACAATGGATGGTTCAATACCTGAACACTAAACAGCCAATTCAGCTTAACCAATTAACCCGTTGATCAGTGAATTACTACCACAAATGCGAGAGGGATTAGAATGTGACGTGCACTTAATTTCTAGTGAATATTATATCTATATTCTCAGCGGCCATAGCTATTTAATAGATTATATGGCAAGGCCAGGTATAATAATTAATTAACTTTAGTTATTGATTGTCTATAGTTATAATTGGGTTATCACGACAAACACGCGGAGTAGACTTTCATCACAAAGTGGAGACATCATGATGTAGTGGTGTTGAGTTTTGAGGGCACTACCGATTTTGATTTGGAACAATTTGGAAAATTTTTAGGAAATTTTGATGAGCATTTCTTCTCGGACATACTTTTAGTTATTATGAATTCATAGCTTGCTTTTAGGTTCGGGGGTGTTCTGATTGTCTGGCAAAAAAAGTACATACTTTTATCTAATGCATACCTTACATTATTTTTTTTACAAAATAATTACTGTACGATTACTGTACATTTAGAAACATTATCCATACTTTCATTAAATTTGAACTCCATTAGAAACATTATGATAGCTTCTGACGTCACTTGTGATTTAAAACGATCATTTGTATGTAATGTTCTGTTATATATAATATATTTGTGCACTTAAATAAATAAATGTGCAATACAATCGTTGCCTCTATAAAAATTTTATAAGCAGCTTAAAAAATACTTGTTTATTGAAACAAATATATTTCCAATAGTTTAAATAAATCAGCATCTGAAAATATTATAATGTGCCGTAAAAATTGTACCGTGATGTACGCATTTTCTACGCGCTGTATTAAGAACCGCGAAAATGGAGGGATTACTGTATATTAAAAATATTGCAAATGATTAGTTTGTAGTCAGTGTAGTTTGTACTTTTTAAAGAAAAGAGCGATACAGCATATGAATGTATTAGTACATTTAGGGCCAGTAGAGATTTAGTGAGCAATTATTATTATTTTAATGCACAAATTATCCATTCTAAGGCACAATATGATTAAAATATTTTTTGGGACAATGCCACTAATTTTAACATTTCTTTCAAAAATCTGACGTTATGGACCACTTCTGAGCTCGGATTCGTTGTCAATACAAAAAAAAAACTTGTAGACATTGCCACATAGTTACATGAAAAAAGTCTAAAAATGTCCCCGGTGTTATTGTCACGACACATTATATAAAATTGGTAAAATGTGTGTGTGTATTAAAAACATAATGTAATAAATTTCAGAAAATAAATGCATTTGAAAAACAATCTTGGTTGTTATAGCAACAAAAGACAAAAAAAAACAAATTATAGGTGAAACAGAAATATCAACAACTTGTAGAAAAATTACCTAAACCACCTTCATTTAAAAAATTGTTATTTATAAAACAACAATTAAAATGTTTGCTGTTATTTATTATTATATTTACAGTATTAATAATATTAATCGTAGTGACAAACATTAAAACAAACAAATTATTATCGTTGCCTTTGGCTTTTCATCTTATTTTCTTAATTAAGATTATTTTGTGGACATTTTATTGCATTTTATTGCAGCGAATGATTTATGAATTCATTCATAAAGTTATTTCCTATTTGTTAATAATGAATAAGGGCTCCTTTTAATTAAGTAGTCTCCTTTCTATTCTCGTTATGCCAACCTTTTACCCATAGAAAAAAACACAAACCAGACCTGATGGGCTTCTGAGAATTCGTATTCAGTAAAAAGAAAATATGTACAACCAAAAACAAATTCACACTTTCATAATTCATAGTTTCAAAGTGGATTACTACCCAAGAAAGACGATTTGTTTTATGATAACAGTGTGTTACTATTATAAATCACTGAACTGTCACTTCACAACAATCACAGACCATTACTGTCACTGTTGATAATGTTGTCAACAATTGCAGGTAATGCGTCATTGTAGCACAAAGTTCTAAGTAAAAAAATTGCACATAATGCTAAAGAATGCATACAATAATAAATACAGTATTTCATTATCTGTAAAAATTATAAATATTGTATAAATGCACAGCATAATACATATTAATAAATAATACATAGGTACGTACTTAATTCGGAGAAAACAGTCCGGCACTTACCGCAAAACGCAAAATCGCATGTTCGAATCAGCCTTTGGTGAATCCGCAGGAACCGAACTGCATGTTGCGCATGCGCGTCCATATAAACGAAGAATAACCACAAAATACCCAATAAATATAAAGTAAAATCTGCCCAAATCATAATAAACACCATCTCAACTCTACATAATATGATGATACATGCATCTTTTAAAATAATAATAACGACTTACCTTTTATCCTGAAATTGGCTAACTTCGCGTCGGTCGTTGACAGCCTCAACCAATTCGAAATCTTGCACAAGCACGAAGCGTTTTGGTTTCAAATAATATACGCACTATATCGCGAACAGAAATCACTTTGGAAACGTTAACTAAAGGTCTATAACCAGTTTGTTAGTACCTTTGGGTTAGAATCGTTTCATTTTATCAGGTTAAGTCTCAAAAACGCGGACCGGCAAAGATTCGACGCGCATGACCAAAGGCGGCAGATCGGTACTGAGCACGTACTTAGAATGCGAACTTAGAGTGGGGAAACGGCGCGCTTTTTGAAATTTGAATCGAAGATTTTTACATATAATAATAATAATATATTGTTCGATGTGGAAAGTTGTATTATTATTTATGAACAAGTGCTCTTGTAACCATCAACACTTGTGTTCTTATTAGTTTAGCACTTTATGTACTTGTAAATTTCAATTAATTTGTCGTTTGTATATCGTTTATTAATGTGTAATTAGCAATCTTTTTTATTGCTCATTGTAACATTTATTGATGTAACATATTTATATTTATGTATGTAGGTATATGTAAATGTATATGTGTATAATATGTATTACTTTAATGCACAAGTTATCTATGCCATGGAACAATATGAATAAAACATGTGCTTTATAACATTTTGTATGTAACATATTCAAATTTATTTAATGCCCAATATTTATTATTTTAATACTCAAATAATTAACTCTTATGTGCAAAGTATTTATTTGTATGTATATATCTGGATATATATATATACATATATACATTATAATATATATATATATATATATATATATATATATATATATATATATATATATATATATATATATATATATATATATATATATATATATATATATATATATCTGTATATATTGAAATAATGCGTGTTTAAATCCCACCCGTAGTTTTTCCTCTCAATTTGTATTTTGGCAGCAAAATTCACAACCTTGTGGTCGTTGGTGATTTGTCATTTTACTCGTCTGACTTGTAAGTTTGTTTATAATTTCATTGAGTATCTTGATCGGTAAATAAGCCAATCCATAGTTAGCAGAATAGAGGGCAAATTTCTAGAACCCGGTACTGATAAGAATCTTACAAAATCTGGCCGCCCAACACAAATATAACCGAAGATGTAAAGCTTTAATATCTATAAGGTTAAACTTGTCATTGAGTTAACAGAAAATTATTTTGACCATAGGCAAGAATTCTGTGAACAAATGATGGAAATTTGAATTCGCGATCCAATGTTCTTGCGGCGTTAATGTTTTCTGATGAAGCAACTTTTTATATACTTTGGACTGTCAATAGGCATAATTGTCGATATTGGGATAGGGAAAATCCTCACTAGATGCAGAAAGTTTGTATCCAATTAGACCAGTGCTGAAGTCTTTGAAAATGGTAAAAAGTGAAAAAAATAATAGTAGAATGAAACCCATTAGAAAAGGAAGAGAATATAACAAAAATGAAAGGAAAAATAATTTACGGGCGATCTGAGGTCGGGAAGTGGAAGAGGGTGAGTTTTTTAGGGTAGAAACGGTTTAATTCGATTTCCGGCAAAACTACAAGTGGAAAAAAGTTAAATGCAAAGTTGTCGGTAATAAAGATCTACAACTTTTGTATTTACACTTTTTTCACATAACCTCAAAATTTATGTGCAAAATTCAAATAACCAAGCTTTTGGACTTTTATTTTTATCTTTTACAAAAAAAAAAATTTTTTTCCCGAAATTTGTTGAAAACTTACCTTTTTATATCCCAAACACACTGTAACTGTAAGATCAAAATATCTGCTTTCTTAAAAAAGTCGGTGGGGTTTTTGTTCGTTGAAATCTCTACTTTCTGATATAAAAAATATACATTACTACGGTAAATGTTCACAAAAAATGCAAAAAAGCGAAAAACCTCGAATCCGAATTTTCTTTTTAATCATTGTGTACAATTTTGAGCTATTTATTAAAATTTATACTTTAGTTACTCGAAAAACGTAAGATTCCCTGTTGCATTGATAAACAAAAAATTGCAAGTAGAAATATACTACATACTATAATTAACAACCAAATAAGTTAATAAAGTTAATATTTAATAAGACATCCGCAAGAAAAATTTCTATCTAACGAGAAAAGCAAGGACAAAATAATAAAAACGTTAATGAATAGATTACCGTCACAAGGATTTCTGTAAACAAGGAAAAGAAGATGCTGATGCTGACATAATTAAGACATCGATAGAAATTGCCAGAGATACTAATAACACTGTCATTGTTGTGGGTCAAGAAATTGATCTTTTGGTCCTTTTGAATCAATTAAATTCAAATAATTATGACATTTAATTTCTCAAGCCAGGTTCTGGAAATGTAAAAGATCTATTTTTCACGTTGTTTCAAATATGAATCCTTTAAAAACATCGTTGCATTTCTGCATTGTTTTTCTGGTTGCGATACAACATCTGGATTTGCCGGAAAATGAAAGAAAAGTATCATAAATTCATTATTAGACGATACAAATTTGTTTTGGCAAACAAAGAAGATATCGAAAAATGGATTACAATTAATCAAATCTATTTATAAATGTAAAAATATAATAAAAATATAATATAGGACTGAATCAATTAAGATTTCGAAAATATCAATTAGCAAAAATTAAATCATCTTTCATATTGGCAAATCTCCCACCCACAGAAGGTGCAGCAGAACAACATTGTTACAGGGCATACTATCAGCTTCAAGCTTGGCTGGGTAACGAACTGACAGCAACAGATTGGGGCTGGAAGCAACATCAACGTAGCATTATGCCCAAATTTACGGAAAAGGAATTAATTCCGGAAATATTGCTCAAAACTATTTGCTGCAGCTGTGAAACTGGATGTAACAGTTTAAAATGTGGCTGCCGAAAACATGGTTTCAAATGCACAAATTTATGCTCAATTGTCATTGTTCTGAAAAAAGGCTCCAATGTGGAAGAAAAAAGCTACGAGGAAGTTAGTGATTCAGATGAAATTGTGAATGAAGAACCAATCCAGACTGGAAATAATATTGGAGACGAAGACGGTGATGGTCTTGAAGATTTCGAAGAGACAAAAAGTAATGGATAGTAACAAATGTAAATAGAATTTAATAAATCAACTTTTTTACTGAAAAACATAGCAGCAGTCACATTTTTTAGATGAAATCCAATCATCAATTGAATCCATTAAATTCAAATAATTATGACATTTATTTTCTCAAGCCAGGTTCTGGAAATGTAAAAGATCTATTTTTCACGTCTAATAGTTTCAAATATGAATCCTTCAAAAACATCGTTGAATTTCTGCATTGTTTTTCTGGTTGCGATACAACATCTGGATTTTCCGGAAAATGAAAGAAAAGTATCGTAAATTCATATTAGACGATAAAAATTTGTTTTGGCAAACAAAGAAGATATCGAAAAAAATGGATTACAATTAATCAAATCTATTTATAAATGTAAAAATTATAATATAGCACTGAATCAATTAAGATTTCGAAAATATCAATTGGCAAAAATTAAATCATCTTTCATATTGGCACACAGAAGGTGCAGCAGAACAACATTGTTACAGGGCATATTATCAGCTCCAAACTTGGCTGGGTAACGAACTGACAGCAACAGATTGGCGCTGGAAGCAACATCAACGTGGCATTATGCCCAAATTTACAGAAAAGGAATTAATTCCGGAAATATTGCTCAAAACTATTTGCTGCAGCTGTGAAACTGGATGTACAGTTTAACAACAGTTTAAAATGTGGCTGCCGAAAACATGGTTTCAAATGCACAAATTGTCATTGTTCTGAAGAAAGGCTCCAATGTGGAAGAAAAAAGCTACGAGGAAGTTAGTGATTCAGATGAAATTGTGGATGAAGAACCAATGCAGACTGGAAATAATATTGGAGACGAAGACGGTGATGGTCTTGAAGATTTCGAAGATCTTCTAGAATCGGGAAGGTTTGTCGAATCTAACGATGAAGAAATGCCATCAAAGAGACAAAAAGTAATGGATAGTAACAAATGTAAATAGAATTAAATAAATCAACTTTTTTACTGACAAAAATTGCAGCCCTACCTTTAATTATATTTAGAACAACTATTTTCGCATATTTTTTGCAATCTTCATGTTTTATGGATTCGTAATTTTTTTTGTTTATCAATGTAACATGGAATCTTACGTTTTTCGAGTAATTAAAGTATAAATTTTGATAAATAGCTCAATATTGTACATAATGATAACAAAAAAATTCGGATTCGAGTTCTTTTCGTTTCTTTGCATTTTTTGAGAACATTTACCATAGGAATATATATTTTTTACACCATCAGAAAGTAGAGATTTCAACGAACAAAACGCCCACCGACTTTTTTTTAAAAAAAGCAGATATTTTGACGTGAGAATTTTCGATTGAAAATTAGGGTGCTTTTTTGAGATTAAGTCAAAATAAGGTGAAAAAATAAATATATTAAATCAAAAAAATTACAGTGTGTTTGGGACATAAAAAGGTGAGTCTTCAGCAAATTTCTCGGACGTCTCGGTGACTGCATTTAAGACGATTTCTTTTTGAAAATAATTCAACTGGCGAATGACACCTACAACACTTACTACAGTTTGAACTACTACCTGTGTTAGCAATATTATTTCCGAATTGAAACGACCCTAACTTACCAAACAGTAATATTGGGTTGCTATAAGACGGTGCTCCGCCACACTACGCAAGTATCTATACACAGAAAAGTGATCCCTCGAACAAAGAGAGAATTACTTGGCTGAAGTAGTTGGTAGGTTCGTATATACGCGAGAGATAGTTGACTTCAACCAAGAAATTTTATTTCTTGGAATAATTACTAGATTTAAGAAAGTGGGTGCTCTGTTGAAGTAAGTAAACAGTCTTGAATGAAGTGTATATTTTTATTCCCGGTAAATATTTTTAGCTACTTAATGTAAGAATTTTAAAGATTTGGCACAAATACGTTTTCTATTGCTAATTAACAAGATAGGTATGTTATATTTACTTACTCGTTCTAAACTGTTGCTTGCGTTACATCAAACTATTCCGTGTTGAAACGTTTATTGTACACTATAAATCACAATACACATCCCGAATAATTCACAAGGCACATCCCCTACGGGTACGTCGGTGTTGTTTTCGTACTATAGGCTCCTATACGGCGCCATCACCACGCGCGGGCGCGCGAGCGCTCGAGCCTTGACAAAACACGGTGCGCATATTTATTCAAGAGAATGGGATTACTTTAAAGAGGTGAGAATCACTTCAGTTAAATAATTGGTGGGTTTTTATTCAGTAAACAATACTTACTTATATTAAATGTCTTATATTTTCTTGGATCAAGTAACTACGCACTTGGATGGATTTACTATTACTTCGTTGGATAAATTAACATTCTTGGGACGAAAAAGTCAATTACTTCTTTCAATACAATATTGGTTCTTATAAAGAAAGAATTTATTTGTTGACAGCATTTATCTGAGAAATTATTTTACCTATATAGAGTATGTGGCATTTCTTGTATATACCTAACTTTCTACATCCAAGTAAATATGCATTTGAATCTAGTAAATAAATTCAAGAAATTATGTTTTCTCGTTCCAAATAATCACTTTTCTGTGTGTACTGTTCCAACTTACTACACTGTGTGTATTTTCTCTTGGACGTTGCCAATACCTGGTACAAGGCCAACAATTTGATACGAACAAGATCAATTCAGCTCTATTTTGACTGTAAGCGTATCTCCAATGAAGGTTGTAATTGCTAGCATATACCGAACAAAGCATGTGTTCCTTATATCAACATAGCTACCTATTTGGTGATGAAAGGGGTGCATAACTTACAATCTGGAGGCGCTAGTGGAGTGGAGGCCGCAGCAGCCCTGAAGATATTTTAGCGCCTTTCAAATGCAAATGCCGGCAATTTTGCTGCCGATATATTGGCGAAAGTGCGGTCCATAAATAAATTTGCATTTGTTAGTGCGGGCGGGCGCGAGCAACTGATTCGTTCCACGGTTAGAGGACTGCCTGAGGAACTTTCTTTTTCTTAGGATTTAGGCGACCCTTTCATATCTGCCATGCAAATTCCTTTATTCACTTACTGTACACCCTTAAGTGCATCATTGGCGACTTACTTTTTCGATTTTCCTGCGAAAATTCTTGTCAATTTACTGTCTTGCGGCACTTTCACCCACAGTCGTCTGCTTTTCCCCACACTTTAAGATAAATCAATTTACATATGAATGGATTTTGTAGGGTTTTCGTTCTTTGAAATAATAAAAAATACCATGCAATTCTGAACCGAACGGTATGTAAAACAAAATAAATTAAAATGAACGAGTATTTTAGACAAATACAAATGGCAGAAATTGTAATTTATTTTTATTCATTCAGATAGTTACTCAGGATGATATTAATCGATTTCCAATTCATAATCTATTGCTTAAAATAGTCGAAAATTGTAGACAAAAATCCACTGAACTTTTAAATAAATCTGTGTGAATATTTTACATCTTCCGAATAACATAAAAATATCAGAAAAAATCTAATCAGCTGGAGTTATTTTCGATAAACCTGTTTATATGACACTCTCAAAAAATCTCAGAAAATGTCTATCTCACTCAATCTCTGAACCAGTCCATCTAAGCGCTGAGTTAGTACCTGGACAATCTGGACATGTATCACAGTGGCGTAACAAAAGTGTTAAGTGATCAAGAGTTAATTGACGTTGTGTAGACACTGGTATATTTTGACAACAAAATTCAAAGCACCTTAAATATGACACAACATACAAAAATTACAAACAGCATTTAATAATAATCTTCAATCATCATGCATTGACCAGCACAAAAGGAACGTTTGGAACCTTTGGCTATACTTTGATGTTATATGACTTTTGTAATCTTTAACCAATTTGTGTTATTTATTGGGCAACTCGAAATAGCAAAATTTTACACCTGATTATAAGCAAACTAGATGAAATTTACAACCCTGTGCCCGATCGGAACAGGAGCATTCATAGCAGTAAATTGTTTTTAAAGATAGTCAGAATGCGGTGGTTCTATCAGATCTTTTAAATTAGCAGCATTTTTGACAATTTGGTGGATCGTTCGTTAAGAGGGGCGTTTATCCATATACCAGTTAGATGCAAAACGCCCGTGTTTAAAAAGCAGATGGGAGTCGAAACTATTGCACTGATGTGTAAGAGTAAGGTACTGTTGGAATGTGTAAGCATAGGGCATTGTTCCGGGATAAAAATAAAATTTAACCGCGCTTGCTTTAATCATGAACTTAATTAGAGAAAAGAAGCTAATTGTCGACACAATATACTGGTTGATTTAACATTCTTTCATGGTGATTAAGCCAATAGCATTAAACCCGGAACAGGAGCTAATTTATGGGTGATATTTTAAGACATAGCTCTTTAAAATTGACACAACCGTTGTCAAGTTGATCTGCTTTTTATACAATTGTGTCGAATTACTACGAACTGTCACCGCGGAGCTCTGTAAAGAAGGTTTCTGTAATAGCGTCCACAGACCGAGACACAGGAGAAGAGTACTAATAGCTCAGATCAATAATAACTAACAGTTGACAACAGCTACAGTAGCTGCCTATTGGCAAAGGGCAGAAATCGGCTGAACAAGTTAAGTAAGTATGTTTGTTTATACACAAAGACTTGAGTACAACGGTTTACCGTTAGATGGAACCACATCCTGAGCGTACTACAGACTCAAGGCCAACTTCGATCTCCCTAGCACAAACGCCCCTCTTAAGGGTCTTGCCACAGAATTAAAATTATTTGTTTAAAGTTAATTATTTTACTTTTAAATTAAGTTAAATCTTTTGTAGTTTTTCTTACTTTTCTTTCATAATTTTTCACTTTTATTAAATATTTATTTACACATCTCGCACACAGACAAATCTTGCCTAGGCGAGCTTAATATTTGTGTTTGTAGCATTACTATGTTTATATGTGTTGAAGATTTCATCAACACATATAAACATAGTAAGGCATGGTAAAGTTTGATTTGATTTCAATATTCAAGTATTAAAAAATTAAATAATTTGATTTGTCTTAAAGATAATGACCAGAAATCAACAGCTGAACCGATTAATAAAAAGCAACATTTTAATATGTCACCTCTACAAGTTGCTTAGTTACCCCACAGGGTATCTCAAACTTAGACCAAAAGCGTCACTTTGGTTCTCCCAGTGTAATCAACCCTAATATTTCTCCAATATTTTGACCTGGGATAAATCGATTCGAGATAAATCGAGTGAGCTGATAACAGGTATGGAATTTGTTGCATTCATCTCACGTTAAGCCTTTATTCTTTTTATATTAGTGAGTACTGTCGCCAAACATTGTAGGCATCTTCAGACCTATATCATGTTAAGAGGAAGACAGATTTGGTGAAAATGTTACTCAGTAATATAAGCAATAAACGCTTTACGTATGGAGAACCTCTACAACCTTTTCTCACAAAACATTACCTTTTGGGAATTCAACACCCGTTATCAACACACTAATATTTCTTTTTAAAAATTTTGAAGCTATATGATAATTTTGATGAATTTCTTTACAATATCCACAATGATGAAAATCGGTCAAAAATTACCAAAGATACTGAACATCAAAGTTGAGGTAAATTAGTTCAAGCGTTGCATTAATTGTGCCGAGCTGAGTATTTCAAAATCAGGTTTCTGTTTGAACTCCTATTTGAATTGGGTTGAATAATAAATTGCTGCTTGTTTTAAATTTTCATTATTTCTATTGCTAGTGAGAAACTTAAAAATTATAAATAATATTTGATATAGGGCTGAAAGACTACGGTCGATGGCCATTTCCAAGCGAGAAGAACACTTAATTATCTATAATTGTGTAACATCTATTGTATTTGTATTTATAGTTTGCTGGAAATAAATGTATTCTATCTATCTATTGGATATAAAAACTAATTAGCTAAAGTTGAATAGGAATTAATACTTGTTTTCGAAAGTATGCATGTTAAAATGAATCAAGTTCATAACTTTGGCGATCTGAACATAAATAATATTGGAAGAAGTTAGATTTATTACCTTTTTATAATTTTATTAACTTTTTGATTATATATTACAAACCGGCCATTGACATTGACAAAGACCATTGGCAAAAAGCTTGACTGAGCATGCATCTAGAAGTTCATCAAACGTCTACAGGCATGGTATACAAACGGGACACAAAATAAACTATAAAAACGCAAAACTGCTCCGCAAATATTACAAAGGATATAAGAGGGACCTTTTGGAGCGAGTAGAGATTGATCGACATAAGAAAGACACACAATTAAACTTGATTAATGACCAAATACACTTTTATCAAGAACCTCTTTATACATGTCTCAATACAAATTAATAGCCCGCCAATATCTGTTTAAAAATTCCGTAATGTTGGTTGCATGCCTTGACCGCTATGAACAACACCTACATTTCTAATGCAACCACCACCAAAACACACACGAGCGATACAGAAGCCAAACAAGTGTGACTGAGATGCAAAACAGAACATACCGCGCATATATTCATGTAACCTCCATTAACCATAGATAAATAGATATTTATTTTCATGTAAAATACATATGGTCCAAATAATATACTTCATAAATTTCAAAAATATGTAACTAATTCACAGAATGTTATAAATATTATAGAATAGTGATGTTCTCCGTCATGAACTCCTGGAGTGAGTAGTATGCCTTATCAATAAAGTGGTTTTTGAGCGTCTGTTTGAATTCACGCAGAGTGAGTTGCTTCCAGGTCTTGGGAAGTTTGTTAAAGAAGTTGACACCTTGTTTAGCAGCGTTTGTTGTTTGCAGTCGATGGAAGGGCACTGTGAGATTCTCCTTGGTAAAAGGATGTTGTGGTCGTGTTGAGTCATCCTGGTTAGGTACAATGGCAGGTTTTGTCGTACGTCAATTAGTTGGAGGTATATAAAGACTGATGGAAGGGTCAGGATTTTGTGCTTTCGGAAATATGGTCTTACGTGGGTGTCAGGGGATAGTTGTTTAATGGCGCGTAAAGCTTTTTTTTGGAGAATGAATATCTGTTGGCTATGTGGAGAGCCTCCCCAGAGAAGTAACTCATAACTCATATTTGAGTGGAATAAGCAGTGATACGTTGTGATTGCAGCATTCAGATTGATTATCTTCCCAACTCTTCTTATGGCGTAGATTGCTCTAGACAACTTAACAGCAAGTTCGTCAGTATGGGACGCCAGGTCAGCCTTGAGTCCAGGCGTATACCCAAATATTTGACTGTTGTCATATCAGCCATCGTTCGGCGGAATGAAGTGAAGAGAACTTTCTGGGTTTTCTGCTTATTCAGCAGTAGCCCATTTGCCGTAAACCATTTCAAATCTTCAGAGAGGCTATTTGTATCCAGCGCTTCTAGTGACTGGATGTCTTTGCTGGTATTTATTATGGTCGTGTCATCGGCAAATAGAGCTGTAAATGATGTCATGTAGCCATGTAGGTCGTTGACGAAAAGAATGAAACACAAGGATCCCAACACTGATCCCTGGGCAACACCCCGCTGAGCAGGCATTTTTGAACTTCGGTCTCCCCTCTGATCTACGAACTGTTCACGATTTGCCAAGTAAGAGCGCAGAATGTCGGCACACACTCCCCGAAAACCGTAATACTCTAGCTTCTCTAGAAATAAGTCATGAGGGACACAATCAAAAGCCTTTGTTAAATCCACAAACAGACCCATACTGAGCTCGTGTGCCTCCAGTGCAGAGTAAATGCAGCTCAAGAGAGCCTGAATGGGATCCGTGGTACTCAACCCTCTACGGAAGCCAAACTCACTGGCTAAGGTAGTGCCTTGTTATAAAGGCAATCATCCTCGCTGCTATGGCCTCCTCGAAGATCTTGGATAGACATGGAAGGGTTGAGATTGGGCGATAGTTGGTTGGTGCCTTGATGTCTCCTTTTTTAAAGATAGGAATCACCCTTATATTAGTAACAACAACCGTGACACTCGCCCGATGCAAGTTTGGCCATAACTATCTAATTCTAAAGTGAATAACTGATTAAAACACAGAAAGAGTAAGTCATGAACATACATAAAATACGTCTTGAGTATATTTGACCGTAAGTTTGCAATACTGTATAAGTTATAACTTGAAAATATGTGCTTTTTCTCTGTCTTCATTTTGTCAATATCATAATGTAAGGAATGATGGAATGTTTTATTAGGATATAAATTTTGTAGATTGCCGACTGAAGATGATGCCTAGGCATCGAAACATATCTCGATAAAATAAAACTTTGCAAAGAAGAAGAGATTTCGTTTTATTTCAACATTTTTGAATTTGTTCTCTCACAAAAAAATAATATTCGTTAAATATGGACGAAACGGTTGATGAAACTGATTTAATTTTAAAATAGTTCGAAACTGTTACTTCATAGGGAGTTGATGCTCATATGTCTATATAAACATAACATAGTTGAAAATGTTTAGAAAAACAAACTTGCCAAACAAATGATAAAAAAATGTTCGGTGTCTAAAAATAACTTTGTTTTTATTATTGTTCCAAGATATAGTTGTTAGCGATGAATTTGTAAATCTACAAAAATATATAAATAGTATAAGAATATTTTCACGCCAGTATTAAATACTGCATAAGCGTAGTCAAGTACACCCTTGATTAGCTATTTTCTTGCCAGCAATGAATAGATGAACTGGGTAAAATTTTACATCTTATGCCCCAATCACAACATAATTTCAACAATACACAAAACGTTATAACTTATATAAAACTATAAACTGTTCAATAACAATTTCGATAGCTTTTGGACAGTGCAATTCTTTCTATCTCTATGTAACATTCATTTCCGATTAATATTTAGAAAGGGTACATTTCTACTTCATCTCCAGCCAGTTTTAATTGCTCTAAGTTCTGTGCGTTCACCCAACATCCCATAATGCTGAACGCTGCATAACCGCGCTTAGACTGCTGCCCGGAAAGTTGCGCGTGAAGGGACACCACTTCGTTGGTAAATGATATGAAAATATGGAAGTAATATCGTCCGAAGAAATGGAAATAACGAGACCACTGTTTGCCAAGCAGTCTGGAGCCGGAGGGCTAGTGATTAATTGTGGAAAATTTCGCGGTCGGCGGAGGGGAACGTGCGCAGAGTACACTGGCAAGCAGCCCGACCCGAAATTAAATATCATCTTTAAAGGGAAACCTCTTCACTTAATGGATTCCCGTATTTACATTGCGAAAAAGAGCCAAGTACGAGCGGACTCCGACAGGGGGTAAAAAAGCGCGCACCCCGGGGAACGTGGCCGAGCATATTGACAGGGAATAGTTCGAAATCGAGAATTAACGTTTCCCGGATTTATTTGAACTTTGTAATTGATAATGCGAGAGGAAAGGGAGCGGTAGTAAGTAGTGATGGGAAGAACCGTATGCGGTAAGGCGGGGTAAGTGGAAATATAGGGGATTTTAGAATTACCCTTCAAACTTTCAACCTGAAATAAATCTGTTTTATATATACTTATATATATATATATATATATAGCTTATATAATTGAGAATGAAATGAATGGTAAACTGAATTTCCTGGATCTGACCATTAAAAGAAACTCAGATAGACGACAGTGCTCTATCTACAGAAAACCAACAGCCACGGACACAGTTATTCCTAGCATATCGCAGCATCCATCCAACATCAAAATGTCTTCTTTTCGTTTCTACCCAAACAGACTTATTAACACCCCTTTAACACAAACGGATTGGCGAATGGAATATGAAACGATTAAAACGATAGCACGCAACAACGGCTACAAGGATAACATAGTGGATTTCATGTTAAAGAAAGTGAAATATGGAAATGTTTTAAAGGAGGATGTTAAAGCTCACAACCATTACAGGAAATTAACATACCACCCGATTTTTCACAAAAGCATCAACTCCATACTCAGAAAAAATGGAATAACGATTGCCAACCCAACCCGAAATAACGTTGAAGAATCATTAATGAACAACAAGGATCCCATACCACCTCTGCAAAAAAGTGGAATATATTCACTAACATGTTCAAATTGTGAAGTAGTATATATTGGACAGTCCGGAAGAAATCTCAGTATGTACCAGATTCCATGAACATACAACCAGAAGTAGCTCCGCAGTTTACCAACACATGATCACCGAAGGACATCATTTCAACCTTGACGGTATGAAATTGATCAGAAATATGCCTAAATCTATTTTAATGGACTACACAGAAATTTATTTCATTTACAAGGAAAAGGACAAACATATTGAATGTCTTCTAAACAACATAACTGACTTCCCAGGCAAATATTTATTTGAATTTAAATTGTGAGCTGCATTGTTGGTGCACAGGGATTTGGAGATTCGTACAATTTAATTTATTTAAGTTGGTTTATTTTAGTCTCTCCCATCTGCGTTAACATTGTAGTAGTTTTCATTTATTTTCATAGTGTAACTTTATGTAACTTAGCCCCCATCTAGTGTTTTCATATATTGAACCAATATCAGTTGGCAGCACTGTACATATCTGTTTTAAGAGGCTGGTTCAGCCTAACTTCAGGTCTGTTCTGGTGGGCCCCTATTGGTCCAATTATTCAAACTGTTTAGTGCTCGTGTGGGTTTATTATTGAATAATGATAGCATCTTATGAGATTACAACAATCCCAATTAACTCTTCTTGGTCGGACTTGCTCGATATTTATTATACCCATGCCCAATTTTAAACAATTGCTGGTAAAAAAAGACGTATAATTAGGTGTCGTGATTTCAGGAATAACAATGTAATTATGTTTTTTGTGCCAATACCGCCGTAGTTTCACTTTACGTCAATGTAATATTTGTGAAAATTCCAATTAATAAAAAGAAATAAAGCCACACTTTTAAAAAATCGGCGTCGTATTTTCCCAATTTTTCCATCTATGTTCGAGGCTGGACAGTGTGGCCATCTACGATGTTGTCGAGAACTAGGCGTCATTAGACGAAGATAGTAATGGGTCTATCTCTATCTACCATACACCACAAAAAAAGGCTGTAACTCGCTAAAATTCACACATTTATATTTACTAGGACAGATTTCAAGAGTTGTAACCTACAAATCAGATATAATCTGAAAATGTAGAAAACTTGGGAACACTGCCCAAAGAAGTATTCTAATCGAAATTAGGAGATTACATAAAAAGTCTACTATTATATCAGGCATCAATCAGGTTTGTGCCTAAAGTAGTATACTATTATTTTATTAACAACTCCATGTTATTTGTTAGGTTAGTTAGCAGAATATACATATAAACAATGCTGTTTTATCCATTTTACTACCAGAGAATTCAAGCTGCAAGTATGGTACGATGCAGAAGGTCATTATGGGTTTTGTAATTGGATTCAAATCACATTACGAGGAATCAAAATCCTTACGTACTATTTTGTTGATCGAAGAGGATTTCTAGACGAGATGTGATTACTAATTTTTATAATTTCCATGAACGGACAATAAAATTATCGAGGTATGCTGAAGATTACCGATTTTTTATCAAATTTTTTGGTAATATTACTGGAAGACGTCTATCACATTGTTATATGAGAAATGTATAATGGGACATAGTCAACTTGTCAACCACTGACTCCAGATGCTTTTCTTCTCAAGTGGAAAGTGCATGGAGAATTACGTTTAAGACAACAAACCGCAGATAGTATTGGAATTAGCCCCGAAGAACCGAACAAGCATTACGACCTGTATGCGTGTGGTCTGATAGCGAGGATCAACATTCTTGTGATTTTGATATTATAATATAATATTAATAAAGCTATATAATATTATAAAGCTTATGTTGTCTAATTGTCTTTTATAAATAATATATGAATTACAAATTGGTAAATAAAGAATAACTTATTAAGTGTTTTGTTTTTCTTATACGTCATCAGATCCCTGTGCTGTTGATGTACATACGTAATATATGTAATATCGACCCATGCAACAAAGACTATAGTAACTACATTTAGTTTGTTAGTTAGTTACGATAGTCTTTGTTGCATGGGTCGATATGTATATGTTTTTCAGTAGCTAGGCATAAGAGTGTATTATCGGCTGAGAAATGAGTGCATAATCTATCGTACCAAGAGTAAGTAATGTGTGACCAAAGTTATTAGTATGGGGTTTGTTTTTTAGGAGGTATAAATGTTTATGGGCATATAATCTCAATACACTTTCAAATATTCCACATATTCATAGTGCGTGCGTGTATTCATAGTACGTGTGTTTTTGCAGATATCACTTCATAAACCGTAGACAAATGTTGACGGTATTTATCATATAAATATATGATAAATATCTCAAATTCTCAACATAGGTTATGTCACGGTTATGTCAACAATTTATCCATAATTTATCACAGTAATTTTTAGAGTTTTCATGTTATGTTGGTAAGCGTTGCAAATAATCACTAGACAGTAGACAGCCTGATTACGTGTGCAAAAATAAATTGAAACAGCGTTCAAGACGTTAGAGCATATAATGTTGACCGCACGTCGGCGAAGTCTATCTTGTTCCAAAGTAGCTTTAGCGAAAACGTCGACATCCCCACGCAAAGACCAATTCTCGACTGATTTTTCCAAACTTATCAAAAACAGGCAAGCCTCTGTCGATCAGCTGTTGGACTTCGCTCTTAATCTACTTTTGACAGCTGGCGTTTCTCGTTTATCTGAGTGGACTATTCATTGTTTTTATTTGAAGTTTGATTGTTGTATGGTCTTTTTGGTTGCATATTGTGAGTACGACATTTTCCGTGCATTGTATATGATTTTAATATTGTTATATTTTAGACCCGGTGGAATGTTATACCTCGTGGTTTTATAACCTAGAAATTTTTCATAATTTAAGAAGAATTATTGCAAGAAGCATAGATTCTAAGAACCTTTATCCCACTCTATTCTGTTGAGTGCTGTGCTTATGTGTATTGGCATTGAAACGACTGTTTTCGATCTCGTTTATGGTTTCATCTCCGATGATGTCTCCGATGCATGACCCATTGACGTTTACCTATTGATTCCCTGACTGTAGGTTTATTCGTTCATTGCCCTCATTTTGTTAGTTTTTACCTGTTTTTCTCTTTGTAGTTGTGACCCGAAGATGGCATTCAATATGCCGAAATCGATCGTCATGTAAAAGTTTTTAGTTAATAAAGACTCCAATCCATATTAAACTTCGATTATTCCTTATTTATATATACAGGGTGAGTTATTAGTATCCCGGCGGTCGATAGTTACTAAATCGTTTGAGAAAGAAAAAAAGATGTTTTATACAGAAGCTGTCCAGTTTTTAGGAGTTACTGAAAGTATGTACATTTTTTAAATGGAACGCCGTGTATATTTGATCATATTATGAATTCAATTAAATTTCAATTAAATCCCAAAATGTCCGTTGCAGGATATTTTTAAAAACTATGGAAAAGCGACATTTTTGCCGATTATGCCTTTAAACTATGACAGATAATAGTCAAAGCCGCTGATAATATCCAAACATATTAGTGTTTTTTTTTGTTTTTCACATAGAATAACCTGTAAAATATGTGTTGGCTGGATTAGCCCCATTTTTGCAACCCTATGGTAAACGAACACGGGGCCTAAAAACTTCAAATTACTACTAAGGTAAACCCTAAATCCTGTTCTTTTAGGTTAACTATCGTGAAAATTGGGTGACTTCTTAGTGTTAAACAGGCAGATCTTCTTTTATGTGATTTGTCACAATAATCACCTTTGCAACAAAAACAAACTCATAGGCATCTTTAGATTCGGATTTTTATTCAAAGCAAATAAAAGCTATTAAAAACGCCTCCAAATAAACCACTGTCCATTTATGTTATCAATATTACTCATATTATCATTCACATTATTCCAATTTTAAATTACCTCTCCAGAAAAATAATCTACATATTTTAAATAAACGATCAATGACAGTAAGTAGATATTGTTGGTTGCTTTTAACTGAATACGATTCCTTCTCAAACGTTGCTCATCAAGTGGGGTTTTAGCGTTTTCTGTTTGTTTTTGTGTAATAACGCACTTACCACTACAGTGAAACGTCTGCGCAGAAGTGAACACATTTTTACGAGAGCCCCCTAGAAGTACAATTTTTATGCTTTATTTCGGGGGGTACTGCTGAAGTTTCTAGGTCTCCGTGTTTGTTCACTGTTCGTTTGCAAAAATGGCAAAACATACTACTAAAATTTTGTATTACCTTGATAACCGTAATACTCTGTATATGAATAAATCTAGTTAAATAGGGTGTTTCGGACATAACGGCTACCTTTGAAGTGACTTTGACCTACATTAGTCTGTTCATATCATCGTAGTCAGATGTTCGTTGGTTTATCTACAATGCAGTTGCTTAGCTACATATTCAGCGCCCTGGAGCAAAACAAATCTGTGCGCCCTCTTTTTTAATTTTAATTTAATTTAATTTAACATTTTTGAACATTTAATTTAATGTATCCCACTTTCAATTACAATTTTTCAATTCGAGATTGAACCAAAAACAACAAAAAATCCTTGAGAAAACCAGTTTAGGGTTATATGACAATAAAAAAACAATTAGTCAACAGCTGGCTGTTTTCGATTTCTAACAAATTAAACTAACCCCAATATTCTTCAAGTGAGAAAAGTGTTTTATATAAACAACGGCTTCGTATTTTATGGATCACTAGCGTACTTACTAGAGCAGATTTAAGAACATAGTTACACTAATTTTGGTTTCCGTAAAAACCAAGGTGGGTATTACATAAGCCATTTCTTAACCTTCTGAAAACTATCTCGCAAATGGGTTTTAATTGTATTAATTGCACCCAGAATATAAATACGTATAACGTGCTTTTGACGTGTTTTCAGACGCATAACTTGAAAACGCCAATTCGTACTTAAACGATGTGTACACATTTTATGTAGAGAATTAAAAAAAGTTTCCTAAAAAAAACATTGTTGTCCGGTCAATAAAAAAATTCAATTCGGTCAACTTTTTACACGTTATTTCTAATGCCCAATCAGTCATATTTAAAAATCCAGCTAGGTTTGAATGTTTCCGTAGTGAATAGCTTTATTTGCTTAATTTTACTGGGCTAATACGCGATAGTTTACTATTCCAGTATTTTGAGTTTGCAAGTTTGAATTTAGAGCTTGTGGCGATATTTTGAGTGTGCTGTAATGTGTATTACCTTTATTTTATTGCGTTTGCATACTACGGTTGTAACTTTGTAGATATTAGAATTTTTTAAGTTGTCAGATGAATAATTCCAAAAAACTTAAAAAAGAAGAAATTATAGATAATAAAATTTGATTATTTATAATTTGATTACATATTTATAATCAAATGTTATTATCTATAAGTTCTTCTTTTTGTTTTCGTTGTTTACATAATAAAAGTACCTATTATTAAAGTAATAAAATGACTTAAACCTTGAAAACATTTTCACAGTTCAGGTGAAGGTTGGTTGAGATGCCACAGTACGCTTTTCTAACCCCATTGAAATGATGTTTATGGACATTTTTCCAAAGTTTCAAAAACCTTTTTGAATTCTTGTTTTTAGTTTTTATCAAAATTATTTGGAAGAAGGCGTTTTAGGAAATTGAAACTTTTACCTACCACTAAAATTTTGGGAGCGGCTAGTTCTTCCTTTTAAAATAGGTAACTCCTTACATACTTAATTAGTTTATGAATAAAAAGCACACTAATTTACTAAAATAATAGCCGTTTAAAAGTCATAGCAATCGCTTAAGCTGAACAATATACTACAATGGTATACTCAATAAGTAAATAAATATTAAGTGCGCTTGTTTAAAAAAACGAACATTTACAGAAGTTAAATGTACTACATGGAGTTATAAATGTATAAATACAACGCACCAAGCTATAAATCAAAATTATGATAATTAAGTCAAGATCACAAAACATTAAGGTCCTTAGAGTTTTATTTAGAAAATCTGGCCAATAGAATTTTTTACACAAATGTTTTTTTATTGGCCTTCCAATTTTGCGCCCCTGTACTCGCGCGCCGGAGCAGTTTGCTCCCACTGCTCCCCGCTACAATGGGAATGTTGTGGATTATGGAACATTAATATGGGTGTGGTTATGTTGTTATTTATGTAGTATCAAAGGTTTGTATGCAACGGATGACTCGTATGCACAATAACTGATCGACAGCGGCGCACAGTTGCGACGTTTAGTCACTGAAACTGGGTACCGTTTTTAGATTCTCTTTCTTCACAACTATTCCACGGTTCTTAATGAATATGTGCACTATTAGTATTGTGATGGGGCGGACACCCCTCTCAACATTTACTATTATACTTTAATCTTACGGTAGCGTGAATTAATTATCTCTCTTACGG
This sequence comes from Aphodius sticticus, assembly GCA_963966075.1. Classification (NCBI taxonomy): domain Eukaryota; kingdom Metazoa; phylum Arthropoda; class Insecta; order Coleoptera; family Scarabaeidae; genus Aphodius; species Aphodius sticticus. The sequence goes on along the minus strand of OZ014513.1, from coordinate 17,473,901 downwards.
AGGCTACAACACTGAGTTCTTTCTCTGAGACTTTGTCAGAGACGTTTGAACTCACTAATTATTAAGCACCATGTGCAACGCTAAATACTTTACCATAAAAGGGACAGGTTTATATTATTCTAAAATGAATATGCCTAAGAAAACCACAATAAAATCTATTAACAAAAATATATACAACAATGCAGAACTGCTTACATGAAATATGACTTTTAATCCCTATTAACAAAATCTGATATACTTTGGCAGAGATGGACAAATCAGCAAGTACAGACAACGAATAAATACCTTATTATTTCGGTTGAGCACAAGAAACACGAGACACCACAGTTATAGAGCCCCTGCTCATAAGAAAACACGTCTTTACCCCATGATGGCTAGAATGAGAAGAAAGTATCGTTCGCTTAAACCTTTGGTCGAACCCCTCGTGTCGACCCCAGCGCCCCCAAACCACTGTTTGAGAATATGGCCATTTCCGTTTGCCGCCAATACCAATCTAACACCAAGCACGCCAAGGTTTGAATTCAAACATCCATCCAAAACCGCGCGCAAAACCTCGACTTATCACAGTATCTCAACCCAATCAAAACTATTTCTGCAACATCCTATATATAAGTAATACTTTACTTGGTGACTAGTCCTGAAAAACTATCGTCTCCATCTCCTTCTTTTACGGGTTCTTACCTATCCATTTCGATTCGAATTGAATTCGGCGGCTTATTTGCCATCTCCAACTCGGAAAGTTTTCCTGTTACAGAATTCGACCAAATCTTCGACAAACTTTTAACAATTTAATTGCGACCCGGTCGCGACTTCGCCCTGAACAAATTGACTTCCGGGCTAGATTGGGCGGCGAATTTTAAGCACCCGAACGTAAAAAAACCTTGTCGCCCATCCTCCTCATCGCGTGGCACGACGCTCGAAGGAGGACATCGCAGTCGTCGTCGCGTTTCCTGCATTTTACCGGTCGATAGCCGTCCGGGGCACCAGGAAACGGCGACAAGCGCAAAAAGCGACGGTCTGGCACGCGAGAGCCTGAAAAAAGCATGGCCCGCGCGCTCCGCAACGCCAGACTTAACACGGCAAAATTAATGACTGCACGAACGGGCGGCTTTATGAGTGGTCTAGGTTTCGGGTTTTCCGTACGGTCTTGAATTCGAATCGACGAGAGGGAACACCAGTCTGAATTTTGTTGGTCCTGTTTTGGTACGGATCGTGATATGCATCGTGGATTATTCCCGAAAATATTGAGGTGTGAAATTAATTAAAATTATAGGAACGTCATCGACATGTTGAAATGCCGATCCAAACAAATGTTCATTTTTGAAGATAGTCGCCGCCCTAAACGATGTATAATTGTCCAAGAAATAGCAGATTTCGTTTGCATTGCCCGTTAATACTTCAGACTGTCATTATACCCCAACATTTACTGTGGTGAGGGGTATATTGAGTTTGCCGTCTGTGTACACGATAACTGCCGTAATTTTGAAGTTATTGATCTGAAATTTGGTATACAAGCTTATTATCTATTAAAAAGTAAGGACAAGTTCGTAAATGAGCAAAATCAGTTCACTTTTTTTTAAATATTTTACGGTGGAGGGTATTTTAACTTCCGCACGGCTGAAGATAATTTTCTTACTAGTTTTTGTTGTTTTCTGCCACACCGCCACAATCTTTAAATGTCTTTATTACGTGTCAAATAACCGGTTTGATAGAGATCCTATGGACAGATGAAATTATGAACGGATGAAATAAAAATTGTTGGTGGCGTTAGTAGCTAAAATGTTAGGGTAGCCAAATGGCAGCAACATTTATTTTTAAAGATTTTTTAAAGACCTCAATCATAAAGACGAAAGAATACAGATACATAATCCCAAAAAAATATTTATCATGTATCCACATCCTTCGTTTTTAATATAGTGCATAATTTCTTTTGCTAAGCCTAATACTTTCAGAGATATTGCTGCAAACATATAGGTGGACAATATTTTGTAATGATTTTTTTCGGTTGATTCGTCCTGAAATGCCTTGAAAATAATCTAAAATACCAAGAAAATATCCCAAGTGTGAAAACATGATTGAACAGCATATTTTATAAAAAGAAAAACAATTGCATGCAGTGAAAACCTCGCCCTCTCGAGATGTATCCTTGAGTTTATTACTATTAATTATTAAAGTACTGTTTCTACTGTGTTGATGTTATTCCATTTTTAACTACTGTAGTAGATTTTTTCATAAACAGTTTGTGATTTTTTAAGACATAAATAATTTAACTATAACTAAATATAAATATACGGACATACCGTACCTTTCCGGACTTACCGTAATGATTAATGAATTTATTTGTAAATAATTTACTTTCAGAAGTTTGGTCAAAACTAAATTAAAATTACAAATTCTAAAAAAAAATGAATGTTTCGCATTTTTCTCGGAAGTTTTGAGGTTATGTTATATAGTAACACTTACAAAAGTTGTAGATTTTTTCTTGACCTACAACTTTTGTATTGGATACTTTTTGATTCTAAGACAAAAACTGATTTATTTTGCTTACTTATCTGAAGATTTCTTATTCTAATTTAATGGTTATACCATTAGTGTAGAAATGGGAGAAAGTTTCCATTGTATTTATTCCGTACAATTGAATGTGGTAACCAGTGAGGCAAAAATTTAAACAAATAATGAACAATTACTGAAAAATTCACTGTTGCAAAAGTCGTTTTTGAGTGCTTTTCATTTCTTGAGCATGTTGTAAAATAGGGACTAATATTTTTATTAATGTATCAATAAGTACATGCAGAAACAACAAAAATGATGTACGTAAAATGAGTACGATGATTTTTCGGCTAGGCAAGACTCAACAGTCCGCTGTTGCTCAACACTGCCACGAGGCGGCCAGTGTGTCCACACAATGGATTTCGATGACGTGAAGATGTTGGCAAGGGTGGGTAATTATCATCGTAGGCTCATTAGACAAACCATCGAAATTTACAAACATCCTGACAACATCAATCGCGAGGACGCCACTGACATTAGTAGGGTCTGGAAATCGATCCTAACGCGGTCAGGTGGAAAAGCACATGGGAGCGGTAGCTCCAGATGTGCGCAGTGAGGTGTCAATTTAGGTATATAAGGGAGATTTCTTTAGTAGGTCTTCAGTATTCAGTTAGCTCTGAAGAAGCGAGCATTAACAAATCTTGATACACGGCATAACCCGGAAGCAGTTTATTTTCAAAATTCCTGTTTTCTCTTGCGTACCGCTGCATGAAGGTTTGTGATGAGTCTGCAATCTCATTAATTGCTCGTATATTTTAAATGCACAAATTTCACTTGCAATCATTCTACTTATTGAAGCATAATAAACCTTTACGTTTTTCTAAAAAAATTTCCCTCTATCGTACAGCCCACACAGTTTCCTATCAAAAGTTTGCCTCCCTAATTAGGGTAAACCTGAAACGTATGACGCTCGGGAGACATTCAGCCAGGACGTGTAGGTTAATTTGCTCGCAAATAGCGCGCATATATTCGTCGCAAGACGGCATTAAATCAGAACTAGAAAGCGACTCCGCTAGCCGCGAACGAACGAACCAATTCAAAAGCGCGTGAAATATTCTGAATGAGCGCGTTCGCGGAATACGCCGCTAGGTGGCGGGCGGCGCGCACACATGCCGCATCCTCCGTCATATTTTACCCGGCCAGAGACAACCGCCGCCGCCGCGCCAGATTATTCGATTTAGCATCCAATTATAAGCGTGGCTCGGCACTGCACACGTACATACACGTAAACCCGTACAACAATATCAATGATAAATAACACGACCGCTCGGATAATCATAAACAAGCCAGGGCGCGCGAGACTGGCGCCCTCTGTCCTCTACAGCTTCGTATCAACCGCTGCGCTCTAAATAATTGCTTCAGGTTAATCCTAGGTGCAATGACGCACTATACGGGTATCGTATCTATGGAAAATACCTGTTTAATGTATGTATGATTGTATGGTATCTTATCATCTTACGCCATTCTACGTTATTACCAATTTTGTTTTCGAGTTAACAGGAGACCAATCGAGGAACAGGAGAAGCAATCTTAATGGTGCTACGGGATGAACTGTAGAGAATTGAATTAGAACGAAAATTGAACGAAGAGAATGACAGGTCAAACGATCCGATCGGATAATTAGAACCGGAGAAAAGCTGGAAAAACGGGAAAAAATTGTCTTTTTTGAAAAATTCATAACTCGCCTTTTTTTGAATATTAACTGTGCATTGTGGTAGCTATTCACATATACTTTAAGTGTGCAAAACCTGGGTTCGGTCGGATTAATAGTTTTCGCACAATCCTCATTTGATTTTTTTTGATATATTTTGCGGAGAGCTGGATGCGTTTGAGGTCGTCCGATTGCAACAAAACCTCTATTCTGTTTTTTCGATAAGACCCGTTTAAGTGGGTAATAACTACTGAGAACATGAGCGAAAACGCCAGCGCCCGCTACAGTGGTCGAGTGATGGGGGAAGTGTGCGATTAGAGGGGAAACGTATATATAGTAATACGCGCGCACAGCGCGCTTTTATTACTATAGACACGCGCTTCCCCGCGTCGACCGCCTACCACCACTACTCGACCGGTTTGGAGCGCGCGGCAGTTTTCGGTCATATTTGCAAGTATTTTTCACGTATTTCGCAACATTTTAACGCAAAATCAGAATAGACGTTTTGTAGCACAATACTTCTACTTTCAAAATACGTAAAAAAAATTAAAATCGGACCACCTCCGACGCATCCAGGCTCGCCGAATCATATTGCATACAAATATTCAAATCGCATTTGCGCAGAAACTAATCATCAGACAACGCCTGGGTTGTCCATACTCAAAGTACGCATCAGTCGCTACTTTCACGCGAAAAGCCTCCGCTACAACTTTGTAAATAGCGGAGTTATGAATTTTTTAAAACCGCAGATTTTTCCGGTTTTTCCGAATTTCCTCCGTTAATATTAATTCAATCGAGTCCGTGCAGGTTTCATTTTTTTCGGGTTTGCATTCTCTACAATTCGTCTGTTGAAAGCATCAAGATTGCTCCATCGGTTCAAGTTTTACAAGCGAAAAACGAAAAAAAAACACGATTTTTTTGTGAGGTTTTTTGTTTATAACAAATTAAGAAATGATATATGCGAGTAGGTAACACATCACAATACATCTACGGACTGTTCCACTTGACCTGGGATCGTCGGCTTCCTGCTAGTATTTTTGTCACGCAAGAATCTCTATTGCCTGATCTATTAGAACTTTTTAACATCAGGACTCATTTTTTTTGCCCTGAATACGAATCCGGCCTCAGAAGTTGCCAATCTCAACAGGTTTTTGAAGGAAATGACGTGAAATTATCAAAAAAATTTGTTATTGGTCATATTTGAGAATGTTCAGCGCATGATGACGATGTCGATGTACTGACGTCACTTGTTCGTATATGTGTTGTATTGAAACTGGTTGTTATTTTACAAAGGTCTTGGAAATTTTAATTGCCAAAAATACAATCAAATTAGCATCAAATTAAATGTTTACCCTTCAACTAATTTTGACCTATGACGTCATCGACATATTATCGACAACCGCCTATTTTTCTTAGTGATTTTGATAGTTCCTTTAAATATCTTCATGGCAGCATAAAAATGTGTTGTCTGACATAAGAAAATTTTTGAGAAAAAGATAATTGAAATTAGGGATATACACAATATCAGAAATAATGGCTAACCTTGAAGGAGCATGTGCCCAAGGACGTAAGGAACATTTTTTGTCAAATAGCGTACGACCTAACAACGCATTCTGGAGAAAATTAATTATGAAGAACGGAGTCCGACCCTGGATACGAGAGCCAAGACCAAGCGCGCCCCCCATCCTCCGATACCGTACTGATTTGGTGGACTCAAAATCCCACTATTTAATACTCCCCACTACTGATAACTGGGAACCACCACACTACCGCTTAGTTGTCGTGTTACTGCCGGCTTTTGATATTGCCAAAATCGGTTTTGACGGTTTATTAAGATGTTTTCTAATGCGGAAATAACTGACATTGTGTTAATGTACGTGGAGTTCGGCTATAATGTTCATCGCACGTGCGAAGAGTACGCGGAGAGATATCGTGGCAGAAGACACCCGAATACGCATACAGTGTTACGTACGGTACAAAGAACGCGTGATTCTGGTAGTCTTCAACCTAGCTATGAAGGTCGTGGCCGTGAAAGACCACAACACAATCTCAACGCAGAAATCGCCATCCTGAATATCGTAGATGAACAACCTGAACGGAGTACCAGAGAAATAGCTAGGGACATCGGTGTTCCCTATCCAACTATGTGGCGAATTTTCAACCGAGGGCTCAAATGTGTCGGTGGTTTCGGCAAAAATTGGCACGACAACGCAATTTTGTCGCTAACGTGTTATTTACGGACGAGTGTTGTTTCACAAGAAACGGGATTCTGAATTTTCATAACACTCATCATTGGGCAGATGCTAATCCCCATATTACCCAACAACCGCATTTTCAGCAACAGTTTTCCGTGAATGTGTGATGCGGAGTATTTAGGGATATATGCACGTTTGAATGGTGCGTCATATTTAAACTTTTTAGAAAAAAACCGGATTATTTGGATGAGGTTCCCATTCAAACGCGTCTTGGTATGTATTACATTCACGACGGGGCACCGCCACATATTACGCGTCCCTCATGTAATTATTTGAACGTACATTTTCCAAGGCGCTGCGCTGGATAGGACGCAATGGTCCCGTGCGTTGGGCACTTAGGCGTCCGGACATGAATCCATTGGACTCTTTTGTGGGGGTGCATGAAACAGAGTGTGTTCAGGACTGAAGAGATAAGTGCAGTTGACCTTCACGAGCGCATATTTGCCGCAGCAAACTCAATTCGGGAAATGCCGGTAGTTTTTGCTCGAATGCGAAATAACTTTAATCGGCGCTTAGAGGCCTGTACTTTAGCAAGCGGAGATCACTTCGAACAGTTTTTGTAACAGCACCCCTCAGCAAGCTTTGGTAAGTACCTAAAACCTACATTTTGTCAAGACGACTTTTGTGATAAAATTTGTATGAAACTTAAAACTTTGAAACAAGCCATACGGTATCACAAAAATATTTCTTACGTCCTTGGGCACATGCTCCTTCAAGGTTAGCCGTTATTACTGAAACACCCTGTATTTGTAAATCTAGTAATATGGATTTTGAGAATTGGAAGCGATCGGCGTGACTTCTTTGAGCCGAATGCGTATACGTATACGATTTCTTTTGCGAAAGGTGAAAAATATCTCAAAATATCAAAAAAGTGAGCTTTCCAATGTTTGCAACATGCAAAAACGTAAAATCTGAAAGTTTTCGAGAAAAATGCAATTGAAAATAAAGAAAACATTTATCTAAGAGATCTATTGGTCTCAACATTGATTTTGTGAATACGAATATTTCGAAAATAGATTTCTTTGTTCCATTTGACAAAAAAAAACAATACAAAAATTTCAACTGAAAAGGTGCGGGAGTTGCATAATAATGGCGTTTTCTTTCCAATTCCGTGCACAAAATGGCTAAACATTTCTCCGTACGGCAATTTTAACCACGACAAAATGAAAGTAAGTTTGTATCTCATATGCCTCGAAAATTTCACAGAAATTGAGCAAATTGAGAGAAATTGAGAAAATCAGTCCAATTTTTAATTAATATAATTTTCAATAGACTAGACATTGTTGTTAATTTCCTATAATAATTTCTAGCTCGTGGTCATCGAGCATCTGATACAATATGTTAATAACAAATTGATAAACAATAAAAAGGCAACAATATTATTTTCAAATTTACCCCGTTAACGAGAAATAGTGACTAAATGTAGAGAAAAGTGGATTAATTTGAAAAATCTGTGTTAAGGATAATCGACGACGGAATAATATTTTTTATTTTACTATTATACTTGAACACTTGTAAGGCGACAATGTTAGGTGAACTACTAACTTTTGAACGAACTCATGTACGGAAATGTATTGTGTCAACGCTGGAGAGAGTCAGAAAATGGTACCAATATTACAAACAGCATAGAGAATCTATTGTCATGTATCATAAGATGGCCCTTTTAATACCAAATAACTTTTCTCTCAAATTTTTTATTATTTATCGTTTTGAAACTCCCTTTTCATTAACCGAAATTTTGTAATTTTGTTACAAATTTTGCCCAATAATGGGTTATCTTTAAATCTTTTTAAATTATTTCATTTTAAAATAGTTATTCTATGATAAAGACCTAAAGCAATTTCTAAAGTTGTTACAATATTCCTGCTCTCTGCAGTTCCTAAACGGCGTTTATCTGGACATGAGTTCGTTATCAAAAGTTGGTCTACTATCAAAAGTTGAGTATTATACCTTATTATATATTATTATATTATACATTCTACACTTATAAGTTTAACACCGAGTGTAATTAAGGTAAACTGCTCAGTAGTGCCAAAAATTGTGAAGTAATGGAATCTAACAAGTACTATCAAATAAAAGTGCATACAACAATACTTCCTTTGGACTACAGCGCAAAATTTAAATACCGTATCTTGTCATCTTGTGGCTCTTTCGCGACTGTTACGAGAGGGCAATATCGCAATATCTAATAAAACTGACATTGGTGACAATAGCCGATAATAATCGGAATAGTCATGATTTATCTATTATTTTTTTGCCAACCTTCATTATACGAATATGTCATTTTTGCATCTTTGTGGGGACACGAAAAATGCTAATTGATCGCTAGGCATTTAGTTAATAACTTTCAGGCCTAGGCGCGAAAATATTTTACACACAGGCAGGGCGGCGAGCGACCTGTCCATCCAATAAATACATAGCTTTCAATTCGGTTTGACATTTGCGAGATCGATCGGATCAAAAAGATCATCCTGATCTATGATCAAAAGATCCATCTGATACGATAATAACCGATTTATCGATCAGATCTATTTATCGGTATTCAATTGTGATCAAAGATCGATCACAAATTTCTCGCCCACCCCTATCTTTTTTCGTTTTTCGCGTAGCGGTAGTTGGGTTCTAAATGCAGCCCCCCCCCCATATGTAACGGCGCCCCTGGCACTCTTTTCTTGCGAATATAATTTCCAAGTGGGCAATTAATGCCCTAAAAAGGTGTGTCCACATCGATAATCATAATTTGCGTTTTAACTTTTCCACAATACTTACCATTTCTCAGACATGGCTTGATTTTATTTTAGTTTCTTACGTCCACCAAACATTTTATTCTGTCTTAAAAAGTTGCCCTGTCCACTTTCAGAATCTATCCACTTCCGAGTTTATGGTTAGATTTTGATTTCGGTCTACAAGGTACCACCAGAGACAAACAACATTTCAAACAAGACATGAATTATCCATAGCGTTACGGAATTAGTCAAAAATATAGGTAGGAACTTGAACACATACAACTGATTGGTAGTTTTATTTTTTTTTGTGTCGAGACGAATTAAACAGTAAACTCCATTCGAAGTATTTTCATTCACAGCCGGTCCCGACCAGAGAGTTCCTTTTGCCTTATTCTTGCGGAGTTTATGTAGGGCACGTAGAGGTTAATCGAGTTTCTGGAGAGATGGGGCGACCGAGCTCCCTCTCTCCCAGTGAAGAATTAGGTTCATTTAGGCGGCCAGGGTATCGTTGCGCCCGGCCCTAAAAACTGAAACTTCCACGGACCTTCCTGAACGTCTATGCGGTTTACTTATTTACCTACATCCGGCCCCAGCATCGACATGGACCAAAGTAGTTACGTGACCTGGAGTAAATAATTTCGGGACGCATTCACGGTTTTAGAACTACTTCTCTCATACCACTTTGACGATAAGAGCAAAGGGTGAGTGTACTTTTCCGGAAGGTAAGTTTTTATATCTCAGGAAGAATAAGAAATTATTTAGAAGAAGAGTATTTACCAGATTTCTTTTAGCAGATTGAACAGTTTCTACTTTCTTGCTGTCTTCTCTAACAACGCGACTTACCGCCGCGACTGTGCACCGCCGTCGATCAAAATTATTTCGCATACGAGTCATCCGTCACATACAATTTCCATTCGTCCTCTATACATAAGCAACTGATTCCAAGCTAATGATTGGCTAACATAAACTAAACAATTAAAACAAACAAGAATGGCGGTATAATTATTATGGACAGGGTATGAATGTCCAAAAAACACTGATTTTTTTAAACGAGAACAATTACATGCTTCTAAGCAAAAACCCTTTAAAAGATATGATCTCAAAAACTAAAGACATTGTAAAAGTTTGTAAGGAAACACTAACAGAGTTAAATTCGCCATATCACAAACTTATTCCTATGAACTGTAATGTACCACAACTGTGCGCTTTACCTAAATTGCATAAAACCGGCCATCCCATCCGTCCTATAACAGCATTTTATGATTCTCGAACATCTAATTTAATAAAAATAATGAGTCAAGTATTAAAACAAGTGGAATATGAACCTAAATTTTATATTAAAAACACCCAACAGTTTATAGAACTCATCAAAGACATCAATCTACAAGACTGTATGATTGTATCAATTGATGTCACTAATTTATACACTAACGCTCCTTTAAATTTTACTCTTGACTTAGTCTCACAACTCCTTCATAAACACTACAAGGACAAAATTAAAATTGACCATTATAATCTTGTTCTAAACCACAGAGTCAAACTAAATTATTGTTCATTTGACGGCAAGCTTTATAAATTACAAGATGGTAAACTCCCATGGGTACCCATGGGAATGGCCTTGTCTTCGTTACTTTCTGATATTTTTCTGGATCACATTGAACAACATCATATCATTAATAATAATAACCCTTACAATTTTCAAGTCGTTAAATGGATCAGATATGTAGACGATGTGTTTTGCATATGGAGAGGTGATAAACAGACATTAAATTTTTTCTTGGATTACATTAATAACCTTCATAATAAACTTAATTTTACTTTAGACTGAAACAAATTCAACTTTAAACTTTCTTGATTTGACATGAATTATAATAACAACATAAAATTTGAAGTTTTTAGAAAGCCCTCAGCTGTACCAACCATAATTCTATTTGATTCTGCACACCGTTATTCGCAGCGCATGGCTTCGTTTCGTTACATGATTCATCACTGTCTCACATATCCCTTAGATTACCCTTCAAAAATTGATGAATTAAATTATATATATGAAATTTCTGCAAACTACTTATTTCCTGTGAAATACGTCGATCGACTATTGAAACAATATTTGATAAAGACTGATCCACTTTATATTTTAGAAAGACAAGACAATAAAGCTTACAGACCATTCACACACAATAGCACCACTACCAAACTTTCAATATTCATCCTGCTTTCAAAAGCCCGAATCAAATTTTTAGCTTGCTATCCAATTTCAAAACCCCTACTCCCACTTTGGAAAACCCTGGCGTATACTCTGTTAGTTGTTCCAATTGTCCCTCTGTATATGTGGGCCAAACTGGACAAACTATTTCCAAACGCATTCTAGAGCATCAAAGTAGAAATTCTTCAAATCTCTACAGACATAAATTAGAAACAGATCACAATATTGATTACAAAAATACGAAACTTATTCACAAATGTCAGAAAAACTATAAATTAGATCTATTGGAACAATACCAAATTGAAAGACACAAACTTGACAAAAATATTAACCTTCTCAACGACCAAATTAGTTTCCCACACAAACCTCTTTTTATGTACGTCGTCCAGTCTGGCTCACATATTTAATATGTTTCTTGTACAACCCTTGCAGTTATTGTGTTGGTCCTTTTCGTTGATGTTTAGTTTTGATAAGACTACGTTAGTTTCGTTGCGTTTGAACACCTGTACTCGTGATATCGTCTATTTACGTCGCAACCATCTTGACACGCTAATGACTTGTCGGTCCTTGGAAGCTTTTTGAAAATGTATTTTACTGTTTATACGGCTTTGGATTACTTGACGTAAGTTATAATTTTTCTATTGTGTTTGTAATGTTTCTAAATTATATAATTTATGACCTTGAGTGATGTAATTATATTTGTAGATTTTAAGCTGATGATGATCTTTGATCGAAACCGGTACTTAAAGAAATAAATAATCTGCAAAGGCTAAAGAGATTTTTTTATTGCAATTATATGAATTAAAACAATTTTACCTATTTTTAATAGGTATGTCGATACATGTATATCACAATACGACACCACAATCAATGATGCTGTCCAAATAATGTTCGTGACTATTTGGTCATTTCGTTTGTGCGGCACAGAGCGCGATCGGACAGAGGTGTAAAACAGGCGTTAGATAATAGGGAATCTAGAGGCAGGTGCCCGGTAGCAACCCGTATATCACCAAGACAAATGGCCGGTAAATTCATGTCCCCTTGTACCCTCACTACCCTCCTACAGACTGCAGACAGTTTTCGAATTCATTCGTTTTCGTTTGCGGAATTTTCATGGGGTGGGATGATAGCGAAATTGGGAAAGTATCTGTGGCGCAACCACAAGGTTTTGTCGTAATTTACCATATTATATTCTGGCAAATGGTCCGATATTTTGATATTACGGATCGCATCAATCCGGGAGAAGAAATGATATCATTTTTTACTGTTTTTTATTCTCTAGACTGCGAGGAGTAGTTAGAAAAGGAAATTCGTGATTTCAGAAAAAGTAAAGGAGATAAAAAGGTTTAAAAATGTGTTCAGAAACTCATAGTTCTGATAAAAGCTACTTTAAAAATTTATTTCTTTAAATTGTGGTACTATTTGTGTACTTACAACTAGGGTTTATCGGTTTTCTAAAAACCTGGTTTGATACCTTTTTTTTGTGACATTCGAAAACTTATTTATATTAAGAAAATATTGTAGAATATTTATTTCTTTTAAGGATTTGAATTGAGTCAATCGAAATAACAGACATTTTTTTTTTAAATAAAAATAAAAACATTTATTCTAAACCAATATGAGATGTCACAAAATAACGTAAAACCTTCTTAAAAATTTCAGTAAATTTATATGAGGTTTTATTCTATGGCGTAGTTTTAACTTCGGTATTTTGCTGTTTAAAAAAGGGAAGCTGTGCCAGAAAAACTACCATCAAAATTTTGGAAAAAGTTATTTAGAACGTCTTTTTCATAGATTTTGATATTCTCTAAAATTAAAAATACCAGGTTGGCAGCTTGTGATGTTGTAGAAAAATAGCTTCTTATATCTTTGCAATTGTTTATTAATTTACTATGTGGACATGTTTCGACAGTTTTAAACTGTCATCTTCAGCACATAATCTACAAAAAAGTACAATCAAAATTCATGATCAAAATTTCATCAAAATTTCATGAACCATATTGAGAATAATCATATTATTCACCCTAATAACCCTTTCTGTCGTTATGTGGGGACATGGACACGTTACGTTGATGATGTTTTTTGTATTTGGGAAGGTGATCGTGACAACCTCAACAACATGTTGAATTATATCAACAACCTACACCCCAAGCTTAAGTTTACTATCGAAATTGAAACTGAAAAGCAGCTTAATTTTCTTGATTTGTCCGTTTCTCGACATGACGACAAATTCACATTTAATATTTATAGAAAGCCCACCTCTGTGACCACCATTATCCCCTATGATTCATTCCACTCCGTATCACATCGACTTGCCGCTATTAAATATTATTTTCGCCGGGCCTTGACATATCCTCTTTCACATCATGATAGAGTCAATGAGCTGGACTTCATCAACAATCTTGCTTTCCAAAACGGTTTCCCCAAAAAATTAATCAATAAGGTTTTACACGATATTAACACCAAACTTGACCCACTTTTTACCCGCGAACCTTCGGACACTACTAACCCTTTCTACAGGTCCTTTAAGTATAATACTTCCAACACTAAACTAGTTAAAAGTTTGAAATCCTTTAATATTGTACCCGTTTTTAAAACAACCACTCAACTTTATAATTTACTTTCTAAGCAGCGTCGGGTTTCTTTATCGGAGGAAGGGGAGAGTGGTGTATATTCGGTCCAATGCAGTAATTGCAACGCTATTTATGTGGGACAAACAGGGAGATCTCTGGCAAGACGAATCCGAGAACACAGAACTCAATCTACATCTAATCTTTATAGACACAGATTGGACACAGGTCATAATATAGATTACACTAATGTTAAGCTTTTACATAGATGCCCTAAGGGCTACAGATTAGATTTGTTGGAACAACTTGAGATCGAACGACATAAACAAATGCCAAATTTCGTTTTACTCAACGATCAAACCAACTTTATTTACAAACCCCTTTTCACTTATCTACAATAGTTCCCATATTCGTCTCGCCAACAACCAAAAATTTACCCACTCTTGAAACTTGTATTGTGTTGTAGTTTTGTTCTATTCTTGACAATATCTTCAAATGATTTTTTATAGTCGTGTTATTTTAACGTTTAAACTTTCCTGTTCTTTATATTTCGTTTAATTGATTATTTATTAGAGTTATGCGATATGCACTATCTCGTTTTACTATATACATTTTCAGATTTATTGTATTCTCCATTTTAAGCATTTTGCGGCTATTCGTATCGCTCCGCTGCGTTTTTGTATCTTCTTGAGGTGTTGAATGACCTTCCGGCCATTCATAGTCGCTCTGTCTCGTTCGAACCGCCTACATGAATGATGTGTACTTATTCGACATTCTCCGAATTTGAAATTTGATTTTGAGATAATTGCTTGCTGTTTTAACTTTTGACTAGTCCGTTTTACCGATAACATTGTCTGGAATGACATTTTAACCTGTAACATGTAAGTTCAATAACTATCATTTATATTTCTTAGCCTGAACAAAACTTTTTTGTTTCCGTTTAATTAGACACGTTTCAGTTTGTTACCGTTTAGTTTTGCCTCCAATTGCTACAAGTCTTTGCGGTGGCTTTCCCGATGCTTGTTCCGTTTGTGCTTCGGATTTGACTGTAGGTTTGCCTCTGCCATTTGGTTTTCTTGTGAATTTTGATTGTACTTTTTTGTAGATTATGTGCTGAAGATGACAGTTTAAAACTGTCGAAACATGTCCACATAGTAAATTAATAAACAATTGCAAAGATATAAGAAGCTATTTTTCTACAATATCCATTTACTTTGCACAATGGGCTCAAACCAATTATCTTGTGATGTCACAACATCTACATATAATTAGGAAAATGTTTGTGTGACATTCAGGCCAATTCTGTAACGCAGTTGTTACGTAGCAAGTGGTTAAATTTCTTAGTCGTTGGCGTAGTTGCTACGTAGCAACTTGCTACGTAACAACTGCGTTACAGAATTGGCCTGATTGTCAGGTAGTACTTTGACTTTAACTCCCATTACTGTTATTAATGTCTTTGACAAGATTATTGGCTAATTTATATGCTTATTCTACACCTAATGCAATCTATATAATAGTACCTTGCCTAAATTTGACATAATGTTAAGCAATTTTTTAATTTCTGGTTACCAAAACAAAGAGATCGCTGTGCTGGTAACGACCGTCACGGGTATTTAAAAAGGTTTTTCATAAAACGTATCAGTTTGAACATCTATCTACAACAATTCTAAAAGATGAGTCGTCTTTCTGTTATACTGTTGCATCAAAATAATAATAAAAGCCCCCATTGCTTTTGTATAGTCGTTAAACGGGCGTGACGGGTGTTTGAAATAAAGTCGAAACGTCGTAGAGTTTATAAGGTTGTGATTATTTGACCTGCTCGTTGTCCCAATATCAGAATTTGTGTATTAATGATTTAAACTGGCATTGAAAAATTGAGCCTTTAGCACCCTTTTATTACGGTGCCTGTGTGCCTTGCACACTTGGCACACGCCTCCCGCCGCCCTGCCTTATGACTTTACGTATATCTTTACCATATTAAAAAGGAATCTACAAAAGGAAGAAGTAGAAAATTCTTCATAAACACTTCTTAACAATCTTTCATAATTTCAATTAGAAGAATTAAGTTTATTCAAATTCATATTGCATCCACAAAATTGACTTTGATTTGGAAATGTATATATCTTAATAATTGAAAATCAAATTGCATTTGCATGCACGTTGATTTTCTTTGATGTTCCAGCAAATAATAGACAAGCAAGCTTTGGAAAATCATGCCAGTGACATAATGATGGTTAACCAATACTATACTTCTTTGAAAACATCAACTTTAACGGCTCGAAATTCATCCACAAATAAAATATGTTATTTTGTTTCCTACGAACAGAGACAGCTCTGCATCCTAGCTGTCTCTATACGTCATGCACTCTCTCACTTAAACATAACAAATCTGTTCAATTTTCGCGCCGGCCTCGTTGAGTTGCAGCAATAGACAAATCTCCTTGTTACCCCGTAGCTTTCTACTCCGCCATCCGATGCCGCGCGCTGGAAATTGAGCACCGTGACGCGCCATACATCAAACGCGCGCGTCTGTCTCAAGACATTCGCCGGAACACAATTTAAAGTTATTCATATCGTCCGACCCCCCAAGAGGCGAACATTACATAATGCAAAACAACAAACGTCGAGACCAGCACCAAGCAGCACCACCAGCCTGGATGGGTATGAAGGGACGACGGTAGACGCCGTAAAATAAATTCGTAGTGAGCGTCGAGGTGAAATACTATCGACGCCTCTGGGACCCCTTTGAATAGCGTTGAAAACAAACCGATATATCATACACAGCTAGATAATAAAACGTACTGGGGGGAAATGAGGAATTTATGACGTTTTAGAAGCGCATCCACCGTTGTCTGAATTTATAGTTTGCCTGTGTCTTCAGAATTGAATTGGAGACGCTTGGAGGATCGGTTATGGCGAATATGCTAATGAATTGCATACCAAACAAAGATGGATAAAGTTAAGAAATACTTTATCAGTGATTTGAAACCATGTCACAACCATGAGGCCATGTCCACAAATTAATGATATTTGAGATGTTCTGCAAAATTTTGTTGAATACAAAAAGTTTATTAAATGTTTATAAAATTATTGTCATTATTGTATTTACCTATCCGTAGAATGAAATCGACATCCTCTTTCTCATTTTGCTTTTCTGAGTTGTTTCCCTTTTGTTGCTATCAATCTGGATCAGCAGTCTGCACGTTTGTTGTTGTAATGACCAATTAATCATTAAACAGATTTTTTTAGATTAAACCTTGGGGGCTGGACATTTTGCACAGACAGTAAAGTTCTGTTTTGTTGATTTTATGCCAACAATCTATTTTTAACAATCTACATCTTTTGGACTTTTTACTTTGTCATACATAGTATGATAAAGTATTGTAATTGTGTCGAACAAAAATTTTTGGATTTTAGTGGAAATATGTCTTTTTGGGTCTCCAGAACATTTTTAACAAAGGTACAAAAAATGTCTGTCTGTATGTATGTACCCGTTTTTTTTGTGGCGACGATTCCGGAGAAACTACTAAAGGTAACGGGCCAAAACTTTATATTTAGAAATTTCATTACCAAACTTAGATCTGAATAAATTTTTTTCAAAGGGGTCCAAAGGAAGTGGATTACTGTTAGCATTTTTCAACGATTTTGCAAAAGAGCCGTCATTTTTGTAATGTCGTCAAAATAGTTAAATAATAAATTAATGTAGACAAAATTTTGAATAATTTATGTCTATGACATCTTTTTAGTAAAATTAATAGTTTAGCTGCATGTTAAAATTCTATTTCATCGAGATCGCTCGTTCTGCATTAAAACTAGTTAGTCAGGATTTGACAGATATTTTGATTCTATTGACAGTATTTTCTAAACATCAGCGTTTGACATAGCTTGACACTGGTGTATAGTATGATAAAATCATGTGCCTGGCCACATGAGATTTTTTTAGTACAAGAAAACGTTATTGGTAGTATTGACCGATTTATTGATTTTGTTGTTGTTCACATTTTTGTACTAACATTTTCCAATTTTTCTTTTGTTTTGTCTGGAGTAGGTCGTATGCGAAATGAATGTAATTACTCGTATCTACATATTTTTAAATTTAAAAGTCGAATGTAATACAACCTAAAAGTTTTAATTTTGTATTACTTTATCATACGCAGTATGTAAAGTATTGTAATCGTGCCAAAAAAAATTTTTGCGATTTTAGCGGAAATATGTCTTTTTGGGTCCCCTGAACATTTTTGACCAAGGTACAAAAGAATGTCTGTGTGTGTGTGTACCCGCTTTTTGTGGCGACCATTCCGGAGAAGCTACTACAGGTATCGGGACGAAACTTCATATTTAGAAGTTTCATAACCAAACTTAGAGCTGAAAAGCTTTCTGTTAAAAAAGGTCCAAAGGAACTAGAGGTTTAGTCTTAGCATTTTTGAAAGCAAATAAGCCGCCATTTCTGGAATTTCGTCGAAATACTTAAATAATAAATTAAAGATGAGGAAATTCTGAATAATTTATGACTATGACATTTTTTTGGTACAATCAATAGTTTAGCTGCATGAGCAAATTCTATTTCATCGAGATCGGTCGTACTGCTTTAAAACTAGCAGCCAGGATATGTCAGAAATTTTGATTCTAATGACAGTGGGTAATGTCAAACGCTAATATTTTGACAATGACTTCTGTCAATATATGCTGCGTTCGGATATTTTATTACACTTTTTACACCCAATAACACGTAAGTGTCATTTGGACGGTGTACCCGGTGTCAACGGAGTACAATATCCGAACGCAGCTTTAATCGAGATATCTGTCTAGTTCTATTAGTTTTATTTTAATGCAGACATGGCCAATCTCGATCAAATAGAATCTCATACAGCTAAACTATTAATTTTATATATAGTATGATAACGTCATGTGCCTGGCCACATCAGATTTTTTTTTTAAAAAAAGGCATACCTTTCGGACAGTAATTAAAACAAAAAAATTATCTTTTCTCTTAAAATAAAAGATATGTCCATTTATTCTCAACAACAATGTACCCCATGTACAGGGTATATCCTTAGTGGATGGAGTTATTTGGATAGTATTGTATAGTATATTGTATACACGGTGTCCGTATTTTTATGATGCTCTTGTAGTATATGAAGAAAATTGAAACCGGTAAATTGTTTTATTCCTCATTTTCACTACTTTATTTTTATTCTGATCAAATTTCATTAAATTAAAATGTCCACCAATTTTTATTCAACAAATAAATCATTTTTTTAATATTCATCGTTATTTTCTTTTCTCAAAAGCCAGAACAAGGTCGCCATACAATGTACCTGTCCAAGAAAGTTGGCTACGAAATATTTTGCAATTATTGTATTAATTTTTATTTCAGTAATTAATTAAATCTAAAAAAGTTGGTGGTTTAGAGAAAATCCATTTTTGAATGGGTGTCTGTATTTGAAGTGGGCTCATAGTTAACTAACTTTTGATAAGGAAAAAATCCGGAAACATACCGTTTGGAACCTTTGGATCATTTAGAACCAAATAAGATTTCCCTGAAACATTTTTATTTGGTGGCCTTGAAGAGAGCTAAAGAGAACTGTAATTCGATGATATTGTTAGAGCAGGTTCTCTTTCATTTTTTCAGTTACGTTAAAACAAAAAGAATATTAGATGAAATTTATTTCATTTTAACAGACTAGGTTAGCTCTTTCAAAGTCACATAAATTTCATATTGTTTCTAAACGTCATTTAGTTTAGACTTGGTACGATATTAAAAATCATTTTAACACTCTCCTGCTTTCAAATGGTATTTGTCTCAATTACAATTTCTTTCCTTATCAAAAGTTGGTCCAACCTGAACACATTTCTCTTAAAAATAGAAAATTTTGGCGTCATGGTATGAACTATCTCCGTAAAACATAAACCGTCGACAATACTCGATAAATATTTGCTGATATTTTACTGCCAAACAACATTGAGACCCATCCATCTAGTTACTTCGAAGGAGAAGTAGTCTTTCAAATCCGAAAAAATGCACCTGGATATTATTCTATTACAGGGGAAGTCCTTAAACACTTGCTTACGTAACTAGGAAATGCAGCCAGCGTTCAGATCAAAATATTGGGAAGTAGGAGAAGCAGGCGATGATCATTCCACCGATGCCAGGTAAACCATTGAATGATGCCAAATCATTTGTCCCCATATCACCGTTACCAATAATGTTAAACCCATATGAAAAGCTGTTTGTAAACAGAAGAAAACAGAAAAAGATATAGATTGTTTAAGTTAAAACTTGAGCTACTTCTATAGATATCGTTTATCGTTTGTCAACTGTGAATGATAATTGCCAATTCCCCAACTTTAAACCTGAATGAGTACGAAGAAGTTATATAAGTGATGCCATAAGACGGCGTGAGATGCTTTTCTGTCTTTGCGTTTATAAATCTGTTGTGAGGGCGAGATTTATATGCGCGTTCATCGGGTCGACGTTGACAGCGCCCTCTCAAGATCTCGCGGGATAATTGCGTACGAACATTGGGAATCCAGAGCTAGCAGACTTTGATAAATTTACCGACGCGCGAAACCCCGTCTGGCAGTCGCGCTGGATGGCTGGGCTGGTTGCTGAGCGATTACCTAAAAGGAAACGGATTCTGACTGGAGCCATGCCTTTGGGGTGAAATCGGGCGATTTCGATTTTAATTCACCCCCCCCCTAAATCGTCCAAATGACACGGACGATATTGATGGTCGCGAAATGTACCAATGCCATCTCCTTCGTGTCCCTTGATGGATCAGAAAAGACAAAATACAGGGTTATTCAAAATGAACTCCTTGATGGGAGCAGAAAGCATGATGTATCCTGAAATTCCATGTCAGCAAGCTTGCAGAAGGAAATCCTAACAATTAAAAGACTAACACATTTTTTGGTAAAAAGTGGGGCAAATGTGACTTTTGAACCACCACAGCGACAAGGATGATACCGCCATATGGTCTCGCACGAAGATCCAACCCTGGCTTCATGCTCCACAAGATGCGACGAGGTGCTTCATGCTACCACAAGAAGCACCTTGTCGCTGTTGAAATATCAGGAGACAAAAATGCCAGGAAGTGCCATTAAATAACACAAACGGAAGATAAGAAGAGAATAAAAGGAGATAAGAGAATACAAAAGAGATAAGAGAATACAAAAGAGATAAGAGAATACAAAAGAGATAAGAGAAGTAAAGAAGGTGCCTGGGGATGAACTTAGGCTAAATCAAATATGGACATCAGTGTGGAAACAAAATTGATTTTTAAACGTGACAGCGTGAATGCGACACCAAATTTTGGACTTATTCCATGTTGTTTCCTAGGGGTGCCAGATCTCACATATTTGATATTTGACTCTCATATATTTTCAAAAAATTACAATACTTCATATTTAGTACGAAAATCTGATATACTAAGCAAAACTACGTAGATAGATTATAAAATTACCACTACTGGATTGTATTATTTCATAGAGGTGTAGAAAATAAAACTTCAATTTATTAAACTATCAAAGCAAGAGATTATTGCCCTCGGAAAGATTATTGCGTAATAAATTAAGTTAACAAAAAAATCCTTTCATTTAAAACCTTGACAATAATGTCGTAAATTTCGTGGTCCAAAAATCTCAAGATGAAGGCAATATTAAAAATATCATAATGCAATTTTATTATTTAGAAGTACAACTTTATTAATGTTCTTAACTATTTAACTTATTAGATTTAAATATAAGGTCAAGTAAGACAAATATCCTGAAAAAATCTCACTAAGGCTTATTTGTCTTTATTGCAATCTGATTATACATTTATGTACACAGTGATCTAAAATGACTGAGGACAGGTTGAATTTCCCGCCAATTTGAATAATCGTGATGTTGGCAATGGTTGCAAATGACAGCTGTTATTTTGGTCCTGTGACGTAGGTGTTCCTTCTTGTAAAGGGATTCATTCTCTGATTATAATTAGGTATATTAAATTGAAACTATTAATTGAATTAATTAAAACAAATGGTTAATTATTGTAGTTTCAATTCAAATTAGTTCCCGTGAGGGTTAAATAAATAATAAAATGACATCCTTTATGGAGAAAGAAAGATGACATATCGTTGCAGAGGAACGTAACTCTTACTGACGAGTTCACTATGGTATCCGACAGTGATCATAACCTGTATCATGCACGCATACCATCTTAGTAACACTAAATAAGTTCAAAGCTGTGGCGGGAAATTCAACCTGTCCTCAGTCATTTTAGATCACCCGTTATAAGAGACTTTTTTTTAAACAGATTGACACAAGCATCGGGTATGACTAATTGAATGAATATTTGATGGAGCATAACCAGTAACGAGACGATGTTAAGTCATTGATTTTATTTCAATAATAATTATATAAAATTATCAAGATGGTGGGAGAAACCAGTCATCATGATTTCTTAGCTATCTTGAATGTTACAGGATTTAAATCCATTTGACTATCGGATTTCCAGGACAATAAAGCTCAAATCAATCACCCCAGATATTTTTCTTAATCTCATACTTTTGTGCTGGTAATTTCATAACTGGTAATAACATAACATAATTTCATAAGATTTCATTTGAGTCTACACCAACTCTAAAATAGTGACATTATCGTAAAGATGGTTGAAAACGTCACACTTTTTGATATCCTCCAAATAACAAACGATTTCTGAGAGAACTCAGTAAGTAGGCTAAAAGATTGAAACGTAATCTTTCGGTTGAAAATCTAAAAAGTTTTGACATGGGTTTCAAGTTCATTGCTCAAGTTTTTATTTTAGCTTGCTTAGAAAATTCAATCACGTCGCATTATTTTCCTTTTTGTGTAATAAAAAAAAGTGCAAAAGAAGAGATTTTTAAGCCAATCCAATAGATCGGTTATATGATTTTAGAAAGTTAGCAATCCTAATTCTACGTGAACTTGAAGTTTCAAACAATTTCTGTTGATGTGAACTTACTTTTCGTTGTTCCTTAAATGACACGACAAGTTTGATATATATATGTTCTATATATATTTCTTCTTCTCTTTTTCTTTTTTATTTAAATATCTTTAACGGACGACTTTTAGATGCGTGCCAAAAATATCATTGAACAACAAAACAATTTTCACTACATCGTTTTCCCTTTGAATGTGTCATTTCAGAAATAAAAGAAAAACCAATAATTTTTTAAATTCAGTTATGATTGATGATTGTTTAGATAAGCAAGATATGTACTTAAAATACGATATTAAGATTCTAATATTTTTTTTTTATTGGAAATTGAGATTTAAATACAGGTACTTTGCGACATCTGTATCTCAGTAGTGCTATCAGAGGAATACGACAAAACGTTTTCTACTCTTATACCTCACAGCTACTGTAATGTCGTCGTTACAGATGAGATTACAATATTTTACCTCTTACCGATAGATGGCGCTTGAAACATATTCCACCATTCAAATTTGAAATTGTGTGGAACATAATATTGCGGAATAACTCTTGTCTGTCATACAGGTTATTTTATCATTAATTTTAGTTTATTTATCCAGTAGTTCGTTGTGCTATGATCTCTTAGTAGTTCATAGATCTCTGCTTTTATTCTTTTTACACCTACCTCTTTCTTTCCATGTGAGTTCACACGCACCTTATTCTTCCTATTCTACAGTATCTACCTACCTGCCAAGTGAAGTTTGTTCCTACTTCATAGCTTTGTTTGTTATCGCGAATATGATTTATGGCGACATTATTCGGCGAATGTTGTTTGGATGTCAGATATGTGGAAAGGAATAAAAGTCATGTGTACATTGATTTCGGATTTATTTTCAAAATTTGCAACATAGTGTAGTTGTAATGTTACGTCTTATTGCCGTGTAAGGCAATACATAATGGCCCTGTACATTTTTATCTTTGCTTAGAACATTATTTCTGAGATATTCTGGTGGAGTGGGTAACTAGATGCTTTGCAACAGTTGCTATATCAAACTCTCTCAGTATTGTCATAAGTTATTATATTCTACATAAATAAATAAGGAGAAAAAACGACCTAATAATACTGCAAGAACAGAATTGCGACTTTCGTTTTTACAAAATCTGAATTTATTTGAAATTGTCTAGCAAGAAACATACAATCACTGACTAGTACTGAGGACCGTTCGTACGGTCCCAGGTGCTACAAGATGATAAATTGATCGATAGTAAAGTTATTTGATTGATTTAAAATTCGTGAACGACTCAATGCATTCAAGAACCTAACAAAATAGACGCTCAATATGAGCGAGAACGATATCATAATAGTTAATGGACTAAAAAATACGGACAAATTACTACAAACTAGAGTCTAGGAAAAGCGTTTGGACAAAATTCATCTAATAGTTATAAAATATCATTTAGCTCTCGTGTTGAGCGAGCTGTTAACAATATAAAAAAATCACATGCTGAGTGTATCGCCATCTTACTGTCAGGGAACCAACAAATCTGCACACTTTCGTTTGCCTCACAAAGTATTTACACTCTATTCAATAATACTAGATTGATTGCTGTACAAAGAAGTAATAATGACGAAATTATCCTAATAATTAATGTTCAGTCTTATGGGGGAGGAAGTTTGCGACTTTTGGGCGGGCTAACGATTGGCTCTGTGCAATGCAGTCTCGGAGGTACACGAACTCTTCATCAGACGCCGCCAGAAGACGCAGTGTTTCTAATGCTTCTTCTAGTACACATAGATCTGCTTCAGTTGTGGTTTCAGCTCAGCTGGTATCGTGTACACTTCCGTTGTTGGCTTCTTCTTTACAAGACGCCTCCATCTACCCCCTAAGTTTTTCCTGAACCCCCTCACGAAACCTGGCCTTTCCCTTGGCAGATTCTGTACAAGCGTATCCTGAAAACAAAGAAGAAAACAGTAAATTAATTGTTTCTCAAAAGTTTGATGATAAAAAGTGACGCTATACTCTTGATGTCCTTCTTTCAACAAAAGAAGGCCACACAAGACTTTCCCTCCGCGAAATATCTTTATGTAACCCCGAATTTGAAGAAAGAAACTTTCGTAATGGTTTGAATGGTTGAGAATTAGAAATCAAGTTACCTGGTCGTGGTTGTACAAAGGCTTCGGCTCTGGTGGAGGGAATTGCCATCTGACAAAGGGATCAGCAGGTAATTGCTGTGTAGCAACTGGAACTGTCGTTGCCGTCGTCGTGTTGGTCGTTGGTGGTGTTTGAAGGACCACATCCGTCGGATGGACTGTATTGCTATGCTCTTCACGTTTCCTCAGCTTGCTGCCAACAAGACGGATAGCGATCATTGTACCGTTACTGCCCACCATTTTACTGGGGCTATTGTGTCGTTTTATAAAACCGAAGATAGCTATTTTGAGGCCGTTGGTGCTCCTAAACTCAAAGAGTTTAGAAGGAAGTAATCCAAAATGCGATATATCACACACTTAAGTAGAGTTTGTCTTTTTGAACCCTTTGGCACCTTTGAAAGGCTAGGGTCACAATCACAGCACGATCAAATGGCACTTGTCACAAGATTTTCTGATTGTTTTGGTTTGTTGAAGACCAAAAACAACGATTTTTCACTGACTAGAGTCACTGTTCACGTTGTATGGCGAGGGACTAGCTATAACTGTTAGCTAAACAACCTCGTACTGTCGAATCAACTTGAATTCTGAATGTGTTTCCGCTGGCGCCTGGCCTTTATAGGAAGGTTATAGCGCCATCCTTGTCTGTGGTGGGGAAACCGTGCAAACAGCTGAGCGGTTCTCTACCGTACAACGTGCGGTGTGTCTACTCAGTTAAAATCGTTGGGACTTGGAACGTTTTTGCTTCATTTAATATTACCCTGCTCTTGTTTCAAAACTTATAAGAACTCTCCTTAGTTTTCCCTAAGCTTAAGGTATTTTATAGGTGGCTAGGATATTTTTGCAATGCTTGTAGACTTTAAGATGTTAAATGTTCTGTTAGATGTTCTGTTCATCGCAATTAATCTAATATTAATTAATTATTTCGAGTTTGGAACCCTCAACAAATAACTAATAATTGTTTTATTCACAACTATATTCTTAAACTGGAAATTGTAGCAGCTATACTTCCACTTGTTAGTGATATATATTTAATTTATATTAAATTTTAATATCAATCAATCATAGATCAAGAAATAATAATTTTTTGACATTTTTCGTTCGCTTTTTGGTTTTCTTGCTATGAAAAAAAATGTATTTAGTCTGTTACACGTATCATTTTGTTGTCAAAAGAAAAAAACGGGAAAATATAAAAGTTAATGGGTAATAAAAGTAGATATAATTTCCTAGAAAATATTGTGATAAAAAATTGTTGGCATTGCAGAAAACCTATCAAAAAGTCAATAAGGACTAAAAATTTAATTATTTTATTTACGTTTATCTACTTTTTTTTTAATTTACTCGATCTTTTTTTATGGTTATATTTCACATTATCCGAAAAATAGTAAAAAAGTTTCATTTACATGGTGTAGATAAACATCAAGGTACATTGAAATATCAACCATTCTTTTGTTCGTAAATTATTATTACATTGTTTCTTTCACATTCAAATTTAAAGACATTCTGATACGAATGATTTCCTTAAATTTAACAGATTTAATGTAAAATTGAGGCCTGGTATTTATCAATTTGTTTTGGTATCAAAATTGCATAACCTAGAAATTTTGCCAGGCAACAGCGGGCGTCCAATTTGTTTTTCACTTATCGCACATTTTTGTTTAGCAACTCTAATTCCCGGCAAATATTAGCCGGACTATTTATTCTATTTGCCTAGCACAACATTTTCCGTTTAATTATCGAATGTAGATTTGCTGTTGACAAATACAAAACATTTGCATTAAAATGCTTTACCATAATTTAAAATAGAGGATTTGCAGTCTTGCTAAAAGTAGTGACAATCACTAGGTATAAAATTAACGTATATATTACTTTATATTATCAAGGTGAAACACGTATAAGTCTCTGAATTCGGCATTATCAATTTTTGTTGCAATAACGTTGTAGGACATGTAATTTTTAAAATATATGAAGTTTGATATAATTTTGGCGTGATCTAAAGAATGTTTATCTAAAACATAATAAAATACCATATTCATATTCAAGGATTGCGGATTTACATAAAAAAATCTTATAGCAAAACTGGCGCCATGTGCATTATTGTAAGTGATTTTTTTATTTCGATATCATCTCCCGGTGATCAATTTTTATTTTTGTTTTGCGAGTTTCCATACGGACGCTAATGCATGTACGACAGTATACGTGGAAAATTCTAGTAAGTGTCTGCCCGGTAATAATAATTCCCAGTACAGCAAAATTATTAGAATAGCG
This sequence comes from Aphodius sticticus, assembly GCA_963966075.1. Classification (NCBI taxonomy): domain Eukaryota; kingdom Metazoa; phylum Arthropoda; class Insecta; order Coleoptera; family Scarabaeidae; genus Aphodius; species Aphodius sticticus. The sequence goes on along the minus strand of OZ014513.1, from coordinate 17,446,594 downwards.
CGAGTGATGATGCGCGCTCTCGTAATAAACAGGAATATGAGTTTTTAATGTTTCGGTGTCCATTCTGCCATTCTCTTTCATGGCAATGGTACCAAATCGTTATGACGTACGACTGATTGTTACAGAGATATCTAAAAAATCGTACGTTCGCAGATGAACGGGAATTTTTACATATACGGACGTGTTGATAATATATTTGTGGTTAATAATCCATAGTCTGCATACGTAGTATTGCGGTAGTTGGTACGAATATTATCTGTTCACGATTACAGCTCGTGGTTTTTTCTATGCAACGATATTTTCGCGTTAAATATTAATCAGGAAACGCGACATATTCTAGACACCTTCCGTAAAAACATCTATGTTTTCCCCAAGGTTACAACAAAAATGTGCTTTCGTAACACAGACATTACCAGAAAAAAATTACTTGAAAACAAACAAAACCAACTTTTTTGTTTTACAGAATAATTAATTTGTTTGTTGTTTTTAGTAATATGCGACACACAAAATTAATTTTTCTGGTAGAAACTTATTCGACAATTCTTGTAGAATATGTCTTGGTGATTACGATATCAACTCAATTCAGAATCTGGTTTACTAGATCAAGCACGTGATGTAAATATGTCACGATATATAAAGAAAAACTGTTTCATGACAAGTAAGATTTTAAGCAATGATTACTTCTCGAAACACCATAGTATTTTGATTTAGATTACGCAATAATAAGGTTTTCTCGCTTAACCTAATTTGTACTTCTTACGAACAATTACCGGTAGTGATGCTTTGCATTAAGCTTGTCGCTTTATTAATAAAATTAATGTTTTTTCTTATGACGTGATGTGACTCACTTCTAACTTCTAATTATACTAATTGAATGTGTTTCCGGGCGGATAACACAGTTAACATCTACTTGATCTACTTAACCTTTAACCTATTCATCAACATATTCACCTCCTCAACATAATTAGAGCAATTTTACATGTAGAGTTGAAAGTGTTTAGAATGTATATACATATTATCAACCCTGGTATATAATAATGTGACAGTGCTTGCGTGTATCATTTGTGAACTCCTGTAAAGTACCTACAGAAATGTATGGTTATATCACCATACATGCATATGCATACCATAGTTATTGTTTAAAAATATGTACGTGTTAGTGAAAGAAGTCATCTGAATCCATGCGAACCATGACTCGATATATACAGGGTTAGCTCATTGAGAAACTTTGAAACACAACAGTTAATAATATTCCAAGAGTGTCAGAGCTTTATGAATGGAAAAAGGGAAATACATGATCATTGATCACCTTAGCACACTTGATTTTTTTCTCAAATACATGAGGCACAATTTTAATTATATAATTGACAGTCTTGGAGTGTTAGTATTCAGTGGCACCATTTTTTTTTTAAATTTCTTGATGAAGTAATGGTAATTTTAGATCTTATTTTAAAGTTACCGTGCTGTTATTGTTTACATATTGTCATTTCATGCATTTTACAGAAAAACTTATTTAGATATAGTGTAAGAGTTAATGAATAGTATCTTAATTAAGCACCTTTCGGCCATTCTTTGTCTACACAAATAAACCAAAAAACAACTTATCTAAATGTAATTGGTAGTCAGTGTAATCACATTAGAAACGGATACCCTGGATAAAAATATTTGAAACGTAAACTAAAAGAATAAAGGCGTTTTACGATGAGGGGTATTCATGCAAGTGAAAGGTGGTATGTCATGTTAGGTTTTCTTTTTATTAAAACGTGTTAAATCTTCAAAATCGCAACGTATTGATTTAGCTAAATCGAATATAGGTATATACAGATCAACTGGTTTAGATACTGATATATTAGCAAATTAAACCGCATAAGTTAAACATATTTGTTGTCTGAATTCAATGGCAATTCACAAGGTATGAATAAAGCAACGAATAAAGCACGCCTAACATTTTTATTTGCTTTGGTTATATAAATTTCGGTTTTGTGGCCATGAGCATGGCAAACAACTTTGTTATTTCAAATGGCACCATAAGTAGGTACATATTATGTCTTACTCTAATAAGTTACGATGTTGAATTTAAATTATATAGGCTATTTTGACCGTTCCGAAAAATTAGATCAACTTCAGTAGGAAATAAACACGTAAATGTAGTTAAATTTTGATATATTGTGCCGAAATTTGAACGGTACTATACGAATGTAATAGATCTATGGTGAAAGAAACATCGTTAAGTGAGTTTCCATAATATATTTTCTCTTCATTTTTAATCTAATCATTATTCATTAAAATTAAAAAAATATTTTTGTTTTGTACGGAACAAAAATAAGGTGATTTCATTGAGACGAAATAATTTTTTATTGGTACTTTAAGTGATGTTGTATGGTTAATGATTCTTATCACAAAGAACAACATAAAAAAAAATCCAAACATACCGACATAATATAAGATTACCAAAGTGCCGATGCTCTGGGATATCTCTTGCGCAAGAAGCTACATCCAAAACGTGCTGGAACGCATGTGTTTATGCATTATTTATGTTTTTCCCTCGACGTTGTTTTGTTTATGAGCGTAAAAACAAAGCCGTACGCGTAAATGAGGAAAACAAGAATCAACCTAGTACGTAGCTCGTGACGTAAACAGTGTTTACTTTCAGTTTTCTGCGTTTGTTGGCTCTATATCTCGATTGTTCCAGGAAACTAGTATTTTCGAAAACCCACTGCCTATAATATACCTAAAAACGACTTCTATACACAATATCGGAAAGAAAAACACCAGTCGCTATAATCTAAACATGTAGAGTTGTTTTGTTATCGGAGTAGAGCGCTGCGGTTTTGTTTTGACCGGAAACTAATAACGGTTTTAACGAATTTTATTTAAAAATAACCATTTGATATTATAATTTTATTGGTTTTGTTAAAACAACCTCCACAACTGGAAAAAGACCCCAAGATTTTCTGTTAACCATAATTGTTGACTTTAGATTAGATTCGTTACATCATGTCAAAAAAAAAACATGAAAAATCATGACTAACAAAATTACAGTTAGCAACGTAGTTCAAATACCCCAATTCTAATGTCGCCTTATTAAAATCCATAAGGAATAATTTGCGATTAAACAAGGACGACGAACGTCGGGTCAATTTTCTACTGTAATTTCTACTGTAATAATTAGGAATACGTTATGCAAACATTATAATTACAATACAAACGGTATAGAAATGCTACAAACTTCAAGGTTGTAGCATTTCAATATCCCATCAATATCCCCCTTCCTAGGCTGAAGGGTTGACCCCACTTAGAATTTAGAAGCAACGTATCCATCAGTCTGTAGCGTCGCCTGCCAATATTCGGACACTGAAACAATTCGCGTTGCAATTATTTTTGGATGCATCTAGTCGGATTTAACGCACCTTGGATACTTTTAGCAATGCCTGAAAAATGCCTGAATGTATTCAACTTGTCCTATAGCATACAGTGAGCGCGTAAAGTGTGGATACATGAAAAAATCTCTAATAGGGCTTTATATAAAATTAAATATCAGACCTTCAATTGGCGTTGAAATTTTCCATAAAAACCATTGAAAATTAAGATATATTGACGAATCCAGATTCAAGTGTTTCCTATAAGTAAGTTTTCGAAAAAAATGAGGTCAAAATGTAAAAAGTTCGCAATTTTGTCATTTTATGTATTTCTTTTCTAGCTGAACTCAACGTACGTACTAGAAACCCCAGAAGGGTTTTCTGTAAAGAAAAATTTCGTACTTTCACCTGAAATCCTGAAAGTTTGTTCACAAGAGTTTGATAAAAATAAACAGTTTGTTCCGGGATGGACCAAACTATATACAGGGTGTTCCTAAATATCATGTAAATACGAAAAGGGTTAATTCTTTGGCTTATTTAATGACTAAAAATTCATATAAACATAGGTCCGCAAACGCTTCGTTGCCGATCTACAGGGTGTTGAAATTTCAAGATTTTTTTAGTTTTTTCATTATAGCTCTTGTATCCTAGTTTAATTTTTAACAGTTGGTGGCGAATAAAATGTCAAAATAAATACAAACAAAAGGTTATCCAAATCAAGCCAAGGCAGACTAGACCAATTATTTAAAAAGTTTTAATTTCATCTAGCGAAACACAGAAAAGGTTTTATTTTTTTTCTCGATAACGGTGGTAAATACGAAAAGACTGCAAAAGATTTTCAGGGGCATGACCCCTGAAAAAATATCTCCCTGTAGATTCTTAAAACTGCTTAAAATGCTTTAGAACGAAACAAAAAATTCATTTTGTATTTTAGAATCCACCAGGGGCGCACCGAGAAAAAGTTCATGGGGAGAAAAGGGGGCATGACCCCTGAAAAAATATCTCCCTGTAGATTCTTAAAACTGCTTAAAATGCTTTAGAACGAAACAAGAAATTCATTTTGTATTTTAGAATCCACCAGGGGCGCACCGAGAAAAAGTTCATGGGGAGAAAAGGGGCATGACCCCTGAAAAAATATCTCCCTGTAGATTCTTAAAACTGCTTAAAATGCTTTAGAACGAAACAAAAAATTCATTTTGTATTTTAGAATCCACCAGGGGCGCACCGAGAAAAAGTTCGGGGGAGAAAAGGGGGCATGACCCCTGAAAAAATATCTCCCTGTAGATTCCTAAAACTGCTTAAAATGCTTTAGAACGAAACAAAAAAGTCATTTTGTATTTTAGAATCCACCAGGGGCGCACCGAGAAAAAGTTCATGGGGAGAAAAGGGGGCATGACCCCTGAAAAAATATCTCCCTGTAGATTCTTAAAACCATTTGGTAAGCCCAATGATGTAAGTCCTACAGCGTAACCCATATTCCAAATTAGAGCTAAAGATCTCAAAAACTACAAGAGCTATAAAGAAAAAATTAAAAAAATCTTGAAATTTCAACACCCTGTAGAACGGCAACGAAGCGTTTGCGGACCTATGTTCATATGAATTTTTAGTCATTAAATAAGCCAAAGAATTACCCCTTTTCGTATTTACATCATATTTAGGAACACCCTGTATAATACGAAATAATTTAGGTCAGTTTTTTGTCAAAAATCAGCACATTAATTTCAAACAATTTATAGGCTTTTCACAGCAACACATAAATGATTTCAGTCCTTTTCTATTCTGGTCATTACTTTATTGACAAAAATGCTTGCTTAGATGTCCCATACAATCACTATCAGTTTTTCGCAATCTTGATGGGACCTCCTGTATAAGTGCCGTTTCTCCTCTTTGCTGATATTAGGATATATTTTTCTGTTAGTTAATGCACTAAAAATACATTGGAATATCTTCTGAATTAATTCCATTTTAATTTGCATAATTGTTTTGTATTTTATAACATTCTAAACAACACTATTTTTTGGAATTATTTGGCGATTCCATATTTCTTCAAGATACACTATCTTATGTGACAAACTTATCTATGGTTTCGTCATATGCGGGTTTCCAAGATATTTTATCATTGAAAGATTTCATTTAATTGAGGCTCTTTTAACCTTGCGGTATCCTATACACGTGCCATTTTATCTACTTTATTATGTGACTCAGACCGTACTAACAAAACTCAAAATTATAAACTGATTTCCTACATAAAATACGAAAATATAAAGGTAGTTTTTGAGTTTTATCGCCATAAAAGCTTCATGAGTGATTCTTCCTTCTTTTCCACAATTGTTCACATCCCTTCAAACCGGAAATGGTAGTAATTTCTATGCAGCCCGAGTAGCAGCTGATTGAAAATTCACAAGTAAGTTCCTCGTGTGCCTGTAGAGGTCAGGCGAGTCGTACTTTGATCTTGGCCTCGATGCGTATTGTTATTTATATTTTCGAAGAAAAATTGCGACACTAAAAACCGTAACAAAGGGACCTAAGTAAGCGAGCACGTGCCAGCGTAGTCAGTTGTCGCAAAAGCGTTTATTACTTGATCATGATTATCACGGGTTTCTGGTGTGTTTTGTATACAGAAAACTTGGCGTCACTGCTGATACCAAACTTCTCTTTGCGATATCTTGTTGTACGACGTGCTTATTGTTATTATATATCCCAGCCATAAGAAGATTACTAGGCAGTGAATTTATAATAACATCAACAATGGCATAAATATAGAATTTGTTTATTCTCGTCTCTTTGTTTACTACAGGATGGCTCATAAGCCACTCATAAGCCACTATTTAAAAATGTAGAATAGAATATACATTGATATTTGTATGACATTTTTCATAAATAACCAAAATTAAAAATATTTCTTGTCTAATATGTATTATAAGTTTAAATAAGCTTAAACGATTGCAAAGGACATAATACTCTAAATATCTAAATCTTTCTGTTTTCTATTCTAAGTTCGAGACAATAATATTGGTAGTGGGAGAAGCCATTATAAACGTCTTAATCCAATAATACTTAACTTCCTTAAGTGCATAATTTTTTGGAATTTTGATCAAGATATCTCTAATACAATAAATCAATATTCACAAAACAAAACATCACATAAAAATGAAAAATCTGCGTTGCAAATTATTGTACAAGGTCCAAAACAAAACTATGTCAAAAAGCTAAATATTTTGGACGTTATCCTAAATACCGAATTACCAAAACAATCTTCGAACGTCATTGCCTTGTTTTCCATCACCGTTTCTACACATCAACCAATTATTATAATTTGTCTTCTCCTGTGATATTTTGGGAAATTCACCCTGAATTCAGCGTGAGACTTGGCAACGTTTGCTATAGCACCCGCATAAAATAAATGACATTGAGTTACTACATAACAGTAGTAGTACATACATAAATAGTCCGCCATCCTTACATAAGGTTCCAACTCAGGCTAGACTTTTATACACATGCGTCTGAAACGGCTGCCAAAAAAAAATTTACACACAGACAGTTTCCTAGAGACGGTAACGTAACGTACATATGTGTATTGTTGAGTTTGATTTGTTCTGGGAAATCCCTCAATTTTGAACATTACACTAAACGAATTTTCAGATCCGATGATTGATGCTTTGTTGGATGCTATCCAGTGATTCCAAAACCGACCTGTTTTTCCTTGAAACAACTACTAGAAAGAGTTACTTACATCACAAGTAAATCTGGAACCAATTTTGAAAAAGCATTTGGAATATAAATCAAAATTGAATAATGCCCCAGGTATCAGTTGAGTATTTAAAATAATCGGTTCTGTTTTGAGTGCTTTTTCAGCGATACTATTATATGTTACCTGTTACCTCATTACATATAAACACTGGTTTTTCGTAGATATTTAATTATCTAACTAGAACAAAATTTATGATAAAGACACATCGTAATAAGAACAATTATTTCTAGTGCTGGTAACCTGCAATCATTACATGAAATCAATAGTTTTAATCTCCTGTTACTTAGTATAAATGTGCTTGTCAGGAAAATTTCTTTTGTTTCAACTAAAAATTTCAATTTTAAATTGAAAAAAAAAATGTTTATTAATTCTTCAGAAATTTTTTTCTAATAAAAGCTTATAAAAGCTATACATAGTTATTAAAAACTATGAAAAACTCTACCTTTATGGTCAAAACCATGCAAAAATGTTATGTAAAAAAATATATTTGGACCTAGTAGAGGTCTTTAAATACGAAATTCTCCGTTGCATATAACGCGTGATGCCAAAAAGATGAAAATGACATGAAAATGAAGAGTAACGTACCTACATCTTCAAAGCTATGCACCCAATATTATTTGTTTGAAAAAACTTTTTCAGCATATTAGAAGGTATTAAATACAAAATTCGCCTGAACGAGCAAATGTAGATGGCGCTGCAAAAAATAGTTATGGCCGCTCCAAATGGGATAAAATCCTGGTGTTCTGTCTACATACGAGTACGATATGACTTTACAGACATATGACATATAAGATTTACAAATGCAGTGCACAAATGCACCAGTTTACCAAGTACTGGCCATACCGTATCCCGTATAGAGTAACTCACGTTTTTACCACGAGGGGGCGACCCTTTCGTTCGTTTTAGCGAATTCACATTCGACCTTCCATATACATTTGCAACGACGAAATAGATTATAATTTCGTATTTAATGCCCTCTGATATTTCTAAATACTTTCTTAAAATAACATTTTTACGTAGCGTTTAAAACAAAGGTACTTTACTCTTAAGAGTTTTGCGTAGTTTTGGTAGCACCCAGTACATGGAAGCAGATAATTAATTTCTAAAATTTGCATTTTAGAGTTAAGAAAATCCAGAACCTTTTATGAAAAATACAATTTTCGGAAAAAAATGATAATAAAAGCTTTTCCCATTTGTGTCCAAGTTCGTGCCGGGCACTGTATTAATCAAACTTCAACTTTATTTAGTTTTAAACAATATCTAAAACTATCGATCCACAACAAAATACAAATTCTGGTATTTGGGGTTAAAATTCAATACGATTTTCTCTAAAAATGTCTCTAAAAATGTGAATTTCTTTTGAAAAAATGGTCAATGCCAAAACTGTAGCCAGCAAAATTTCCTATAAGACAGGTTTCATACTATTTTTCCTATAGTTAACACTCGAAAATGTAGGCGTCTGATAATTAATAAATACTCTCATTATTATCATTGTCTATAGAGGATTTTTTTACTTTATCATACGCAGTATGTAAAGTATTGTAATCGTGCCAAAAAAAATTTTTGAGATTTTTGCGGAAATATGTCTTTTTGGGTCCCCTGAACATTTTTGACCGAGGTACAAAAAAATTTCTGTGTGTGTGTGTGTGTGTGTGTGTGTGTGTATGTGTGTGTGTACCCGTTTTTGTGGCGACGATTCCGGAGAAACTACTAAAGGTATCGCGACGAAACTTCATATTTAGAAGTTTCATAACCAAACTTAGAGCTGAAAAGCTTTCTGTTGAAAAGGGTCCAAAGGAACTGGAGGTTTAGTCTTAGCAGTTTTGAAAGATTTTGCAAGTAAGCCGCCATTTCTGGAATTTCGTCGAAATAGTTAAATAATAAATTAAAGATGAGGAAATTCTGAATAATTTATGACTATGACATTTTTTTGTACAATCCATAGTTTAGCTGCATGAGCAAATTCTATTTCATCGAGATCGGTCGTACTGCATTAAAACTAGTAGCCAGGATGTGTCAGATATTTGATTCTAATGACAGTAGGTAGTCATACGCTATCTTTTTTTGAGAATACCTACTGTCAATATAAGCTGCGTTCGGATATTGTACACCGTAAGAGCGCGTTCGGATAATCGGATAGGGTACGATGAGAGTGACTAACGTCGTACGGCGTTTATCTGCATATAAGAGAGAGACAGCCGACCCAGGTTATCTGAGCATTGCTCTCCCCATACCCTACCCTGACAAACCGTACGCGCTCTTACATTTTTTACACCCAATAACACGTAAGTGTCATTTGGACGGTGTACTCGGGGGTCAACGGAGTACAATATCCGAACGCAGCTTTAATCGACATATCTGTCTACTTCTACTAGTTTTATTTTAATGCAAACATAGCCAATCTCGATCAAATAGAATCGCATGCAGCTAAACTATTAATTTTATATATAGTATGATAAAGTCAGGTGCCTGGCCACATCAGATTTTTTTATTTTTGTGTAGGTATCATTTTATAAAAATCTATAATTTTTGATAAAAATGCTTTACGGCTTTACAATAGATGCAAATTGTTTATCTTATAAATTTCCGCATTTGTTAAATGTTTAAATGAGTAAATTTTGGATATGAAAACTAGAGTAAACATAAAAAACTAGTTTTACCCCATTTTACGTGGCTGTCATATTTTAGAATTGAACAATAGTATGAACTGTTATTTAATTTTATTCAAAATTTCAATAAATGCGCTTTCAAATATTCAAAATTAATATATTGCACAATCACTGGTCAAAAATATATTGTTCTAAAATGAGATGACATCAAACGTAAAATAAAGGTATTTTTACTTAGCTACAAAAGGCATTTAACATGGAATTACCTACCGTAGTGGAAAATAAACTGTATTTTTGTAAGTGTGTGATTCTTGGTACTGCTACGATTGATCAACAAAATCGATGCGTAAATTATTTATGACTGTTTACAAGAGATCTATACCAAAGTCTGATAAATATGATCATCAAACCTGACAAAGGAAGTCCAATTGAATCATTCTGGAAACCACTACGACTTTAGCATTTCGTAGTGCATTACAAAAAAGGCATTGTTTTGATGATACGGCAATTCAACGCAGAATATCCCCACCATTTACGCAAGGTAAACACGCTGTAGTGATAACCGATAAGGGACAATAAAGTTTAAATGAGAATTGCAACGTGTGTAATAATACCAATAATAACACATAGTAAAATAAAAACAGATGTGTGAATCAGAGAGTAAACGAAAAGAGAATATAAAGACGTAATTAAATATTTACAGATCCTTGATTGGGACTTCCTAGAAGATCTTTTGGCAACGAAAATAGTTATGATACAGCTGTCAAGGTTGTGGATCTTAGTACTCTAACATCACGGAAGTGCATGTGCGCAAACTTCTAGGTGTTTCCTGTTACCTGTTCTATTGAACGCAAATTATAAAAACAAACATCCTATAAATCGCTGATTTCTTGGTATATCCTTGCCGTATGCTAATGGGCTCGCGAATAACATTATAGGTTTTCGTGTTTGAAACTGTCAATACTTTGTTGTCAAGTTTATTAAGGCGTCAACGCCAAATGACAAATATTGCTTATTTCTGTTTTGTAGTGCATCTTTCGATTTCATTATTTACAAACTTTAAACAGACAAATATTTACTGTAATATGGCGCCCATGAAAAACTAAAGTTAATGCTTCGATGAACTAAATGTGGGAATCCCCATCGTTTTAAACGTGAACTACGCTGATTAATAAAGGACTAAAAAGGCAAAAATTCACGTTCCTATTATTTACAATAATAATTTAACACTGAGAACCAACACTTTCTGCGTGAGGACTTGAAGGACACAATAACATAAAAAGGATGACATTCATAAAAAGTTTATAAAGGAAGAAAAAGACAAAAAGCAAGAGCAAGAGATGTCAAAATGGTTAACACTGATGAAGAGAGCCACAGGAAATTAAAAGACTGAAGAAAAAATCTGATGTGGCCCGGCACATGACTATATCATACTATATGTAAAATGAATAGTATAGCTGCATGAGATTCTATTTGATCGAGATCGGTCGTGTCAGCATTAAAATAAAACTAGTTAGCCAGGATTTGACAAATGTTTTGATTATATTGACAGTAGGTATTGTTAAAATATCAGCGTTCGACACTACCTACTGTCATTAGAATGAAAATATCTGTCAAATCCTGGCTAACTAGTTTTATATTAATGCAGACACGACCGATCTCGATCAAATAGAATCTCAAGCAGCTAAGCTATATATAGTATGATAAAGTCATGTGCCTGGCCACATCAGATTTTTTCTTCAAAAGTCTGTCATTTTCTTTATTTTCTTGTGACCCTTTTGATCAGTGTTAACCTTTTCATTATTGACGTCTCTTGTAATACTCGTTTGTTTGGAGAAAGTTTTGAGACACTTTTGAAGTTTGGTTTGAATGGCGCAGCCCCAAACATGATTTTGCTTTAATTCTTTTCGACAAAACGTTGAAAAATTTTTGTTTACATAGTTGTATTTAGTGCAATCCAAAGTCTATCAAAACCTCCTATTCTTTTTACAAAATCTATTTTCCCCAGAGGTACTAATATTTACTTAATTTGCAATTGTATTTTTCTCAAAAATTTACTCATGTGAGGCCTTCAAAATTACGTTGCCATAAAACAATTAAAGGATACGTCAAAATCAACAAGAATGAACAATTGAATGTCAGCAATTGAATTTGAATACGAATACGCATTTAAACAATTAAAAGCGTATAGTACATGATATCGAGTATATTTGACGCTAAAACTGTTCTTAAGCTACTGTTGTTGTTTTTTTTAAGGAATTCAGGAAATCCCACATTCTTATTCGCATTTTAGTGTCTATTATTACTCATACACTAACAAATTCAACATTGAAACTGTGCATTTTACTTCAAGATAATTTTCCACTGTTATTGTTATTCTTTATTCCAACAGTGTTCTAGAAAAGTTTGTGTCCCTTCTTCAAAAATTCATTAGACAGCTATCGAGTTATAAGATCAATAACATGAAGACATATTTGCTACTGACTAATACAAATACACCAACAACTCTATTGAACGTTTTATTGACTTAGCAAAAAGCGTTTAGCCGTTAAAATTCTGTGAATTGTTTTCGCGGTAATTCCGTGTTCACACGATTTTGAATAAACGGCTTACTCACGATTCAGGCGTTTACGTATCTGGTCGATTCTACCAATAAAACCCGACTGATCAACTGCTATCTAATTAATCTTTCAAAGACTACAACAAACATTACCTCTACCAGTGAGTAATTCCGTTACTATTAGCTTACATAATCTTTAATGACTAACATACGAAAATCTAAACAATTTTGTATCGTGTCTCGTAGTATTATTTGTTATTTTTTGTCATAATTTTTTGTTACTCGCTCGTGCCTACTAATGAGTCATTGTTTTTCGATACAGAAAGGTAGCTAATTGATAATATTGGTAAACAAACGTAATAATGTGTGACGTAGGTACAATTGGGACCGGCAAGCTGTTAACTATGGCGCTTATTGGTATTTTTCCCCGACAAGTAAAACCGTACAAACATCTGCTCTAGAATTGACAGTAATTAAGGAACCGGTCAGAATTCGTGGAACAATTAATTCCTCCAGATTAGACAAAATATATCTTACATTTTTAATATCATAGTGACTTTGCACTCTCTCCAGACTGCATTATGTTCACAGGACCACAGATCAATTACTTTTAATTTTTTCTAATGTTGTATTGATTAAAATTATTATAAACATAGTACTCGAAAATAATAATTGAAATAGTTTTACTGACGTATCTGAAGTATGAGATAATTTCAAAAATCCCTGGCTATCAGTAATTTTTCTGTGACAAAGCATTTTATGCAAATTAAAATGTCTTTATCTTTACCTCACTATGGCAATGTTTTCGCAGTAACTCTTTAAAGTAACGGTTTAATTGTAGGGACAACAGATACGTAACTTCCTGATAATGTTTAATGTGTAACCGCCTTGAGTCATATTTCCATTGATATCCGTTTCACACTTGTATAGTATTTATATCTCCAGTGATTGTCATTGATATAACAATGTTATTGATTTATTGCTATCTGATTGTAAAGGTTTAATAATCAAAATAAATTAAAACCGTAAATTAAAAGTTGCAGCTGATTATTTAATGAGAATAAACATTTTAGTGAGTAAATCTTAGTCAGACTTTCTAGTATAAAAATGTTATAAAAATCTAGTTATAAAAATGTATTCAAATAAATGTTACGTATCTGAAACAGCAAATATTCTTCAGAATCTGACGTAAAATTTTATACCAGTATAGGAGAGAAAATCTCCAAAATTAGGAGTTCTAAAAAGTAGAAGAAATAGGTCACATATGGCCAGTCGTTTCAAACGAAACCTGAGAGTGTGCGTGTATGTTAATTTCAACTTATGCGCTTAGATTTTAGCTCTTGTGGACATTAAAATTTAAGTGGGGCACAAATTATATTTGGGTGCAATTTAAGCGTGCATTATTTAAATAGATATGTGCATTAAAATATATACTTTTTGCATTAAAATAATACATATTTTGCATTAAATAAATATGAATATGTTACATACAAAAATACATATTGTGCCCTTGAATGGATAACTTGTGCATTAAAATGATGCCTAATAAGCATTCAATACATATGCAATATATTTGCAATAAATGTGCAATATATCAATATGAAAAATCTGATGTGGCCAGGCACATGACTTTATCATACTATATATAAAATTAATTTTTTAGCTGCATGAGATTCTATTTGATCGAGATCGGCCATGTCTGCATTAAAATAAAACTAGTAGAACTAGACACATATGTCTAATAAAGCTGCGTTCGGATATTGTACTCCGTTGACATCGGGTACACCGTCAAAATGATACTTACGTGTTATTGGGTGTAAAAAGTGTAACGGTGTGCAATATCCGAACGCAGCCTATATTGACAGTAGTCTTTTCAAAACAGTAGCGTTTGACACTAGCTACTGTCATTAGAATCAAAAAATCTGACATATCCTGGCTACTAGTTTTAAAGCAGTACGACCGATCTCGATGAAATAGAATTTGCTCATGCAGCTAAACTATAAATTCTACCAAAAAATGTCATATACATAAATTATAGATAATTTCCTCTCCTTTAATTTATTACTTAACTATTTTGACGTCATTACACAAATAGCGGCTCATTTGCAAAATCTTCGAAAAATGCTATGAGTAAACCACCAGTTCCTTTGGACCCTTTTCAACAGAAAGCTTTTCAGCTCTAAGTTTGGTTATGAAACTTCTAAATATGAAGTTTCGTCCCGACACCCTTAGTAGTTTCTCCGGAATCGTCGCCACAAAAACGGGTACACACACACACACACACATACACACACACACACAGACATTTTTTGTACCTTGGTCAAAAATGTTCAGGGGACCCAAAAAGACATATTTCCGCTAAAATCTCAAAAATTTTTTTTGGCATGATTACAATACTTTACATACTGCGTATGATAAAGTAAAAATGTTATAATGGGCAATATTTTATTCATATTGTGTCCTAAAGTGAATATATTGTGTATTAAGATAATAAATATTGAGCACTAAATCTACTGCGCTTCAAAATTAAGGCTGAGCTGATTTTTACGATTCGTGTGTTAATGATAGCGCGTACTTTCAATGATATAAAACCTTATTAATTAATTCAAATGGCTCACCCTACATATTATGTTAAATAACAATTCAATTATTCTTTACTTATGACGTCATCGACACTTTTTTTTCTAAATGGGACCCCATATTCTTTGTCCTGATATTGATACATCTGTTAATAGTTTTAAAGGTAATTTACAAAATTTATGGCCTTACATAATAAAATTTTCGAGAAAAAGAGTTAAAAATTCGGAAAGTAAGGACTGAGGGTTCAGATTAGGTATTACCATGCGACCATTTTGAGGTTTCTAGGACAATGAGTTCAGGTGGTATGAATTTGTAAAAATTACTAAAATAGCGTTTTTACATTTTTACCCCACCTTTTTTCGAAAACCTTGCGCGATAGAAGATTAGATTATTTTATTAGATTAGTTTTCAGAGCAATTAATTCAAACCCAAAAGGCATATCACATTGAATTTACAAAATCCATTTTCTCTAAACTTATCAATATTTTTCAATTTTCAATTGTCCTTTTCTCAAAAATTTTCTAATGCAAGGCCATATAATGTTTCCGATGCTATTTCCACATTAAATGATCTACCAAATTAGCTATGAAAAAAGTTGCGTTGGCATTTACAAAGGTCGATGACGTCATAACTCAGTAACAATTGACGGTCGGAAATTGAACTTTTCGCAATAATGTAATCGACATCGTCAAGGATTTTTTTAAAATGACAAAACATCTCAGAAATTTTCCCATGATTCCATACGTTACGCGCTCACTAAAGTTTCAGAACTTAATGCACATTATATTCTTTCTAGGGCGCATTATAATTTTGTTATGGTACAATTTAGATTATTAAAGGCGCTTATAATATTTTCAAATGCTGATTGATTTAAACCATTGGAAATATATTTTTTTCAAAGAACAAGTATTTTTTTAAGCTGCTTATTATATTTTTATAGAAGTAGCGATTGTATTGCACATTTATTTATTTAAGTGTACAAAAATATTATGAAAGGAACATTCAAATATATAAATGCATAATTGTTTATTCTGATGTAGATTTATATAAATTTATTGCACATTTATTCGTTTTAATGCACAAGTAAATTTTTGCATTGCTCAAATATTTTTTGTATTGGACAAATATGTTTTGTATAGGTCAAATATTTTATCAAATGCTTACAATAAATGCACGTTTTATTTGATACCTTGCGCATATAATTTGTACTGATTATATTTACACTATCCGACAAAGTTATATTGGCTGGTTAAAACTCAAAATAAATTATATACTACTTTCTTTTTATTTCTAACACAAATATAAACTATATAAGTTTTTTGTTAATTGCCTTTGTTTCCAAAATTCAGATTGTTAAAGCGTTACTTGTCGTATACATAGCATTAAAAATAATCAATTTAGCAACAAGCCTTAAAATATCATACAGCATTAATTTGCTTAATTAGGATTTTATTAACATAATAACATTAGTTGATAAGATATTCAATAAGCATAAGCCAATTTTGTAAACAACGCAAGACAACAACAAGACCCAAAAAAATATTATGGTACTACAAAACACGTTTATATTGTTGCCTATTATTTGGAAACCGCGTGAAACTGAAAAGTCCAAATGCACAAATAGCATACAAACAAAATAACATCCCATCTCTTATTATTTTAGTTGGCTACGCTCTAAACAACTCGCGTATTTAGTGATTCACCGAAATCGTCTGGGTTCTGGTAATTTTGGCACTTGATGTAATTTATTAAGAGTAAATGTTTTCGCAAATCAACGGCGATATAATTTATACAAACACTAATGTACTCGTTATGGTTGTTTTTGAAGTTGAACAGTCGATACATCTTGTTGAACTTTCGACGTCTGTAGATTATTTAGATGGAACTTCAAGCGATGTAGTCTTTCAGGAGAAATTATCAATTCCCAGCTTTACCAAGAACTTATATTATGATCTGTTTTTCTCGTACCAATTGTGAGTAATCAGTTTGCAGAACGCCAATGTGCGTGTCTTTAAAAAGAACGCCCTCATTATTTGTTGCACACCCTAAATAAGTATGCTTTACAGTGTGTTCCAAATAAATTCTAAAATTCAGAATGAACTATTAAAATTTTATGACAGAAATTAAACAATAAATCTGGAATTTACTACTTTTTTCAACCTAACAACGTAGTTACACTTATTACTTACCCAAATCATACAGGTGTTCCAAATCAGGTCAAGATGTTGAAATCAGATCTGATTTAATTAATTAAGAAACATCGATAAGCAAATTTTGCAAAATGAAAGATTATTTACTACGCCTCATCCTTGTCGACACTCGAAATATAATTCTTTTATTCATAATATTTATCACTAGAATATGCAAATATAAACATCAAGAGTGCTTAAATTTGCTCAACGATTGGCCAGTCGTTGATTTACTCGAAACAATAACATCTCTCACTTTTTATTTAAATATCCAAATCACTTCGATCATTAGTAGAATAGTTTGCGTATAATCTTTTATTATAATAACACGTCTTAAGTCCTTTGAAGTTTGAAGCCAACATATAAAACTTGATTCATATGTATACAAAGCGTTAGAATCTTAGATACGATTACGATAGTTGAAAGACATGCATCAATTTAAAGAGCGAACAGTTGGATATTGTAATTCGCTCATCTGCTTACATACATACATACGTCCAACCACGTGTGGGAGTACAACGTACATCTGGTCGAAAATCCTTCTTTGTTAACCGCAAACGTATGTATATGTATTGTTATGAACTTGTTTATTATTATAACCTATATCATTTGTTATACGGTATACCTATAGAAAATATAATATGTTGTGTTTAATTTGCTTTACCGTCTTAAGAAAAAGGTTCAATTTAAAAAAGCATCCAATTTTAGAAGCAAGATAATTAAATCTAAGAACAATTCTCTATATATTGAAATGTTGTATCTTTTATATATTTTACGATAATGCATACTTTATCTGGGGTATTAGTTCTAGCAAGCTAATATGCCGTAATTATTTGACATTCGGGACAAACAAATTGCAACAAAATACTGTAATTGTATTGTTTTTCGTTATCAGATATCTACCGCATAGCACTTTTGTTATTATTTAGTTTATTGTTCATTTGAGACTGCACTTGTGGTCTTGCCAACAAAATCCAAATTAAGTATACGATGATTTACATGCTCTTCTATTAATAGGTTTTTTACTTTATCATACGCAGTATGTAAAGTATTGTGATCATGCCAAAAAAATTTTTTGAGATTTTAGCGGAAATATGTCTTTTTGGGTCCCCTGAACATTTTTGACCAAGGTACAAAAAAATGTCTGTGTGTGTGTGTGTATGTGTGTGTGTGTGTGTGTACCCGTTTTTGTGGCGACGATTCCGGAGAAACTCCTAAAGGTATCGGGACAAAACTTCATATTTAGAAGTTTCATAACCAAACTTAGAGCTGAAAAGCTTTCTGTTGAAAAGGGTCCAAAGGAACTGGTGGTTTACTCTTAGCATTTTTCGAAGATTTTGTAAATGAGCCGCTATTTGTGTAATGTCGTCAAAATAGTTAAATAATAAATTAAAGGAGAGGAAATTTTCTATAATTTATGTATATGACATTTTTTGGTGGAATTTATAGTTTAGCTGCATGAGCAAATTCTATTTCATCGAGATCGGTCGTACTGCTTTAAAACTAGTAGCCAGGTTTTGTCAGATTTTTTCATTCTAATGACAGTAGCTAGTGTCAAACGCTAATGTTTTGAAAATACTACTGTCAATATAGGCTGCGTTCGGATATTGCACACCGTTACACTTTTTACACCTAATAACACGTAAGTATCATTTTGATGGTGTACCCGATGTCAACGGAGTACAATATCCGAACGCAGCTTTATTAGACATATGTGTCTAGTTCTACTAGTTTTATTTTAATGCAGACATGGCCGATCTCGATCAAATAGAATCTCATGCAGCTAAAAAATTAATTTTATATATAGTATGATAAAGTCATGTGCCTGGCCACATCAGATTTTTTTAATTTCCTTAAGTAGTTGTAGTTGTTTATAATACATTTGTTAACATTTTCAAACTGTAACTTTTCCAGAAATTGGAAAAATATGGATATCCTTATGTTTCTGAAAGAAAAAATGCTTGGTTTGAGATTAACAGAAGTCAAACTAAAATAAATATTGGATTTTTTGGGTTTTTAGAATTCAGAGTTCCACACATTTTCAGGATTTTGATCAAAAGTAGGTACATAGATTAAGATATACTTTTGACGTTTTTTGGACATCAGTTCACCTGCTATACATTCTCAAAATTGCCTAAATTGTTTTTTTCTTATTTTACCATAAAACTTTTCCATAACATTTATGGAGAACGTCTCAGTTCCAATTCGCCAGCTCAAACAAAGTACCAAGAGCCACAGTTTTACTTTTCATTCACAAAATCGATGCCCCCAGAGTTATCATTATGTTTCTGTAGCACAGTGTGAGTGAATAACACGAATAACTTCATAGATTTTTTTATTTAATTGATAGTTAATAGTTAACGATAAAATAATCAGAAACTTTATTGATGCCCACCCTGTACTAGACTGATATATAAATAGCAACAAAGCACGCGATGTGTGAGTGAAATATGTACTCAGAATGGACTAATGGCGGTTTCGAAAATGTCACTTTTACTCAACCTCGTCACCGCTATATAACACAGATAGATGATATGCCGAACAGTTAGAAAGCAACTGGCACGCCGCGATCACGTGTATACCGTGAAACGGTTTCGTTGAAAAGCCATGATGATTTTTTCTAATCGACGGCACGGGAAGTTGCGATAAAACAATTATAAGTCGTGACGCTTACAGTCGGATCTATCTGGTATTTGGGGGCACTATTTTGCCACTGAACATCAATAGAATTGCTAATTAATTGCTAATATTTCCAACCTTATCGAATTGCCACGTTTAAGTGGGTTTTTTGTTTGCCTTCAAAATGCCCCGACTTACGTCAATGCGAATAATAATAGTTTAATCTTTGCAGAAGTCCCTAAGAAACCAATACCGTATTTAATCATGATCAAGTATTTCCAGAAGTTTCTCGTTTCCTCCACACTTTATATTCTTAATAAAAGCACGTGTACTTACTCTTCCATAATTCAGGTGATTTTCTTCAATACACGTACACCAATACGTGTGGATTATCGGCGTTGTAATTATATAAATGCTTCGAAAGCCAATTATGGTTTGAGTAAGTAATAACTAAAGTTATGTTTTGTTATTCTGAAGGTTAGAATAGTTTCTAACATTAGCCTTTGCGTGGCTCATTACTTGTGGCTGTAATATACTAGTATCACTACTAGTTTTAAAGTTTTAAAAATCAGTAGTTATATTATTAAATAATAGAAATTGCATTAATTAATTTGTCTTAATGGTACCATAAAGATCTTCAGGCCTCACATCAGAAAATGTTCAAGATCACATAAGGTTTTTTTATTATAAGATTATAAGACTATAAGATGCAACAGTAACAAGATAATCGTACTGAACGATTTGTTTTCGGTATCAATCAATGACATTTTTATTGCCTAATTTCCCAAATAACTGTTATGGCGACCAAATATGCAAATTTTATTATTGATTTTATGATTACTTAGATTTTCTTTGAACAATAGGTCACAAATGGGTAAACACCAAGAAAAGCAAAAAGTTATGTAAGATGCTTACGTACTTGCATGCTTCCTATTATAGCTTATAACATTTGATTAGTATGTTATTGATGTGAGTAAACAAAGAAGCATCCCGGAAGACATTTTAGAGGGATGTAATTTTTAAACATTTAATCACCGAAAAGAAGATATTTTTAACCTTTATTTTTGTGTAAATAAAATTGATTAAATGTTTGTCATTTATTCACTTTCTGAATATTCCTTTAAAAATTTAAGATTGTTAACCCTAGTTAATAAAAAAATTATTGGTAAAACCTTTAAATATGGCAATTTTTCGAATTGATGATTTTACACACAATTTTTACACAAAATTACAATGGGATTTCAGAATTCTAGTTATTATTAGTAGGACCACATAGTTCTTAACAACAAAAATTCAATTAATTGGAAATTACCATATGTGCAATACTACTATTGCTGATTTCCGCAGACCCAATGTAACTGCAAATTTTTATTTGTGTGTAATAATTATTAACAAGAGTCAAAACCTGATTTAAAGTCTAAAGAGAAAAAACAACATGGCAGATCTAATATGGCTGATGAGACTGCTACAAAATATTTTCTATTTGGCTCAAATTTAATAATTGAAAAAGTAACATTATTACCTCCAAAGATAGCCAACAAATATTATAAGCTACCTATACCTGTGGCTCAAGGTCTCATAATAATATTTTATTGTTGACATTTTAGATCAAGTTTGTCGAAATCAACTTTCGTCGTTTGATAGTAAAAATACATGAAAGCTATATGGGAACAAGGTGACAGGAAGCTCAATTGGAAAAGTGTGCCGTGCGTAGCGATAAGGCTTCTGGACCTAATTTGCAGACAATGGGACAATTACACCATTCGTCCCGATCGTCCGAATTAGATTTTTACGTCAAGAAGTCATCACAGTAAACAACTTAATTCCGCAACGGACTCCGGACGGTCGGACGCGTACGTTAAGCAATAATTGCAATTGTCCTGACTCTCTTCCATCATATGACTGACAATCGATCGACATTTGTGCCATTATAACCCAGGAAACACGTTACAGCACACTCTACTTACTTGAAAATAATTAATAGAATAACTCGCCTGAACGTCTACCTGCCCTTCTACCTGTTCTTCTACATATCCTTTTACTTGTCTTTTTTAGTTAAGTCAAGCACTATACTCACTTGAGGAGTTAATAGAATAACTCGCCTGAACGTCTACCTGCCCTTCTACCTGTTCTTCTACATATCCTTTTACTTCTCTTTTTAGTTAAGACAAGCACTCTACTCACTTGAGGAGTTAAAAGAATAACTCGCCTGAACGTCTACCTGCCCTTCTACCTGTTCTTCTACATATGTTTTTACTTCTCTTTTTACTTAAGACAAGCACTCTACTCACTTGAGGAGTTAATAGAATAACTCGCCTGAACGTCTACCTGCCCTTCTACCAGTTCCTCTACATATCCTTTTACTTGTCTTTTTAGTTAAGTCAAGCACTATACTCACTTGAGGAGTTAATACAATAACTCGCCTGAACGTCTACCTGCCCTTCTACCTGTTCTTCTACATATCCTTTGACTTATCCTTTTAGTTAAGACAAGGATATTGATAAAATATCCAGAAAGATCGAGGCGGATACATGTTATCGTTGAACTGTGACTGTGATATATGTGCTGGGTGACCTCAAAATAGCTACTATTCGGATTTTACCCGTTTTCGAGATAAGTCGTTTTTTGCGCTCGTCGGGTTATCAACGAAGAATACTCACTTTATCGTAACGGCCAGCAGGATAATGATGAGGCCTACGAGGACCATCGCTATCAGCACACCGCCGATCATGTACAGACTCTCGTTTGGTGCATCTGGAAACAAGATAACAGTGTTAACTTTGCTCTTTCGTACTGAGAAAATATGCTTATAGATTTTTTTCTGGTTCGTTTTTTCTGAACATGATATTGTCCAAAAATAACCTAAATACTTTGAACTCTATATAAAAACTATATATGTATGATAAGTTTTCGATACGGGTATAGATATTATTTGTTGCTGAACTCCAAACTAATATTATTACTACTGAATTTCGTTATGTTTAAGCTTTAAGTTAATATTTATAATCGTAATATATCAATTGATAAAATTTAAGAGAAATAAAACCCTAACCTAAAAATATGACAGTTATTCAAATGGCGAGATATAGTTGTTCCAAATGTTTGACGTTTATTAAACCAAACTCAATTCTTAATATCTGATATAAATCATTAAGTAAGCGTATTGATAAACACAAAAAAAAATCATCAAATTCGACATTAACAAATAACCTAAATAACAGTTTTGAAAAATAATCGAAATTAACATAATACAATAATATTTGCACATTTCACACCTACGCACGGTAACAAATTCTTTTCTTGTTCTTCGAAGTAACTAATCAGTTTTTTTTTGTTGTGTAAATTTTAAGTTAACATTTACAACCGCAATATGTCAACTAATAAAATTTAAGAGGAATAAAACCCTAACCTAAAAACAAAAAAGTATTACAGTTATCATTCAAATGGGGTGATATGGTTGTACTAAATTGTTGACGTTTCTTAAGCGGCAGTTGTTTATTCTTCTTTTTTGTCATAGTCTTATTTCAACATATACAAATAAAACTAAAACAACATTGAAAAATAATTGAAATTAGAATAACACACTTTGCACATTTCACACCTACTACATATTAAAACTTAATGAATCAATTCGCCCGTATTATATCAAGACAATCCGGAAAACTTACTTACATTTGAGTTACTTACTGAGTTCGAAAATTGCTTCCATGGAAACAAAAATTAATTACCAACGAAGTAATAATTAATTCGCAAGAGACAAGTGACGTATTCCATTGATTAGGACGTCGTTTGGATATTTTTCTTGCGACCAGCTCCCCGCTTAGCAACGCCATATTTTTAGTCGATTAGCAAGAAGCTATTTTCGATTTGATAAGTACTAGGTACTTTCCAATTTTAGCGAAATTGCTCATTTTTTACAGTCGATATAGAATAATTATCATTATAACGATATTATCAACTAAAACTGAAATTCAAATGGAAAATTTGCCAACAACTGTTATTACGATGTGCTCTAGAGACCTTCTTATCACTTGTGCAATGTGCCGCCACAGAAACCTTGAGATGTGGCTGGCGGAGAGTTACAACTTACTATAAGACTGGTTTTCTTCAATGAACTCGCTATCACTACTGTATGTACAATTATTGATATGTATGCATATGGAAGTTTTTGTTCAGGCATTATTCTGGTTATTTTCCGCTACTTGAATATATAATTTCAATAAGAAATCATTAATAATAACAATAGATCTTATAGAGCTTGCATCTACAATCTCACATCTTCAAACGTCGAAACCTATTTTTTTTGCAAAAGTGTAAAACCGAAGAAACAAATTGCTTTGAAACGATCGATGTTTATTGGTTTCAAACTTTTAAATATATAGCAATACGTAGCGGAATATCAAAAGCGTCTAATGGATCAGTTGCGTGAGACATCCTGTATAATCTACACCATACAATGTAAAATTTACGCCGAGCAGATGTACAATTATGTATCTTTATTGTAAAAGTAATTTGTATATATAAAAAGAACACAAAACGTTGCCAACCTACTGTAGATATGAAATCGTCGAGAAGTTTATATTTTTGTCTGTGTTAAAGTTAATAAATATTCGTAACGCTCCCTTCTAGAAAGTGTATTTTAGGCATTTGTCCAAGACTGTGGTTTTATTTGATAAAAGGCTTTATAACTTATAACTTTTTTTGAAGATTTATCTCGGTCTATTGATGTTAAACAACCTAAATATTAAACAATTTTTATTTCACAAACACAATTTCACAAAGTATGTCACGTGTGCAAGTAGTGCATGACATTGAGAGCTGTGGTACATTTGGCCCAATATTTGTTGCAAACTGTTATGCTTAACACAACCGCAGGTGATTGGAAAGCAATCATTATTATTTAATTATATAATACAAATCCCAACATTTAAAATATGTTCTACAAAAATTCATAACCAATACAAAGTTTTCTACATTAGTTTCAAAAATAATGATTGACATTTCTTCATCTCCTAACAATTAAAACACTGACCAGCATTCAAGTTAACTTTATTTTGCCTGATAATTAACTGATAAACTCTGCATTTCCTATAATCCTGGCAGATACGATGTATCTGCTCAACTAATCTCAACTGACGTCAGACAAAGCTTAAGTCTTATTATATTAAGCCTGACCATTGTCATAAAATCTCAGCCGCTTTGAAAACATCTTTCCCAAACACCCACAAAAATCTTTTAATTAGCCCAGATCTAATACTACTTTAAATTTATTTCGTAAACCTCGATGGATTAGCAAAATCTGCATTGTTGTTGTTTACTGAATCCGTGAACTTTGTACCATTGTTAACTATAATCCTTTTTTATATTCCATTATTTGTACAGCTTGTTATGCAACATATATACAGGGTGGTAATTAAGTAGCTATTTTCAGATGGTTTCATAAGTAAAATAAGAAGAAAAACGGCCTTACAGTTTTCCTAGTAAAGATGAATGACTACATGAAGATGGTCCCAAGTTTCCTGTATATTGCTTAGTTCATTTGGTGATCATTTCACCTCTAAGAATCTTTATCTCCTTTTAGTTTTAATAGATTACTTGTTTTTTGTTTTGGTAACATAAATTATATTCTATATTCTTTATAAAATCATTTTTCAGGTTATGGGAGCGAGCTGTTATCATGCAAATCACATAAAATCGTTTTAGATGACGTTCTCTAGTACTCGCGTGGGCTTGTCGTTCTCGACTTTTCCAAAACAGAGGAAGTTTTGCCTAATTCCAAACTGAATGAAGATTGTAGTAGTCAGGTTAGTTCCTGGTAAAATCTCATTGAACTCGGCAACAAAAAGAAGCCGAACGGCCAGAAGAAAGTACGTCAAACGGTATATTTATACCGAGTGTTGACGATTAGCAGCATATTTTAGTACGGTCCTGAACCGCTTTGCGCGTCAAAGGGTACGCTTTGGGAATGGTTGTGCAGTGCAGTCCTCCAACCAATAGAAGAGATGTAAATTTAGGTTAGGACCGATTACACCACCAGTTTATCGTTTAAAAATATAGCCGGTACGCCCCAAATATAAATTTGCCGGACTCAAAACGGACCGTTGCAATATTATATTTAACCGATCTCGTTCGATTTTAGTTTGCTCTGCAGCAACGCACTCCAGGTGCATTGACCTTATGCGTACAGTGGCTCCTATACAGTGAGAGCGTAAAGTATGGACACATGAGAACATCTCTGAGACGGTTTGTTATTTTAAATAATCCTCGAATAGTCGATTTTCAATTATTAGAATACACATTTCTGTGAAAAAGTTCAATTTCCGACTATCAATTGTTACTGTGTTATGACGTCACTTTTTTAAATGGCAATCCCATTTTCTCTTACCGATTTTGGTAGATCTTTTAATTGTCTGTATGGCATCGAAATATAGTATGGGCTTTTGCGAAGAAAACACAATTGAAAGTTGTAAAATATTGATAATTTTAAGCGTAAATAGCTTTTGTGAATTGAATATGATTTTTTCAAATAACAAACCGTTTCAGAGATTTTGTCATATTTCCATACTTTACGCGATCACTGTATGTTAGCAATCCTGGATCATTGTAGGTACTAACTTATTTAAAGTTGACAAAGGTACGATATTGTGAATAATTTAATGCTGCCTAAGCGCAATTTGCAGACATAGTAACACACATTAGGATATGAGTGGACAGAATAATGATTATACATTATCACATGGTTTAATTTTTGCTAGTGCCGATGAAAAATTGTGAAAATCCTGGTTATGAGGTCACAATATTACGTAAGGATAATGAAGCGTTTTTGTAATAGAGAATATATACACAATTTTGACAATTCTGATACGTATGCTTTTTATTAAGGCCTCGATATCGTAATATACATCAAATACAGATAGAACTAAAAAATGTAAAACTATAAAACATTTAAAAAAATGATGGATCCTTTTATGAGAAATATAGTATATAGAAATTATTATTAACGCAGTACTAACCATAGCAAATGATCATTTATAATTTCCACGAACTTATATCGATATAAAAATTTATATCGATTTATTTAGTTACATCAGCCATAAGTTGTTTATTCTTTTGTCATGCGAGTGTATGCAGTTTGAATATTTTGAATCATTATTCAAGGCTCTCTGATTTTTTATTATTGGTAGTTCATTGATATTACAAAATACAGGGTGAGTAAAAATAATTTGACAGCTTGTGTTGGTACATGGAAATAAAAAGAATGAAGTCTTATGGTAGGTTCCTATTTTGTTTCTAATCTTGAGATTTGAATGTCTTAGATTTCTGTCATATTTAATTCCTGAGATAATATATTAATAACAATAAATAGTCATGGATTTCAATAATGGCGCAGCAAAAGTCTCAAAGTAAGTCCCGCTCGTATTTTTAAGGATATTTATTTATGGGTATGGATAACACAACTAAAGTCATACGTTGAAGACAAGAATTAGATTGATTACTTAAAATGAGAGGAGGAATGCCTAATGTCCATCAAGACTTTAAAATAAAGGACTCTGATTAATTATTCTCCATCAGAGCTTGTCTAAGAAAATAGATACCCACTCTAGATTGCTTTAATCTGCCATAATTTAAAACAATTTTACAATAATTCATTTTGTGTATCATAAGATCGGATTTACTTTTTGCGTGTACTACAATTTAGGCCTTAGGGTATTAAATTGATTACAGGTGTCATATTTCATGAACTTTAACCGCAATGATTCTATTACCCAGACATTACTTGAACGTTTTTTTGATGACAATGAATCGCAATTATCATTTGCCAATTATATAATAAAAATTGTAGACGCAACGTTTGCGAATCTTGCGAGTCAATGTGCTATAGGTTGTGCACTACAGCCAGGTCTACTTAAAAATGCTTAAAATCATTTCTTTCTACTTTTGCGTATAACTTTTATAAAATCTATCGATATTATATACTATATTATGTACTACTGCAAGACATAAGAACAGTCATTTTAGTTACCAACAGTTTAGATTATGGGAAGTTCTTTGCAACTGTAAAGAACGTCATTCTGAACCTTGGAAAGTTCGACTTTAACAAACGTGATATAACAACGTGATTTTTTAATCTAAATGCGTGATAACTGTGACGCGCAAGATTTAGATATTTGACATTTTTGTTGTTGAAAATATCTTGTGATATCGGTATCACTTCACGGGTTGTCGCAAACATAAACAATGTTGATGTTGTGAGGTCTTATTAAAAAATGTTTGATTGTTTTGAACTGAAAATAAACAAATTTTGCAAACCAAGAAGTTAATTAAATATGTATCTTATTAACAAGATGTTGATTTGTAAATAATAAGTAAGCCCAACATGTCGAAGATGTTGAACATATTTGCGTTTATAACGATCACGCGGTTCAGTGGGTCACCAATTTAGCAACTAATTATATTAAATATAAACCGAGAAATACTGCTCACACATGATTTAATAGTTATACTTCTTACTTCGACTTATTTAAGGATGATAAAATTGATGATGTGAATCTACTTTTGTTGGGTTTTGTAGTGTATGTCCAGTGAATAAAGCAGGAGTAAAACTGACCACGATTTCCAGTAGTTTATTATAAAGCAGTGAACTTATTATTTTAAGCAAATAGTTAGGTTTATTGGAAGAAGTAGTATTGAGATTGCTGTCAACCAGCTTTAAAAGTCACAAAAAGTTGACGAACTTGATGTTAAATCCAATAATCTTCACCTGTTTAATCGGTTTATTCTTGATACCCTATCTAGTCTATATTAAGTAAACGCAATTGAACGATTTTAAATCGGTGTTTCACCTGCCAAAAAATCCATTCTTAATTGCTTATGGAAAAAATGGGGAAGGTATTTCAGTCGCGCGGAGCGCGACTGTCCCCCTAAATGGACCATTCTACGTTGCGTGAGTTTTCGAAATCGACGAAAAACGACCTCTCGGGCGTTTTTGGTTCGAAATTTTCCGAAACGCGAGCGATTTTGGTGAAAGGACCTCAACATTTCAGTAGCTGTTTATTCCGCGTCGTCATGGCTGCGAGCTAGAAACGTCAAAAACGCAACCATAACCTATTCACATTGGTATGTACAAAGCTAAGCGATTTCATTATCTGCGGGGGCCTAAAGCACAAACTCCGTAGTCCGTACCCACAAATAATGTTTGAGAAACCTATAACAATGTTGTACGTATAATAATAATTATTAATTCGTGATTATTTGCCTTTGCGTTAATATTTGTTCGAAGAATGTGTATCGATCGATCCAATGAATGTTATTTGTGAAAAGTTCGCGTCTCAAACCCAACGTGAAAGCACCGCTCAGAACCTATTTTAACCGAATACGAATACAACTCTTGAGAGGTTACATATTAGATGGCACCACAAGATATTTCTGCTACTAGCGCCCCTAGCGGGCGTGAAATATCGTTATATAACCTATAATTATACATAAGTTTGGATGAACACGTGGAGGAAGGGATGAACACTATACAAAATTTAGCTGCAAGACCAAGAAGTAGTAGAAGATCAATAGGGTGTGGAATTGATAGAGGCGCCTGAAAAAAGCCTCCAATGGCTCGGAATATGGTCCCCAGCAAAATTTTGTTGCAAAGGCTGATCACCCACTTCAAACTACTTTGAACTGCCCGTGGTTCTTTCTAATGGTTTCTCCAGATTAAACTAAAATACAGTAAGAGAATTACATGGAATTCATCAATTTGTTGGCAACATTGAGGTTAGTTTTGAGTTTAGAATGCGTAGCTTTTGTTAATTTAATATTTTTGCAGGTAACGTGGTATGATGAAAAGAGTACACACGCAGTGGAAATGGTTCAAGGTCTTTCCGAATAACAGCAACTTGCTTTGCGTAGACAAGCTACCATAACAAAGTGGCAAACAATTATTTATTTAAGAAAAAACTTGACCCAAAAGATATTGGGCGTACTAAGGGAGTACCGGAGAGACCAAGGGGCCGCAGTCGATAATAATCATTGTTGACAGTAAAGGGATATATTTTGCCTACCTGTACTTTAGATTTGGCTGTGACGCAAGGTTACTAAAAATAGATAGGTCTGTCTGGTAACTTATACCATACGTCACTCAGTTTACCACATGAAGTTAACTGGTATGGAATTTAATGTTTACGTGAGCGTATAAAAAAATACTAATAATTTTAGTTCATTGTTTTCTGAATGATTTATTAGAGATGGGTGATAAAGCCCTCTAAGCTGCAAGCCTTGTAATACCTATGAATTCAAATAAATTTGAATGGGCATATCAAGTGGTATGCAAATTTTGATATCTTTCGGTATGACGTTAAATTTTTGTAAATACGTATGTAATAATTTAGTTCATGTGGTCACGGCAACCAAATGCATTTTTGTCAGTGAGGTGCAGGCGATAAATCTTAAACAATTAAATGGGTTAAATCATCTCAAGATTAGATAATATTAATTTTAGGTATTAGTTTTGGGTATTATATACCTATTGTATTATTACTAGATCTATCATTAAGATTTCTATCAATTTCATTTGTTAACTAAATTGAAAATTATGCATTGAATCCAACTTTGTTCTAAAATTCAAATATGAATATTGTGTTGTAAATAATACTATTTAGTTATAAAATAATTAATTAGGGTTCTTCAATGATTACTTTAAATGTTGATACTTATTCTTGAGTTTTTGGTTTATAGTAGACTTAAATAAATTTTAAATTAAATATTTTCACATTATTTTATTATGTGCTCTTGCTTGACGAGGGTACTCTAACATACTTTCCGTTTCTTTTACGAAGGAGGAAAGGTAGACACTGGTATACAAATTTAACATTTTATGTTTTATTTTTATTTAAAAATTGAGCATCTGGCTGTATAGTTTTTGTCCAAAATCAAAACAAAAACCAGAACTATAAAGTATCAAAAATTTATGCTATTGCAACGTTTAGGTCTTCCGCACTTCATAAAATTGAGTAATTTGAACAAATTTAGCTTATTTTTGTAGTTCATTTAAGTCAAGGTTCACGGTATTGGGAAAAATAAATCTAACATTTTTTCTTCAAATGACAAGCATCTTTCATATGAACTGAAAGAAAAAAATAACAAATCTTTTAATAATTTTTTCAATAATGTTATCTATATACGGTATACTGTAGTTGCTTGGCCAACCACATGCGTTTATATAAAAAAGCAGTGCACTGTTGCCAGATTGGGGGACTTTCTCTCACATTTGGGCGGTATCCCTCCAAAAATAGTATCTTTACCTTAGGGATAAAGGAAAGTTTTGAGGGTAAACTAAAGATTGTAGTTGTTAGGCTGACGCATGGGACAAATGTTTATCACAATTTATTTTGACGACAAACTCGCCAAATAGTGAGAAATTGGTACCTCATGGCAGGTTATGTACCCAATTTTCAACATTTATTAAGCCTAATTTTATTGGCGGTGGCAACTGTGTTTTTTTGAGACATCCTTCTACATATGCTGTCAATTGATTCCTGCGATCTACCCAATTAACTGATCTACCTAAATAGGCGGTCTACAGGTCCACTAGTACAGATTAATTTTAAATATCCTTGCAATTTATATTGTAAATATTTAGTTACATTTTGTTATCATAAATCTTGAAATACTGCCAACACTAATCCCATACTTCCTGCCCATCAAATTAAGTATAATTATTAGATTATTAGCCAATAATTGCAATATCTGTCGGGTTAGTAACCAAAGAATGTACAAACAAACGATTAAATTAATTTAAATGATGTAAACGTACGGTATCTAAAGACTACCTCAACATTTTATTTTTTCTTTATCCCAATATCTCATAGAGTCTCCTAATTCCTCTACAGGAACTGGGTATTATAAACGCCGAACAAGCAATTATTTCTGACAAGTGTCGATAGTCAATACAGAGTGTACGATTTTATCGGTTAGAACTTACTTCCCTGGCCGTGATCTCAGCGCTTTTGCGCACTCTCTTAGAACTCTCTTAGAACAGATAATCAAAATCGGATGACAAAAGTTCTTGAACAGTAACTTTAGCAAGATATAAATTTACCATCTTGTTTCTAGCTGTTAAATTCAAGGTTTAAAGAAAACTAGTTGAAATCAGTTCTGCATAATGCGATACTTTTAAGGAAAATCACGTCGCGATGTAAATCATATTGCTCCACAATGGAGGAACAACTTTTACGTCTCGTCTGTTTGGTATTATCGTTCGTACAATAATATTTGATTGCGCTTGTTTGCAACGTTCCAAGGCTCTAATCTAGCTGCAGCACTGTTTCACAAATCAAGCGTTTAATTCCCCATTGTTTTGCGGTGTGCTTAGTGCCGTACCTTTGAGACTATGAATTCAAAATGACCTCATGTAGGTTTAAAGACCATAGCATTAATTGTATTATGTACTAACATTGGATATGTATTAAATGTGAGTTTTTTATGTTGGCGACAATGTCACGTAACTTGAAGGCCAATGTTGCCATCCGGAAACAATGAAATATGTAGGAATGGCCCTAGAGTAGACTTTTGAAACCCACAAATATCTGTCAACATCAGATCATTAATTCATTAAAATATATTGGGAGTTTGAAATTTTTCGTTTTTTAATACTCTGTATTCATGAAAACGATATTTTAATTTTAAACTAAAATAAAACTTCCATTTAACAGATCTTAGACAATTTTTGTCCATTGCAGAGCTAAGCCAAATATTAAATCTATGTAGAGTGTTAAAACAACTGAACATGTAACGGTTGCATAAATAGAAAATATTTGAACGATGATTTTATGTTAGGTATAATCCACTAACAGTTTTGTAATTCTTCTGAAAACTCTCAATCTTTACACATGAGTTGCCAACATAATATTAATTTGTTTTTATAATTTTCACCTGAAATTTCCTACCATAATATTTGCTCGACTTTATTTTGTTTGAGCAAGAAAAATGCTTAAAATTTAATTTGAAGTTCAGATATCATATTTTAAAATGTATTTTATCTACATTTTAATATGAAATCGTTTATTCGACCATAGTTTGATCAACATCTCATCTCAGTCAGGTTGTTGCATCTTGGTAACTGACTTTTCTGTTATTCATTGTTTCAAGAAGAACAATAAGCTCAAAATTTGATTGCATTGTAGTAAACATCCATGAGTTCCGCTTATAATATAAATAAATCCCTCATTATCCACCGTAGATTTCACTAAATAGTACTTTCGTTTTTTTTGTTCTGCATCGAGTTCTAATTGGAAATCATGGCGGAGTGAAATTACCAGCTTTCTGCAAGTAGTTGTTACGTGATCACTCACTCCATTGCAGTATCTCCTTGTGCCATTTACGATCGCATGCAACTGTTTCTACAGTAGATTGCATTTCATAGAAATCTGAAGCGGAGGGAGTACAGCAAGGTTACCTCTATAGTCTCTACAGTTTCCTCATCACACTTTAACGGCTTCCACCCATTTCTGGAGGTTTTCTGTTTATTTTTCTTTCAATATTGGAGCAGGTGAAATTTAGCGTGTTTTTCAAAACATTATACACGGATCAAGGTCCGTTTACGATAGGAAGTTCGCAAATCACCGATCAAAGTAGGTGGATGCTGTACATTGTGAAGATTCTGGTCAATATCAAACAGTGTATATACACAGGTCATAAATGTTTACCTAAATAACCTTTAAAACGGTTATGATCTAACGCTGTTCCAGGAATATTTTGTTGGTGGCTTCTTTCAAAAAAGAATATTCTAGATTGTGAAAATTAGGACCACGCAGAAATGTCTTTTTCAACTATAGCAATCTTCTGCAAAGAACAAACATGAATTAGCATCGTGGCTAAGTAATTTAGCAAACGTGTAAACTTGTGAATTATAAAAAATAACACAATCTGGGGCATAGTAACAGCGGTGAGTCCATAGTAACCGTCTTATCTTAACTCAAACAGCAAACATTAGATCTTGAATGAACGGCTCGCCGAATTGAGTTTAATCTGTAATATCGGGCTATGAATTTATCATTTCGACCACTTTCACAATATATGCAAACAATAATAACTGGCGTAGAGAAATTCAACCCGTTCTACTCGACTATTATAATGGTTATTTAATACCGG
Organism: Aphodius sticticus; assembly: GCA_963966075.1. Taxonomy (NCBI): domain Eukaryota; kingdom Metazoa; phylum Arthropoda; class Insecta; order Coleoptera; family Scarabaeidae; genus Aphodius; species Aphodius sticticus. The sequence goes on along the minus strand of OZ014513.1, from coordinate 17,412,785 downwards.
ATCAACTTTCATATCATGCCATGCTATTGAAATTTGCCGTTCCGGATTTCTGTTTCCTTACGTCTTTATAATAAGTAGAGTGCGGATTCATAGCATTTTGAATTTTCATTTTTTTTTCTTACATTTTTAATGTAAGCAGTTTAAAAAGCTTAAGGATCTCTACGAATCAAAAAAAAAATAAAGCTTTTGGCGCTATTTTTATTTTTACTATTTTAACTTTTCACGGATTTTTTGGGGCATTTGTGTCTCAAAAATTGCAAAAATCACTCAAAAACGCCTCTACTGCATTGTGATATACCAGCTATAACCGTGCGCACAACACAATAACTTTTCGACTTCTTAGTGTATTTGAAATGCTATTAAGGATAAATGGCTGTGTGCCACGTAGATAAAAAAATGCCGAATTAATTATTCAAACCAATAAAATATTCTGCAGAATGTGCACGAAAACAGTAAGTTACAATTATTTATTTTACGATTTGAGTCTTGGTAGTGATGGTTTTGATTTTAGGCCTATTTTGTTATATTTTGTAGCTTTATTTCACAGTATTTAAATGAAAACATTTAAATTTAACATTCACTTCTTAGCCATACTACATTAATATATTGTTTCAGTATTACATATTAACTTAAATCTTTTTACTTTATCATACGCAGTATGTAAAGTATTGTAATCACGCCAAAAAAAATTATTGAGATTTTACCGGAAATATGTCCTTTTGGGTCCCCTGAAAATTTTGGACCAAGGTACAAAAAAATGTCTGTGTGTGTGTGTATGTGTGTGTGTACCCGTTTTTTTGTGGCGACGATTCCGGAGAAACTACTAAAGGTATCGGGACGAAACTTCATATTTAGAAGTTTCATAACCAAACTTAGAGCTGAAAAGCTTTCTGTTGAAGAGGGTCCAAAGGAACTGGAGGTTTAGTCTTAGCATTTTTGTAAGATTTGGCAAATAAGCCGCCATTTCTGGAATTTCGTCGAAATAGTTAAATAATAAATTAATGATGAGGAAATTCTGAATAATTTATCACTATGACATTTTTTGGTACAATCAATAGTTTAGCTGCATGAGCAAATTCTATTCCTACGAGATCGGTCGTACTGCCTGAAAACTAGTAGCCAGGATTTGTCAGATTTTTTGATTCTAATGACAGTAGGTAGTCTTGGTGTCAAACGCTAATGTTTCGACAATAACTTCTGTCAATATAAGCTGCGTTCGCATATTACATTACATTTTTACGCCCAATAACACGTAAGGCCGCATTTACACTACCAGGAGGCAGGCGATAGGTGGCGGGTGACAGGTGTCAGGCTACGTCGCCTGTATTTGTGGAACGTTTGTTGTTACGGAAGTGTTTATAGTTCTGACAGGTGCCGAGAGATGTAGGAGACGCAGCCCGGCTGCAACCCGTAGCTGTCGTGATGCGACAGATTCGAGTGGCGTAGCCTGCCGTAGCCTGGACAACCCTGCATTCATTCTCTGTTTGCTGTAGGACGCACATGCAAAATGTCAATTTCTATGTGATCGCGAGATCTCAATCAGCGAATTTCAGACCCGGTCGGCAATTTGGAACCATGCAGCGTAAAATATTAAAAAAAATTGAACCGATTTTGCCCATTCACGAACTTCTCCTTTCTTTTCGAGAGATAAGATTGTATACCAAATTTCAGATCAATTGCTTCAAAATTACGGCAGTTATCATGTACACAGACGGACAGACACACAGACGGACATAGCTAAATCGATTCAGTTTTCAATTCTGATCACATCCATATATATATATATATATATATATATATATATTGTGTTCATGATTGTACATGATACACAGTTATCATGTACACAGACGGACAGACACACAGACGAACATAGCTAAATCGATTCAGTTTTCAATTCTGATCACATCCATATATATATATATATATATATATATATATATATATATATATATATATATATATATATATATATATATATATATATATCTGCCACGCCTCCTTAAGGGTGTTACAAATGTTAAATCAAACTCAATATACCCTCACCACATTAAATGTGGGGGGTATAAAAATGCTTTCATGATGTTGGCGCTGATGTTGGTATAAATGGTGAAATTTCCCGTATGTACTTTGTGCTTCAAATAGTGGATGGACACTATACCTTCTTCATTTTTCTTTCACTTCATCTTCAATGACACTATCTAATAGCATTAACATGCGGAACGTTCTAAACGCCATTTTGATCTAGACTGACATTCGTATCTAAACACAAAACTGCAGTGTCTATTTAGGTGACGTCACTCGAAGTATAAACACCGCAACTCTCATCGCCTGCAACCCGTAGCTTGCCACCCGCCACCTATCGCCTGCCTCCTGGTAGTATAAATGCGGCCTTAGTGTCATTTGGACGGTGTACCCGGTGTCAACGGAGTACAATATCCGAACGCAGCTTTAATCGACATATCTGTCTAGTTCTAGTAGTTTTATTTTAATGCAGACATGGCCGATCTCGATCAAATAGAGTCTCATGCAGCTAAACTATTAACTTTATATATAGTATGATAAAGTCATGTGCCTGGCCACATCAGATTTTTTTTTGTTCAATTTGTTCAACTACGTTTAAATATAGAGACAATTTGGACTAAAAAGAATGTGTCACGTGGTTAAATCTGCGCCGAAAAATGCAAGCACATATGCACGGGCGCAAGTAGGTGGAAAACCACTTGCTTCCTTAGTTCAATTAAGTCCCTCAGAAGCAAACAGTGTTAAGTTACATTGAATTCCTATGTACTTAACACAGTATACCTCTGAGGTGCTCAATCTATCTCTACCTGCGTATAATAAGCGAACAATTTTCTTTTAGTAAAATATAAAGCGTTTAGTTATTATGTATATACTTTTCGTGCTTATGGTAAGCGCTTACTTTCCAAAAATAAATGCTTATAATTCTGCACTCTAATGATAAGTAAGAGGTATACATCCAGTATACATAAAAAACACACTAATATCGCCCATATCCTTCTGGCAATTGATTCGCAAAAATATGTATAGTTGTTCAAACGGCAGATTTTATTTTTAGAGTGCAAATAAATTATCAAGATATATAATATAAATAAATATACGAAATACATTGCAAATATAGTGCAGTTTCAGCTAAATTTAGATCAATTGCATATAGCAAAAATGCTGTAAAAAATAAGAGAATGTATAATAATTAATAATATACAACTATTAATTAGTAAATTTTATCCAATAAATTACGATAAAAAATCTTATCAAAAATTATTATTTCTGTAAAATTATAGCATGAATGCAGTAATTATATTTAATTGTATTTCCCTAAAATCGTTGTTTTCTTACAAAATTCTACGAAGTGAAAAAAAAAATTATGTGTCATTAAACTAGTATTCGAATATTTCAAACGTTGTAAGACATTAAATTTATTTCGAATTTTTTGGAATTGCTGGTCAAGAAATAATTAAATATTTCAAATAAATTCAAACCTCCTCATTTAAGTTTAATTAATTTGCTGAAATCTTTGTTTTCTTGAAACAGCTTTAAATCCTTCTATCGTTTAAAACGTTAGAAAAGTTTTTATTTGAATCTAGTTAATGTTCAAAGTCACATGCTCAAAACTGAAATTTGTTTTGCAATGTTTGTTATCGACATTGGCAGCTACCGCAGTCAATAACATTGCCATGGCTTACTTGCGAAAATGGTTAACCATTAAACTGGTATGAAAATTATCAGTCTGAAATGTGACCTCATTTTTGTTCAAGACTTATTTGTATTTTGATTGCATACATACGAAGCCATACATTTTTTGATGTTCTTCATTTATTTTTAAAACAGAATTTTATTGAAAATCCATAATTACACCAAAAACACTTAGATACAGTGAACAATTAAAGAAACAATAATGGAATCCTATTTTTGCGATGGGTGTTCTAAAAATAAACAATCCTCACTTGAAATCATCGAAATAAGACTAAAATAATATTCACTTGATTCAAGTGCTGCAATGTATAATATGCGATAGGACCTGAGTACTTCTCAAGAAATACCTGATATCCAATAACCACTCATTCACACTAGATAAAACATAGAACTGTTTTATCTCATTTCAAGGCTTCTTTTCCTAACATCAATTTGTGTCCCAGACTTTGCCCCTTAATGCCTTGGGCATTGAACGAATTAGGAAACCCAGTTATAATCAGTAACAAATGAAACAAATCGCAAATTGGAGTTTTACCCAACTAACTTGTTTAAGACAAGTGACTTTAAAATATCGCCTACATTTATAGTTTATGCTTTCACTTCGAAGTAAACTTGAAAATGTTTAGGAGTGGTTGCTATTTTTAGAACGGATGTTGTAGATAACCTGCCAGAACACCTAAATACCAGCAATATTACATCGGTCTGGTAATGTTTGCACATTTGACAATTTTGATATGACACCGGATTGCGCTTAATCTAATCTGGGGCCAACATGCTCATTTAATATCGATGCATACTCCCTAACATCACTGCGACTATATTCCGTAATAACGTTCAAACAAAAACAATACCGTGTTCTTTTTAATGCACCATCAGTGTACGAGAAAACAAATAAACCTGTGGCAGTTTGGGGCTATTAATAATACACGATTTTGATTTGTTTGGGCAGCTATTAGCCAAGCAAATCACCAGAAATACATACAAACCACCTCTGTGCCAATCCTCTGTCGGTTCTTCGCAGAAAATCATTAAGCAGAAGGCCAATAGCCAGACGGACATTTTGCGAAGGTTAAATGACATAACGCTGGGTGGTAATTATACAATAAAGGATAATGTTAAGCGGAATTTATGCTCGTAATGGTTAAACCGTGGTATCATCGATTCCAGCGTTGATCCGCGTTTGATATTTTAGGGAGCCATAATTCTTTCTATTAATCTGTCTATATTTTATGGGATTGATTATTATTTGGACCGTACTGACGCAACCACGGGGTTTTTGGAAGCTGGGCGTAAAAACGATTGTCGTCAATCTAATCGTAAATCTTTTGGTTTGACGAACTTAGGTGGGTAGTATTTTTATCGATGCCCTATATGCTACCGCTTTTGTTACTGAAACTGTTTGCTATATTGATATTATACACTGATAGGAAAAAAAGTTGCTACCGAACATTTGGTGTTCAATAACTTTTGTAATTGTTTAGTAGTGTTCATTATTTTCTAGTTAAAAGAAATCTGTTTTATGCTCTTATGTTATACAAAAATGGCACTAATCGCAAAAACAGAAAAAAACTAGGCTCGGTTCACAATTTATGCATTGTTGATTTTTTTTGTTCCTGTCCAGAGTAGTCATTCAGCTTCCATTATTGACAAATTAAGTAAGTAATGAAATTTTCTCATATCTTAATTCAAAACGTTTTTGAGCAGTATTTTACATATTTTACACCTACTACAAATTTCAGCAAGATACAAATTGGAGTCCACCGAATAAGAATGTCATGGGATTTACCAGTAAGCCACAGCAACATTCATGGTATGAGGTCGCGTATGTTCTCACCGTTTGACATTTACCACTTTTTGAAGACAGACAGACAGAAACTCCTAATTTGTGTTCTTTCTGCAAGACATTTTCTGACCATTTATAACCACCAATTTCAATTCTACTGACACCTCTGATATTGGCAATACGTGGTATGTCTTCATTATTTCACAGACAATTCTGAAGAACCATTTCCAGGTTTTGAAAGAGCTATGAAATCCCCATCACAAACATTGTTTAGGCTAAAAGTTGCAGCGAACAAAAACAGAATTACGGTTACCAGATGCTGCTGATGTGCATTTGTTTAGGCATTAGATGAGAGAAAAAGCAGCAAACCAGAGGAAAGCTGTTCCTCGAAATAGTCCAGTTCGATTGAAAGCTATAGCAATCAACATGCATCAGTACGAACACAAACCATAAATACTCACTAGCAATCCTTCTAATAAACCTAGGAAAAGTATACAAACTTACTAGTACGATGGAGATACAGCTATAAATAATCAGCAGCCAGTTAATTGTGCAAGCACAATCGTACACGTGCGGTGGTCTTTTTTTTCTTTTTTTTAGTAATTAAGGGAACACTTATCGCTAACTCACAGCCAACTTGTTGGCGCACTTATATCAAGCTAAATGTAAACAAAACCTGACGATGTTCAGATACTGAAGAACCTCGACTTATTAAGTGCGTGAGATCCAGATAATCTTGCAAATTGACACACTGTGTAAGGTCGCAAATTGAAAATTAATAATTATTCCAGAGTATCAAGGTAATCCGCAAACAATTCCGCTGCTTTTTATAGGTGTGTAATGTACACCCAGGTTGAAGGTTGGACGAAAAGGCTGATCTAAATATGTAGCGTGAGGTCTCGTTGCGACGACGGCAGTGTGTTTGTTTTGGTGATTATTGGCGCCCTGTCTCTGGCCAGCAACGCTATCTCTGTTTACCTGGCGGGCGACTTTTTGTCACTAGAAATTTGGAAATCCACAAAAGTTTCACAATTATAGGTGTTCGATAGCCACACCTTGGGATTTTTTAGATTTCTCGTCGAGCACACCACATCTAATCGATCGCGTTCCCTTGAGTACATAATCTGATACGTGTGTGCTGATTTATATTTTGGCCACACATTGCACCTGCATGAAATATTATTTTTGTTTAGGTTTCAGTAGCCAGACATACGTGGGATGAAACATTTATAGTGTGCATATTTATATCAGAAAGGGGTTCGGACAATCAACGATGACTAATGTCTTTCCAGCATTGGATTGAGATATACTACTTTCATTTTGTGTTGCATGAAAATTGCTGTAATAGTCTCGCCAAACCATCCAAACCAAGTGGACATGTTGACCTTTCGTGTCCTCAAGAATTTTCCTTCTTCAAAGTCCTGTCCCCTTGACTATGCACAAAATCCATTAGGTGTCTTCCTAAATCGTTTCATCTTGGTCATACCTTTTTGCTCTATTGTTACAGTTATCTAATCTTATTCATTCGTTTTCGTTTCTTCTCAGTCTTCTTTTCCAGTCTTCATTTGGTCTTGTCTTAGCGTCACCATGACATCATAATCGTCTTCTCTTATGGTTTCACCTTCCAACTCTTGTACTGTAATATATTCAATAATTTTATGCTCTATGTAGTCTACATCCTCACAATAACAATTTTTGATTCATCTTCTAAAAAGTCTAAGGCTTGAATAGAAGTTCTTTTTCAACCAACTGATCTTCAACTGCAATAAAACCATTTCCTTCAACTTTCTCAGGTTTTTCTTCGACATATTCATCTCTTTCTCCTTCGCATTCTTCAACTTCGATCATCAGGCGTCTTCACATTCTTTCATTTCTACCATGTCGTCTCCTAACTTCTACACCAAAGTGTCAAAATGTTACAAACTCTTCTTGTATCTAATTTTGCCCACGACATAACTCCCGATTCAAACCCAAGTGTCCTCCATACAAACCACTGCTTCTCATTGATAACTTTTTGGGCATCTCTAAATACAATCAATTCAACATTAGCCATTACTCAAAATTCCCTTCTTCAAAGCATCTTCGTCATCACTACACGTCATCAAAAACGTTACTATCTCTCCTGTCTTATTGTTGTTTGTTTTGCCTTCTAAGTTCTGCTCTGCGCCATGTGCTTCGCCCCTTTAGACGTGGATGACCTCAAAATTGTTGGATGTTTATTCTAATCCCACGTTGGGTAAACCTATTGCAGTATCATCTGGTAGTATACTATAGTTGACGCTATCTATACAGACTTTAGCAAACCATTTGATAAGATTGACCATGTTACGCAAATTCACAAGTTACGACTGACCGGATCTGGATGAATTATATAATAATAATACGGTGGCTATGTTCCTACATTACGGGTAGGTCCCAGGCCATTTAGCTAAATAATTTCATTTCCTCAATTAGGAAAACCCCGTCTAGCGTGTCTCGAGGTTCCCACATTGGCCCTTTGCTCCTTTTCATCTATGTTAATGACATGTCTGCTTCCTTCCATCACTCGAGTTTCCTTATGTATGTTGATGACACAAAACTATTCGGCGGGATTGAATCACTCCAGGACTGTTATGACTTTCAGAGCAACCTTGAAAGACTACAAAACAACTTTATCGATAACCAACTAGCCTTAAATTATGACAAATGCTACAAGATCACGGTTGCCAGAAGACGATACACGTTCGACTTTGATTACAGTCTTGGAGACAACATAACATCGTCCGTCTGCAGCATTAGGAATCTCGGCGTTGTTGTCGACAGTAAGCTCGCATTTAATTCCCATATCATGTTTCTCCAACGTATCGACCATCAACAACACGTTATATAATTCTTATGTTAGTAGTGTCTTGAACTTTGCATCTGTAGTCTGGAATCCGCAGTACAATGTTTATATTGACCAGGCCGAGTCCATACAGAAATGTTATGTTGGATATCTTAGTAGGAGGATTCATCTTCCTGCATGTTCTTACGAAAAATGTTTCCACGACCCCACAGCACCTTATTACGTCAACGTTGACGTATTTGCATTGCTTGTATGTGTGTACTTCTTTGGGCCTATTTGCACAACAAATAATAAATAAAAAAATAGTGTCTTTGAAGTATCATCCTCTCCCCTGTAGCTGTTTCTCCATGGTGTTCAGATGAATTTGAAGTAACAGCAGTTGATTTTCTTCTTAAAGAACGGCAGAAAGTAGGAATCCGAAGAAGAACTCTGGTTTCGTTGAATCTTCCCTATTGTGCGGCTGTACCCTGATAGATGGACCGTGTATCTATGTGTGCGTTAGTACGTGTGAGCAGCCGGAGTCTTCAACCTTGCCGTCAGGTCCCTGCCCTAGCCGAGCCATCACCATCAGAAAAGGATCAAAGAGGGTCGGCCCGTCAACGGGAGCAAAAAAGAAGCGAATAGAGAAGAGAGAGGCGATTATTCAAAAGCAATGCACGAGACCGTTGCGGACGGGAAAGCGGTCGCCAGGCCAAATTGGAGGTTACTGGCTGCCTCCTCTATGCCCAGACACTGGCTGATCACGTGACCAGAACAGTTGGCGATGTGTCGATCCTTTGCTGGCTTTGCTCGCGACCGGAGCAACCGTTTCACTCGGATCACGTGCCTCGTTGTGGATGGATCGGTTCGGTCTGGTTCTCTTTGTCTGCCCTACTGGGTCGATGGGAACCTCTCGCGTGTGATTGTGTTCGTGCTAGGCCCACCAGGCGACTAGAAACGTCCCTAAACGGAATACGGGAAGGATTGGCTTCGTTATATAACAATATTGCCACCTTGAAAGTGACTACCCATTATGAACAGAGCGCACCTACGATACTTACGGCGTTTTTATCTATAGCCGTACTTGGATAGCGATTACACATGCCAATCGGCACACGTGGCAAATGTCTAAAAATAATTCGCATATGTGTCTCATGGGCGATAGAAAGCATTCGTCAAACCGTCGACTACGAGGGATTGCCGCTGTAGCCAGTAAAGGGTGGACCTATAGGAAGGCCATTCACCCTTTTCCAGACCACGCGCTGTGACTCCGAGATTCACATGGGATTATGTTAACCTGTTTTGAGTGAACCTGTGATTGTGTAAATCCTCTGTGATTAGTACAAACCATTCTAGTCTTTATCCTCTTTGGAATGTAAACGATACTCAACATCCGTTTGGCTTTGCTTGTTTTTACTTATTTCTTTGGTAAATTGCGTTTAATTTGGTAAGCGTCGACTCAATTTCCTTTGCATACGAAATAACCGTGTTAGATCATGGCGTACAGCCTATGGCATACTTAAACCTCATTGGCTGACGACGACTGGCACACCTCTTTAAATCCACTTGGTAACTGTTTAAATATCAAGCATTAACCTTTTGTCGTCGACCTCTAGATATTCATTCAAATTTTTTGTCGGGCGTAGAGTACAAAAAGGTTTGCTGATCGATGTTTGAGTTTTGAGCATAATACAGATTATGTCCATATAGTTCCAAACGATCTTCTAAACCCAAAGCCAGAGAACAAGACCTGAAATGCTTTGAGCACATTTGTCGGAAAATAGAAATTATTGTGATTTCAAATCTTGAACACCCTAGAAGGGGTGATCCTTTGCGGTATGATTTCTGAGGTGTGTGGCATTATTTAATAGCTTTTCTAACGTCTAGTATAGACAGTTAAAATAAAATTCACTCAATGGATTAGTGTTATAAAAACACCGGAAGTCAAACTGGGATTTGCTAGGAAAGGGCGAATCTTTGAGCTTGGTGGCTCAAAATAGTAGAAATTGATACTAAATATTAGGATATCATCTATTTGAAAAGGGTTTTCTCAAAAAGTGGCTTGTTTGCCTTACACAAAAGCTTGAATACGTTGAAATAAGGGCCAACCTGTGAATTATTTTTTGGTAAAATGTAGACTAACATTTTATTTAAAAAAACACAATTTTGTTTACAAAAAGAAAAACGATGGATACAATCCTTGAACTTGAAGGAACGTGCACTTAGCGTAAGCATTTGATAAAATATTTGACCAATACCAAAAATATTTGTCCTATACAAAAAATATTTAAGCAATGCAAAAAAATACTTGTGCATTAATAAAATAAATGAGCAATAAATTTAATATAACTACACGACAATGAATAATATACATAACATTATACGTGTCCATGTTTTTTTCTCCCTCATATTCTTCGCCTCGGGATTGGGATGCTGGTCCTGTCTGGGGCTGATGGTATTAAGGGTGCAGTGGCCTTGTTCGTCAGTTATCTGTTTGTTGTTGTGTTACATTTTGTTCATTTTTAGAAGGAACTTCACTTTGAGTTTAAAAGTTATGTATTTGTGTCGTCTTATGTCTATAGGTAGCGTATTGTATCGTATTGTATGGTATTGTATTGTGTAGTACATCCGATGGAATGGATGGAGCATATCGTATCGCTCTGGATGTATCTGCTCTAAGGTGTTGTCTATTTTTCGTTCCATACTTATGCACTACTTCGGATTTTTTAAATTTTATTTTGGTTTTTATTAAATTATTGTTTATTTTGTGTACTAGTAGAATTTTATTTTGTAATTAATTGAGAAATGGTTAATTCATCAATCTGTTTATATACATCAGATATATAAATGTCCATCAGACTAAATAATTGTGCATTTGTATATTTAAATGTCCCTTTCATAATATATTTGTACACTTAAATAAATAAATGTGCAATACAATCGTTACCTCTATAAAAATATAATGAGCAGCTTAAAAATACTTGTTCATTGAAAAAAAATATATTTCCAATGGTTTAAATAACCAATGGATTTGTATTTGACAATATTATAAGCGCATTCAATAATCTAAATTGCACCATGAAAAAATTATAATGCGCCCTACAAAGAATATAATGTGCATTAAGTTCTGCAACCTGTAGCGCACATATAGTAAGCGCGTAAAAAGTTATCGAAAAAAGTGAGGTAAAAATGTAAAAAGGTAAACAGGTAAAACACGCGATTTTGGTAATTTTTACAAATTTATACCACCTAAACCCATTGTTCTAGGAATCTCAAAATGAGTTCATAGGAAACCTTAATCTGAATCCTGGATCCTAAAAGTTTGGTCATAAATGTTGAAACATTTAAATCGATTCTTTAAGTGATATGTATAAGTGTATGTATATATAAGTGATACGTGCTATGCCACTTTCAAGCTCAGATTCGTATTCAGCGCAAATAAATCAATTGTAAACGCCTTATGCGCATTCCATAAACAAATAAGTTATCAATACTACCAGAATTTTCAACTGTCTTTTCCTCAAAAATATTTATGAAGCAAGTAACAGATCTATCAATATACGTAGGTACACAAAATATGGGTCTTACATTAAAAATATGTGTCCATGACGTCATACGTCGAAAACAATTGAATTTCTATTTAATATAATATGTAGGGTGAGCCATTTGAATTAATTAATAATGTTGTATATTATTGAAAGTACCTACGCGCTATCATTAACATACGAATCGTCAAAATCAGATAAGCGTTAATTTTGATGCGCAGTAGATCTTGTAGTATTTATTAATGCACAAGTTTTTCATTTTAGGGCACAATATGAATAAAATATTGCTCATTATAACATTTTTCATGTAACATATTCATATTTATTGAATGCTCAATATGTATTATTTTAATGCACAAGTGACCCATTCCAGGGCACAATATGTAATTTGTGTACATTTATTTAATGCACAATATTTAATATTTTAATGCTAAGTATTGTGACCGTTTATTCATACAATTGTTATTGGTCACCCTTTTAAAATGTCGCTATTTAACATCTCCGGAGATTCCGTTAAATATTTGCTAGGTATTTAGTGCAAAAGTCCAATTCTAGTACTTGTGTAAAATCAACAAGTTTAACATGACAAATACACAACAATGTCGCATCGTCGGCTTACCGTAGGTAATATAACGATTACTAGAGAATGCCGCAACGTTCAAAGTTTATATTTGCATAGAGGTTACATGCAAAACTGTTTGATATCACACTTCACATACAATCATGCCAATTAGGACTGTTAGACTAAGGTTAGACATCGCGGCGTTGAGCTACTTCCGTTAGTTGGTTGCTAGGCCTTCTGTTTTTACGAGTTGATGAAACGTCGAGGAACCAAAGTGACTTTCAATGCTTACGTGGTAAGAGGGATACTATAATGGCCGCCTACCTGAGCACCACAGACCTTGTGAAGCCTATCTAATATTGTATTACAAAAGATCCTTCGTAATCGTTATGCTTGTGACATTTGCATCCGCTTGGTTGCATAGAATTGAAGTAGGTTTAATTGGATATTGTTCGATTGAAAACTAGGAGAAAAAAGTACACATGACTTAACACTGCAGGTTGTAGGTAACACGACTTTCCCATTGGTTCGTTGTGACAACGCTGAGGTTACTGATTCAACCAATTACTAATTAGGTTATAGTTAATGTAGTAATATTTGATGGAATGAATAAAAAATAATACAATTATTATGAAGTATAAAATATAGAAACTTGAAAATTAAATTCAGACATGCGATAGCTTTGTTTAATTTACCATATTTCATGTAAGTGGTAGAATAGTAACCTCGGCTTGGCAACAGTTTTTTTCGTCATCATCTGTGACGTGTATAAATCTATAGAAAGAGGATATAGAAAACTATAAATTCGTATATACATAACATTTACGTAGATGTTTGATAAGTATGTAATGTAGTTTCTACCGATTTTATTCATTGGTTCTGTGCCACAACGTTCCATAGTCCGGAATATTTAGCTGACCGGAAAATTACCGTTGCTTATTGCGCAAATCCTACTTTTAGTACAAAAGAAAACTGACCATCATGCATTTGAAGAATGACACCACGAGATATTTATAGTCTAATGAAATCTGAATACCTGACAATTGTATTTCTTTAACAAAATAAACATGTCACGTGCAATATAACTTCATTATTATGGTTGACGAGTAGCAAATAATATTCCGTGTTATCCTTATCGATATTATTTGACGTCTTCTGCTACCATTTCCGGTATGTTTAATTAAATGGTTAGATCAATAAGGTGAAGGCGACAATTAATCTTTAATTAGAGGAAACTGCAGCATTAGATTAAGTATTTTAAAATAATACGTTTCCTGTTTTAATCAAAATATGGTCTAGTTTTCCGTGACCATGCAATTTATGATTCGCTTTCAACAAATTCTATAAATACAATCCCTAAATATGATTACTAATATTGTATATATGTAAATATACTGGATTTTTGACAAATCATCATTTAATTCACGCAAATATGTGTTATCTACAGACAATTTCGCAAAAAAACACAAATAGAGAATTATACCTAACCAATAATAACATTATGACTGATTAAGAATCAAACTTATCAATCAATTCTAATACTCCCGATATTAAATGTATTATTATGCGTCTATTCACTCAGGAAACAACAGAGTTTTATCACTTCACGACATCGTTCAATTCATCTATTAACGATTGTCCGATAGCAAACATTTAATATCGTATGATTGAAGAGTTTCCACATTTATCGGCCCAGCAACAGACTCGATCCTCTATGTCCTGATTTTCCTCAAATCGCCAAGTAATAAAATATTTACACAAGGTTTCTTGTTTACCAAAATGCCTTAGTAACAGTCGCGTGTATGCTGTTGATCCTGTCTTCTTGTTGTTTTTTTCAGCTAATAGAAAGTGTTTGCGATTTGTGTTACCTATAGTGGAATCACTCAAATGGTCTAATGTGTAGATCAAACGATTGAAGAACGCGCACGTCAATGAGTCAATTTGTGTTGTTCGATTTTTTGCGAAAAATTACTTTGTTACACATTGGCCGGTCAGGCCATACTTGCGAAAACATGTTGATTTGCTGTTATTAGGAAGACCGACTAATGAACATCAATGCCAATTTGTATTCGGGCAAATATTTTGGTCGATATTCGCGATACCGTTCTTGAAGCAAATTAGGAGTAGCTGTATAATTTATGACACAATAAAGTAAGAACATGACATTTGCGAATTGGAATATATTTATTTAGAATATTTCTTTCGCACAAAGAACATTATTTATGTATTCACTAGTATTAAACACTAAACCATGTCTTGGTAAATCAAACTAAAGTAATTTAATCGATAAACCAATCGATTGCAATATTATGTGATGAGGTGGCGATAGCGCCATCTAAAAGATACTTGGGGTATTCACATTAGGAATATATTAATTTAAATCAACGTTGGATTTCTTTAACGAAAATATATTTAAATTAAAGTAAATATGTTTTCTTAAATGTCCCCACAGCCATAGTCATACATATAGGTGGTTGCAAAGCAAGAATTGATGATTATTATTAAATTAGCTCAAGAGTAAAGAAAAGTTTTAAATATAAACTGTCAATCGGAAGAGTAAGTTTGTTTTAAACTTAATTTAATAAGATATCAAAATATTTTATTTCAATTTTAATACACTGGCCGGCAAAATTAAAGGAACACCGAAAAAAATTTTAAAAAGAAAGTTTACAGTTTATTATAAATGATATTTTGGTCAAATTTGAGACACCCTGTGGGGTACCAATGCAACTTGTGAAGGTTTTCAAGTACTCTATTACAAAACCATACAAATTCTTATCATTTTTATTTTTAATTCATACCAATATCTGATTTTTTGTGGAAGATACACACTTTCAAGTAAAATTTAGCATTTTTTACTACCAGAAACGTTATAGTTCTAGTTATTACCTTTAAGTTAAATAATTGCTGGTTTCAAAAACAATAGTCTCATACTCTCAATCAACATTTTCTGCAAGGTTTAAACGCATTTCAAATCGCATAGGCTTATATAAAATTATCGATCTATAACAAAAACTTAGATATTGGAAAGAACCAACAAACAAAATGTTGAGAAACAAAAAAAAATATATAATCCTGTAAACTTGTCCTTTCCTTTCACTACGTTTCAAAAACAGACCAAATATGAAAAATCTACTAGAAGACGAAAAATTAACGTTATGTACCTTTACTTTGCTGTAGTACTTCTAACATTTTGTGCATAGATGCCAGAGAAAATAACAGTTCCGAATTTCCAAATTTTCAACTTTTAGAATTCCGATTAAAGAAAAAAAAACAAGTTGACTGCTTGTGACTGCACAAACAAAATGTGAATTAAAGAAATATTTCTTAAGGGATAATCTTTTAGTAGTTCGTTTTATATGATATTTTACTTAAATATTCAAAATAAATTAATCTCTACAAAAAAAACAGTGAAACTGATGAAATTTTATCGACAGTTATCAAAGTTCAAGCATTGATATAAGTCAATAAAAAACCTACAAGAAAACCAGTTTCTTTTTATATTGAATATGCACTAATTCCACATAAAAAAGTGTTTGTTTGTTGATAAATAATATAAAAACTTGACCTCATAGGTATTTGCTTAGCATCCGAAGACCAGTAAACACTAGTAAACCTCATAAATAATTAAATACGTTCGGGTTTTTCTTGATTTGAATTATCGCCTCCAGTCCTGGACGCATCTTCAATTTCGGCAAAACCAAGCTACCGAATGAATACGCAAATTAATTATTTTATGCAGCGAGGCCAACAACAGGATTTACGAGAACACTCAGCATGATTCGACGAGCAAATTATTATGTCACAAGCGATAAGTAAGAGACTGCAAATCACCGCGCAATTTCTAACAGCATCAATCAGTGGAGCCAATAGATAGTTATTCATCAAATTTAAAATAGATGCATATCACCATCCGGCTCTTGAGAGAGACATGCGCAAACGCGTGATGAATTTTCATTAAATTCTGATCGATTTGATGGCATTTGCGGCGCGGCGCGTCGGTTAGAACGCAGGACACTGAACCTCTAGTTGACCTATCAAATCATAATTACTAATGTTCTCTGACCGTTTTTGCATATCAATCTTGCCCTTGAGGCAATAACACTCTTTTGGCAGCATTTTTTTATTTTCCGGGATGACCACCTTCACATTCATGCAAAGATTTGTCTATTCCGCGTTCTTTTGTTTGTAAAGCTTTTTCGACATTTTTCATTTTGTGTTGAATGACAGGACATTTCAATAGGTGTTCCTTATGATATTACAAAGCTGGGAGCTAAATGTGTCCATCAGATTTATTTTTATGAAATTGGACTACATATATCCTTACTATGGATATGCTCTATTTTGTTGAATAGGGTATTTGACTGTATTAAAAATATGGCTTGTATTATAGTCATTCTAATAGATTACAGTTTAAGAAAACTATTTTTATTACTTTTCAAAAAAAAAAATGCTTCATTTCTATTCAAAACCAAAATTAAAATTGAATTTTATTCACGTCCTATCACGTGATTGAAAACGCTCTGTAATTGGCTCAGTCTTCAGTGACGTCATTCGTTAGTACGCTTAGAGCGCGTTCGGTTTGTCAGGGTAGGGTATGGGGAGAGCAATGCTCAGATAACCTGGGTCAGCTGTCTCTCTCTTATATGCAGATAAACGCCGTATGACGTTAGTCCGCCTATTGTGCAGCGCGTCACTCTCACCGTACAATACCGGGTTATCCGAACGCGCTCTTATGCTTCTCCCGTTTGAATTTAATAGCACTAAAGTGCCATGTAAGCATAACTTTGTAGGTTAGGATAGCCCTTACCTTAAGCTGTCAGATCAGATAATACCTGGTTCGAAAATACGATAGATAACTTATGCTAGTCAGTTTTACTTGATGTCGAAGTAATCTTCACAACAAAAGACACCTGTATTGTTGTATTGGCCGCTATTTATTTCATTTGGATTTCTACGAGCCAACCACTTTCTTCGCAGTTTCAAATCTTGCGGAACAGCTAGAAATAGTTTATCCGGAGCTTTTCTTGGCGTATTTCTGCATTGTGGATTTATAAACCATTTATAACCCGTTTTTATGTAGAAATTGTGAAAACAACACATCGTACAACACAATTACCAAACGGCGACGATGCCGATGCTGACAGACCATATGGGCCGATTTGACATCTACTATAGGGTGACATTTTGTGATTCAATTTTTAACGCTGATTTTTATGAAATATTGAGGAATTAATTACGAAAAGTAATGCATTTACAATGTAGAGTGAAGGAATAAACACACTAAGATGGTTTTCCAACAATAGTCAAATACCCTATTCTCGAATGGTGAATATGGTCTATTTGGTTGAATCAATGTTTCTTTTTTTTTTGTTAAATGCAATTGAATTTTCGTGAAATAGAATAATAGAGTTCTTACATTAATGAATTATGTCATGTTTTGTTTTGCATCTTAGTTTTGAAGCTCTAGGTTTAATCTTTCATTTCAGTCTCCTTAGAAGATTGTATCGAGTATTATTCTTAAGCATCAGAAATTGGGAAAATTCGGATACGTTTGTCATCTACAAACACCAAACCTATCGACATGATGGGTAATATCTTTTGTTCCAGAATAGGGTTGCCTCATTTTCTGGTGACACTGTCGGTACATTAGTGACAGTGTGATTTTACCATAACAAAGTTTTTTAATTAAGCTGAAACGATAACAAAAGTAAATTATACATGGTGGGCTTAACGTAGAATCTGCTCCTGAAGGCAGAAATTCTATCTTCAAACTTCGTTCTTTAGCATCATAGATTCATTATTTCTGCCTTCATATTCGGCTTCAGATTCTACTAAAAAGCATACCAGAATCGGTTGTCACTAGTTCGACAAAATTAAACTGAAGTAAATTAATGTTTTTCTTAAGTAATTTTGTTCAGTTTCAATCCAACTAAGCAATTATATGTTCGAGATGGTTTGAGGCTACACCATATAGCTGCAATTAATTTATTTCCAAGTTTGATTTTGTAACATAACACCTTCATCCACTCACGTCTTCAATTGTTGTATTCGAATTTTATATTAAAATGTTATTGATTTTGTCAGACTCAAAGAAAAAAATCATTGAAACGTTTAAATAGTGACTTTAGGATTGAAAACTGGTTCTAACTGAACAAACAATAGTTCTGTTTTCAGATAATAATTGAGTAAAGGTGCTGCTTATAATATGACAATAATTGTAATCTTATGAGATTATAAAAGTAAACCCTAAGGTCATAAATGATACAATTGACGATGTTATATTATAACAAAATTGCGGTTACATACTTCAAATGTGTGGTTTACCTTCAAATATTTGATAAGTGAAAATATTATGTAATTTTACTAAAGCGTGCGAGCCTTGAAGTAAAATGCTCACAAAATTTGTATCATGGACAGACTCCTTTCTCGAATTCTTTTAAATAGCGTAAATTGGAAATTTATTTTTGTTTTATAGATTTTTGTCAATAACACAAGTCCGATAATGGAAGAAACCATGAAAATCGAGTAGCTACATACAAGAAAGAATTCTAGTTTTCGGCATTCAGACAAATAGGATAACCTAACTTACTTCAATGCCATGAAAGAAGCCCAATGCAAGTCCTGACAATACCATATCAAGCAGTTCTCCCCGCATCGAGAATAATAAAATTCTTTGCTTAATTTGTGCAATAAGCACATGTGACAAACATGCACGATAAACATGTAATATCAATAGCACGATAATCAAGCCATATAACGGAACAACACTAAATGATATTGCAAATAAATCTTAATGTCAATACAGAGTACGTTTCGGCAATTCTATCAGTAAATATTGTTGAGAGAATTTTGTTTTGTAGAAGAAAGCAACGTGATTTCAAGTTTTTTGTTTTTCTTACCGCACTTTTGTGGACGAAGTTATGTAATAGGTGCTTACCTGAAAAGAAAAAGAAATAGATTAGTATTCAAGTGTTTGTCGAAAGAAAGGAAGAAATCAGGATAAAATTGAAAGGCCATGCTGAAGCTGTACAAGCCATATGAAAATTTATTAATCAACTAGTTGACGTCTTTTCGAAAATATAAAGGCCAGCAACTGATAACCTTGACCACCGAATAATTTTGACGTTTCTCAAGCACACTTCACAGTTCTTACGTCTGTTCTTGGGCAATTTGAGGATAGATGTGTATCTGGCAGTACTCCAAAATGATATTCACCAGAAACTACAAAGAACGAAGCTTACTTTGGGAGGCGTACCATCACTGGGGGACGCTTCTGCCAGAAGAAGATAGCTTAGAATGTTTCTCGTGAATATGCGAATTTATAATATATAAAGCCTACACATTCGTATACTTGCCAAATATCAAATATTTGCCACATGTTAAATATTTGGCAAATATATTTGACACGAAAATCGAAAATGTTTGTTATTGATTGGTCTAAACGATGCCATGAGTGATTTATTCTTCCTATTAAGTTCGTTCACCGAATATTTTTCATCCATCCTTGATTACCGGCTGATTTTTATAAAACTCAAACAAATCTATGACATACCAACAAATTTGTACAATATTCGTTTGTGATTTCGGACCGTCAGAGTTGCACTGCAACAGTAAATGCATCGGACATTGATGCATCGCCACATAGCATTTTCTGATACGTGAAAATCCTCTTTGAGGACTTGCTACATGTGCGTACCGAATGGGCACTAGCTATTTTTTTGATCAGTTCGCCTTATTTGCACATTAGCTTTTTCAAATCAATCTGATAATTTGATTACGAAACAAGCAAGGTTTTATTTTATAATGCCGGCATATGTTTAATTACATAAGTGCAGAAGTCACTGCGTACTAACAAGGGTATTCTTGTGGAAATTTACAAAACAAATCTTGACGAAACTGTTTGTTTCATTTTAATGAATTTTTGTTTAATTCATTAGCCTTCTGTATTATTAATTCGCAGAATCTAATTTTAACAGACTGTAAAATAATTGGCCATTTGATGTGAACTAGTTTAAATAAATTATTATACTAATGAGAAAAAATATATATTTTATTATTTAAATTAGGAAGCTATTGCCCATCAACGAAATGTTAGACATGGTTTCTTCGTCATCTTTAAAGTTCTACGAAATCCAATTGTAGTATTAGGTTCGTTGTATAAATATGTCCTAATATTGTCTGAAATACAGATCAATTAGCTTCTGAAACAAAAATTTAAACAAATGAGTTGAATAAAAAAGCTACACAAAATTGTCTCTACTATTTAAATATTTTTAACCGCTTTCGTTTTTCTTCAAATAATAAATATCATAAAATCGGCAAATATATAAATACAAGCAAATAAAGTATAATTTTTCAAATAAATTATTTTATAGACATGCTGTCTATAAAATTGTTATGATGTTTATTACTTGAAGAGAAACGAATACGATTAAAAATATGTGTGCGTGGATGTGAAAAGGGACCAGTTGACCGTTTCTAGTTACGCAGATAATCGCAAATAAAGTTAAACTGGTTCAAAATACACATTTTTGTGTTATTAGCTAATAATTACTCTCCTTATTGTGTTTTTTATCAGATGTGTTCGTCTGAAACCCGTCTGCGGTTGGAAAAGCATGAAAAAATGCGTTTTTATTGCGAACGAAAAAGGGACCAGTTGTCGATATCACGCTACGCTCTAGCGCATTACGGTGTTGCCGCATACAGTGGCAGAAACAAATGTCCGTATGATAGCAGTTTATAAACTTGTTTGTATAAAATATAATTAGAAAGTTATATAATATTCCGGGACAATTATTACGCTTATATTAACTTCACTTTTTGTTTGTTTGTTTGTCTGTTTGTTATGTGCAAATCTTGTAATCGATATTATTTCTACTTCCCAGTGTCCAATCAACCTAAAATTTTGCATGTGGACAGATTTCCGATGACAATACAAGAAGCAATAATTTTTTCAAAAATATGGAACTTTTCCAAAATTTGAAAAAAATTTCAAAATTTGGAAAATTTGACCAAATGAGTTGAAATTTTGCCTGTGGACGGATTTCCGGTGACAATGACATGAAGCAATACAAGAATTTGGAAAATTTTCTAAAATTTTGAAAAAAATTTTGAATTTGTACAAGTCTTGTAATCGATATTATTTCTACTTCCCAGTGTCCAACCAAGTTAAAAATTTGCTTGTGGACAGATTTCCAGTGACAATACAAGAATCAATAAAAAAATATGGAAACTTGTACAAAATTTGAAAGGAAATTAAAAATTTGGAAAATTTAACCAATTGAGTTGAAATTTTGCCTGTGGTCGGATTTCCGGTGACAATGACATGAAGCAATAAAACAAATTGGGAAATTTTCTAACATTTTGAAAAAAATTTTGAATTTGGAAAATATGTCCAATCGAGTTGAAATTTTGTATGTGGACAGATTTCCGGCGACAATGCTCGAAAAAAATAAAATGAGTAAAAAAATTTGTGAAAATTTGTGTAGTTTTTAGGAAATGCACTTTTTATATAAATTTATTATGATTGTATTTCCATGTTTTGTGTCCCTAGTTATGTTTATTTCTTATCATTAAACGTTTAAAATAATTTGATACTATCTGATTTATTTGAACTCGCAAATTTGGATTTTTAACTGACATAAGTGTTGAAATCAGACAGCTGCAAAATTATGTAACAGGAAATAGGATGAAAAAAGTTGCAAATTCACGTTAATTTATTATGGTTGCCAGATTGCACTCGGTGCCATTTTAAATTATAAACATCTAACATCAGATATTTGTTTTCTTCTGAATCCGACAGTTAATTACATGTTTAGTCGCCATATTGGATCCGCCATATTTTAACCGTAGAAACAATTTTGTGTAACTTTTTTATTCAACAAAAAGGTTATATTTTGAAAGCTCATAAATGAGTATTATCAATATTGTTCATAGAAAAGCATCAACTTAAGATACACTCTGTATATGGTGTACGTTTTTCTTGGAAAGAAATAACATTGCGTTTATGTGGACAGGTAAAAACAACAATATTTTTTTCTAATTTTTGTCTGACGGTTTCCGGAAAATTGTCTGTCTGACGGTTTCACAAAATTACAATTTTATGCTGTTTTCGCCCTTTAGAAAAATCAAAAATCTTACTAATAATTGCAAAATCTATTGTCAATCTTCGTATACGACCTACACACAAAACGAAATTAAAAAATGGAAAAATTAAACAGCGTACTAAAATGTTCATCGAGTGCAAATAAATGAAACCAGTATTTGTCGCTTAGGAACTTGCGATATCCACTTCAACTGGATATTGCAAATACCAAGTATTCGTCGTAAAAAAACCTGCCCGCACAACCGACCGTCGAATATATAAATCTATTTTTGAGGTGGACTCGATACGAATTGAATAGAACTGTTTTTTCTTTTCACCAATAATCGTATACTTGGCAAATTTTTGATATTTGGCAAGTATACGAATGTGTAGCCCCGGCTTAAGATGAATACAATATATCCAAATAACGCACCTCTTGTCTTAGATATATCCAGCCACGCTTGATGGGTGAGGTTCAAAGCCTGAATAAGTAGCATTTGCAATTTTCTAGCTTTGAACGATAAAACATACAACAAACCCACAACAAATAACGAAACAGAAGTCAACATGGAACTAACGAAAAATGACAAATTTGCAACGACCAAAGTTTGCGATACTATACGATAAAGAGAAGCATTACTTCGCAGGTGTTTCTCTATAGTTTGCTTTCATATCGGTACGATATTCTGTCGACCAATTTATCAAGCCTTATTTGTGGGAGAAAGCGTTTATTTAGAATCGGTCTGTGCAAGGTATAATTTACGACTTCCAGGAATACTTAAAACCACTTTTAAGACCAAAACAAAGCGAATCGAAAGCAAGGACGTAGAGCTGGTAACCCCACAGTACAAAGGTCCGAGCGTATCAGTAAGTTTATGCGATTATGCTAATGTCGTCGCTCGAGAATATGTAATTATCGCTTAGATCTTTAGATTAAACGCTTAGGAGGTGAGTTCGAAAATCAACAACACGCGTTAAAAGGACGTTATCGTGCCGAAGTTTTCGATTAGAATAAATTCGAGCATTTTCTTTGATTCAGGCTGTGAATCAAGGTTTAAACGATGCGATTTCTGTTAATCTAACGTTGTAGTGGCCCAGTGGCGGCGAAGTCGCGCATTACAACAGTACGAAGAACGGATGTTAAATGTTGGAAGTTCCACAGCAATCTAGTCGGTTGGTGGTATCACGGAGTGATTCAAGCCGCCGCTATTTGTTTGTTCCCCTGTTTTTCACATTAATGTGATAATTTTGACCACACTGGGACTGAATGTGATAGCCTCGTGTGACCCGGTAGAGATAGGGAGTGTTCTTGACACATGTGACTATCACGTTGTTTCTTTATGTAATACAGAAGAGCAGTTTCGAGAATATTATTTGGTTCCAATGAATTATGATCGAATTTACGAAGCACACAGTTGCCAACAACACAATTTTCCAATGCAATAAAGTACTACCTGACAATGAATTAATGTTCCAGAACCTCAAAACATTTACTTGAAGAAGTTAATATAGGGCAATAAATCTTTTGAAATTAATGTTAAAAACATGTTTTCCTGTCTTGAATCAAAAATATCCAGTTTGATCATTAAATTATTATTGTTTGTACAGGCATATCCAAATCTGTAAAACCCCAAAATACATGGCAACATATTATTCAATATATCGATGTTTCCAGAAATCCCAGTTTTGTTGTGCATCATTTTGATAATGCTTGGTTATGGTGTTTACCACGATTCTTCAATGAAAAAAACAAGTTTTTATTTTGTAAATAAGAGCAGAGGTTCAATTATCAAGGTATTGCAAAATGTTTATGGGATGTGTTGTTGTGTACCTCACAACGTGCCTGTTGTCATACTTTTATGTTTGTTAAGAGAATAATACAGACTGAAAATTTACTACTACTGCAGAGTGCAGAAGTTCAAGTTGATTTTTCTGATGAGTTTACTAGGTTTCTAATTTAAGGTCACGAAATTCTTTTGATTAAAGATAAAATATTTAATTTTAAATATTTTTTTTAAACAGTTTTTTCTATTTTGATAAGTAATTTAAATCAGCTAATAGTGTACACTGTTGCTAGTAAAATCCCAATGTATGTAAGTGGGAAAAAATGTTTTCATTTCTTATTAAAACTTAAAAATCATTACGTTTTCAAGTGTAAATGAGGTAAGAATTAATTCTTTTGGGACTGTCCTAAAAAGCTATGTTGTTTTTAATAGTAATTATTACAATTTTAGCTAGTAAAATTTGCTCCAAAAAGGTTATATCTCATTCAAAAGTACATATAAAACGCAAAAGCGTGGACTAACCACAAAAAAATGCTACAAAACAAGGTGGATCTTTTTTTAAAATAAATACTTAAAAATTGTGTCATTTAGGTATAGGGAAATCTGCAACAATTACAAACAAAAAAAAATTATATGATTTTAGTTAAAATAACAAAGTTGAGTATTTAAATTTAAAACTTCGAATCAAGAAGATTTCTGGTTCTAAATTTTCAAACATACAGAGTAAAACATCAAAAACTTGTTTCACTATTTCTAACAAAAAACAGCTAATGAAAGTTCCAAAGCAGTTTCACAAGCCAAAAGACATAATAAGTATAAAAAGCATTTTAAACATTATTCAACAATTTTAAAATTATTAAAGAATAGAATTGTAATTTTTGCTTAACATAAAATTTTCTCCAAACCCCTATTTGTGCTTTAATATCACGAAAAATGCTGAAAATGGTACATGACGTATAAAAATATTATTTTAACTTAAATTTCATCAATATCTTTATAGTAAGATCACTAATGTGCTAAAACTGACTAGATGTGCCATCGAATTTCCATAATTTGAAAAAATTCTCCAATTTTAACTACTAGTTATACACCAAGAATAATCAATAGCAGGATAAAGCAAGACCTATGACTAATCATTTGTATAGGACGGTATGTGTAATTGAAATTATAACAGTATAATTCAACATATGTTTACAGAGATGAACCTCATTCGATAACAATGTTTAGTCATAGTGCGCAAATCTTTTACAGCTATGATATCCTCTCTTATACCCTATCACACCATGAATAATATGCAAGTACTTTCATATACAGGGTGTTAGTAAATAAGTGCGACAAACTTTATGGGGTGAGTCTGCATGAAAAAATAGTGATAGTTTGCTATATAAACGTATGTCCGCAAATGCTTCGTTTTCTGAGATGCGTTAAAGTTTTTCTTAAAAACTGACCAAAAACTGACTGGCGCGCATACGGGTAACATTAATTTTTTTAAAGAAACAAATGGTACGCCACTGGGATATTTCAAATTAAAAATCATTTTGGAATTCCTCGTTCAATTTGTGACAAATAAATCTCGCTCTACATTTTTTTGTAGGGGGCACCGTTTTTATACAAAAAAATAAAACATCTTAATGATCTCATTTTTTTAAAGAGCTATTTAAGACAATAACTTTAAACTAAAACAATAACAGAAAATAACACTAATAAAATTTTAAATAGGCGCAAAGCTACAAAAAAATGTTGAAAAGACCTCCCTCAGACGAGATTCAATCGTCAGTCTTAAAAAACGAAGCATTTGCGGACATACGTTTATATAGCAAACTGTCATTATTTTTTCATGGAGAATCACCTCCTGAAGTTTGTCGCATTTATTTACTAACACCCTGTATACTACCATCGCGTAATAGCATCTCGAGTTCTGTATAGAAAATTAATAAGAAATAGCGAAAAGAAATCATCCTTGTATTCTATGCAATGAATGTAGAAAATTACATCCATTAACAGATCAATAAGGCCACAATTGTGTAATTGGCGTAACTATGTCTCGATGCCATCACATCTCGTATACACACTGCTGTCATCATGACTAATTTAAACGCAGCGCCATTTTTGATAACAAATTGAAGCAATAATTCCGTTGTCTGCCCAATGATTATTATAGGCTAATTCGGTTCATTATTCTATAGTATCTATTATTAAATTATTAAATATGTATCCCCATTAAAAGTTTACATCTGTAAACGTATTGAAGAAGATAAATTGGTGTACTCGGTGTTCCAAAATATTAACCTGATTGATATGAAATATAAAAACAAACATTTAACGGAAAATAAATATAACTAACGACCTGATCATCAACGGTTTAGTACACTGGCGGGCAAATTCAAATAAACAATCAATCGATAGACGCTTTAATATATAATCAATGAGGTTCAAAGAACCGACTTTTAATTTGGGCCAAGAAACTTCATGACAAAACCGATACATTTTTGTTTGTGCTGGTTTTAATGTGGGTAACGTGTTTTAGTGGAGTTTCGTTTTTGATCTGCGCGTGCTGTTTACGCGAAAACTGGCGCACTGAAAGGCCAGTCGAAAGATTTAGCTCAAAATCAACACCGAAGATCGTACCGTGAGACATGAAGACCACCGATTTAAAATTAACTAAGGTCGCCGCAGACCTTAGGCGAGTTATATAAGCGCCTCGACCGACGATGAAAATATAACTGGATAATTTATTGTATCAGCTAAAATTGTGCGTTACCGGGCCAGACACATTGGCGATCGATATAACGCTGTATGTGTATTTATATTCTGGAATATGCTGCTTTTTGTTCTCGAAACCTCAATATTAAACCCTTACTTTAAGTAACTATTAATCCGAATATTCATCGAAGTGATAAAACTGCAACAAAATAGGGACTGAACAAATTTTGACATAACTGATAACTGATGATAACTGAAAATTCTGTAACTTGCCCGAAATAAGTACTTAGTCAACGTAGGAAACTTAAACACGTATTAATAGACGCTACTTATGTGATAATTCACGTGAAACCTGTCTTGAGTCAAGTAGCCATGACAACGTATCAGTGAAGTATTACTTTAGTAAGATTCGTTTTACGAAATCAAAGCTCAGCGTGTATTAATCTCATCTTATGTACTAGATATCATAACTCCAGTAAGCACTAATTAATAGACGCTAAACCGCATCGCAAGTTTTTTTTTTATTAATAAGCATAAGATGCTTAACATATTGAAACTAATCTAAAAGATTAACCATCAATTTAAATCTGAATGCTTAAAACTAGGTACTTGTCTCTAATAGGCTATCCACTGATGTCCCTATATTTACTTTGTCCCAAACAAGAAGCACTACCACTTCACTCACTGTGCTCTGCTTTTTACACATTTCACTGATTCACTAGTTCGAAGGGTTTAGTTCTTTTTAGTCTTCTCACTAGATTCTGGTTGTCCAGTAGCTGCAGGGCCTCTACGTTGACGTGATGGCTTAGGCGAGATTCATGCTTAGTGGTGAATCTTTTTATCTCTTGGATGACTTGTGGAACACCAAGATCACGGTGCAGGTCACTATTCCGTATGTACCAAGGAGCGTTAACCATATTCCTTAGTACTTTATTTTGGAAGATCTGGATTCCTTGTATATTGGAGCTTTTTGCGCAACCCCAAAGCTGGATGCCGTATAACCAAATCGGTTTTAGTACTTGGTTGTAGACTTGTAGTTTGTTCTGTACTGACAACTGAGAGTTTCCTCCCAGAAGCCAGTACAGTTCTCTGTATTTGAGGCCAAGCTCTACTCTTTTCTTCTTAACATGTTCTTTCCACCTTAGTTTTGTATCCAGTGTCATACCCAAATACTTTGCAGTGTTCGCATATGGAACTATGGCGTCGTTAATCTTGACATGAGGTATGTCCTCGATTCTTTTATTTGTGAAGTTAATGTGGACAGATTTCAGTTCGTTGAGCTTGGTCTTCCATTTTCTGGTCCATTTGTATATTTTGTTACTAGCTTGTTGAAGATTCCTGGTAGATTCACCAATAGTTGATCCCACTGCCATTAGAGCCGTGTCATCTGCGAATGTGGCGACTGTTACATTTTCCATCTGTGGAAGGTCACTTGTATATAGTAGATAGAGAATTGGTCCCAATACACTACCCTGGGGTACCCCAGCTTTGACTTCTTTTAGTTCCGAGTATTCATCGATCTGTTTTATTCTGAATAGTCTATCAGATATATAGGATGTTAGCAGCTCGACGTATTGTAAAGGTAGCATCGCAAGTGGGATCAAAATATAGTATCATGTAGCATTACTTGACATCGGATTTTGACAATTTATTGGCTAAAAAAAGTGAAAACATTCATACTGTGATATTCAGCACAATGTGTGTCAATGCATGGGTGTCAATGACATTAAGGCGAATCCGTACCCCCTACGTTCTACTCAGTAAACACGTAAAAGTTCTGAGGGTTTTTCTCAGCTATTAGTTCACAGAATCGTAAAAGCAATACACAAAATTAAAGTTAAAAGGTATATAATTATAAATATATATAATTATAATAATTATATAATTATCCGTCTAGTGGTAACTTTTTATATTTTTGTTTGTTTTTAACTAAACGGTTACTGAATCTGACAAAAAATTGACGGAGTTTGCGATTCCTTTTCGGAGAATACAGGTTAAAATTGAAAAAAGTACCACATAATAGATTTAAGTTACACCTTCCTCTATAAGTGTACAAAATTTGTTGTAAAAATATCAATATCTTTCTTACATGCTTTTTTCACTAAAAACTTTACTTCTTTGAGTGCATGAATCAGACATATTTTATCACGTAGCATGGATATAACGATAATAATTAATACATTTACATTACCACAACAAGTAATATACTTTTATCTATAATTTGATGTATAACATTTGAGAATTGATTCAATATTAAGCTCACTATGGATGCTTGTTTTATAGGATGTACTAGCACTGCTGATTCCTCTTAATGTACTGTGGTCGTCGAAATTATGGACTGACCAACAATAAAAAAAGTGATAATTGTTTTTCGTAGAATCTGAACATGAATGCAAAAATGTTGCCTTGAGACTAGTTTCTGAGAAAAGCGGTGCTACAAACTACCAAAAACAGTTTTCACTTGGCCAGGACAGACACATAGGTTAGATTATTGTATTTTTAAAAAATTACGTACTTGGAAATATGTGAAATGCTCTGATATCAAGACTCAAAAGTTAATATGTTTATTTTTAATCAGTGATTACTAACAACGGAATTTATTTTCTTAATTTGTGTTAAATGAGCCTTTTGGTTTCTTTACTTATTCTCCATATTTAAGATTTGCAAGAAATGCCTGCAACAATGCGTAATAACAAAGTTTTGTCTAATTTTAATCCAGTGTTTTTAGGAACAATAAAGATTATTTTTATTATCTTATATTCCTGTCAATTGTAACATCAATTTCTCAAAACCGTTTTCAAACTTAATTCTGGCAAAGATCAGTGAGAATTAATAACCGAAGCGTTACCTTGCAATTTGTAGTGTTTTGATTAATGATAAATGATACTTCCCCAAAATGATTATTTACTCAGTTCATATTGCTTTAGAAACCAACACAGGAAATATCCAGTAGACTTTCTTCCTCGCTATTTAAGTTGCTAATATATTGGTGTTGGTACCACGTGGAACTGCTAAAAATATACAGCGTGTATATATTCATAGATCGATAGGCATTGTTCTTTACGTACATAAAAATAACCTTGCATTATTGCGCGATATTATGTTTTATTAACATACACACCAACTGCGTATTTTATCTGAAACCTCTAAAAATACCTCTAGTACCTACCCATCGACAAATTTACGTAGAATTTCTCAATTAATCCACAATCTCCACTAGAAAATTTATTTGTTAATATACTACATTACAAGCACATAACACACAACGTTCCCATAATAGCACCTTTTGATGATATACCGTTCTGCGCGCTATTAAATTTGATATGTGCGATCAATTCCAGCTGAATCTTTCAAGGAAGCACCGTAAAACATGTTTTGTTCGTCCAAATCTGTTTTGATCGTTTAAGTTATATTGCAGATGGGGAGGCCTCGCGTGCATACAAAGGAAAACACCAAAAAATCAAGGTCCACCGTTGTTTCATTATCTTGTGAAATTCGCGGATCTAGTTATTGCTGGATTTGGAGTCTGCGCACTCAAAATCTTCAGTCATCGTGATATCTAATTTTCCTGCAGGTTGGAAACATCTCGCAGCATTATCTTATCTTTTAAAGCAAAGAAGATGCTCACCGTTGCATTCTGGTTAGATCTAGATGTACCTACCTACGTACAAAGAGATGAGCAAAGTTCAGTTTCTAAAATACACCGCGATGAAAAACATATTTTTCGACAATAAGAAATAGATTCTAATCAACATAAAAAGGCATGTCCAAATGCGCATATATTGCATGTTTAGTTCGAGATAGAAAAAAATAGAATTAACAACAATCAACAGGCGATATAAAAATATACCCAACAACTTTTGGATTGGGATGCGGCATAAAAATAAATTAGCCACACCCAATGGTCATGAGGGAATGAGTGATGGAATTGTTTTACACCCATTTAGTTATTGCGCCATAAGCGACGTGTGTGTGTGGACGTCACTATCGTCGCGACGACCAATGTCTAAAAAGTTAACGACGCGTCTGCGTTCGTGGTCATTTTTATCAGCCTCTGGATATAAATACACATTCGGCGGAACAAAACCAGAAATTGCCATGTAATTCTAGTGGCATGGGAAGTCAGCCAAACCCCCCTGGCATCAGCAGCGGTCGCACTCGTAATTGAACAATGTAATAACGTTCGCTGAGCTGGCATTGAAAGTACTTTAATTATAGTCGATCACGCGAATGTATATAAAATAAAGGAAGGAGATCGTATGGAAAAAGCGGAGAGGTTAGAAATAACATCAACTTACAATTAAGAAGGAGTCGTTAGGTAATTTACGAAAGGCCAGATGTGAGGCCGTGAACAGGGTGAATATAGCTGAGATTGATGTAACACTAATGTAACAGTCATTAGTGCGTTCAACACTAACAATGTATTTTGAGAGACTTTATCTTTACGCTAAAGATTTAGTTTTTCAAAGTATCTGCAGTCCAATATCAGTCCAAAATGAAATGAGTGTCTGCCCCAGAGTCTTGCTGCAAATAGCTGCTAGTTTCATATACGTTGCATCTCTTTTCCGAGAGTAAAAGCGCTACTGCCCTTCACTTTCATCATTCAAAATACTACAAACTTCACCTTCAATCAAAATCATAATAGGGTTGCCAGGTGTCCTGGTTTTCGCAGGCCATCCTGAATTGATATCCCGGAATTTTAGGAATAGGCCATTAGCGCTTAAGAACTTGTCGGCCTGCTGGACGCTTGCGTGTTCCCAACTGTACTCAATCGACCAACCACAACACAATATACTCGGCGAGGCTCGGTGGTCAATTTGAATTTTTGTCGCTGACTAGACCGTTCCATCTCCTTCTAATGCTTGAGACACGCCCACCATGCAGGTTATAATTCGGTCCAGATGCGCAGGCGTGTGAGGTTACCCAACACCCTCTTCTAAAATTAAATTTTTACTTTACGCCCGATTGAAATTATGTTATTAAGTTCAATAAACAAAGTTGGTAAATTTGTACCTACGCAGAAGGTGTTAAATTATGTCTTCTTGACTTCTGTAAAGATGCTGGTAAGACCGGCAGCATAATCTTTACAAATAAAAAGAAAACCGGAATTGAAAATGAAAGATGTTCGTTGAAAATGTTGCATTGGCAAAATTAATTTTTGATGTAGATACTCTAATTTTAAAATGTTATAGTCACTTTTCGTTGCAAGCTAAACGAGTAAAGGAGTAGAAGCAGTTTTTTCAATTTGTAGATTTACACTTTAGAGTTATATTAAGGCACGTGCCAATAAGCTGTCTGTCTCTGTATCCCGCTATACAGAGAATCGTCTCCAGTGGCACTTGAGACATACTTCTCTGAAGATGCAGATAACACAGATAATACATTGCTTTTTACTTTATTATACGTTATCATACGTAGTATGACAAAGTATTGTAATCGTGTCAAAAAAATTCTGAGATTTTAGCGGAAATATGTCCTATTGGGTCCCCTGAACATTTTTGACCAAGGTAACACAAAATGTCTTGGTGTGTATGTGTGTACCCGTTTTGGTGGCGACGATTCCGGAGAAACTACTAACGGTATCGGGACTAAACTTCATATTTAGAAGTTTCATGACTAAACTTAGAGCTGAAAGAAGTTTTGTTCAAGAGGGCCTAAAGGAACTGGATATTTACTCTTAACATTTTTTAACGATTTTGAAATTGAGCCGCCATTTCTGTAATGTCGTCAAAATAGTTAAATAATAATTTAAAGTAGAGGAAATTTTGTATCATTTATGTCTAAGAAATTCTTTGATAAAATTAATAGTTTAGCTGCATGAGTTAATTCTATGTGATCGAGATCGGTCGTGGCTGCATTAATATAAAATTAGTTAGCCAGGATTTGAGAGATATTTTCATTTTAATAGGTAGACAATAGGTAGTGTCAAATGTTTATGTTTTAACAATACCTACGTCAAAAGTAACAAAATATCCGTCAAATCATGGCTAACTAGGTTTATTTTAATGCAGACACGACCAATCTCGATCAAATAGAATCTCATGCAGCTAAACTATTAATTATATATATATATATATGTATATATATATATATATATATATATATATATATATATATATATATTATATATATATATAGTATGATAAAGTCATGTGCCTGGCCACATCAGATTTTTTTTAAAACCATTCTGAAAATTATTTACAAAACTGAGCAGAAACTTGGAAAAGCAGATCTTCTTGGCTTTGAAGTATATCAAATGTTAAAACCCTGAGAGAGAAAATTTACCAAATGAATTGTCGATTGGTATTAATTTTGACACCTTATGAAGCACCAGCTACTATAGTAGTTGGGTCATTGAAAAGTTGAGTAAAATTTTCTTGACAAATAGCGAATTACAAAATTTGCTGACAATTATTTAATTTATATTTTCCATATATGGTTCAAATACTGACTCCGAAAAGAGTATTTTTGTTATGCGTAGAACCCTGGTCGATGCTTGAAACCTGCTTGTCGAGCATATTACAGCAGAACTTCTAACAACTGGCAACCCTAAGTGAAAAACATGTGTAAAAACTTTCAATCATAACCTACTCAGAACATAACCTATGATTTATATAAAAAAATCTTGACAGAACAGGTAAGAACAGAGATGCCCACTGTGAAGATTTTTCTTGATATTTGTCACATCGCCCTTGTCGCTGTTCTATTCAACAGATCACAACATACCTTTTATATTTGTATCTACTAAAATATTTGACGATATTGCTGCTGTTGCTGCCATCTAGCAACAAGCAGTGCTCCTTGAGCATGTTGTCCAGGCGTTACATGTATCAAACGACTCAAATGTAAAAAAAAATGGTGTGCAGTCTGGTCTGCGAAAAAGTGGAACTCAGCTCCAAAATTATGTGAACATTGATATTACATTCATATGCTCATTGATATGATCTTTGCCATTGAGCTGAGTACTGATAACAATGATACTTGTATAA
The DNA here is from genome assembly GCA_963966075.1 of Aphodius sticticus. Taxonomy (NCBI): domain Eukaryota; kingdom Metazoa; phylum Arthropoda; class Insecta; order Coleoptera; family Scarabaeidae; genus Aphodius; species Aphodius sticticus. Next base: position 17,378,815 of record OZ014513.1, on the reverse strand, counting down.
ACTTCTTATCTTATAAGTTGTGTAAACCAAGTTTCACCTAAAATGTAGTCCTATCATAAAACATAACCTTACTCTGTTGACCTTTTTACAGTGTCTTTCTACGACATAGATATTTCAAAAAAGTTTTAATTGTTTTTCTACACACTGTATGTACTGCAGTGTTGAAATGTAAAACCTATCGAAAATGTATTAGACAAATGCGCTTTATTTCGTCTTATGAGGGTTCAGATATCCTAAGAGAAAAACAAAATTACAGTTGATCAAATCTGGTGACCTTGGCGGATAATTAAGGAAAGGACCTTTAAACTGCTATGCAAATTACAGTTACCTATATAGCTCCTTAGAGTAACTGTTTGAATATTTAATAATTTATTTAATAATTACATTATGTAATGATTAGTCATATAATATCATCCATTCATTAAATGCTAAATACCATTAGGTATTGACTTTAATGCCGGTCAGTATCGAATACCTACTGTGTGAATTAATAATAAATAATAAGCAAAATGGTACCTTCATATCAAATCACGGGGAAACACCGTAATAAAAAATAGAACTAAACGAAATAAATAAAAGTTATTAAATGAATCATTCAATGCCAGACTACCATCAACAGAACGCGTTGGCATCACCAGTAATGAACAAAAACGAAAAGCATAATTTCCACGAACAATTAATTTAACACTAATTCGCGAAATGAATCATGGAAAAGTTGAAACAAATTCTAAACTATATAGGAATTAACCACTAATATTACAAGTTATATTATCCAACGTCGGCATAGACGATGGCACAAGAATAAAAACTCTGTAAATAATAATATTGAATATATTTTCTGTATGCAAATTTGTGTTACATGTATTCCTCTATAACTTACGTAAATCGAACAGGACGTCATAACCTTGCCGTCATAGCCTTGACGTCACATTACGTCTTATATTTAAGAGCGTAGGTATATTATTCTAAAAATAATTAATTTCATATCACTAAGAAACTTCACATCGAAACAATATCAATATTTAAATAAAGTGTATGCTAATATGTATTACTCAGATACATGGTGAACGAATGATAGGTACCTACTTACTTATTTTATTATTTATAGGTAAATTCGCACGTGTATTCTGCATAAATATTGAATTACTTTTCGTAATGTACCTTCAGTTAAGAAGCACTTTGCATGTACTCTCTCAAGATATTTGACGAGCTCTTGCAGAATCCAATTACTATGGTAATTTATGTATGCTTATTACAATCAATGTTGACTCATAAGCGGCGTGATCCTTTCGCACATCGCTATTGACGCAGGGGAAACCGTGAAAAAGATTCTAATTATAAAATCCAATTTCAAAAGTCTCTAAAATAGATACACAGACACAACGAATCGCCTATATTTATAATTGTATATTTAAATCTGGTTATAATGTCAAATTTTAGAAACGGAAATGGCCGAGAACTGAGAAACGCCATCATCAAATAAATAAATTACCATTAATCCAAATATTTTTGTTCAAGCATTGGAAAATTGATATGAATATTGAATGTATATCATCAACTTTAGCGGTTGCATCGATATCTGGATGACATAATTTATGGTAGTTATTATATATAATAATGAGCGGAAGTTTGCGTTGTCTAAAAGATTTCCAACAAATCGGTTTTTAATGACAGTAGATACATCGAGTGGTTGCCATTTGTAACTGACAACGTGAACGTGTTCCAAGGTTTTCGGGACTCGTTGCTTGGAAATCATCATCTATTCTTAAACCGCGTAAATAATTGCATACGTCCACTTTGTTGGCGACAATTGCGAAATATCACATCTCGGCGTAATTTGAAACATACGCGATTTAAAATTCATTTATTACGATCTATAATAGCATCTGTATGTATAAATACATTTAATTTATAGAGATTACGAAATCAATAGTCACAAAGAACTTAATATGTAAGTTGGAAAACTTTTGACGCCACCATATACAATGAGGTGAATCAAATATTAAAATTACCTTCCCAGATATAATTTGTATGTAAATTAGTACTTTTACAGCCTGGGTTTTACAGAATTGGAAATGCTGGGAACACCTCACCATTTCTGGACAACTGAAGAGTTGAAGTGAATAATGAGCTGTAGTTGAAGTAAATAAGTGACAAAAATTCAAAACAATGTTTTTTCTACTTTGCATTCACAATGCACACATTGTAACACTGTTTTCGGTGTTACTTAACAAATTGTAACACCGTTTTTAGTAAGATTGGCCACATTGATATCAAATGCCATATGTCAAACGTACAACACATAACCACAAACTACCTGTATTGAAACGGTTGCAATCGCATAAACTGCGAAATATCAATATTCTATACATATTTAAACATGCCTGCTATAGTATAGCAAAAGGGTTGGGCCTTCTTAGTTTTGCAGTGTTCATCAAAATACGACAGCATGATGTTTTCGGTGATGTTATGCGATTCTGGTCATCATTCTTGTCAAATAAACATCAAATCCCCTTTTCAGATATTATTCACATTGACTTTAATAAGGTATTATGCGAAGGTCAAACCTACATCGTAGATATGAACGATTTTCATTCCTGCTGCGAGATTGTATATGCGCAATAAATGGTTTATTGAATATCAACATACACGTAGGAAGCTATAGTACATTTAAAGTGTCGAGGATTTCTTAGTTTATGTAACGTATAAGTTTTCGGTAATATTTTGGACCTAATTCTGCTCGTGTCAATACCGTATTCGTTTTTGTCCGTCGGTAACAACTGGCGGTAACTAATCAGTTACCGCCAAACACGTCTATTCTGATTATTATAATTATGAAACCACTATTTTAAAGTTAACTTTTTAGGTTATGTTTCCTTTATACTGGGTGCCATGTAAGTGCGACCTCGCTGATTATTTATTAAAACTTGTAGGCTAAAGTAGAGTAAAATTATTCAGAATTAGATTTTGCCATGATTTTATCACAACCTTACGAGTTGACAGTTTACTACACTCTACAGTACTGCCACGTGGTACCCGCAAAATACCCTAGATTCTAATTTAGCGCAATATAGTAACCACAATTTCTATTTTTATATCAAATTAATGACGCAAAGTAGAAAAAATAGTATATTACACTCGTTTTATATATTTTTCGTTTTATATATCGTTTTAAATATTCCACTCCTCACTACGTTCGTCGTACCCAAAACAACTCTTGCGCCTATTTGACGTCTTATAAAACTTGTATGATAATATATTATTGCTTTAGTGATCTAGACACTACTTGCTTTGACATAAATAACTATAACATAAATAACGAATTGTCAAAATTTTATGTAATATAAATCACAATAAATTACTTTATCTTCTTTGAGGGAGATTAGTCCTAACTTGTCGTGTTAAAAAAGTAAGGAAAATTACCATGGCAACTATAGGTGCAACCTACTTTCTTTTCATGTGTCTGAACTTTGAGCAACGAGGCCAAAGCATACAAAAAAAGGTCCGTATCCGCTCCACATCTTGCATCTGTTATACCAGGGGTGTCGCTACGCTAAAATAGACTGTGGCGAGCGTTCTTAGAAGTCGGTTCATCACATCCAGCCTGCCGCAATTGCAGAAACCCGCTAACAGCCGATGAAAACTAAAATTTGGCGAACGCAGTTGCAAAATTTAACAACGCTCCTTAACCTACATCTGCATCTCAGAAGTTGAGCAAGGCGGCTCAGCTTACGTCCGAGCCTTTCACCGACAGCGGCGCCACCTACAGCAGAAAGGTTAAAAAAGAAATTGGTCAAGACGACGTGAGTTGGCGGTTTCCTCTTCGTGGAAGTTTCAATCTTGGGAAATCCGACAATCGTGTCAAGATTATGGTCGCGTTATACACGACATTGTTGCCATGGTGATTCATTTGGCCAACTGATTCGCTAAATTGCAAACATACACTTCGTAAAGGGGCATACCACACGATATCAATTTTAGGTTCTTCTACAGGTGACCTCATCGCCCTGTCAACTGCGAAATTGTCAACTGTCACTTCTATATAGTAGATAGAGGAATGGCCCCAAATACTACCCTGGGACACCTGCTTTTACTTGTATTAGATCCGAGAATTCAACTATCTGTTTTATCTTGAATAGTCTATCTGATACATAGGATCGACGTATTGTATGGATAGCATTTTTCTTTGTGACCACCCAAGTAGTTAACCAAAGATTTTTGTCCAGTTAATGGGGCTGAGAAGTCTTCCGATATGATTTTCTTTGGGGGAAGTTGTTTCCCAAGGTTTGCTTCCCTCCAGGAGGTCAATGCTAAGCATTCAGAAAAGATAGGAGAGGAATCTGCGTCCGCTTCATTGCAAAGTTTGCATAGAGGTTCCTCTTCATCCTTAGGTTGTTCCTTTTGAGTTTGATCACCTCAGCGGCTATATGTCTTTCATCAATAGTATTTTACTGTCCGTGCCCCGTCAAGTTTTCCCAGCGGTGGGTGTGTTTTTTAAGACCCCTCTCGCACATATAACTTGATTACACACTTTGATATGCCTATCATTGGTTCTAGTCGAATGCATGATCTACTCAATTCCTTTTTGGACAGTTTGGCTCTTTTGTTGCCTCTCTCCCATTTGTGTCCTGGCAGCCACTGTAGAATTACAGTATTTGTCTGATTAGGTTTTGGAGGCATTGCCAGGTTATCCTGGATTGGATTTTATTGCTGCCAAGTGCTGTGAGGGCTGCTTGGCTCTCGGAGTATATTAGGATGTGTCCCTTTTGTACCTCCTTTGTAAGTTTTCCAATGCCCACTAGTTTATCGGAAAGATTTCATCTGGGGATAGACTATCCCTGCGCATGATCCATCTACCCTTTTAGACCCGTCTGTGAACCAGGTCAGAGTTCCTGGCTTTTTGGTGGTTTCCCTTTGTTCCCATGGAATTATTATTTTGAACGGATAGTATAAGCGTTAGTTTGTGTACTAAGCTTTCAAGGAAAATGTTATTAAAGACTTGTGTCCTATTAAGAAAGATTGTTGAGCAAATAAGCCAAATTGGTGGTTTGGAATTAGGTTTTTTCTTTCATTTATAGAGTTTATTCTCTTTAGAAGCTGTTTTCAAAGAGCTTTGATATCATTGGTAAGAGTGATATGGGGCGATATGATTTGGCCTCATTGAGTGAGCTGCATGGTTTTGGTATCATGATGAATTCTGAATCGTTTCGTCAATAGTTTTGATTCGATGTTGTTTGGTTAGTAGATTGCTGTTACACACAGAAAAGTGATCTCTCGAACCAGGAGAGATTACTTGGATGAAGTGGTTGGTAGGTTCGTATATACGCTAGAGATTGTGGACTTCAACCAGGAAATTTTGTTTCTTGGAATAATTACTATATTTAAGAAAGTTGTTACTCTGTTCAAGTAAGTAAATAGTCTTCAGTGAAGTGCATATTTTTATTTGCAGCAAATGATTTTAGCATCTTCTATAGAGGGAGGGAGTAACTTTGCCTTATGAAGTTATCTAACTTGCTGCAAGTATTTTATAGATTTAAAACATAAGCCTTGATGAGCTATGGAATACTATTGTAAAAATGACGCTTCTCGGTCAGATACATTTACGACAACACGACAACCAAAAGTACATTGGACCCACAGATCACTAATTGGACCTGTTATCCAGCGTATATATATATACCGCAAGATGATAACATTTTAAGATTAGAGCACGAAAGCGACATCTATTGGCATCCTTCATACCATTTTCAAGAAAACAATACTTACTGATCTTAAATATTTTATATTTTCTTGGATCAAGTAACTTGGCACTGGAATGGATACACAAGAACTTCGTTGAAGAAACTTGACATTTTTGGCACAATAAATTGAATCGCTTCTTTCAAAACAATATCGGTTATTATGAAGAAAGTATTTATTTGTCGAGAGCATTTATCTGAGAAATTCAATTACTTAGATTGAGTAGCTGGCATTTCTTGAATATACCTAACTTTCTACATCCAAGTATTTATGCATTTGAATCCAGTAAATAAGATCAAGAAATTACGTTTTCCTGTTTCGAGTAATCACTTCTCTGTGTGATAGGTAGATGTTCTGAAAAAAAATGTCAGCTGTGTCTTGTGATTGCTTCCATCGTTATCTAGCATGTCTTTCTTGTTTGACCATTTCGATCATGCTTTTGCTTAGAGTCATTATTACGGCGGACTACCCAGAATCCTCAACGTCAATAAAGTTTGTTGAAGCTAAACCTGGTATAACTAAGTCCAAAGGATCCAATGACATTTATGAATACAGTTTTTCACACAACTCTATATTACCGGATGATGCTCAGACAGCTGAAAATTTAGCTACATGGTAACATGGTAATGTGACTTCTTTTTAGAATTGTTATAAAAGAAGAACATTGATAAAATTAGGTTTGTACAGTCACGACTTCTTGGCAGAGCGGTTTATTATAAGTGTTATAACTCATCTTAATTTGCTCGACACATGTGGCTTAAAAGATGAAATGAAATCTGCAAAGCGGTTCGGATCTTAAAAATAACTGGTAGGTTTGTGTATTTTTAAGATGGGTATTAATTCATGTTCAAATGTTAGATGACTGGAGGAAATGCCAGTTGAGTTAGGTGTGACTTTATATATTTGTTTCATAAATATATCCACCAACTAGCATAATATTACTAATACAAAAAGTACCAAAAGTTCTAGTTGTTTCGATTCATTAAAAAAATGAGTACGCAGCATCTGTACATTAATAATTATGTGTATTATGACGCTGTGGAATATAGGTGGGTAAACACGTAAAAGAACCCACGCGCAGTTATTGTTAAAGACGTCATCATCATCACGTCTCATGTCGTATATCCTCATCCTTATTATTTAAGTCAAAACATCTCGCTAGTCTGTGACGTAACTAATTTGTTTTGGTCTGGTAACAAAGAGTGTTGAATAGCTGGACTTTGACTTGAACGCAGTCTAATTCGTTAACCTTGGCGAATCAGGTAGTAGACAAACCAAAAATCATTTAAATTCAAAATTGGACATTTAAAAAGGTGGGAATCGGAGACAATATCGATATTTTCTTCGAGGCTATACGTAACTTTCTACCCGAAGAGTCTCCAACCCCACCGGCCAACCATATGGGCAAGTCCGGGTATAGTTGGAGGTTGGGTATCCAGCAGACCAGCCTTGCTGATTTATTTTGTTGTCGCGGAATTTGTGTAAGGTTAGTGATCCGCATTCCGCATTTCGGTCGACCCGATTGATATAATAAAAAGGTTGTTGCAATGCTGTGTTGCTGCGGATAGCGACCTGACATAAAACCGCTTCGCACCAATTCGGTGCCGACGACTCGTCGGCTTACAACAGTTAACTAACTGTTGGCTGAAGATAAGTATAGTCTGAAGATAACGACGGCATTCAATGTTTGTTTAGTGGTGGCCGCTATAGGCTAACATTGAGCAGGTGGACATTACGATTATGACCAGTAAATATTTTGTGAATTGCAGTAAGGCATTGTTGTACAGGTTGACCCAAAAGTTCTAGATTTAATTTACTTTTAACTTTCTTTAATTTTCAGAGTTTATGAAAGCCCCAGTGTGAATATAGTTATTGTATTGAAGGTTCTTAGTTTGAATACTTATATAGACAACACTTTTCAAGACATTGATTTTGGTAATTTTTTCAAATTTATACCATTTGAACCCATTGTCCTAGAAACCTCAAAGGGTCTCATAGCAAAGCTAAATCTTGTACTTTTCCTGAATATCTGAAAGATTCCTATTCAACGCTAATAAATCAATCAAAAACGCCTATTCGGTTTTCATTAATTAATTAATAATCTTAAGTAATAATCTTAATTAATAATCTTAATTAATAATCTTTTCATAATCATTCCTTTCTCGCAAATTTTCTTATGTAAGGCCATAAATTTTGGTTACCACAACGCAAAGAACAGATCAATCAATCAGAGTACCAAAATATATGTGGTTGATATTTAAGAAAAGTGTCGATGACGTCATGTTTCCGTACTTTGTGCACTGACTGTATGTTAGGTAAATTTATCTAGAAAGTAACTTTGACAAATATAGTAGGTACCAAAAATCACATAATCATCGTAGTTAAATACATGCTGTTTCTTAATAACAAGCTAATATTCAAGGAGGTTATTCTTGGGTCTATTTTAAGAAAAAAACTAAAAGGAAAAGAAAGGACAACAGAGTGCTAAAGTTTTTAGAAAAATATGTAAAGTATTGTAATCGTGCCAGGGTCCCCTTCAGGGTCCCCTGAACATTTTTTACCAAGGTACAAAAAAATGTCTGTGTGTGTGTGTGTGTGTGTACCCGTTTTTTGTGGCGACGATTCCGGAGAAACTACTAAAGGTATCGGGACGAAACTTCATATTTAGAAGTTTCATAACCAAACTTAGAGCTGAAAAGCTTTCTGTTGAAAAGGGTCCAAAGGAACTGGAGGTTTAGTCTTGGCATTTTTGAAAGATTTTGCAAAAAAGCCGCCATTTCTGGAATTTCGTCGAAATAGTTAAATAATAAATTAAAGATGAGGAGATTCTGAATAATTTATGACTATGACATTTTTTGGTACAATCAATAGTTTAGCTGCATAAGCAAATTCTATTTCATCGAGATCGCTCGTACTGCATTGACACTAGTAGCCAGGATTTGTCAGATTTTTTGATTCTAATGACAGTAGCTAGTGTCAAACGTTAATGTTTTGACAATAACTTCTGTCAATATAAGCTGCGTTCGGATATTGTATTACACTTTTTACACCCAATAACACGTGTCATTTGGACGGTGTACCCGGTGTCAACGGAGTACAATATCTGAACGCAGCTTTAATCGACATATCTGTCTAGTTCTACTAGTTTTATTTTAATGCAGACATGGCCGATCTCGATCAAATAGAATCTCATGCAGCTAAACTATTAATTTTATATATAGTATGATAAAGTCATGTGCCTGGCCACATCAGATTTTTTTATGATAATGTTGGTATGACCCTAGATATTCTTGTGAAACGAAATACGCATCTTTTATGCATCAAAATTCATTTTCTGCTGTACAACCTATTTTTTTCATTCTTGCCAGTGGCGTTCGTGTGGGATTTGCACTGAATAATTTTAAAGAAAAAAGTGATACACCACTGTATTTTCTCAAAGTAAAACCATTTTTTAAATCCTCATTCCTTTCTGAGCAAATCTGATCTCTTGATATTTTTTTCGTCTGACGTACGGTTTTCGCATAAACAAATAAAATTCATTCATTTGCATGTTGTTATGAAATTCGTTATTATCAAGGATTAAAAACGTATCTAGTAGGTAAGAAGCAGATTTTGTTTTGTAAACAAAAACAGTTTTGACAGTTGTGTACCTAGTCTAGTTGTCACGTACAAAATTAACTATACAGATTTTTTCTTTAAACTTTAGCACTCTGTAGTTCAAAAGTTAAGACCTTTAGGACATATGTTTATAAGATTTTATTTTTTCAAAATGGACCTAAGAATAACCTTAAATATTAACATGTTATTAAGAAACATCCCTGTATAGAGGTTTGAACCGAAACTGAAACAAAAGCCGGAAAACGGAAAAACTGTTATTTTTGTCGGAACATAAACCGGACTTGAACCGAATAAAATATCGATTTATTTAGATTCAATACTCACGGTTCGAAGGCCTGCAATACTTACGGTTCGATGGCCTGGTTAAATTAAGAAATAGAAATGCCCGATATTTTCCAAAATAAACTAAAAAATGTGTTGGTCAAACTTATTGGACACTAATAGGAAAATGTTTTATAATTTACTGTATTTCTACACGCTTTTTCAAAACTCATAGTTTTAGTAACACCCGGTACATACAAACGGATAATCACATTCTAATATTAGCGTTTTAGGTTTAAGACAACCCAGAATCTTTTATGAAGAATAAAATTTTCTGAAAAGTTTATAATAAAATCTTTTCCCATTAGTGTCCAACTTTCTGCCGTGCACGGTATGTTGCTCTAAAAGTCTAAAACAACAACGCCACACTTTCGCCACGCCACTCCACTGTGCCATATCCCTTAAAATCTACACTACAGAGTTGTCACATGATTTATCATTCGTTGCTATAAATTTGTAAGTTCTACCTTTAATTTGAGCCTCCTTATAGTATTCAATAACGACGCAAGTCTTTTTTTACATTTTGAGCTAAAAAATCTGACGTTCAGTTCTTACCTTCCTTTACGTTTAACATACCAGAGTATATAAGAGTGTTTTGTGATTTATTTTACAATGGACAAAATACATTAGTAGCCCAATGAACTATAGAATGTTTAAAAGTTTAAAATTTTATGGAAATGCATGCATAAAATTTGTCCCTGTAATGTGAAACGTCAACTGGATGTCAATTTTTCAAAATTGTATAAAACTGGTAAACCGCACCCAAAGATTAGTTGACGATTAGTTTTGTCAAGGTCTAGGGTGTATTACATTACTTATTTTGGCGGCTTTGATTCAGCAATGAAATATGAAATAGTTCATGTAATAACAACGTATAATGCAATCTTTAACGTGTATTGTTCGGTCAGCTTAAGATCTTGTTGTTACTATAATATATTTTCTCCTGTCAGAGATGAAAATTGTGTCTTATCCTGTCATGACGTTATTTTGCGGAACATTTACAATCTGGAGGCAGTTTTATTTTGAATTTGATGAATTCCTCATTGACCTAGATAGCTGTGAAAAGATCGGAAGAAGCAGTTTTTCCCTAAATGTAAACACGTTATGTAAGCATCATAACGGTTTACCCTAAGCAGACACGTGGAGCATTTGTTTGTTGCATTGAGTCATTTACTTGTTTGTTTATTATCAATTCCGAATTGAAATTTATACAAACAAACATCTGACTATTTCATCATCGAATAAATTTCTTACTATGTAGCTTGAACTTAATTAGGAAATAATTGTTCGATGTGCAAATTGTCCCGAATACTTTTAATGCTGGTTAAAGTTATTTTCACAAATTTATTAAACCAGCTTTATAGTAGAATTTTGATAATATACGAATGGATATGTGTCTGGTTTATCTATCTTATTCTATTATGGATTAGGTACAATATTATGAATGTAAATTAAAAATAACTAAATCTTGTATAGATTTGCGTGGACATTGGATTAAATTGTTAATATTTTAATACATTTATCATTTAGCAAAATCATGTTTTTTATGTCTCCTTGTTCCACTTTATCAGTTTGAGTGTCCTATCTGGTTGTTTAAAATTGTTTTAAGTAGTTATGTTTTAGTAGTTCTGATATGGACGACAGAAATTAATGAGATTTACATTTTTCTTAGCTTAAATAGATAAAATATTTATAAATAGGATAAAAACAATTCTTATGCACTTATAAATTCTCGAGTTTTTTTGCATTCCATAGTTAATTAATTTATCTTAAGTACTTATCCATCAATATTTTAATCCACAAGTTTTAAAGGCTTACTTAAACAAAACAATAACACCATCCTTATTAACCTTTGGTTTTCATTTAAATTGATTACTTATCTGATTTAATGCTGAATTAAATGATATGTATGTATACAATGTACCTAAAAAAATTTCTACATCGATTTTTTTTTATTATTACTTTATAATTTTTTATTATCACTGTTCCTATAGTAGTGTACATGGCAGGATTATTATTGTTATTAATCACGCGTAGGTGTCGACCATTTGTTCATTCCATACCGGAACAATGTTAAGGTCAATGTTAAAAAGCAAACATTTGAAGAATGCATTTGAGTATTGTTTATTCTTGACAAATCATATCAGAGTGTTTTATGCAGACACAACTAGATTTTCGGGGTTACTTGAAAGCTAATAAAATTATCTCTCATATGTTGGGCTCAAAATTATGAATCGAAATAAAGATAAAAAAACGTAAAGTACAGATGATTAAAAACGGTCTTCTGCTTGAATTATTTTCTGCAAGATTGTAGCTCGCTTGAAGTTTAATAAGGAATAGAGTTTCTTCTACCTTATTACCGGACAAGAAATTGCCTTATTCGAAGTCGTTTAATGCCCCCATAATACCCGATTGCAATTTCCGCTCGATTCGCCACATGTACAATCAGAAGGAAGAATACCCAAACAAACAACAGCAGGCGCCCGTGGAACTGGCCCGAACCGGTTAGCCAGTCGGGGCGAAGCCCCATCTTGTGCATCTAGAGAGCGCCAGACACCCAGTTAGGTCTTTTTTCCCCTTGCGACAAGAGACGTAGAACCTGTATTTAATTAGACTGCATGCTCACTATATATAGACCCTTCCTCGCATTTTGCCATACTCCTGATACTTTTATACCACGAGGTTATTCACATGGCATATACGGGTCAGTCTCTTGTTTCTATGAAACACTTTTGATAGCTTATGTCTGGAAAAGAGTAATTGCAATCTCTATAAAATATCCAATTAGATGGCTTTGGAAATCCACAAAAGGTATAAATAGTTATTTGTTTGCTTTGCTGGCCTGTAGAACTGTAGATAAGATTATGGACTGGGTGGGTTAGTTTATTCCTGGGTTGATGGTTTCTTGGGAAGGTAAGATGTCGAAAATAACAGGCGTTCTTTGTGTTTTTTTTTCTATGGCCGCAAAGGTTAGCAAACTAGACAAAGGAGCGCGACAGAAATAAAACATCAGCGGCGGCTTTGCCAGACTTGGGTGTTCACCGAAACTCAGGGTCAATGTAATTTTCCGGTCATTTCAGCCTCAGACCTTCCGTTCAAAAAATTTTGAGGGCTATAATAATTAAAGTTGTGCATGGTTCCATAATCCGTAACTAAAATAATGGGTATTTTGTGTTATGTGCCCAAAAATTGTATGCAACAGGTTTTTATAAAATTCCCTGTAACCTTATTGTTGCACTGCAAGTGGTATTGAAACATTCAGAGCATTTTTTATGCTGGTAACATTTTACTACTAAAATTTATTGATAAGAATAATGCTGGTACCCGAGTAACTTTTTATGCATATTTTCAATTTCTGATAATGTATCTGAATTGGAAAATAAATCAGCACATAGCTATAGGTATCATTTTTGATATTAATACTTATGTGACTGATTGATATTCAAACCTTGGCGTTAGCTTAACATAAATAAAATTTGTATAAGGCGACATTGAAAAACGCTCTGGCGAACTAAAATTTGCAATACGGAAAGCAACATTTCAATATCGTCCTAAAAATAGCTCCAAAGTTAAGTTTGAGGTTATTCTTGAAGGGATATAGTAATGTGGTTGCGATCATTAATAAATGACGACGCCCTCGCACTTGACATATGGATTTCTATTACGTCTGACGTCCGACTGAAAACTGAAAGTCCATTAAAACATAATGATGGCGTCAGTTGTACCATTGCACGCAATGCATACCCTCCATTTGCTTGATTACTGACATTTCTGATAAGGTCAAGACCGTTCGATTTTTCCTAAAAGTGACGCACCATGCAGTTCAATACACGTTCATTACGAGACATTTATTGTTTATTAGTATGTATAACTGCGTCTTTTTGAAAAGAAATAATCAAATTTTGTATAGTTTTACGAGGAATTTTGGTCTTTAGTATCACTAAATTGGATATAAAATAACAATCAAACGGATCCACAAGCAGTTTGGAGGCAAGTAACATCGATTACAATTAGTAAACAAAAAATCAGTGGTTGATGCATACAACAAATCTTTTGACCATGTTTACACCGCATGTCCCTGGTGTGAACCAGACTACGTCTGTGCAGTATTCTTCGTCAATATTGAAGTTATAAAAATAAAAAATGTTGATAACTCAAGAACTGGAATGGCCTTTTTTACTCCAATGATAAGGAATCATCAAACTTACCATAAAGTGGAGGGTTGCTTTTTTTGTGGTACACACGTTAAAGGTCATAATTTTAGAACGCAAAAACACATATACTTGATGTTTTGACTGTAACGAAACCATTAGCTCTCGATGTACTAGCTGAGCGACCTGCTGTTGATGCTGAAGAATGTCATAAATTTGAGGATCACGCTGATGAATGCTACACTTCTCAGAATAAAGATGCAAAGTTACTCTAGGCTGCTATGGGTGGCTACATACAGTGTGTTCATTTCAAAAGTATCCACCCTTAATAACTCTTGACCTGATGCGATTATTGCTTTGAGTGGAAACACGTCGATTTAGATATCGAGGGGGAAGTTCAAACATGGTACCTAGAGAATTTTAGGTTTCATCCCTTCACCCCCAGCCACCCCACTTTTAAATTTCAAATGGCACCCCCTACCTTGTGATACATCATTTGAAAGGGCACAAAATTCTCTACTCACCTATGATAAAAAAAATGAAATCGATCGATTGGTTCTTAAGATAGACTACACAGAAGATGGAAGGTATGAAATAACTCAACGCTTCATAACTCTTGACCTGATGCGATTATTGCTTTAAGTGCAAACACGTCAATTTAGATATCGAGGGGGTCACTTCAAAAATGTACCTATAGAGTTTTAGGTTTCATCCCTTGCCCCCCAGCCACCCCACTTCGAAATATCAAACGGCACCCCTACCTTGGCACCCCTACCATCATTTGAAAGGGCACAAAATTCTCTACTCAGCCAAGATAAAAAAAAATGAAATCGATCGATTGGTTCTTTAGATAGACTACACAGAAGATGGAAGGTATGAAATAAATTATTATTAGCGAAACATTGCGGATTGGATACACTGTTGAATTAAAGTAGTCATAAGAAATAAAAAAATAAAATACATAATAAAATAAAAAATAAGAAATTATTTTATGACATGTTCGAAATGGCCACCATTATTTGCTAGACAAAAATACATTCTGTTTTCGAACTACTTGCCTGCAAGATCCCCAGATTTAACACCCCTCGACTTTTTGCTCTGGGGTCACTTGAAAACTAAAACCAAAACTTTTCTCGCCAGTATCGAAGAGCTCCAACACAGAATTACGCTAAAATGTAGACAAATCACCCGTGAAACATTCGTCAAAGTTCGCGAAGAGATCGAAAACAATGTATTTTTGTCTAGCAAATAATGGTGGCCATTCCAAACATGTCATAAAATAATTTCTTATTTCTTATTTTATTATTTATTTTATTTTTTTATTTCTTATGACAGTAATTTTATTCAACAGTGTATCCAATCCGCAATGTTTCGCTAATCATAATTTATTTCATACCTTCCATCTTCTGTGTAGTCTATCTTAAGAACCAATCTATCGATATCATTTCCTTCATCATGGTTCAGTAGAGAATTTTGTGCCCGTTCAAATGATGTGTCACAAGCTAGGGTGGCTGAGGGGTGAAGAGATGAAATATAAAATTCTCTAGGTACCAGTTTTGAACTTCCTCCTCGATATCTAACTTGACATGTTTCCACTCAAAGCAATAATCGCGTCGGGTCAAGAGTTATTAAGGGTGGATACTTTGGAAATGAACACACTGTATATGTACATTCATATAAAAAATATTAGTGCAAATATATAATTATGTATCATACTCGGTTCTCTTACAATAATGTTTTTAAAGAATAGAAATTTGTAGTCTAGCCAATTATTTGCGCATTAGTGTGCATACACGTGTAATATTTTAGATTTTTCCGTTGTCCTCGGACAATAAACTTTGCAAAGGTGACTCTACAACAGATCATTGGCACATCATGACATCAGGACGTGCTAACTGGCTGCCATCTAGCGGTGAATATCGTCGATCCCATGGCCTTCTCGGGCTTATCACCTCGACGAAGAGGTAATTAAACTAGACGGCTTCGGTAACAAACAATTGCCGCCGTGTAACCCTAACGCCTGCTAACATTTCCATTACTACTAGATAGACTTGAAAACTGCTTAGTGTCGCTTTATTTGTGGGACGAAGCATTACCGTGCTGATATGTGTACGTCAACCCTTTGCGAAGACAGTTAGTTGCTTGTTGTCAAGTGACTTGTAACGTACTGTCTATATGAGGCTAATACCCCATCTGTCCGCTATAGTTACTTACACGTGTGAAATACTACATGCATCGTGGGCAAATTTGGATGTTAGAAGATCTCGGTAACTTGGGTAACTGTAAGACATTACACTGTCTGACTTAATTCTAAAATACACGCCAATTACCACTGTGCAACAAAAAATTTCCTCCCGGGAAATTTTAGCTAATAATGATTCTTTATGAATCCGTGAACACTTCCACAAAGGCGTTTTTCTAGGTTCCCTCGAATACGCGAGATATTTGCAAATTTATTTTTAATTTTATTCATAATTTTAGTCCAGTCAAATGGTGTTTTGGCCAGGAAAGAAATATAGAAGTATTTTTTCTATCATTCTATATGTATTTTGGGGAGCTGAACCCGATTTTTTTGCTTTGCCCACCGATCTGGCTTCACAACGGAAATAGCAAAAAACCTAAAAATTTTCGACTTTTCTTCAGTTTATTACCAAAAAGCCATAAAACTATGCACATTTCGACGTAGACCACTATACACAAAAATAAAGTACACTAAATTTTCTATAAAAAGCACCCTCAAGTGTACTTTTTGGTTGAATCGTTTGGCCGCTCGAGCGCGCTGAAACAAGGCGAAATTTTCCTTCTTTATGTGATGTGCGTGTAATTACAAAAAATCTTAGATTCTGATAAAACTACATTAAATTGTCTACAAATTGCATAACTTAATCAGTTATTTTGGCTAAACTGTGTAGCCGCTAGAAATTCCCGTTGAAATTCACATTACCTACACGAAACCGCGATAACAAGAGCCCTTCACCAAAAATTCAGTAGAGACCTATATTATTACTATTTATTTACTAACTATATATTTGCTCTTTTTAATTAATACTTAATGTATTATGTTATTTTTTATTTTTTTTTATAAACATTCGGGCTCTTGACTAGCTTAATATGACTAAGATGTACAATTTGTAGGGAAATTAGTTCTTACTTAGTTTTAGCACAATTTTAGCCTTTTTAACTAACTCAAAACTGGGTTTTACATAAAGTAGAAAAATTTGCCCTTCTTTCAGCGCGCTATAGCGGCCAAACCGTTCAACCAAAAACGTATTTGTGCTCTTATAGGAAATTTAATGTACTTTATTTTTGTATGGAATGGTCTACCTCGAAAAGTGCATAGTTTTATCACTTTTTCGCAAAAAAACTAAAAAATGGTCGAAAATGTTGAGTTTTTTGCGACTTTCGTTGGGAAGCCACATCCGTGGAAAGTAGCAAAGTTGAAATTCGGATTCAGCACGCCAAAAACATATAGAATTAGAGAAAAAAACTTCTATATTTTAGACCTGGAACAGGCACCCTCGGAAACGATTTGACTGGACTATTTTGGCATTATATACAGAGTGTTTTCTTATCCGCTTATTCGAGCTAACCTAGAACAACGCCTTGGGGGGTGTGTTCTGGGGGTCATATAGAATCATTATTAGCTAAAATTTCCTGGGAGGAAGAAAGTGGATCCAAATTTGTCGCACAGTGAATTATTGAAAATAAAGCCGATAAGTACATTACTTTAGTACGCGCACAATCTCAATCTCTTATATTTATTTGCGGTCAAACTAATTTCTCCAAAACGTCGAAAAGTCTCTAATCCTCTCCAATAGCAAACAAAATTAAACTTTTACTAACTTTGATGGCCACTTGGCAATGTTCAACTTATGTTTATGCTACTTTTTACCTTACAATTTTAAGATCAGAGCATGCATAACCACCACCTTGTCTTCACTTACCGAGATGGGACAGACCGGATAATTCTGAATCTGAAACAAATCGCACCAAATCATAAGACGGATTCTTTCCAGCTTTTCACCGAAGGAAGAAATCCTCAGTGAATGGCAAAAAGTGTTATCGCAAATTACCAATCGAAAAAAGCGGAACAATTTGCTAGATAAAGTGTATAATTAGAATGCATGCATTGAGGCAGTGATTGTCAGAATAATGGCGAAAGCTTTTAAAAAACTATCTAGCACTCCTAATTTATCTCAAGTATTGTGAATTTGTTAATACCCTCTCACCATTAGTTTTGTTGCGCTAAATAACCGCACTGGCGCTCTTTGTTCGTCAACTGTTTATCGTGATTGACACGCGTTCTGCGATATCAGTTTTTCATTTCCACAAACGATAACGTAACGGTTTTTCTTGGCTTTGCGTAGTGATATTGCAAATAAACAAATACATCGGTATGGGACACGTTCCAATAAACAACTATAATGTAGAATGGATATAGTAAGTTTATTGCACATACTGACATGATACAACTTTCTCATTACTTATTGGTGCAGTCTTAGGTTCTTTTGCATATACAATACTCCTATTTTTCTGTTAACACGAATTTTGGATACATACTATTTAAATAATACTATGTAAACCATAATTTTCGTCAGAAGTAACAAGGTGTAATTTAATAACAACACTGAGAAGAGATATATACAACTATTTAAGAATTGTCCAGAAAGATCAGAAAGATTGGATGGTCAAACTGAAACAAATCGTTTGCAAATAAATTTTTACAGCACCTTTGACACGCTAAAGGTGCTGTAAAAATGATAAAAGTGTCACAATTAAAAAGATATTACAAATGTAATAAATTATGACGATATACAGTGTATTGTTGACACATCCGATTTAAGTTTCCTTTCAATCACACTGTATGTGTTGCTGATATGTTTAGGCTTTTCAGTTTTTTTTTGAAAGAGTGATCAAACTTTCAAGAGATATACAGGACAAGTCTATCAATCTAATCTAAATCTTTCATTTATACATCAATATGTTACAATACCTACAATTACTAAGCCAGATTATCTGTGAAACAATAACAGATATTACTTGAATGACTTTTTTAAGTTGAAAATGGAGGAAACGAATGTATTGTTAGCAGGCATTCTGTTTAACCTTTTCCCAGACACAGCACAAGCTTGCCAAGTCCAATAATCAACCGCGTGTGCTGGTTTCCCATGAGATGCAAGATCAGATCATCAGATGTCTGAGGTTCCATCACGCTATGCTGATTTCCCACACTAATCGTTTTTCCTACGTCAAATGCTTGATGACGCAGTCTGGCGTTTATCTGCAAATCTAGTCTAGACATGGCAAAGTTGTTATAGCCACTGGGTTTCTAAATTTATTTAAAAGCGCCAGCTTGAAAATAGGTGAAATGTTTACGTGTATTTTTAAGGGACAGTCACGAGAATATTTGGCCCAACTTTTCTGGAATTCGTTCAATTGCTTATGTAGCAACGGTGACGCACTTGGAGCACGTCGTTGTGTATGTCACAGAAGGAAAATTGCACATTTTATGCATAATAAAGCTTGTGCGCGTGTTATTATTTATGTGTTATTATCACAAGTGACGTCAATTAGTAAAATCAATCCATAACAAACGATATACATTGTGTAAATGATGTATAATTCATAGATCTTTTCTAGTTTTAGTAAAAGCTTATATTTCCTGTTATCTGTATAGTGTTATGATACCAACTCACTCCTATCTACAAAACTTTTATGACATCATTGTATTTCCTAAGTTGTGAGGCAAGAGCACAAATTTTTTTCAATGTTACGTGGGTACTCAGATAACATACTGGTATTGTATTTGTGGGAACAATACTATCGCCAAAACAATCGCTATACAAGTAGGTAACTACCATTCAAAAATGTTAAGAAACCCCGAAAACCGTCATTTAAAATCAATTGATAAATAATTGAACATTTAAAATAACGTTTAAGTGTTTGAACAGCACGTAACCTTAACATACTAACATAATTCCAACCGGTATAGTATGGACTGTAAAAGCGGTTAAGATTTTTATTTTGTAAAGTACGTACATCCACATAATGATATAGCCTCACACAAATAAAAAACCACAAATGGAAATTCCACACAATATCCATATTATTCCAATGAATATTTACACAAAGGCCACATCCGGAAACGTCAGTATTATCAGATTATTTATCAGCATTGCGTTTCGCCGAAATAAAATGTCCGATTTCGTTTACACGTTCCAAAACCTATATTGATCAAATGTGGAAGTCCAATTATTGATATTAACTTGTTCTTGACCCTAAGTGCTAAGTCGTTGCAGACATATGCTTGGACAGACGCCAGTAAATCATCAGCTTTCACTTAAAGATCTAATTAATATGTTGATATAATTCCTGCTACAAATCTAACACAACAATTAGTAAATCAATAATTCATTATTGCGATACCGTATCAGATAAAAAATAAATAATTAAAAAAAAAGTGTATCAAACCATAAAAAAAAACAACTATTCCCACCATCTGTTGAGCATTACCCGAACTAAACGCGATGTTAACTTGGAGAACTAGCAGCGAGTAGCGACAGATTGAATTATCCTAGCCCATCATAGATGGCGTCGTACCAATTACACAGGTAATACCAACAAAACCTATACATGGCGCCACTAGACGAAGCAGTGTGATTTCTCACGGCATGGTGGCGCTGTGAGGAGAAAAAGCCAGGAAACTAGAATTACAGAGACGGCGCCGCTATGTGTTAGTTCTGAACCTCCACAACAGATGGCGCACGCCGCTAATTCAGCTTGCGTGCTATAGCGCTGGGTTATGATTTGTTAGTTCTGTAATCCATCGCTAGATGGCAAGAAACCCAAGCAGATGCAGATAAATTTAAAATTTAGATATGCTTTCTATGGATTTTTTAAACTTACCGGTGTCATTTAGAAGACTTTGGATGGAATCTTCACTGGAAACTTCTGTCTCTGAGGACATCACTAAAAATTAAAAAAAAAACGGTTTTAATATAATTTTAGAATTAATTTTAGCTTGGTGGCTTACATTGTATAGGCGAACAACTGGTTCAAATACGGTCGAACATACTGGTTTAGAATAATATGAATGCTATGCTATGTAATAACAATAATCATTATTATCAACATCATGCACATGCTTGTGGAATTTTTATTTGATGTGACGTACGTTTATGAATTGTTTGTTAGCCATAAATTGTGAAAAGTATTTGTTATGAAATATATGCATAAGCTATTATGGTTCTCAATGATTAATAATTATATTATATTAATTCAATTGGTAATGTTGTATTCTGTCCTTCCAGTCTTTTTAAAAAGAAACTCAGTAGAGGAAACTTAAGAAAATAAGAAGAAAATAAGAAGAAAACCTATATCTTTATTTTGAAAAGAATTTTCAAGATAGTGATACTTGTCAATATCTTCGTGGTTAATCATATAATTATTAAGTCTTGAGGTACTTTTTTGAATAAAATCTGAATGTTTTGGAGTAACATAACATAACGTATGTAAGAAAAATATTCAAAAAACGCGTTCTCTATAAATTGACGCTTGCCGGTTATTTTCAAAAGCTGTTAATTTTTGAGTTTTACTGTACACTGACACATGTCAAAATGACACCAATACTTTACAGTATTGAATATTGGTTTTCAACGGAAAAAGGTTGATAAGTCATTTAACTGACAACGATTTTTCCCTTAGATTTTTCCGAGGAACTTTGTTACAAACGTTATTGTAGATATCATAGATATTTTTAGTTGTTGTAAAAATCACAGATCGGAACGGTCCAAATTTCTAGCATATTTGTTCTAGCATGTTTTCCTTTTGTGGCTTATTCCCCAATATCTTTTTGCACGTTTTTTTACTTTATCATACGCAGTATGTAAAGTATTGTAATCGTGCCAAAAAAAATTTTTGAGATTTTAGCGGAAATATGTCTTTTTGGGTCCCCTGAACATTTTTGACCAAGGTACAAAAAAATGTCTGTGTGTGTGTGTGTGTGGATGTGGGTGTGTGTGTGTGTGTGTGTGTGTGTGTGTGTGTGTGTGTGTGTGTGTGTGTGTGTACCGCTTTTTTGTGGCGACGATTCCGGAGAAACTACTAAAGGTATCGGGACGAAACTTCATATTTAGAAGTTTCATGGCCAAACTTAGAGCTGAAAAGCTTTCTGTTAAAAAGGGTCCAAAGGAACTGGTGGTTTACTCTTAGCATTTTTGAAAGATTTTGTAAATTAGCCGGCATTTCTGGAATTTCGTCGAAATAGTTAAATAATAAATTAAACTAGAGGAAATTCTGAATAATTTATGACTATGACATTTTTTGGTACAATCAATAGTTTAGCTGCATGAACAAATTCTATTTCATCGAGATCGGTCGTACTGCATTAAAACTAGTAGCCAGGATATGTCAGATTAAATGTCAGATGTGATTTTAATGACGGTGTAGATAGTGTCAAACGCTAATGCTTTGACAATACTACTGTCAATACAAGCTACGTTCGGATATTGTACACCGTTAAGGTGCGTTTTTATTAGTGCTAATGGCAGTGGTAGTAGACGCCATTATAGTATTTCTAATAGAATTTGCTAGTGACTCAGTTTATGTACATGCACACTAATATGTGTCACCATCACGACATGTGAGAAACACTATAATTTCGTCTGCTACCACCGCCATTACCAACCATTGCCACCAATCGGAACGCACCTTCACACTTTCTACACCCAATAACACGTGTCATTTGGACGGTGTACCCGGTATCAACGGAGTACAATATCCGAACGCAGCTTTAATGGACATATCTGTCTAGGTCTACTAGTTTTATTTTAATGCAGACTTAGCCGATCTCGATCAAATAATATCTCATGCAGCTAAACTATTAATTTTATATATAGTATGATAAAGTCATGTGCCCGGCCACATCAGATTTTTTTGTTTTAATATGTTGCGTAGTTTGTATTTATTCAGTATAAAAATTTAAATGAGATTTTTTTAACAACAGAAATGATGGATTGTCTTTCATACCTGAATTTTACTTAAGTAAAATTTTGCTTTAAAATATGTGCAATAATTTTGCAATACGATCAAAAAGAGACAACCTAATAGAAATTAATCATTACCTTATTATTGAAAAATAGGCAATTGAATTCATTTAATCACAATCTTTATTTTGATCTATGTACAACCTTCATTTTGACATATTTAGATACTTTTTAAGGCTTTACAGTTCGGGAAAACTGAACAATTAGACAGTAGATTATTAATAATATGAGAATGAACAAGTTCAGTTAATATAACTCTCAGCTTGACGTTGCAAAATTGTATATCACATGATAAGAACGTAATATTATACTTCTTCATGTATCTGTGACGTGAACGCACATATATCGCATTTTCAGTACAGTATATGTGACTCCGTACGAAAGTATCGCCCTTACTGCCATCTCTCGTTTCGATAGAATTAACTTCTATGTTTGAAGGCCCATAACTCTATAACTACTGAACAGAAAAAATTATGTCATACTCCTGAATCATTTCTACATAAGTTGTATGTCTGGCAACATTGTTTTCCTCTCGGTGTAAATGTTTTGGGCGCGAGAGAAGTGAAAAAATGTACCCGATTTTTGCAGTTTTAAATTAACGCTCGTCTTTTCGATTTATTTTCTTTTACACTACTTTACGACGCTATCAGTGAATCAGTTTGAATCCGTGTTTGTAAAATATTGTGGGTATAATAAATTGTACATCTAAATTCATTATTTATATTTAACTCGCACTACTATTCAAAATTCCGAAATTAAATTGTTCTGATCGTATCGCACTAATAGTAAATAATCTTCCACTGTCCCAGCTACGTTTCCATTTACCGTTACAATTGACGTAGTGCGCCCTGCACGAAATTTATATCATTCATATCAAATAGCTTTAAAAATTACTTTAAAATTAGTATGCAATTCTTTTTCTACAGTCGCATTAAATAAAATATGACGATTGATTACGTGCATATCCCGATATCGTGCTAATATTCGTTACTGAGATAGCCGCTTCCATGAAAATCTTGTACGCAACCTTTTTACACAAAAACTGAAGAACCCAAAAACGTCAATTTATAGAAGAGGCTCTAAATGCAACCTGAACAAAAATTGGAAATTTTGTGGCAAACTGTTTACGAGGAGAAAATGGAAAGGAACGTTAATTTAAAAGTGTGTGAGAAAACGTCCGCTTTGTCATTTCTCTCGCGTGGTCTTCAGAGGTCTTCAGTGGTTTTAGAGTTATTCGCCTTCACAGGAGTCAATATTATCGAAACTAGAGATGGCAGTTAGGGCGATTCTCTCGTGCGGGGTCACATATATTATACTCCTTTGATTCTGTTCGCTTCATATTATCGATGTTTATTGTAAGATAAAATCGGAAGATGAAAAAACCACTTTACAAAAACAATCAATTCCTTAAACTTTGTGATAAAAAATCAAACACAACAACAATTAATAAGTAATTCAGTAACACAGGTTATGCTATAACTTCGGGGTTCATCGTTTGAGAACCACAGGTACGTCGCATACCACCGCATCACTTCTTCAACAATAATTTCACATATAAAACGTAGAAGGTAATTCACCGTAGCACAGCCAAACCATAAATTCTATTAAACCATTGTCCGCGACACTATACGCGCCATTTTTTCGTTCCTTGCCAATCAACCTTGGGCATTGCAGGCATTCCTCGGTTATTCCTTTATTATTATTATTGTAAAATTGCAGCAACCGATAACAGATCGGGAAACGCTTCAATACAACTTGGATTGTGTTCCATTCCGCGATTGTTGTCAGTCACGCGTCACTTGTGAATGTGTCAAGATAGGATTTAACTCGATTGGCAAATTAAAAAAGTTGAAAATATGAGGATATCTGATTTTGGTTGACTTTTATCTATTATAGATTATCATATATGACGTAAATATATTAATTTATTGCTTAATTGTAGTACTGGTCAAAAGCCTGTGCAGCAAATATCCGTATATTTTGGAGAAAGTTGTTGAAAACCCATATAAATTTAGCACCTTATTCTATTTGTAATTTCATATCGACAATTTTTTTTAGTAGTAGAATGGATTTTAAACCAGGTTTGACACCGGATCTCTTTCATCTCAACAAAAAATAATATTCTGGACATAAGTAAGTAGTTGATCTACAATAGCTGATCGCTTAGGAATTATTTGGATAAGTGATGTTACAATTAAAATGAATTACTTACTATAAATAAATAATTTTATGTTCATTTTATAAAAACTAAAAGAACAGGCCATAGGGTCAATTCATAATGTCTGTCTTCAGATTTTACGGAAAAGAGCCTATTTACCAGAATCGGTTGTCATCTGTTCGATAATTCTTGTTTCTTGGCAAATAAAGTAAATGGTAATCTGCAAACATTTTGGCATTTTTACGCTGAAAAGTTGGAGTTAGAAGTTTGTCACCCAAAACAACAAAAACACTGCACAGGCATGAGAAATCTAATTGAGTAC
Organism: Aphodius sticticus; assembly: GCA_963966075.1. Lineage (NCBI taxonomy): Eukaryota > Metazoa > Arthropoda > Insecta > Coleoptera > Scarabaeidae > Aphodius > Aphodius sticticus. The sequence goes on along the minus strand of OZ014513.1, from coordinate 17,353,462 downwards.
TAAGGTTATCTTTATGGATTGTGGAGAATCCAATGCCAACTTATGTTTTTCTTATGGTGGCCATGTTTGATTTGAACATATTAGGTGGTCGTTTCTTCAGTTTCAATTGTGATTTATCACACTTGTTGTTTAGCAGGAAATTTTAGATGTCTTACTATTTTGTGTTTGTTTTTGCAATAATTGATTCGGAGCGGGAATTAATGTTTTGTTAAGTATGACACACCACTTCAAACCAACTCTTTTCATTCTTCACGATCATGTAATTATGGCATTTTTAAAACAAGAGCATTTCAAACAACAAGATTTTATTTCCAAAACACTGCAAAAAGAAGAATCTTTAATCATCTGTAAAGATAACTCAAGTACGCAAATGGATGTGTCGTGCCTGTGTAGTGTTTTCGTTACAAATGTCAAACTCCAACTCTTTTTGAGTAAAAACAAGACTATAAAATAAGAATTTTTGTTAATAGTAAAATTAGAAAATTAGACACTGAAATTTTTTTTTATGTTATAATAAAATTTGTTAAGATTTTAACTTGATTGGATTATATAATAACTTTTGCCTCCGAAACTAAATAAAACGAACATGATGTAGTAAAATCTTTCAGCAAGGTTCGGAGACAAAAGGCATTGTCCGATGGAGTTAACAATTTTACGTTTTTTTATCTAGCCCAGACGCAGTCGATAAACTGGATTTAGAAATGGTGAAGAACGAATTCCTTTCTTATATCTCTAAACAAACCTTAGTTTTAGGTTTGATATTACAAATCATAAATGATATTATAAATAAACCACTTGCTCTACTTACACTGTTGCCATGTTTTTTTTAATGAATTCCTAATTACAATAAATGATCATACGGAAAGCGGGGGAGCGCTGTACTACACTACCCACCTGGACTGGACACGTTTCGCCGGCCCTGCTCAATATTACTTTAAAATTCTTAAATTCATCATTCACTCACTCTTTTGAAAAAGAAAACCGCTTGAAAAAAAGTTTGGTCTGTATAAACACCCCATGTATATTATAATCATGTTTACCTATTTTGCTGCATAAGACATAATTCCATGTATCTAATTCTTAGCAACTTTTATTGCAAATCGACGTCATGAATTACTTCTAACGTTTACAACCGAGTCGTCTTACGACAACAAACATATTATCGACATAGCGCTAACGATTTTAAAAGTTGACAAATAAGAAAAAAAAGATCAATTGATTATGCCTGCTGAATAACAGCGAGTAATGTAGTTTGGTAAGTTATTACACAACATTTATTATTTGTGCTCGTAAATACGTGCTTTCCACTTGAATAAAACAGAGTGCGGTACCACAACTTTAATTGTGGTGGTTACGGTTAAATGTGTTTATTAATTAAATTTCGAATTGTTTAAATATTTATCTTGTACATAACAGAACCTGATTCATATTCCAATAGGCGAATAACAGAATGGTAGTGTCATATCTGTACATATTTCGGCACTTTGCAAAGGTAGATGTAGTAGATATGTCTGTAAGTAAATACGGATATGTCATAGATATAAGAGTAAAAGTAAATAGTATCTACGTCGATTGTGTGACTGTATTATGAGAATTTTTATTTCGCAATTGGAAAATTCCATGAAAAAATGTAGATTGTTTTATTAATTTTAATTATTAATAGTTCTGAATGTTGTTAATATATGTGTATGTATATTGTATAATGTATGTAATATAATATAATGTATGTTGGTAATATCTTGATAACTATTACTAGAAATAAATATACGGACACACCGTATCACCGTACTTACCGTAATGATGAGAATAATCAATGTATAAAAGTGTTTGTGTAAAAAGGTCCCTGGTTCAAATCGAGGTTGTGGCTGTAATTTTTAATTTATTTAAAATTTACATCCCGCCTGTATATCACCGTTATACATTGATTATCTTGATAACCGGTCATTGAATTAATATAAGGGTAAGTATAATATTCTAACTAATTAATGTAATGCAATGAATGTAATTAAAGTGAGCAACCCTAGTGGCCTCCACAAAAATTATTTAGTTTTAGCGACCTCCGCAACCAAATCAAACTATACGAGCATGTAAAAATTATAAGATTCTGACAATACAAGTACAAAACAAGTACAAAGGGAAGTATCGGCTGAACAAATTCATGAAGTATGTTTGTTTATACACAAAGACTTGAGTACAACGGTTCACCGTGAGATGGAACCACATCCTGGGCGTACTACAGACTCAAGGCCGACGCCGATCTCACTAACATAAACGCCCCTATTAAGTTTTTCTTGTTCTAATTTAATTTTACGATGGTATTTTGTAGCTACTTTTGTACTTTTTGGCTAGAAACATGGCCTTGTTGATCTTAATATTTAATTTCATATTAATTTTGATATTTCAAGTGCTCCAATATTTGCGGATTAAAGAATTTATATTTAAAACATGAATTAAAATTATAACTAAAAGAAATTGTATATCTTTTCTTAAGTAATTGTGTACTTCTTTATACTTTTTGTCTTAAAGATATAAAGAATTTTTTATTGCCTTCTTCTCTTTTCGTCATCATAAAACTTAACAGACGAAAAAATCATCAATTCGAAATGATTTGATATTTAGAACCATATTTTAATCAAATTATAAAATGTACGTAAAATTATAAGTTTTAAAGCATATTTATTTTCATTATTACTTAAATTTGTTATTTATAGGTTGTAAAATTATTAACATTTTACTCAAATTTTATATCATAGCAAACTATCTTCTAAATTTATTATTATTTTTTTATTCTTACTCTTCTAATAAATATCAATAGCAATGCTGATAGTTTAGAACAGATACATGTTTAGTAGTTTTTTGGAACTCGTATTTCTTTCTCATTTATGTATTTTCATAAATTTTGTTCGAATTGAATCGTTTAAACAGCACTTAAATCTCTTATTATTGATACATCAATTTAATATTGAAAGAAAAGAAAAATGATTGGATTAACTATTGACAACTAGATCACTAGAATTCATTGACCTTGCTTAGGGACTATTTGTGGTATTTTAGGCACTGTAATGTGAAGTATGTACCTATATTCTATGGTACTTATGACAGTTATATCGTCTGGCTGGACAGTTACTACAATATAATAATTATTGTTTTTGCTTGCCTTGGCAATAAAAAAGTCTCAGGGATAGAATATGAAGATAGGATTGACCCAAGGATTTTTACTTGGCGATCACCAATCTAGTTTACAGAAAAGTCCTGAAATAAGTTGCAAGTGGCAAATACATGTTTCATATTATTTTTTGATCATCTCATTTTCTGATATTAATTTCAAAACATTTTATTTCTTACCCCAATATGTCAAAAATAAATTCACTGTGGATTAAATTGACTATTGGTTGGCAAATTTGAAAATTTGTAAAACTTGGTTGAATAAATCAAGTTTTTAATTATTCTATGATTTACCTTTGTTTTGTCTGAAATGCCACATTATTACAGCTGAATTAAACTGTTAATCCAAGACACACTGTGTGATGTGAGCAGAAGGAAACAAACACACGAAACGCACACGGAAACGCACTGTTAACACACGAGCGACTGGATTCGAGACATGTGCATCACCGAGGACGCCTACACGACAATTAATAGGCTAATTATTTATTAACGCCAGGCGATAATGAGATAAGACGTGCGAAGATGGACAGATAAGTAAGGCCTATTTACTTTTTGATGCGGTTTTGCCAGCACATTTTTAAAGGTCACACAAGTATCTCAATAAGTCCTCAAACGAGTCGATATTTCAATTATTCAACACCTTATCTGGTCATTTCTCGTGTCCAGATTGCAGATTTGTTTTATAGATAGATTTATATTTTTGAAATTTATGATGGAAATATACACAATCCAGGACTTTACATACCTAAGAATTTTGTCAAATTACCACAATTCGCCTGTCCATAAAATTTATCATCAAAAACATACCAAAACGCCACCGATGATGAGTCACCAAAGATAAAATCTCCATAAAGAAAATATTAATCGAAATCTTTTTACGTCAAATAGAGGTAATGCAATATAATTATATGATATAATTGCAGATTAGTAGATTACAGTGCCAAAAATAATGCAAGTTGGTACCTATATTACGCCTTGTATAATACATATGGATGATAAAAACAATACAGGGCCAATAATCCGACATTTAATATTATAGAGCTTAAAGGTCCTATCGCTCTCTAGATTATGTCGATCGGTTTCTATTGTCATTTATCAGATAAATATGGTCACGATAATTTTGTATTGTACACAGGAAATGTCTTTTAAACCATCTACAAAAAGTTTGAATAAAAGCAAGTGTAAGCACACGAAGTTGGTTTAAAAATAAAAAGTTTCAAGCTATGTGGTGGCATGAAAAATTTCATTCCGTCAGGCCATTCAATGTGAACTTTTATTAATAAAAAATACTCTACTAAGTTTCTTAGAAAAAAAAGTCATAAAGTCGAAAAAGATGGCTGCTACTATCGGTTGCAAAAGTATTGATCCCTGTGTTTGGAGGTTCGTAACTCTGCAACGACTGAAAAAAAAAATTAAATAAAGTGTGTTATACTCCTGAATAATTTCTACATAACATGATTGACTATCAAAATTTTCTGCCCCTAGGTTTGGGCAGAAGCGCGAGAGAAGGGTAAAAATATACCCGATTTTAGCACTTTTTAATAAACGCTCGTCTTTCCAAATTTTTTTCTGCTAAACCGGTTGCCCAAAAAAAATAGAGTATAACTTAAGATCTTGTCTACAGATTGGCTTTTGTATTTTACTAATTTTCTTTGCAATAAAGGCTATAAACAAGATTTTCATGGATTCGGATATCTCGGCAACGAGTATTATCACGATAACGAGACAGGTACGAAAACAATCGAAGAATTTTGTTTAATGAGACTATTGAAAAAATAGAAACACATTTCAGATGTTCATTAATTTTATAAAGCGACATAAATATTCGATATAATTTTGGTACAGCGCGCAAGTACGTCACGTCGTTCAACGCAGTCGTCATCGGCTCGGGTTTCAGGTCGACTGCAGCATGTATCACAGGCCCGTACTTAGAAATAAAAGAAACATCGTACATATTTATTATTGTAACCAGCATTGAAGCAATAATTTTTTTACAACCGTTTATAATAAATGATACGTTTTTGGAAAGGTCGCAACGTGCTGAGTATACTGTAGTTATTGCAGAGGAATCAAATCTTAATTACTACCTACAAAAATAAAAAGAATGTCATTATTTGCTTAAATTGGTACATTTTGAAAGTTTGCGATGTTTTTACACCACTAATTAGCGGAAACATGGACTGCAATAACTATCATGAGTGGAGACAAGCTTCCTCTTTCGTTTGGTGTATTGTTTGTTACAATCAGATGATAAAAACAAGTTATGCATAGGGTTTTTCTGAAACGATGTATTTTCTATACTCGAAAGTAAAAATATTCAAAGTTCATGAATTTTTTTAGACCACTAATTAGCGGAAACTTGGACTGCAATAACTTGCATAAGTGCAGACAAGCTTCCTATTTCGTTTGGTGTATAGTTTGTTACAATCGGATGATAAAAAGGAGTTATGCTCACTGTTCTACTGGAACGGTATATGCTTCCATACTCGCATCCCTGGATAAAAATAGTCAAAGTTCAGGAATTTTTTTAAACCACTAATTAGTGGAAAGTTGGGCTGCAATAACTATGGAAGTATGGTCTACATTTGTACTTTTGATTGCTGTAAGAGATGTCGTAATTGGTAAAGCATTAACGGAGATTAACGGCGATTGTAAAAATGTGCCAATTTAAACAAAAAATGACCTTCTTTTTAATTTTTTAGGTAGTAGTTATGAATTGCGCCCTCTTCAATAACTACTGTAGACTCAGTACGTTAAGGGCTTTCCAAAAATGTGTCATTCATTAAAATCGGATGAAAAAAAGTTTTATGGATAACTTTTATGGCTAACTTCCCCCCGGTAAAATCGGGTACCTTTTTTTACTTCTCTCGCGCTCGTGCCTTAACCGACGGGCAGAAAATTTTGATTTATTTTTTTTTTGTTCAGCTGTTTCAGAGTTACTAGCCTTCAAGCACAGGGATCAATACTTTTGCAACCGTTAGTAGGGTATACTACTACCACTTGTTCATATCGTAAAATAAGTCATTACATTTACTCTTTGGTTCACGTCAATCAGATGATTTACAACCACGTTAAGATTTGTTCCCTTTTATTTTCATTCAGCCTGCATATCATCATTTTAAAATTCTTCTTACATTTTATGGCGTACCTAAGTCATTGGCATTGAAGCGTGTGGGATGAAAATTGCCTATTAGCAGTACACTCGTAATGCTTGGAATAACTTCCTTATTATCTTCTCGATACACCTGCAGTTAGTTATCTTATGAACCACTACTGCATATACATCGCATTCAATAAGTTAATATTAATTGAGAAATTTTCATACAAATCAGGAAACGTTTACATCCATGTAATCCAATGACCACAATTAATTTAAATTGTTGGAGAAACTACTAGGAATCTTCAACAAGCTAGCAAAAAAATACTTCACTAGATAAAAAAAAAAGACCAAGCTCAACGAACTGAAATCTGTCCACAATAACTTTACGAACAAAATAACCGAGGACATACCTCATGTAAAGATTAACGACGCGATAGTTCCAACTTTGGGGTTACGCTAAAAAGCAAACATACAAGGAATCCAGACATTCCAAAATAAAGTACTGAGGAACATGGTTAGCGCTCTTTGGAAAATATGGAACATTGACCTGCATTGTGATATTTTTAGTTTTTAAGAATTCAGATTAAAATTGATGGTTAATCTTTTACATTAGTTGCAATATATTAAGCATCTTGTGCTTATTAAAAAAAAAATAATTGCAATGATAATATGAAACTACTGTTATCCTCAATTCCTGTACACTGCTATATGGTCAAGATCGAATTAAAATCTATTGGTGACGCAAGCGTACCGAAATAAAGAATTGTAACATGCATACATAAGTGTATTTTATTGTGTATTCACTTTCCTTTGCAAAAGAAAGTAGTATGCAGCGAGCATACAAAGCAATAATTACCTATGTGGGTACTTAGTAAACAAAAAAAAAAACGTCACACATGACTCCATACTAAAACAATAATTGCTCTTAATTTGCGTGTATTTGTGGTGCTTGCGAAATTTTAAACTGTACGTAAATACAGTTTATCAAATGTGACGTAGCGGACCGACAAGGCGAGTCTTAAAATTAAATTATCGAGCAAGGAATGCAGGTGATTGGCACTTACTGTTATCTATACGAGGCCCTAGATTTACTGTCTATATAAAGAGAGCAATAAAAGATTTATTTATTATAGATATATAGATTATACACAGACGTGATACAGAACAATTTATAGTAGTCCTGCAGCGTGATTCTTATAAAGTGATTTGTTGATGGTTTATAAAGACATTGGACACCCGATTTCTAGTCTCTAACTCATAAAATAACACTTTTTACAGGTGGAAAACGTTCAACTGCGTACTGAATATATTTATGGGTACATAAGTCATATTTGTTTGGTTTTGTTTTGATCCAAGTTAGTCTCTAATTGTGTTAAATTCATCTGCCTTATATTTATCTCTTGTCTCTTAGATATCTTATCAAAATCTTTACTGCTTATTGTGTGTGCTAATTATAGAATTAATGTATGGTAGGGCATGAAAGTTCCTAATATTATTATTAATTGTATCAATAATCATAGTTTTAGGCTTTAACAGAATTATTATTTGTAATAACTAGTTGTTTACCCTAATTATATGATAATAAATATTATATACCTATCGTTTATTTAAAGTATTTTAATAAAGTCACAACAACGACAATATAATCAATTTTGTACATCCAGTTTGTTGCTGAATATGCCATTTCAAGTCAGATACGTTGCATAGTTGAAGTGAAATATCTTAACAAATTTTGTGCCGAATCAATAATTTCAAGATTCACCTCGAGTTCAGTTAATAAAGAGGTAGTAGATAACAATCTATAATAGATTGCTTCTTATTTGATCAACAATTGCTTTTTTAAGAACCAACCAGAAAAACAATGACTGTAGCGTTTTCATTAATTAGAAATATTATTTTTATGCTTTTAAGTTTAGATATCAGAACATTGCACAGATTTCCAAATACTTAATTTGTCACAAACCTAAACTAAATGACAACACTAGCCAACAGCAAAACTAAATCGAAAAAAAGTTACAACTGAACCTGGCATATTTTTTTCCATAGATTCTGAATTTGAAACCAGAAATTTTGATTGTGTATTGTTGAGAATAAAACGTGCAATTTTGAATTTTCTTTCGTTTATTTGGCATTGATTTTCTCAAAAATTAGACAAGAAATTCTGTTCAGATCCGGATTCTACGAAAAAATTAATTATTGTATTTTTTGACAAATTCAATTCTTGGAAATCTATGAAATGTACTTACTGATATCAATATTCAGTTTGTGGATTATTTTTTATTAAGCTGTAATAATTGTGGTAGGCAAATTTATTAGTCAAAAACGTATCCTCTAAAAATATGCAATAAATAAACGGTAACATTAAAAACAAGTCGTTCTCGTCTTAAGTACAGGGGGTAAAATGCAGTTCTTTTTTGTGATTATCTGCAAAATTTCGAAATTTTTGGAAAATAAATTCATCATCGATAGTAGTTTCACTACTATCGTGAAATAGTAAAAAGAATAATACATAAAAACACTGCATAAAATTATTATTAATGGTTCAGTAACCGTCCTCCATTTTCCATATAATACCGTGTATTTGTGGCAAATTTATAATATCAAAACTAATAAAAGATTCCCATAAATTTAAATATCCACCTCGCTATACATATAAAATATCCTTGGATTTAAATTTTAATTGAGTATAATGCTCGAGCACATAATTGACTATAGAACGCAGGTCTAATTGGCGTACGTTGAAATTAAAATGCGTTTTTGTTGTGCACCGACCCTGGATGTTATAGGAAAGGTAAACGAAGCGAAACACAGCATCGGAATCGTTCAATCGTGCGAAAAAGAACTGGAACGGATCAGTACTTAATTGGTGTAAACTCAATTTCGCTAATAATGCATCCGATTTTTAAGTTTCGTTTAAAATGTACACTATTGAAAGTAGGAAACGTATACCTTTAAAACTTCAGTTCTGTAAGGTCACCATAAGAATTAGCAATACTAACCGTAATTGGACGCGAACTGCGCATTTTTTATTGGTAAAATATACCGCTTGATTGATAGAAAATTAATTAGCTAAAACTAATTGTGGATTACGCGGTTTGCAATTATTATGATTATGCCTCATTAGCATACATGAGGCTTCACTTTCTACACGAAGAGATCGATATTAAGCACTACTTTACTAAACATACTTTATAAAACAAAAAAAAATGTTTTAGATACTAAGTATAGAGGATTTCGTAATTAAAAATAAAATGTCATGTATCCAATGTCACAGATACTAACGTTCTTGGCAGCAAGACTGTAACGGTTTTCTAATATGCTGTTAATTTATGTAGGAACATTTAGTTCTTGTGGTACCGTAATGGGTAATATAATGGCCCCTCTCAATACTACGGTGCTACTATCAAGAAAAAAAGTTGGTTCCGCTTCCGATTATGGAGATAATGGGTGATTTTTACCATTTTTAATCGATTTTCCAGTATTTTACGTAAGCTTGTGGCAAAACTAAATAGAATTTCCTCATTTTTTAAACAGAAACAAACATATTACTGTTTAAGGAATAAGATTTAGGGCCGTAATAGTTACAAAATTTGCTGTAGGTACTATAGACTACGGTACATTTCTAGTTCTCGAGCAGGAGAATCTATATAGAATAAAGAGTACACAGTAACATCTTTCCTGGACTTGAGCAAAGCATTTGATTGCGTCAATCACGAAATAATGCTCACAAAGCTCTACATGTACAACTTTTGCCCAGCCAGCTGTAGGTTGATGGGGTCTTACCTTAGCAGCAGATCACAGAAGGTGGATGTAAATGGTCAACTATCAGACGAGTTGAGAGTTTCCAGTGGGGTTCCCCAAGGATCGGTGCTGGGTCCTATCCTATTTATTTTGTATATAAACGACATGCCGTATGCTGCTCCAGAAGCAACTGCCTATCTGTATGCGGACGATTCCACAATTTGCAACAAAGAAAACTCTACGTGTGAAACAGCAGTTGCCACAAATAGAGACTATGTCGCAACAGTAGCTGATTGGTTTGCAGCAAACAGAATACAAATGCTGAATACAAATAAAACAGTTCAACTGATATTCTCACTAACAAAAGAAAGAGAAGAAGTAACCAAATTCCTGGGAGTGTTTCTGGACACCTAGTTGAGGTGGCATCACCATGGAAACTACATAGCAGAAAGGTTGTCAAAAAATATCTACCTCCTAAGACAACTCAGTGGGAGCTTGAGTACAAAGAGCTTATTGACTGCTTACTATGGTGTCTTCTAACCTTATATATCATATGCAATTCTGGCTAGGGGACACTCACCGATACTCCAACGATTGTTTGTGTTGCAGCGACGTGCAGTGCGAGTGGTATACGGTTTACAATTTAGCGAAGATTGCACCCCACATTTTACAAAGAACGATATTATGACTTTGCCATCAATTTATGCATTAGAATGCATTATGTATGTTCATAGAAATAGAAGTAAATATAAGACCCATGAAGTGATCCACAACTACAACACGCGTAACATGCGAAGCATTTGTATAGAACAACACAGGTTGTCAAAATTAACAACGGGCATAATATATCATGGACCAACATTGTATAATAAATTAAGTGAAAACCTAAAGCAACAGAGTGCAAAGTCATTGAGAAGTGCGTTAAAGTCTGTATTAATTAGCAAAGCATTTTTTTCGGTGAATGAGATTTTGGAGTATGATTTCTGAAGTGTAAAGAACTTTACTATGATGTTATCCCCTATTATGTATTTTTGACGAGTGTAAAACTGTTTGTTGCTGGCACAATAAAGCTTATTCTATTCTTATTCTATACAAAATTGCGAAGAAAGAATGCGAATCAAAATGTTTGGCCTACAAACTCGATTTAAATGAGTAAATTTTAGCTAGGGGTTTATTTTATTTAAGAAATTAGGCAAAAGTTTTTGGATTAGTTGTATTGTATATTATATTATTCCATTAGTCATAAGAAATTAGAATGTGAGATTAACATTTTGAGAATAATTCAAATATACTTAACGTAAAATATAACAATTTTATCGATTCGAGACATAGCACATGTGGTTTCCAAAACGTTTTTAAAACGCTGACTGGCTGGACAAAAAACTGTTATTGCATGGCCGTAAAATACCTTCTACGTCGAATTTTATTAGAATATTATAACAAAACAATGCCGGCAATGCAGAAAAACACTTTTTTCTACTTGCAAGAAATTGTTTTCGGGATAGTACTAGACTTCTTAATAAGTTTCACTTTCGACAAGAAAATAATATTTTGATATGTAGTGTAATGATACATGTGTAATGACGTCATGTTGGAATTTATTGTTTGATAATAATTACTCAGTATCAAAAAGTGTTCATTTACATTTATGGGCGGACCTCTTTATCTGAATTCAATGATGTAATAAAATACAGGGTGTCCCACGCTAGAAGCAAAGCGAATAAATGGCCCTAGGGAATCAAAATACACGTTTCTTCCATATAGAAAAATTATAGATAATCTCTTGCTCTACAGCCACAAAATATTTTCCTGCTTACTGGGTGTCCTACAACGACGTACCAACTACTATACTTATGTTTTTTTTTTAATGGAACACTAGATATATTATTGCAGTTTTTTACTGCAATAATATATCTAGTAATATATATGAATATTGTGAAGTTAAAGTCAAAAACGGGCATTTTTTAAACAATCATTCCGAGGTAACTAACAAGAATAAAGAAACAAGGAAACTCGTTTTGTATAATAAAAATATCACACTTTTTGATAGTTATTGTTTATTTGAGATTCTAGTATGATTTATCCGCAATAAATGGAGGCTTGCTTTACGTAAAAAACTTTAGAATTTTAAAGGGACCACTGTATATTTTCAAATACTTTGAAAGATTAGTAAACCAGTTTTCCGTAATTGCCTAACTCGGTAGGTCTATCGTCAATAGCTACAATGTTATTAAGTATCTCATTTAACATTTATTACTCATGCACAATAATTCATAAATCAATATAAAGTATTTAGTTGCCAAGACGAAACTCAACAATCGCAAAAATATAGTGATTTTGTTTGTTCATGCAGCAACTTTTGGTCATTGCAAACTGCTACCATGAATTACACCAACGAATGATTTATTTGACCGTTAGCTAATCTCCAGTTATTCGGAATAAGTCATGAATGAATTATGACTGTCGATATTTTTGCTATCCAGAATAAGTTCTTTTGTCTTTATCCTTGTTAGTTACCTAAGAACAATTTTTTTAAAAATGCACGTTTTTGATATTAATTTCACAAAATTTCAGAAACAGTTGATAGTAGCCTACATACCACTATATACAACATAGTACAACATAGTACGTCCTTGAAGGACGTATCTGGAGTAGCTTAAAAATGTGTTCTTAAAATATAAAGTAATTGGTAGTACTAACAATTTATAATTACGATTAATAAGTATTTGTCTGATAAATCGTCCTATTACAAGAAATCTGCAATTAGGTAATTTTATATTTACATAATAAGTTTTGCCACCTTATTTCACAGCTTTCAACCATGTACTACGGTATTACAAATCGAACATAAACGAGTACCAACCGCAAATTGTTTTATTTATGATTTAATCCTTAATATTTATGAGATGGCTTGGGACGGCACTGTACCACTGAAGGCCGCGCAAAATTCGCGCGAAAACCGAGTCTCCAGCGATATAATTAATCTAATTATTTCAGCTCTTTGAGGCAACCATTCAATTTGATTCTTTTTCCCGCGGCACTCGGAAACATTGAAGTAACCGTAGTCAATTTCTGTGCTAAACCGAGCGCATCGGACACCAAACGTTTCCGGTAAAAATTCAAGATAAAAACGAAAACAACAAACAGAAACAATGTTGCGTAACTGCAGTTTACTAATACATACACAACGACTGATTTTCCACGTAAAACTAGTTTATATTTTGTTACGCAACGTGCCTACCTGCATATATTTTAGCTTGAAAATTGTACATTTGAATTTCAATGCGGATGATCGCTGCAAAAGTCATCGAATATTACCTATATATGTTATATATCTATAGGAGAATTCAGACGGGTACGTGGTAAACTTTCGACAACCTGTAACAGTTTGTTGACCCTTTTTTTGGCATACCTGACCGCGTGAGTGAAAATTCACTGCGTAACACGCAAAAAAACCTGTTTCCGATAGCTATTTCATAAGCAACCACATTTCTGCAAAATTATTGAAAATCTTTCATCCTCGATTGTCAAAAATCCTATTCCGTCGATCGTTTGTTTATGAGTATGTTTAGTGCATAGAAATTCATTTATTAAACAGCTCTATAAATGAACGACTTCTATTAATGCACAATCGTGTTATAGCCAATCAAACGACTTCATTATAGCCATACGTAAAATGATACCATTCAATCAAAACATTCCGTTCTCCAGAATTGTCAGTGAAAAATTACATAAATTGTCCTATAACCTCAAAGGACATCGATGAAGAAAATCTGCCAGAAGAATATGATCGACGAAAACATGTTGTAACCAACTCGAATATTAAATAGCGATTAATGATCTCGACATAAAGTCTCGACCATTAATCGCTCTTTTTGATATACCTTTGTTGGTATCTTGTTTAACAAGAGATTTTAAATGGTTAATAAGAATGAGAAACAGTAGGTACCGTTCATCTAAGTTTATATATCAAATACACTTATACAAAAGTTATACGTGGCATTTCCACTAACACAAGGAACCGCTGACAAATTATTTTCAGCTTTGAAAGTAATTAAAAATGATTTAATGGCATCCTTAAAGGAGGATTTGTTTGAAGTTACTTATTCTGTTCCTCGCAACTATTTTAAAATTCGCATTTCGCATTTCTTATTTCCAATAAGATTATGTCAGTTTAAATTTATTTCGCCCACGAATTAGCTGGAAACAAATCAAACTTTTGTTTTCTTTATGATCACCATATCGGTTTTATACATATTTGGATTCAGCATTTTGTTCTGTGTAAGCAGATTAGTATTTTTTGGGAACCTCTGGTAATCGCGCGTGCGCGTGTGCAATCTACCCATATTAATCGACTTTCTATCACTATTAATTACAAAAGTATCCATACAATTCAACGTTCCGTGAGACACTGTATATTTTAAATGTTATAATTGATTTATTTTAAACAAAAAATACTAGAATAACAATTAAATTTATTAAATTTGTTAGTTTAAACTAAAACACGTTTTTTCTCTCACAGAAAATTTAATGTTGACTCGTTTTGTATTATTGTGTGTCCAATTTTTAATGATTTTCACGTATACGATTTTTTACACACACCAGAAGCTATATAATTTGGCCGGAGTAGGAGTTGGAGTCGGAGTTGGAGTCGGACTACAAAAATTATTCGGAGTCGTAGTCACGAGTTTTTTTTGTTTACCGACACCACAGCACTGATTTGCATCAAAATCGTGCTGGTTGCAAAACATTAATGAGTTTTCCACAATAAGAAAAATCTGATGTGGCCAGGCACATGACTTTATCATACTATATATAAAATTAATAGTTTAGGTGCATGAGATATTATTTGATCGAGATCGGCTATGTCTGCATTAAAATAAAACTAGTAGAACTAGACAAATATCTCGATTAAAGCTGCGTTCGGATATTGTACTCCGTTGACAGCGGGTACACCGTCCAAATGACACTTACGTGTTATTGGGTGTAAAAAGTGTAACGGTGTTCAATATCCGAACGCAGCTTATATTGACAGTAGCATTTTCAAGACATTAGCGTTTGACACTAGCTACTGTCATTAGAATCAAAATAATCTGACATATCCCGGCTACTAGTTTTAAAGCAGTACGCCCGATCTCGATGAAATAGAATTTGCTCATGCGGCTAAACTATAAATTCTACCAAAAAATGTCATATACATAAATTATGGAAAATTTCCTCTCCTTTAATTTATTATTTAACTATTTTGACAACATTACACAAATAGCGGCTCATTTGCAAAATCTTCGAAAAATGCTATGAGTAAACCACCAGTTCCTTTGGACCCTTTTCAACAGAAAGCTTTTCAGCTCTAAGTTTGGTTATAAAACTTCTAAATATGAAGTTTTGTCCCGATACCATTAGTAGTTTCTCCGGAATCGTCTCCACAAAAACGGGTACACACACACATACTCACACACACACACACACACACACACACACACACACACACACACACACACACACACACACACACACACACACACACACACACACACACACACACACACAGACATCTTTTTGTACCTTGGTCAAAAATGTTCAGGGGACCCAAAAAGACATATTTCCGCTAAAATCTCAAAAAATTTTTTTGGCATGATTACAATACTTTACATACTGCGTATGATAAAGTAAAAAATCTGATGTGGCCAGGCACATGACTTTATCATACTATATATAAAATTAATAGTTTAGCTGCATGAGATATTATTTGATCGAGATCAGCTATGTCTGCATTAAAATAAAACTAGTAGAACTAGACAGATATGTCGATTAAAACTGCGTTCGGATATTCTACTCCGTTGGTACCGGGTACACCGTCCAAATGACACGTGTTATTGGGTGTAGAAAGTGTGAAGGTGCGTTCCGATTGGTGGCAATGGTTGGTAATGGCGGTGGTAGCAGACGAAATTATAGTGTTTCTCACATGTCGTGATGGTGACACATATTAGTTTGCATGTACATAAACTTGAGTCACTAGCAAATTCTATTAGAAATACTATAATTGGGTCTATCCCACATTGCCATTAGCACTAATGAAAACGCACCTTAACGGTGTACGATATCCAAACGTAGCTTGTATTGACAGTAGTATTGTCAAAGCATTAGCGTTTGACACTATCTACACCGTCATTAAAATCACATCTGACATTTAATCTGACATATCCTGGCTACTAGTTTTAATGCAGTACGACCGATCTCGATGAAATAGAATTTGCTCATGCAGCTAAACTATTGATTGTACCAAAAAATTTCATAGTCATAAATTATTCAGAATTTCCTCTAGTTTAATTTATTATTTAACTATTTCGACGAAATTCCAGAAATGCCGGCTTATTTACAAAATCTTTCAAAAATGCTAAGACTAAACCTCCAGTTCCGTTGGACCCTTTTTAACAGAAAGCTTTTCAGCTCTAAGTTTGGCCATGAAACTTCTAAATATGAAGTTTCGTCCCGATACATTTAGTAGTTTCTCCGGAATCGTCGCCACAAAAAACGGGTACACACACACACACACACACACACACACACACACACACACACACCCACATCCACACACACACACAGACATTTTTTTGTACCTTGGTCAAAAATGTTCAGGGGACCCAAAAAGACATATTTCCGCTAAAATCTCAAAAATTTTTTTTGGCACGATTACAATACTTTACATTCTGCGTATGATAAAGTAAAAATGACTTGAAATTAAAAACTGGTTTAGTGTTAATTATTTCGGTTTCTGCTTTTTAAAATTTATTTATTTGTTTTTGCATTACATTTTCTAAAGATATAAAGGAGCACCCTTACTTAAAGGAGCATATCTGTTGAAAAAACTTTATTAATATTTATTAATTAAAAGCAAAAAGAAATTGTTTGCCAAATATCTAGTTCCCATGGGTATTGATAAACGGATTTGACCATAAGATTTGTACTTCTATTTTTAACGTCCTGTATACCGTATAAAATGTTTTGTGTGTCTCTTTCTTATTAATAAGAAGTGTTGACATTCAACAATGATTTAAAACTGACATAAAAAATTCTAAGACTTTTTACCGAAATAATATTATTGTGAGCAAATTCTGGCAAAAGCTTTAGCATAGGAAAACAATATTTGCCTGGACAAATAGCCTTTTTAGATTTTTGTTTTACCTGCCCGCCATTTGTTATTGAAATAATGACAGCTTTGACAGTTCACACTTGCATACACATTATAACGATTTTTTCAGTGATGTTAACGACATTTTTGCGCAGTCCGTAAATTACATACAAGTTTTCTCCGTTATCATAAACCTACTGCAAATTAAAATCTCGTAACCATCAACGTATTTGTCCACGGGTTAAAAATAAAATAAGGCGGGTTATAAATATACGTTACACAGTCAAGGATAATGTGATTTACAGCGATTTAAAAATAAATTGTTTATATTGTGTTAATTTTCGCAGGTTAACGAGTGTAAGAATTTATACTTTATTAGCGGTATTCAAATCTTCAGCAGTTTTGCAAAAACAAGTTGCAACATCGTGTTGGGTTGAATCTGGTTTTCGTCCACCTTGGACATATTATTTTTATATTATTGCGCAACGTCATGTCTTATTGTTACTTATTGTATATTTTTTGGTAGAAACTGATGTCCAGCAAGTTACAGAACAGGGGTTACACGAGGGGCCCTTCGAAGTTTAAGTGCGTAACCATTTAACAGAATAAATCACAACTTACAATAAGAAGTAGTTGCAGCAGATGTATTTTTGTAACATTTTACCATAAAACATTGAAATCAAGCTAAATCCTTGCGTTTTAAATCAGCAATATCAATCCTCATATTATTATCCTATTAACCTTTGAGGAGTGTCGTCTGTCTCTTCCAAATTTGGCGAGTCTATCTTCACAAACATCAATCATCGCCGAACTTCAATGTCGATGACTCCTGCGTCCCAATCCGTGCCAAGGATTGTTTTTAAAGCCGGGGTGGCATAACAATGCTTGTGTGTGTGCCGCAGTGGTCTCCCAACGACTTCTTAGGTCAAGGCTGGAATAGATACGTCACACTCTTGTATATTTTCCATGAGATTACCAACTATACAGGGAGCCATCTAGCGAGACAAGTGGGCGATTGGTTTTGCAGTGAATTGTTTCTCTGACTGCGGGCATACATAATTAACTATAATGCCATACGGGCGCAGGAAGTCCGTCATTTAACTGGTCGTACGTGTAATCCTATTTGGCATACCTGAGGCATAGTTATTTTGCACTAAAACTCTCTCGGGTTGGTTTTATGTTGTCATAAAGATTGTTTGTATACATCCATAAATATCAAATATATTCACCCTAAGAGTGCACAGAAAGGAATGATGTGGAAAACATGAAATTATCGAGAAAAGTTCAACTGAAAATGGTAAAAAAATAGACTTTGTCACTGAAATGTGAAAAATGTTTTGGTTAACCATCTTTGAGTTAAGGAGAAATCCAAACTTGCGTAAGGTTTTCGAAAAAACTTGGCCTAAATGTAAAAAAAAAACAGCAGCTCAACACAGCATCCTAGAAGTTTGTCCACAAGTGGTTTTCAAACAAATCATACTCATTAACAATAAGAACTTATTTTGTTCAGGATTTTACCAGTGCAAAACAGTGTCAAGCATTTGGAGTATATTTTTTCCTTTCTGGAATTAAGCACTATTATACATATGTACTAAGTACTAGGTAATTAGGTAATATACAGGATGTATCACGGAACTGGTACATTAGAAGTTTCTCTTGTTCTACTATTTCTGGAAACTTGAAATTTTGGAATTAGAATTTACTCGATCTGAACTCTTCAGCTAAAATATTCTCAAGTTAACTAATAAGGTTTCCCTATACCTAAATATCACCATTTATAGTTTTTTTGATTTTACTAATTTTTTGGTGATTCTCGCGGTTACGTTTAAAATTGAATATCTCGGTTATTATTGATACTAGAAGTTTCATGATTGGTTTCATGGTTGACCAAAACTAGAAACATAACCAAATAAGACAATGTTTACTTCATCATGATATCTTATACATGGTGTTCAAAATTTACAACACAATTGAATTTTCAAACGTAAAAAACCCATTTTTTTCCTATGGAACCGTTATACCGATACGCCATTCGATAGGAAATCTTATTCCCTATCAATCAATATTAGGGTTCCCTATATCTATCTTTAATAGTTTTTGAGATATTGGCACTTTTTCTTGAAACCCATTTTGAATACTCCTATTTAATAATGGGGGACGAAATTAGGTATCCCTTTAACTAAATCAGATGTTTGGCGATAGGTGGTTCGGAAATAGGGGACCATGGCGGTGTCCACCAAGCTCACCAGGTTTAACACCATTGGACTTTTATTTCTGGGGTCATGTGAAAAGTCAGGTCTATTCCACACCAATTAATATTCGAGAAGAATTGATTTGAACAGATTAGTAGCCGCCGTTAATGGACTTCAGCGACAAGAAATCCGAAGAACGACGATGACAGAAGTACAGCGAAGAGTTTTAAAATGTTTGGAACAGAACGGGCAGCATTTCGAACAACATAATTAACTTTTTATTTTAAGTAAGATATCCCAAATAAATTATTTTAATTTTAACAAACCTTTTCAATATTTTTCTGTTTTCCTGCTGTTCCAGAGTTGTTACATTCCTATAAATGAACACTAAATCATTTTGTATTTAGTTTATAATCTTTTATACTGACAATATCTCAAAAACTATTAAAGATAGATATAGGGAACCCTAATATTGATTGAAGATTTCCTATCGAATGAAGAAAAAAATAGTTTTTTACGTTTGAAAATTCAATTATTGTGTTGTAAATTTTGAACACCATGTATAAGATATCGTGACGAACTAAACATCGTCTTATTTGGTTATGTATCTAGTTTTGGATCACCAATCATGAAATTTCTAGTTTCAATAATAACCGACTTATTCAATTTTAAACGTAACCGCGAAAATCGCCAAAAAATTAGTAAAATCAAAAGAACTAAGAAATAGTGATATTTAGGTATAATAAAACCTTATTAAGAATGATGTATTTTGATATGTAGAAACATAAAATAACATAAAAAGTATATCATACCATTTAAAATAACAAAGTTGATACCTACTTCCGGTGACCGGACGTGACAGTTAACTTGAGAATATTTTAGCTGAAGAGCTCAGATCGAGTAAATTCTAATTCCAAAATTTCAAGTTTCCAGAAATAGTAGAACAAGAGAAACTTGTAATGTACCAGTTCCGTGATACATCCTGTATATTCGGCAAATACACCTGTATATACAACTTCAGTCAAAGATAAAACGACAAATTCAACACAAAATTCTAGCTATTTCTGTAACCTACGTCTCAATCTCTGTCAACAATATTATTTTATTTTGCTTCTCATGATTAATTTTCTTATGTCTCACTTTCTGTTAATGTTCTTACACTTATGCTTTTTTGCAAAATTTAAACCAACAAAAAAAATTAAATTTGTGTAAGAATGAATTTCTTTGTGGATAGCTAGATGAAGAATGAATATATGAATAATAATAATAATGAAATATGGTTCAAAGCGTATTTGTCATCTGAATGTGTGGGCAAATTTGAGAAACTACATAAATCGGCGATGAAAACAGCTAAAATTTAAGAAATTCTTTCTTAAATTTTAAATTCATTAATCACTCAATAATGACGGCCCAAATTACACAGTTTATTCAGATCTACACAGAAAATAATACCAGCCGCCGTGGTGTGAAAGTGATTCTAAACCTAAATAAAAATAAATAAGTGCATTTCTCGGAAACACCATTGAAACTAATTATAATTGTGGCTTAGTTAAGCTTAATTGTATTTATTATAACGTAATTAAGGAAGCAAAATTTTAGGTTACTAGGGCAGATGATACGCTATGCCTTTCACTCTCAACCGTAATGCGAAAACTGCAAAAATAAATAAATTCACCTACAAGAAATGCATTTGGCGAACAAGGTAAAGGCATTGATCCGATTAATCGTAAAAATAAATTCAAATAAAAATTTATATGTATATTTACATTGGAAACTATGGTTGAGAAACAATGTATATTTCCCTTGACATTAACACTTAATAACTCAAAACGCGCTGTGATCCCCGAAGGCTCTGGAAGTTTTCCTTCAAACTAACTTGTAATCTCCACAATATTTTATTTTACATGCGTACAACTATTGTGCAATGTTATTGGTCTCGTTTGAGCAATTCCTTTACGGCTGCCGCAGGTATAGCGTCCTTGCCCCAGCTTTTATGTAAAGAATATGGTAATGTTATATATAGTAAGGATTTTTTGAGTTTGCTGAAAACCTAGCCGTACCACGACGACCTAAATAGTTGCGGTTGTTGATAGGAAAGTATTAAAAATCAATGAACAATTGTGGTTTTAATTAATTATTTTTATATTGCTTTGTGCTGTCGCTAATAACAATCATTATTCTTATAGAAGTATATATCTTTCGTAGATATTTTAATAACTGATTTTTACTGGACAGGGTGCTGTCAGAAACCAGTATATCATGCTTTTTTATAATAGCATACTGGATATACTATACTGATTTTAGGCTTACTTATAGGGTGACCCACGCCATAGGTACTCCCGTTTATTTTTTTTGTTTATAAAGCTGGACGAATAAAATTTGGGAAAGTGTTAATAGACAAAAAATGCCATTCTTTGGAATACTCCTGAGGTTAATATGACTTCCGGTTTTTCCGGAAATGGCGTCATCATTGAAATTTTAAATGGCACCCTATGTTTTTTCTGTGATATTTTCAATCGGGATTTCATTCTGAACTCAAAAACATATCGATCGTCAATTTTTATCACCAAGGCAACGCAAAAATAACTTTTTTGTGTATTAATCTAGGTGGCTATGAATTGGTGAAAAAAGACGAAAATTGTCAAATAAACACTAACTAAATCGATTTTGGCCGACATTGCATTACTGGCGCCCTCTAGCGTGATTTAATTGGTTTTTGGCCAGTGAGTCGTTTTTTTCACGGGTACCCAATGGCCACACCCTGATTGTTCGATAGAAAACATCTTTCCGATTACAATGATACCAAACACTTGATATTTTGTTAAAATTGTAGCGTATAAATGTTGTTAGAAGGAAATCGAAAAAAAATATTGACCTAAGGATCAATACGTACAAGTCACTCAATGATCATTTTCACGCTACAATTATAAGCAAAATATCTAGCATTTGGTATCATTGTGTCGGAAAAACGGTATTCCTCGAATAATCAGGGTAATTCCTTCGAGTAGTCCATTGAGTGACTTTGACTTGTACGCTGACTTTGATCATTAGGTCAATATTTTTTCGATTTCCTTGCTTCTAACAACATTTGTACGCTACCAATTTCAACAACATATCAAGTGTTTGGTATCATTGTAATCGGAAAGATGTTATCTATCGAATAATCAGGGTGTGGCCATTGGGTACCCGTGAAAAAAATGACTCACTGGCCAAAAACCATTGAAATCACGCTAGAAGGCGCCAGTAATGCAATGTCGGCCAAAATAGATTTAGTTAGTGTTTGTTTGACAATTTTCGAATTTTTTCACCAATTCATAGCCACCTAGATTAATACACAAAAAAGTTATTTTTGCGTTGCCTTGGTGATAAAAATTGACGATCGATATGTTTTTGTGTTCAGAATGACATACTGATTGGAAATACCACACAAAAAATATAGGTTGCCATTTAAAATTTCAATGATGACGTCATTTCCGGAAAAACCGGAAGTCATATTAACCTCAAGAGTATTCCAAAGAATGACATTTTTTGTCTATTAACACTTTCCCAAATTTCATTCGTCCAGCTTTATAAACAAAAAAAATAAACGGCAGTACCTATGGCGTGGGTCACCCGGTATAATAAAGCAATTTTTTGGACTAATTCTGTTTATGCAATCAGCGACTCGATTGTAATTGGGCGGCTACAAACGCGCAGTGATTATACCAAAAAAGAAAAGGCATCAATCAATCCAGTAGAAATAATCAGGCAAATTATTGTTATTGTATGTGATTAAAATAAGCATCAAAAACTATTTACTGGTAATTCGTTAATAATTTCTTGCTTACCTTGGTATTTTCATAATAACGGAAAATAACAATACGATAATAGATGCGTTACCTGCGATTATCTTATTAACACATGATTTCCGTAATCTATAGATATCTATAGAACCATTTCTCCCTACTGATTCCTAAACCGATTAACTTATATAGACATTTTTTTTTTATAAAATTCCTTTAAGTAATTTTTTGTTTATTTCAAAATACAATATTTCACAAGCCTTTATATTTTTGTATATTTCAGCTGTATTATAGTTAGTATTATTACTACATACATAATAGATTTTGAGTTGTATTGCAGCTTTCCTTGCCATTAGAACTTAAGACAAGAAGGAGAGTTATATAGTATTTTTATATGTATTTTTATGTGTGTTAACGAATTTCGCACAAACGCTGATTCATTACATGACAAAACATGTCTAGACACTATCATCCAGTAACCGCATCGAAGTTCTGCAGTATTTCACCTAAAAGTAGGTTTTAGGAGAATAGAAAGCCAGGCGTAAATTTGATTTTAATACCAGCCGAAATGAAAGGCACTTTGCGGTTTTTATTACCGCCTTGCGATTTTACTTTTATTCAAAAACTATTAAATATTTAATTGATTATACTGGTACGTAATAAGAAATAAATAAATAATTCATTATGGTAATACACACACACGGAAGTTCTCAAGATAATAAATATTGACCTGTTCATAATTTTTAACCTATTAATTTCCTTAATGTTCGTTCGTAAGCATTCGCCGAGGTGCTGTGAATATCCTTGAGTATTTGTCGCACGAAGCAGTCAGACGTGATCGATTGTGAGCAAAAGCAGAGATTCACTTCCGGTTTTAATAGGAAACTCAACAAGGAAGACTCAAGACGTAATTTGCTGTGAATTACTGCTTTTATTCTCGAAGAGAGTGAATGGAGTAAATTATATAGTACCTAACTATTCAATTGTAATCAAGAACTATTGTGTTTATTACTTTTCAACTTTCAAACTAAAATCACTGAAATTTGGAGCAAATGCAAAAAATTAATGGTTGCTTAATTATAAGTATGTTTTACTCACCACCCTGTGATATGTTAGAAACTTCATCATTATCTTTGCGAAGAACAAGGACTCACCTGAAAGCAAACAAAATGTTTTAATAGTAGAATTCAGTTGAGGAGAAAATAGACATAAAATATACCCACAACTGTTTTACGTCGATTGTTTCTAATTCAACATTTCAAACCATCAAGTGCAAGTTGATAAGTTGATGACAAGTAAACCATTATACTGACATCCTACAGCTCTACTATTAGCACAGTTGCAAATCATATAAAATTATGTACCCTATACGTTTCTGAAATGGGAAATTACTATGCACTACGTCTAGTTAGTGCGTTTAATGTTAATACCTTGTTGTAGACAACAATGATGATACGAAAGATTGTTGGGCACTTATCTTTCGTACCTACCTACGTCCAATCATAGGTGGTTAATTGGGGTATCCACCCTTAACAATTTAATTATTGCGGTAATTTTTCAACTTAATAACAACTTTCAACTTAATAATTAACTTAACTTAACTTAATTAAGTAATTGGCAAATCCGTTGCTGCTTTTACTACTACCCCAAACATTATTTATAATGTCTTATTAAAATAATATAAGTGGTATATAAATGTATTAACATACTAATATTTATATTTTTTTACCATATATATACCGGGTGATTCAATTTCGAGGCTCACCTCGCTTATTAGTGGAGATAGAGCCTATGTTTAAATTTGGCAAAGTTTCGTATTTTTGTGTTGGTCAATTATCTGAAAAGAAATTTGAGCTATCATTTTTCTTTTTGAAGATTTCTGCAAAAAAAACTGAAATGTTAAGGTATCGTTTTTAATTTTTTATTCAAAACCAAATGTAGCTAGACATTTGAAACAAAAACAGTCTAATAACTTTTTAACAAGGAATGCAGTGTCATTTTTTAATATGAAATAACATCAAAAATGGCGGCGTAACCATGACCAACTTTTGATTTTCTTATGGGCACCATGTTGAATTTTGGCATTTTCCGATAGTCGTGTCTTTTCTCATTTCCGCAATTATTTTTTAAAATAATGGTGTAATAATCAAAAAACCTTCAGGTACCTAACTGGAGCTTGGTTACAGACCGCCGGACTCGTTGCCAAGCAACGTCAACAAAATGCACTTGGATCAAGCGGTGCGCTCAGCGTTGGGTTTGCCATTTAACCAAATAAACCTTAATTGTGGTTGATTGTGGATGTAAAATGCCGTTTACCAATAACGAAAAGCGTGATATGATAAGGGTTTATCATTGTCTCAATCGTACAAAATTCCTAACATTGAACAGAAATTTAGCGGACCATGGATCGTTTAGTAAACCCCGAAATTCTTATAATCCTCATGGAAATGTTGAAAACGATTAAAAAGATATTTTGGAAATGGTAAACGTTAGATTACCATAATTTGCAATGCTTCAACTACTGGTTTTTAGACAAATGACGATCTTCGGATTTCTACGTGGGCAGTAGCCTATAATTTGGAATTGCCGCAAACACGTGTTTGGGGCGCATTGGAGAGAAATTGAAATCGTACAAACCCCACATACCTAAGTCAAACTTTGCAGTTGTACGAAATTGTTTGAATCAACAATTTCCAAATCGCTGGATTGGTAATGGTGGAGTGGTGGAAAGTCCTGCTAGATCACCTGATTTAAGTCCTCTGGACTATTTTCTATGGGGAACTGTGAACGACGAAATTTATCACGATACTCGCAGAACTATTGGGATATTTATAGATATAGGTATGTCTTCATTTTCGTTTTCTGGTTTCTGCGTCTGAAAGTGTTTGTCTGTTAGTAGGTATAGTTAGTACAGTTCCTAGCATTTGCCAGTGTGTTGTAAAACCTACTTTAAGAGGAATTAAATTCTCAGATTCATATTGTAAGATGCTCACAATGTCCTATACGTAATTCTTACTAATTTAACTAATAAAAATATTGGTATTGCTGCAACATTCGGATAAGCAAGTTACTACTGTAATCAAAAATATATAATATTGAATAGATAGAATACATTTATTTCCGACAAACTTACACACTACTTACTTAATTTTACGAACTAATTATAAGAACTCAAAAATTAATAATTTTCCACTCCACAGGATCCTGTTTTCTACGCAAGTCATCTTACAAGCTGATCACAAAAAAACACACTAAAAAGTGCCCTTATTATGGACCATGGAAAGTTTCTCCGATGAATGAACTTTCGCAATGTTTTTATTGAGTTCGGTGGTGCTATTTTGGCGGGTTGACCTTGAAGATAAAATCGACCAATAAGATTACAATAACAGCTTTAGATGTTCTATTAATAAAATCGAAGCTGTATTCACATCACATTTGTAATTATAAATTAATTTTGTATTACTAACGATGATAAATAATACGCGTAGCAGTCGGAGATATCAATGATAGAGTAAGCGACTAACCCCACCAAAGCGCATGCTAATTTCCTGTAGATTTTTTTACAAGGAAAGAAAAATATTGTTTAGGATTTCCTTTAAAACATAGGAAATAAATACCCAATTTATGTATTATGAGAAGAAACGTCTGCAAAATCAAAATACGTAATTATTCAAGTTTGACCTAATAAATACACAAGACTAATTAAGACATCACAATAATGAATCGATCGTTTATTTATTCATTTAATGACAAAATAATCCTTGAGGCTATCGCATCTCGATACAATATCCGCTCATTTTGCACACTAATAGCTTCTTCCTGAAAAAAATATTGACTATTGTTCTTTTAGTGCTGTAAACTGTCCACCAATAGTCATTCGTAACAAAATTAACACCATATGTACGTATAAGCATACGTACGTCGATAATAAATTAGAATTACATGCCAATGTGGCGTCGTATATACGTCTGTCTCGTCTATGTCTTTTTCGTGTAAATAGGATTGCCACGTGTCATAAATTTACAGTTGGCATCGCAGTAGGTGTAAAGTGCAATTTATTATGGAAACGTGCTGCAATCATTAGGCGTCACAGATCTGAAAAAGATACTGCATTTAGCATAATGCGTGATGATATCATGATAGGTATGTATAATTAAAAATGAAACTTCTGAAAAATATCTCCATAGTTTAAAATGCAATGAGCACAATTCCGTATTAGGAAGTGTTATATATTTTAATTTCTGACCGAGTCACGGTATTTATGTTTTTTGAGTGTGTTGTGCAGGTGTAAAAAGTAAACACAATGCACATTGTTTAATAGTTAATCACCACGAGCGCGTTTTTCTAAGAAGTGTAATTTGTGTGGTGCTGTTGTCATGAAAACGGCCAAAGTCCAGCAAATTATTCGATGTGCGTTCATAAAGGCTAACCACAACATAATTAGAATTGCATGTAACAATAAAAGATATCAATTTGCCGAAACTATACATCGCCTTGGCAAGACTGAAGTTAAGCGAGTATAAGACTAAAAAATATTGCCATTATTTTTGCACACGATTGTGAGTACATCCTTTTGCTTTTAGATAATCTTTGATAAGATTATTATCTATACAATAATCGTTATAACAAGGTATATTATGTTAACTTTATATATTAATTCGCTCATTAAAAAAAATAGTGGGTTATAGTCTATAGGTTGGTATATTCCTTTTTGACTCAAATAAAGTCTATTGCTGTAATTTTCGTAGCCTTGGTATCGAAGATCGATTGTTCATAATTATGGATTCAAAATACCAAAAAAGCATTTCATCATCTTTTTATATAATGACAAAATATGTAAATAATCATAATCACTTTCTTGGCATGTAGGTATGCCAAGAAAGTGATTCTACAATAAAAATAAAACTAATTAAAAATAAATATGTAATACTTAATATGTTTTTTGATAGGCACATTATTCATGTGAACCCCGTGCTAAAAGAAGAAGCAATAAAAACAAAAATCAAAAATAAACAAAAATCTAAATGGATATGAGGACAAAATTCTAAGTAAAAAAGAATACAAAAATAAATGCAAAACGACGTTCAATGTTTCCTCATGTGTATTGTTATTTAATTGTTAAAGTAAAAGAATTAATAAAAACGTTTTTTTTGTCCTTCTGTCACTCGATCATGACACATTTTGCTAAAAAATTGAGTTTTGTTCCATTCTTTTTCAATTTTTCTACTGAAAATCTAGCAATTCTCTGACATGAAGACTGTAAATTAAAAACAGCTCAACTCAAAGGAACTCAACTTCAGGGACTTTTTTTAACCAGTTTAAAAATTAGAGTAATTTGTTGGGTAAGCAATTAAAAAAAATCGCAAAATTTGCCATTAGATGGCCGATATAACAATAAGAGACAATTAAAATTTTTATGATGAAGACAATACTTTTTTAATGCCGTTGAATACTTAATAAAAATTATTAAGAACGAAATCAAAACCCTTTTCCTTGTTTGTTGATAAGACAAATTAAAAAAAATCTGATGTAGCCAGGCACATGACTTTATCATACTATATATAAAATTAATAGTTTAGCTGCATGAGATTCTATTTGATCGAGATCGGCCATGTCTGCATTAAAATAAAACTAGTAGAACTAGACAGATATGTCGATTAAAGCTGCGTTCGGATATTGTACTCCGTTGACACCGGGTACACCGTCCAAATGACACTTAAGTGTTATTGGGTGTAAAAAGTCTAATACAATATCCGAACGCAGCTTATATTGACAGACGTTATAGTCAAAACATAAGCGTTGTCATTAGTGTCATTACTGTCATTAGAATCAAAATTTCTGACATCCTGGCTACTGTAGTGTTTTAATGCACTACGACCGATCTCGATGAAATAGAAATTGCTCATGCGGCTAAACTATTGATTGTACCAAAAAATTTCATATTCATAAATTATTCAGAATTTCCTCATCTTTAATTTATTATTTAACTATTTCGACAAAATTCCAGAAATGGCGGCTTATTTGCAAAATCTTTCAAAAATGCTAAGACAAAACCTCCAGTTCCTTTGGACCCTTTTCAACAGAAAGCTTTTCAGCTCTAAGTTTGGTTATGAAACTTCTAAATATGAAGCTTCGTCCCGATACCTTTAGTAGTTTCTCCGGAATCGTCGCCACAAAAAACCGGTACACACACACACACACACACACACACACACACACACACACACACACACACATACACACACACACACACACACACACAGACATTTTTTGTACCTTGGTCAAAAATGTTCAGGGGACCCAAAAAGACATATTTCCGCTAAAATCTCGAAATTTCTTTTTGGCACGATTACAATACTTTACATACTGTGTATGATAAAGTAACAAACGAAAAAATTACAAGTGTTTAAAAGAGCTCTCCAACGATACTTCTAGTCCATGGCTTATATAGGGACACTCTCCTAGCAACAAATTTATTGAAGTAATAATAATTTGACATATCTTTGACATGGGTAACGTTCCAATTAGATCAAGAAAAAGCGTGTCCAAACTGCTACAAAAGCTGCCCAATTGTTTATTCAGCAAAGACCAACGGGTGCAACTGAACCCCACCGTTCTAGAATGGAAGAGAGAAGAAGCAAACGAAATTGAAACGCAGGACTGGGATTCCGCCTTAGAACTGTCATTGGAGGAGAGCATATCTGACTTTAAACATTCATCAAGAATACATGGTCGAAGACAACCGTCAGAATGCTGTTGTAAGGTAACGCAGAAAGATGATCTCAAAGCACTGAACGAAGAGATCTTGGTTTTAAGGAAACAGGTCGAGTTTTTAATGGCGAAAGAAATACAAAAAGGTCAGGAGATAGTTGATGTACCACCTCCACCTCCACTTCCTAGTAATATTATAACGTCTACACCCAAACTTGATCCAAATAACTCTGCTCTAAAAGATATAACTAACATCAAGTTGAAGCCCGTTAGGGACAGGATGAAGTCACTACCAAAGAAACCGGATGTAAGGAGTGAGTTACACGAAATTTTAAAGAGGAGATACGCAGCTATGCATTCGCCATATTCCCGAAGAAATATCAGCTTTGAAGACGACGAAAATCAATCAAACAGTAGCGCTTTTCACAGTGAAGATATGATAGTCAGTGTCTGTGGTGTAATGTTTTAAGTGAAACTGTGTTGTTTTATTTACGTATCGACTTAAAATACATACACGTTAACAGTTTGGAATGTTAATTTGAAAACTGGTACTGATAATTGTTGACAAGCCTGCGACCAATTAAAGTAAAACTCTCTGGAAAATCCTTATTTACGCTATGAAAGTGTTGCCTTTGTGGCCAATGCTCTCTCGAACAACCAAAAACGTTAATCTGCGGCATTTAAGACAAGAAATGAGGTTAAAGATTTAAAATATTTATATGGTCCGACCGGTTCTCGAATTCTCTGACCCCCTACTTTTCGTTGCACCGGACCCTCACGCCACTGGATTTTTATTTTTCGTTGTGTCCAATTCAGCGTGCTTGAAATGCTCTAATTGCTACATAAAATATGGTTTCCTGCACACCTATTGAAACCACTGCTAATTATCATTAATCTTGCGATTTGTACGCATTTGTATTTATATTTTTGGTATTTAAATGTTATTTAAAATAGGTCACGGTCTGCAATATATCAGAATTAAATAACTTAGGTGATATGAAATCTATAAAATGTTCGGCTGACTGCCGCACTATTAATTCAGTTTTATAGGTTATGTTTGTGTGTTGTGTGGACAATTAAATTATACATGAGTGACTTACTGCATATTTTATTGCTTGAGAAGTTTACATCTTAAAAACAATTAACTTTGTTCATGTATTTTATTTCAAGGTGTTTAAAGCAGTACGCGTGTACAGCATATTATATTTAAACAATGCATTCGTAACTACTACATTAAGTATTTCAAGTAGGTATATGGACATTATTTTTAGTTCAGTAATATTTTGTTTGTTCTTATTTTTTATTAGTTTGCGGTTACTATTTTTTAACAGTAGGTAATAACAACTTTGGTAATAATTCTACACTACTCAAAAAATTAGGGGAACACTTTTCGATACTTGTAACTTTTTAAATAATAGTTCAAGGCAAATCAAATTTGGTATACTTCAACGGCAGATATTTAACTAAACGAAAATTACAAAAGCAATGTTACAACTCTTAGTTACAACTCAATGTTACCTGCGTCGCATGCTTCGCACTAGTCTGCGAAGAGATTCTTGGGGTATGATTTCCCATTCCTCAATCAAGGCTTGTGTTAGTTCCTGTATGGTGGATTAGGGCGCTTGCGAACACGTCAATCAAGCTGATCCTACACGTGTTCAATAGGATTCAGGTCAGGACTTAACGCCGGCCATTCCATGACCTGAATTAAACGTTCTTGTTAAAAGTTTCTGGTGATGCCGGCAGTATCTAGCTTTACATTGTCCTGCATTAGGATGAAATTTTGACCGACGTCATATGCAGAAGGCACCACATGGTCCTCCAAGCTGTGTTCGATGTAATTCATGGCATTTAGACTACCAGGAACCACAACAGGATCAGTTCTGTTGTCTATACTGATTCCACCACTAACCATCACAGATTCACGACCAAATCTATCCACTTCCTGTATAGTAGAGGCTGTGTAGCGTTCATCAGGACGTCTATATACACGTAACGACCGTCGCAACGAGTTAAACGAAATCTGGACTCGTCTGTAAACACTACATGCGTCCTGTGACGAAGTTGCCAATCTCGGTGATTCAGAGCAAACTTCATTCTAGCTGCTTTGTGATGCTGCGTAGGGCGTGGTACGCGGACAAGTCTTCTTGGTTTTAAATTCGCTTCCTTTAATCTGTTTCTAACAGTTTGATCAGAAATTTCAGTTCCATGTGTTCGTCTTAGGTCGCTTAGGAAGTCTCGTGCTGTGGCAGTACGCTGACGTAGAGAGGAAAGGATTTTGCGTAGTTTTTCGATTTCGACCTTGTTCAGCTCTTCTAACATATTGGCCAGTCTCCAGAAACCAATTCCATAAATGCTGAATACCAGAAGGGGAAGCACGAAGGTCCCTGCTAACATGTCGAATAGAGTGGCCATGCTGTTTCTTTAGTTAAATATTTGCCCGTAAAGCATACCAAATTTGATTTGCCTAGAACTATTATTTAAAAGTTACAGGTTCCGAGATAAGGGTTCCAAGATTTTTTTTGAGCAGTGTATAAACTGCCGATAAAGTATGATAACAATATTTCAACTCATAATGTTTTTAGTTCTATCTTATTTTATACGGACTGCTCTTGACTACATGATTGTTGGAGTTTTTTGTCATAAAATATGATGGTTCTTTAAATTTCTCTTGAAATTTAAGCAGTTTCTTCTACGATAAAAGTCCATGACATTTACTCTAGATGATTAGAAGATCTAGCAATTTTATGCTAACTTCAGTTTTAGTGCATTTGTGCAAGAAAACAAGGTGGGCATCACACAACCGTGACGCATTCTGAGTATACAATAAATAATACACTGCTATGCCGTATTATTATTATTATTATTATTAAATAACTAGACTAGATTCTTGTCTAAATATAGTACAAAGCATTTAATCAAAAAATGAACGTAGTTTGCCTTGAAACATAATAAGCAAAAATGAGCTCTACCTTCCGCAAATTGAAAA
Organism: Aphodius sticticus; assembly: GCA_963966075.1. Taxonomy (NCBI): domain Eukaryota; kingdom Metazoa; phylum Arthropoda; class Insecta; order Coleoptera; family Scarabaeidae; genus Aphodius; species Aphodius sticticus. Next base: position 17,320,647 of record OZ014513.1, on the reverse strand, counting down.
GTAACATCTTACAACGAGAAATGCGATTGTAAATTAACGCTGTAATAGAAGAAGCTAATGTTCAGTTGATTGTCCTTTCAATAGCCGATTATTGGACTGATAGGTTAATAAATTTCCTGACTCTATTGACGTGGTAATGCAGTTTTTCTTCAAAGTCAAGGTCTGCACAACTCAGGCGTAAAATGAAGGAATGATTTGCATTTTTAATGGTACTCTTAAAGATTGATTCTAATAAAATTCATTATCATACCTTATTATTGGAACATAATACTAATGAAAATGGGATTGGTTTATGCATTATTCTGTAGAAGTATACATAATACATTCCTTTTTTTTACGAAAATGTGAATACTTTTATGATAACATGTGTAATGGTAGCCACAATCATTTGTTGTCATTTTTTTAACCAACCCTTAAATGGCGATATTGTGTATAGATCACAGTACGAACAAATGCACCGATAGAAAAAGCATGCGAACGGAGTCGACTAGAACCGAATACACTAGCGTTATCATATTCTTCACGGCCAAATATTCAAGGTAAATATACTCCATTTGAAAATCTCAGGCTATAAAGCAACCTCGACCGTTGCTCGCAAACCAAAAATCTCAACCAACGGAATACTAAACACCGGTTAGTCCGGCAGTGCCAACATTGATTGATGTCGGCCCAAATGCGAAATTACAGAGCACGATTTTAGCGAGTCCATCCTCGAAAATTAACAGGATTATTTTTTACCTGCCGCGCAATTACTTTAGTTGTCAGTTGTTATCGCCGGTCTTTGTCGGTTTCCCATGTTTAAATATTTGAGTACATCGTGTAATTCGTCGTATCATTTATTTATGACTCATTGTTGACATCTTTGTGTTGATCAATATAATGTAGACGCATGTTTCAGGGGATTTAAGAAGTAGTGGAGTTAGTTTTAACATCGAAACCTACTGAAACTGCTGCCGTTAGAGAAAAAGGTAGAAATTTTAGGTAGAAAATACAGAAAGCTTACCATAAGTTTACTTGAGCAAATATTGTACCTAATCAAACTAAGTTATTTTTAACTTACGTGATTAGCAGATTTGAAAATGACATAGAATTATGTATCTATTATAGTATTTTCCCAGGCTAGCAATAAAACAAAACATCTTAGACTGGATTTTCCTATGCCAGCTTAAGCTACAAACACAGTACAGGTCTCAAGGGTTACCACAAATACCATTAACCTAAAATATTTTCAGAGACACCTTTGGGAATATTTTTAGACTATTTGTAATGTTTAATTAATTAATTATGCTAAAGTGACGCTTTTCGACAGAACTTTGTTGTTGAATACGAATCCGGAGTCAAAAGTTGGCCATCGCGTCAGGTTTTTGTAACAAATGAAGTCAATATGATTAACAGCTTTTTTATACAGTTAATTAAATCTGTTTCTTGTCGATTTTGGTAGGTTCTTTACTTATCTTCAAGGAATCATAAAAGTTATGGCATTACATAAGAAAAAGTGCGAGAAAGGGACAATTGAAAATTAGGAAAATATTAGTAACTCTATTAGGAACCGTTCTTGAACGGAAGTGAATGAGCGTCTTTAGCAGATTTATTTGCCCCGAATGCAAATACGGCCGCAAAGGTTTCGTATCCCGAAAAGTTTTCGTAAAAGAAAGCTCAGTGTTAAATAGTTACTTTTGAAATGTTTACAAGTTCTCAAAGTAAAGTTAGAATTTTGAACATTTGTCAGAAGTGTATTTGTGTATTTGCAAGTGTTTTTGAAATACTGGCACTGTCAAAAAGAAACCAAAACGCAAAAATCTTACAGCACAAAATTTTCGAATTTTATTTAACTTCAAATCGTTATTATTCGTTCAGCGAATGAGTAAATATTGTTTTTATAAAAATTACACTGATCATAACCAGTGATGTGGGCCGGGTAGAGTTTATTTCACGACAAGTGGCAGTAAGACGCTGACATAATGGGCAAACGTTCCTACGCATTGACATGTGTTAGAATGAAATAAAGAAGATTGCTATTTCATTCTAACACACGTCAATGCGTATAGGAACGTTTGCGCGTTATGTCAGCGGCTTACTGCCACTTGTCGTGAAAGAAACTATAAATACCCGGCGGGTGGGAACTTATAAAATGGGTATTTACCCGGGTATTTACCCCTGCTTAGGGTAAATACCTAAATTTTGGGTATCGATCTTTTTTATCCGCCAAACACCATTTACAACATTTCAGATATATACAGGGTGTAATACTTTTTTCCCGCAGGAATTATTTTTAGATAGTAAATGTCATTTTGAGTATAATTTTTCATATGGATCTAATTGTTTTCTCAACGCCAAGTTACAGCCGCTTGAAATCTTAACTAAAATAAAGAAAAATAAACTAAAACTACATATAAACTACATATCAAACTATGCTAAAACTACGAAAGAGCACAATCAATACCCATAACAAAATTAGAAGTAAATAAATTTAAGTAAGAAAATCAAAATGATAAAAATAAACTAAATACGAAAACAAAATGCATATGAAACTTTTTAGACATTTATGTTTCTATACAAGTAGTGTTGTCATTATGAGTATAAAGTTTCTTTCATGCTGACTTATTCAGTTTATCAATTCCTTAAGAAGTTAAGTCATTTAATATGCAGTTTTGCAATTATTTTACAATTCTTTCAAACGGTTGTAATTTTTTAAGGAATAAAGAAAACAAATATGTAGGTCCTTATGAAACTTTTTACTCAGTGTGGTATTACTATCTGGAAAAAAGTTTAAAAAAAGTTGCGGGGAAAACATGGGACACTCTGTAGATGTGTGCTCTTGATTACAAATAATGTAAAATATTTGGGTTATTTAAGAATATTTAGTACATTTAGTTGGATTCATAGCAAAATAAGAAATTGATTAATAAAGACAAAAGTAGCTAAGTTGACATACTTAACATATAATCATAAGTTTCTGCTAAATCGACGATAAAAGAATCAGAAAATATGCAAGATTCACACGATTGAATGGACGATGATGATGATGCTCTTGATATGTCGTCAGATGATTTTTATAAGAATAACCTTTATTTTGTGATAAGAGAATACCTTTTCATTTTGTGATAAAAGAAAAATCTTTATTTAGTAATTAAATATTTCCTTTTACTGCTATTTTTAATAACAATATTATGTTTATAAATATCCCTATAAATACCCACGTTTTCTGATACATCTTATTAAATATATTAAACCTAGATAATATAATTTAGACACAACACATAAAAACTAAAATTACACTAATATATTTTGAAAAGTAATGAAGAACATCAGGGCAAATTGGTAGTACCGAGCTTCGCTGAAGCCTAGGGCTTCGCTGAAGCCCCTTTTATATTATTATGTTTTAGACAGCAAGTGAGAATTCTTAGTTAGTCTAGACACCCAAATTTCCAGTTAATAAACATAGTCTTGAATTTAAAAGTAGGAAAACTTTGAACTGTGTTGAAACAGGGAAACTAATATTTAACATCGAATCAAATCGCCTATTTACATTTTGAGCTTTTTGTTTTCGAAAACTTTTATGAAAGGAAACTTTTGAGTCTGTATTTGCATTCGGCGCAAATAATACTATTGAAAAGTTCATTTGCTTCCATTCACAAAATTCTTGTTACCACAGAAATACTAATATTTCTATAATTTTCAATTGTCTTTTTCTCGAAAAATTTCCTATGTAATGTCATACATTTTTAAAAACTATCCTGAAGGCAGTTAAACGATCTATTAACTCAATGAGAAAAATTGGTGGTAAAATAAGTCAAATTATAGAAAGCTGAAAATTGAAGGACGATTAAAAATACGATTTTTTACTATTTGACCTCTTTTCTTTTCCGGAAAACTGACTTGATGACGTGGTTTCTAAAACCAGATTTGTATTCAAGTTAAAAAAAAACTATCAGTAATATATAGTATATTTAGTTCAAATAACCACCACTTGATTTGCTTAAGTTAGTGTTAGTTTGTATGGTACCAACTCCTAGCAACTGTTTTTAGTCCCCACGTGAAAAAAAATCACCTAAAGAAATTGATATAATCATGGCACTTTCTCAAATCACACTTTATGCAACCTTCCGACAAACTCTATTCAAACTATTCACGGTATTGTTTGTACACATAAATTGCCGATGGCCAAACACAATCAACACCGCGATAAGGAACACTTAACGAATTTTTCAGCTTCACAATACTTTCAAGCAAACAAATCACGGGCCCGATACAGCTAGCTGAGCACACAGGTGTTTGAACGTGTATAAAATTTGTTTTTATGGTATGCCAATAAATTAAAACGGTATAAACTATAAGATAATTAGCAATTAATGACAAATTTTGACTTTTACGTGCTGTGAGAAAAAAATCGCGACTGGTTAGATCGGCAGATAAAACCGGGACGGTATATTGGACAGAAATTTCTCGGAAATTTTAATAAAAACAAACAGAATGGCTGTTACGTATGAGGGGACTGTTGGTAGCGTACGGGTTGAATACGAATTGCCTGTAATCATGCGAATTAAGAATCGAAAGAAGGTTACAACAGGAGAGATGTTGAATTCTTTTGAGGAAAAGAAATTTTACATTCTTTCAGGAACCTGTTTGTTCTTTGCCTCTATAAATACCTCAAATAAAACTTTTGTCCGGTTTGAGTTAAGTATTACTGTTTGCAAATAGCAATATAACGTACTTTTTAATAAATATGTTGTTTTGAAATATAATACTGTCACCGCCCTTGATATAAACATTCGAGAAAACATGTCAGTGAAAAAAAAAACGAAACATGGTACATGAAGCACTGGTGGTACACTACTGTTCCTGGTACACAAAATAATTACTATTTAGCCCACATTTGTGGGAAACTCAACAAACCGATGCCAAGTTTGCATGTTCCCATATAACTAACTACCTTAACGTACTGTAAACAAAATTTTTGTCCACAAAAATGATCTATAAATGAATGAACTATTAATTGGTCAAATAGATTATTTAATACTTATTTACTAATTTTCAAGTGTATTCCAAAGAACGTAGAAAACAAAACTTGTATAAGAGATCAGCTTAATATTCTATGCTAAACAAAATTTGAGAATTTTAAAATTCTGGAGTTAGAAGCTATGATGTAACTCTTTAAATTTTAGTGTTTGTTTTTAAATATAAGATGTTTGTTTTTAAAAATACCTTACAAAACAAATCAAAATTGGTTGTCATCGCTGCACAACAGAAAAAGTTCAAAGGAAACCCTAAATGTCATTTATTGCAGGAGAATTACTCAACACACTTGTATCTAAACAAAATTGTTGTAAAACAACATTTTAATTAATTACCACAATTGAAAACGTTATAACAAGTATTAGTTACTGCCCGTCCACCCTGTATAGTATAGATTTTTCTGGAGAACTTAAAAATATTTAAAAAAATGTTTGTTGATCTCTGTCGATAAAATGCGACAGAAGATTTTTTGACTGGCTACTTCTTTTAATTTAATTCTTTTAGTTGTTAATAAACAAAAAGTTCTCTTTAAGATGAACTTAATTCAGTTTTTGACTCTATTTTGGAAGCACACATTTTCACAAAGTGCTACTATTATGGTACAATATTGTTTATGTTGTCTTTAGGTTCACAGTTTAACAAGTTTGGGAAGTCCCTGTCATATATAAAATTTTTTCAATAAATGAATAGATTTAAGGAGACAATCTCTAACTCATTAAGTAAATATGTACTGATTAGGTATTTACCAATACGATTAAAGAATGTGCAATCTTTTCATATTCTATAAAAATTATATAACCAATTCTCTTATAGTCGTGACAATTGTGAAATCGCAATAATATTGGAGAAGAGTGAAAGATTTTTTTGTCACGCAACAGAGAAATATGCTGTGGAAAAAATATGGCACAGTTAAGATATATTTTGCTTAAATATGCTCTAACTAAATAAATAAGTCAACAAACATAAGTTTAATTCGTGTAATAGTTAGAATGCCAAATACGCTTTCGAATCATCCACCATCAAGCTCTAATATAAGTTGGATAGAAACAAATTAATTTGTTATGTTTGTGAATGAGTATTCTAATTCCGAATAAGAAACAAAAACATACCTGTGCTATCAAATCTCTTCGGAGACCTGGTTGTACCCATGATGGTTACGACTTAGACAATAGTTAATAGCAATCACAAAACACGAGAAGAACAACTAAGACCTGCGATGTGTAAATAAATTCCACAGAAATTCCTCCGAGACACTGACAACGAACAGACAAACGAAAAAAAAGAAGAACTCATAAACAATTGCACTCACATCGATTATTGCACACTTATGTGTGTGGCACGCGCTGTATTAAGTAATCCGTCGCGAACCACTAGACGCGCTGTATTGTCAGGTGTAAGCCGATCCAGGCCTATATAATTCTGTTTACCGCGTGTTTTGAGCGATGATAGTAGACGACAGTCGCTGATACCTGTTTTCAGGCGAGCATCGGCGAGCAGGCGCACCGCGCAGAGCACATCAGAAAATCGCGAGGTCACAATTTAGCAGGTAAATGTGACCTGAACGCGGAGCGCTCGTTTTTTGCGATTCGCGCGGCGCGATCGAGATCAGGCATGCGAAACGCTACCGGTCGGTGTGACAGCATGCATCAGGAAGTGACTAGAGGAAACTGATTATGAAACAGTTGGACGTCCGAGGAGAGACCATACAGGTCTGTATTACAGATCGGAATGCGCGGTTCTACTTTCAATTTGAGGAAGCGGCTGAACCATAAACGCGAGGGTTTTGCATAAATCAGGGTCTAGGTGCTTCCTATAGAGGCTGATGTACAGGTACGCCAATAGAAGCTGGAGACACATAGAAACAAATTAAAAATCTGATACCATCCCATTTAATACCTCTTAAGCTATCCAATTTTGAAACAAAATACCTACAACAATCGCACTTTCCTTCGGATTCTCTGCTTATAATATGGTCGTTTTTTTTGCGGGTTTGTTTGCTTTTCACTGTTTAATATTAAGAAATACTTACATAATTTTTGCCGTCAGAAGTCATCTTACTACTACGTTACCAATTTTGAAATTTTGACGGTTTCTTAAGGAGAATCCATACTCCCTACGTTTTGCTTGCAAAACACGCAAAAGTTCTGAGGCTTTTTCGCAGCAGTTAGTTCACATAATCGTAAAAGAAATACACCAAATTAAAGATAAAAGATGTATAATTTTGCGTCTAGTGGTAGATTCTTGATAGTTCTGTTCGTTTTTGACAAATCTATTTCTGAATATGACATAAAAATGGCTGATTTTCCAATTTTTACTTTATCATACGCAGTATGTAAAGTATTGTAATCGTGCCAAAAAAATTTTTTGAGGTTTTAGCGGAAATATGTCTTTTTGGGTCCCCTGAACATTTTTGACCAAGGTACAAAAAAATGTCTGTGTGTGCATGTGTGTGTGTGTGTGTGTGTTTGTGTGTGTGTGTGTTTGTGTGTGTGTGTGTGTGTGTGTGTGTGTATGTGTGTGTGTGTGTGTGTGTGTGTGTGTGTGTGTGTGTGTGTGTGTGTGTGTGTGTGTGTGTGTGTGTGTGTGTGTGTGTGTGTGTGTGTGTGTGTGTGTGTGTGTGTGTGTGTGTGTGTGTGTGTGTGTGTGTGTGTGTGTGTGTGTGTGTGTGTGTGTGTGTGTGTACCCGCTTTTTGTGGCGACGATTCCGGAGAAACTACTAAAGGTATCGGGACGAAAATTCATATTTAGAAGTTTCATAACCAAACTTAGGGCTGAAAAGCTTTCTGTTGAAAAGGGTTCAAAGGAATTGGAGGTTTAGTCTTAGCATTTTTGAAAGATTTTGCAAATAAGCCGCCATTTCTGGAATTTCGTCGAAATAGTTAAATAATAAATTAAAGATGAGGAAATTCTGAATAATTTATGACTATGAAATTTTTTGGTACAATCAATAGTTTAGCTGCATGAGCAAATTCTATTTCATCGAGATCGGTCGTACTGCATTAAAACTAGTAGCCAGGATATGTCAGAAATTTTGATTCTTATGACAGTAATGACACTAATGACAACGCTAATGTTTTGACAACAACGTCTGTCAATATAAGCTGCGTTCGGATATTGTATTACACTTTTTACGCCCAATAACACGTAAGTGTCATTTGGACGGTGTACCCGGTGTCAACGGAGTACAATATCCGAACGCAGCTTTAATCGACATATCTGTCTAGTTCTACTAGTTTTATTTTAATGCAGACATGGCCGATCTCGATCAAATAGAATCTCATTCAGCTAAACTATTAATATTATATATAGTATGATAAAGTCATGTGCCTGGCCAAATCAGATTTTTTTTACGAAGAACTCAGGTTAAAATTGAAAAAAGTACCACATAATAGGTCTAAGTTACACCTTCCTCTATAAGTGTACCAAATTTCACGTAACAATATCAATATCTTACATGCCTTTTTCACTCAAAACTTTACTTCTTCGAGTACATGAATAAGTTATATTTTATCACGTAGCGTGGATACAACAACAAGTAATATATATACATTACCACAGCATTAAGCATTAACTGATACAACATTAAGCTGACTATGGATGCTTATTTTATAGGACGTACCAGCAAAACAGTCACGGAACATGACCAGTAAGAACAGTTGACTTGATAAGCAACATGAATGTGACCAAAAACACACTCAAACATCACCTCAAAGATGCTTGTAACAATGAAATGTCTTAACGGAAAAAAATCAAATAAACTACTAACTATCGAAATTGTCTGTTCATAAGGCACGTTTACATTAAGATAGTAAAAGATAGTAAGCAGTAGAGTACACTTGCCTACTATTTATACAAGTCACTCTACTCTACCATGTTCGGTAGATTAACCGTTCTCACACAAAATAATAAGTGGTAGAGTAGAGTACAGATAGAGAATGTTAGATAGAAAAATTTAATTTGCAAAATGTTCTTTAAACAAGATACCATGTTTCTTTCTATAGAACAAACTGTTTAAAAAAAATTGAAATATCAACTAACGCGCAACTATTTCTACTCTATATAGTAAATGGTGATATCCAGGCGGGATGCAAATTTTAAATAAATCAAAAATTACAGTCACAACCTGGATTCGAACCAGGGACCTTTGCGTTTCTGACACAATGCTCTCCCATCTGAGCTCCTGAGGCCTAATAAGAAGGTACGGTGTGTCCGTATATTTTATATCTAGTTATATTTCTACTCTACCACGCACCGCTGTTTACACCGGTAGAGTTGGAGTAGAGTAGAGTGCGGACTATGGTGGGGGAAGGCAAGTGGATAGTGTACTAGTCACATGTGCTATCTACTCTACCAGTTACTATCTTTAGTACTCTACTCATACTAGTTCTTCTTGTTTACATTAAGCTAGTAGCGGGATAGTACTTACTCTACCTACTAACTCTACCGCTTACTATCCTAATGTAAGCGTAGCTTTAGGTTTAAACTCCAACGCGAGAGCAGTGATAAGTTGTAATTTAAAACAGTTAAAACTGCCATTGGAATTGGAACCCCTTACCTCTATTTTGTTCATAAAACTCTTCCATAAACAATTATAGCTTAACGTTATAATGAAGAAAAGAAAAATATAACAAATTATTCTTCTTCAGTATGGAAACTATATGGAATAAATCTATCTATAATCTCCAGATTTTAATTTTGCACACATATTCGTATACGTTCTTTATGTTCTTTCTGGGATTGCATGGCGACTTTTCATTTTTGGTGAGATGAAACAACGAAGTTGGAACAAAAGTGGGACAAAACTCACTTTGTGCTAGTCAAATTAATTGCCTATTTTCAAGAACCTTACTTAAAAATCTTAAAATACTCAAAAACCCACACTCAAAACCATGCACATGTATCCGACACATTTTTTAGACATTTTATGGAATCCATATGCAATTGGAATGTTGGAAACCACAGTCAATTTCGATTTTGTAAATGTATGTTAGTACATTTTTTTTCAGCAAAATAATGACAGTTCCTTTATTTGAAATGCCAGATCTCAGCTGCTACGTTTTCGAAAATTCTCAATTGAAAAATAGGAGAAATGATAAAAAGCATTATAAACATGTTATATGACCATTATAAATACGTTACATCAATATAGCTACATTATAGACATCTGCGGCATTACCAACTTTACTAATAAATTAAATAAAAAAATACACAACATGGATTCGAACCAGGACCCTTTAGATTGCCGGTCGCCAATACTCTATCATAATCCATAATTATTGAATTGGACCGTAAAATTCATATTTACTTTTTAAATTACACATTTTGTCATACATCCATTGTTGCATTGCGATAGTCATGACATGCTAGAGTTTTGAAAATAAAAATTCTGTGTTTCAGTGTTTTTGTAAATATTTTTAAATAAGAAAAATGCATTTTTTTTAATGTAGGTTTCTATTATTGGTGTTTGAAACAAAACTGAGATCAATTGAATTATTTATTAATTCTAATTTCTATTTACTTAGCGGGTACGCTCTCAGGGCCGTGTTAAGGGGGGGGGGGCAAAGGGGGAAGTTTCGGGGGGCGCCATAATCGTACCCAGGAAAGAGGAATGAAATTTATAAAACGTGTTTTAAAAAATACATATTGAAGGAATTCTTAAAAGAGATTTATAAATTTTTATTTGTTGCACTTAAGTGGTATTATTTAATACTGAACTTAGAAATATAGTACTACCATGTTCCTTTCAAACGTAAAAATTTAGTTGGTGTTTACGTCGCGTCGCAAGCATATCTACAAAAATGATCACATTTTCTGTCCCAAATTTGTTTGTTTTTTTTTTTTCCTCTTTGACACATTGAAACACTGACTCTCGGTGGTCATCAAAAAACGAGCAGTATCTGCAGTTCATTATCAGTTACCAAATATTTTGGAAGCATTGGAAGACATAGTACAGATAGGGATGCCAACATTGCGCCTATGCTAACCCGGAGAAAATGATATAATGATAATGATATAATGATATTATGGAACATAAGGGGTTTAAATTATTTACAACCGCCACAAAAGTGTGCGGCTTCGACACATACTTTTTAGTATCGCTTTGATGTGAAATTTGGATGTAGGTAGTGTAGAAAACGACAACATCTGATGCTAAAGATGCTAATTACTAAGTACATTAATTTATTCCAATTAATTGATCTAGAAAATTAATGTCTACTAGTTTTCCCTCTTGTCGTTTCAGCCTCTTGTTATTTATTTATTACGACACAACCAAGTTGAGGCAACATGCCAATATTAGAACTACTGATAATAATAACAGTCCATAATTTTCATGTACTGAGAGAATTATTTTAAGGGAACATTGTTTTTGTTTTAAGTAATTATCTACACGTTCCCTAACTAATTTTAAATTTTCATTTTGTTCCGACAATATTGGCGTTTTGTATAAACCTCCATAGTAAATGTGTCTCTAGTCAAAAATGATAACTATATCTCTTAGTCTTTGTAAATATATAGTCTAACTAATAACAAAATTTCCAAACAAAAGGTATCGCTGTCGTCATCTCAATGATTTAAAAAATACTTTTTTATGGCAGACCAGTATGATACTATTCTGTGAACTGCCTTGGACAAACTCAAACATATTGTTGGGACATCTGAACAACATACATATTAAAATAATCAACGAAAATTCAAAACATATTTTGTTAATTAATGTATCACTATTAAATGTTGATTTCAGACAAGCAAATTCCTACCTTTAAATAATACCCGTCTTTTTTAAAGCCATTTTTGATATTTGATTTGTCTCAGTCAATGATCATCGAGGCAGGATACAATGTTCTGCGTTCGTCGTACCGCTACAGAATTCCTACTGTACTCACTAGACATGTGACAAAATCTAAAAATGCTACAATTGCTACTTTCAAAGTCTCTCCCATGCTCTCAAAAAGGAAAATTAAATTGTTGTGAAGATTGAGTAATACAGTGCTCCTTATTTTGAGAAAATTTCTTTCTTTTAAGGGAAATCGCTGCAAACTGTATGATTAGAATAACAATTACTGTATTTTCATAATTTTTAAAAAAAATTTAGGGGTCGCTACAGTTTCTCAAAAGATCGATGATTGTCTTTAGTTAACCCGGAGAATTTAACTGACAATAAAAGATTTTCACTTTATTTGTACTTTAGTAATGTGAAACCGTATCTTAGAAGAAATAGATGAAGTAACTACGGTTTATACGGCATTATACGGCATATTATGGCTTGTAGACTAATTGAGTGCCTTAGAAAAACGGTAGTAGAAATAAGAAACGAAAAGTTTGAAATCTTTTATGAAAAAAACGCAGATTTGACTAGACTCGTAAATGTAGAACCTGTATTTAAAAAAAAAGGAGACTTAAAATTTGTAGACAATTTGACTATGAATCCTTGGATACTGATTTAAACGAATCAGAAATTTTTTGTTCGTATATACCGAGGGTATTGACACACTAATTGAGCAACTTACATGGAGATTTGAAAAACTTGGTCATGTTTCACAAGATTTTGATTTTCTTAGTGGTTCAACATTATTTCACATGATGAAGAAACTATTAAAACATACTCTGAACCTTACAAACAAATATGGAACTGATTTCAACGGGCAAGGTTTGTTGTGTGAAATTTTAAGTGTTAAAAAATTATTTCAGTCTTTAAGACCCAGTTCTACCTCTCTTAAAACGCGTTTGCAAATAAAAGCATTATTTATTGTTCTAAGTTTATAAAATTTTTTATGTAACTTCTTAGATAAATAACGAGTTGGGCTGGATGAAAAAAAAAATTTTTTAACGATAAAAATCAATTTTACTTCTACATCTTTGGTTTTTTTCAAATATAAAACATTTAGCCCAACTCATGATACAAAAATAGATTTTTTATTTAAGTACAATTTTAATCTAAACATTATAATTGCGATAACAAAGCGTAATTGCCAGAAATGTATGTAATTTGCCTATATTACGGGCCCGGTGTAGACAGCAGACGTCAGGAGTTTTAAACACCGCCTATAACTACGCCACGCCTACTGCTATTTTTAGATTAGACTGTTCCCAAGTTGACCGTAGCGTATATTGAATCGGGAGAACCGAGTTCTCGTATTTCACATTTATACCCACAGTTTACAAATTTAACACACGATAAAAGTCATATACTGTATGATATTATACTTAGTGTAGTTATACCTGCTAGGCGTTAGGTACATTTGTTTAATAATGGGTAGAAGTCGTGGCAAGATACCTAAACATCCGCATCTGTCCTCTAGACGAATTAGTAAAAGACGACTACGTACCACCTAAGTTAAAATATATGTATAGATAATCTAAAAGAACAATATTATAATTATTTAATTACAAATGAGACAAAGAGACCAGAACAGGAGGAACGTTCAAATGAACGTTTTATTTAAAATGTCGGTTTTGTGGATAGGAAGAGACAATTAGCAGTGACGAACTTGGGTCGGCTCTAATGGATATTAGTTCAGCGACTGTATTGGGCAGTATTACAGCGGGAATTGGATACCTATAGCCAATGCCAGAATTTGTTTTCATTCATGAATCTTGCATTCATGGCGCCCAAAACGTTTATAAAATATAGCGAACTTGTAGGTGACAAAATATTTGGAATTTATATAAATGGTTTGGGGAACTTTGGACTATGTACTATGATTTTACTTTATCATACGTAGTATGTAAAGTATTGTAATCGTGCCAAACAAAATTTTTGAGGTTTTAGCAGAAATGTCTTTTTGGATCCCTTGAACATTTTTGACCCAGGTAAAAGAAAAATTCTGTGTATGTGTGTGTGTTTTTTTTTTGTGGCGACGATTCCGGAGAAACTACTAAGGTATCGGGACGAAACTTCATATTTAGAAATTTCATAACCAAACTTAGAGCTGAAAAGCTTTCTGTTGAAAAGGATCCAAAGGAACTGGAGGTTTAGTATTATAGCATTTTTGAAAGATTTTGCAAATAAGCCGCCATTTCTGGAAATTTGTCGAAATAGTTAAATAATAAATTAAAGTGCCTACAGGAAATTCTGAACAATTTATGACTATGGCATTTTTTGGTAAAATGAATAGTTTAGCTGCATGAGCAAATTCTATTTTATCGAGATCGCTGCATTAAAACTAGTTAGCCAGGATTTGTCAGATATTGTGATTCTAATGACAGTAGGTAGCGTCAAACGCTGATGTTTTGACAATACCTACTGTCAATATAATCAAAATATCCGTCTAGTTCCAGTAGTTTTATTTTAAAGCAGACATTGCCGATCTCGATCAAATAGAATCTCATGCAGCTAAACTATTAATTTTATATATGGTATGATAAAGTAATGTGCCTGAACGCATCAGATTATTTTTTTTTATTTTTGTCTTCGTGTGTCACTGCCGTGCGTTCGTTCGATATCCAGCATGTTTATAGATGTATTGGGTCCTCATTGCTCGATTTTAATTAATTCCTTTCTAAATTGAAGTCCATAATTCACCGATGAGTTATCATGAGTTAATACATTTTTGTCAATTTACTATACTGTATGTATGTCACCCTGTTAAAAAGATTAAATATTATAATAGCAAGCGCGCTCTCTCCAAATTAAATCAATATATTTTCTTTTACCGCCTGGCGGCCGCCAGCCAGCTGTATGCAGTCCGGGATGCATATATGCGACCGTGATGAGTGAGAACACTAATACATTGTAACTTGAGCGAAAGCGAAAGCGCTGACGCGCGGCGACAAACTGGCTGAGTACTTCCCCTTCGAATGTACTCACGTCGACTATGCTCCGCCTTTGCCTGCTTCCTCTAAACCCCCCAACTTCCCCTTATCATAAAACTGCGGCCTGGTTGACGTTGGTGGGGGACAGGCAGACCACTCCCAGCAAAAAAAAACATCGCAACGAAATATTTCGTTTGGAAGTTGCGATGTTTTTAAAACGGAGCCTTAAATGAAAACTTTGTAAATATAGAACACTTAGAAATCCTCCAATAGAATATTACATTATTGTTCTCTTCATTAACATGTTCATTTTTGTTCGTTTTACTATGTTTCGCTTTTCTATGGTTTATGATTTATGTAATCATTATGGAAAGATGATTTATTTATTTTGTAAGGATAAGCGTATGTATTTTAATATATAATTTATTCTTTCTACGGACTTTTATTTATTATTACATGGATTTACATGAATTTTTTAATCAGAAATTTAGGTAATTCTGGTCAAAATGGGGAGGGGGGGGGGCGCATTCGCTCTGTTTTCGCCCCGGTCGCAGTTTTGTGTTAACACTGCCCTGGGTACGCTCGAATGGGATTTGTATTTTGGTATCTTTAATCAGATGTATTGTAATATCCCATACAACATGCATTATTTATATGTCCCTAAATACCTAAATATAATCTTAAGCTATAATCATAAGTTATAAAAATATGTACGTAGCATTTTCCACAAAATATATTTAGTGATATTTTTTTTTCAAATAATTTGTATCTTTGGTTAGAACTTCTTTATTTTTCTTCTTTGTTTTTTTCAGTGTATGACGTTTGTGATTTAATCTATAAATATAATCTATTTTGTCTATGTTGGTACTAAGAACACGGGCAACTAACAAAGGTTAATTACAGATAAACTAAGTTCCAAATTCCATGTGTTTTCCAATCTTAATTTCAACTCGATGAGTACGAATACCTGCGAATATATACCTTAAGTATAATTGCTGTGTAGTTAGTGCATAATTATATTGATTGAATTTATAAGCTATTAGAAACATTTTAATTGTATACAAACGTCACTTCACACAATAATAAGTCATGATCACAAGTTGTGTGCCAACAATCGCAATAAAACAAATAATTAATTGTAAAATATTCTTGCTTGATTAAGCGGGTGAATTTGTAACCACAATTTGCTTTTCTGGGAATAGGTCATCGTGTTGTGGAAATTTTAAATTAAAATTTGAATGCGGTGTAATCGTTGTGTTATGTACATACTGTAGTTTTCCTAGATTCGACTTATTTCCAATTATAAACCAATAAAATTCGAATGGAACGATTAATTTAAAACCGATTCGAGATGATACTTTTTTAGAGATACAGGTGTTGTATAATTAGTTATTCACATATACCTCATTATTTATAACCCATTAAAGATTAAAAATAGTCTCTTCTAAACTAGAAATCTCATCTACTTTTGTACAATGTGGAGAGCATAAACAATAGTTGCACATCATATTGACTTAACACTGACATAGTTAACCAGATGTAATACACCGTTTAGAAATTCGTGTCAAGAGCTTAGAGGAAAAAATGTTATATTGTTATCTAATCAACGCGTTTTGAGAGAAATTCGCTGCTTTTTAAGTCAAATTTTTACGGTTGTGAGCTAAAAATACATCTGCTGATTACGAAAGGTATACAAACGTTTCGCAAATTCGCAGGTGTGCAAGTGTCACTGGTTATCTATGTGATAATTTTCTTTTTTAAGCATTTTCGTTACAGAGTTTGAATAAAAACTAGCAATACTGTGACGTGTTTTGAATTGTAGATTTAAGCGATAGAGAAATATTACGGCTATTGCCTATATCGACAAATAATGCCGATGATGACACATGTTTGATTCGTATTTTACTTAAATTGTTGTTTGAAACAGATAATACACACCTACTGTATTTTAGTTGTGTCAGGTTAGTACTGTTGATTTATTAAGCAATCAAATGAAGTTTGAAACATAATTAATAAATGGTGAATACTTATTTGTGTAAATGTATAATTACTTTTTTAGATGCAATCAAGGTTTAAGTATTATCTGCTAAAGCCAGGATTAACATAATATCGACTATACACATATATCATGTCACTTAATGATAATCTGGTATTAAAGATATAAATTCGCATTCGTAAAGCAGAGTTAAAAAAAAATAATTTGCGGTTTTACGTTAAATACGGTTCATGGTTTAAATGTTTAAATACGGAAATAATCTTTGAACTTGAAACGATCAAACAAGTGCTAATTGAAGGTTATGTTACACAATTCATTAACAACACCTCAAAATGTATGGGAATTAGAGCTTCTGATTATATAATTGCGTATCTTAAAACCAGAAATAAATATACTTAATACGCTTTAAAGTAATCATGATAAAAATTAACATGATCGACAAATAGTACTTTTGTTTGTTTTTCAACATACGTCGCAATCGCGCATATAAATCGGTAATTAGTGTCATTACTTTAAAAACAATATGTAAAAAATTCCAGTAAAAATTCAGTACATAAGGATAGTACGCGTTATTAGTTGTTTTGCACTATCTAAAACTACTACAAAGTAAAACTACTGCGAATGCATTCATGTGATGTTTTCAGTGTATCTGTGTATTTACCAGTTTTAATTACTGTTCTAATTTATTGATACTGAACTGTTATTGTTTTGTGCATTTTCCCAAGACTTTAGTGCTTACTTGGATAACCGTTGGATAACCACGTCGCACATTGTGAAAAACTCCCAAAAAGCTGGCCAAAACTCATATTTTATAGTTTTCAAAATAAACAGATTTGACCCTACATAACAACTCTTTGATCACTCGCGTATAAGAATCGTAAATTGTAAAAATGTTCGCTAAACCGGTTAAAGCGTGTGTTAGGGTGTTTGTGACACCATTGCAATAATTGTAATTTTCTGTGGGGTTATTGACAATAACTTTATAATTTTTGTAAAATTAAGAGTGTTCCTCAAGGTACGCAAATACGTTTTATAATTTATTCTATGCAGTTAAATAATTTAACATGTCTTTTTGCAACTTTTATTACAACGTAGCAAAAATTTTATAAACTTGAAGTTCGCCTAGACTTTTATAAAATCCCCGCGTATCCCTGGTTAGAATTATAGCTCATTGTAAACATCAGACTTTGTACTTTTTGAATATGTAGACAGTTTCTCCTCATACTTACTCAAAATTAATCTCTGTTAATTTTTAGAATGTACTACATACAATTTACGTATGCGCCTATGGGAAGGCTCTTTACTTTTTTTCTTATTAAACTAGACGAATCAACTTTGTTGAAAGATTTCTAGTTCTTTGAGATATTCTTGAGGTAGGACTGATTTTTTCTGGCCAAAATTTGCGTCATCATCTAAATTTGTTATTGCATCCAATGCATTTTCGTTGTGTTTTAATAGGACGACTTGAAAAACAGCAGACAACTGAGCACAAAAATTATAATTTTTGAGCTTATTATAATTAATTGTAGTTAAAAAACCAAAAAATGAGTTTTGCTAATCTTGGTGATAAGAATTGCTGAAATGTCGTTTTTGGATTGTATGGCATGTGTGCCTGGATATTGAGTGGGACCGATTGCAGGGCAGAATGATTTTAGACGCAAGAAAAACAGCTATAAAACTCTGAAATCAGCCATAATGACAAATATACAGTTAGTTAAGAAGAAGCGAGCAACATGGTTTGCGAAACGTCAGCAAGTAATAATTTTGACGCATGGCATACCCCGGAATCAATTTATTTTCTAATATTACTATTAGTAGCCAAAATTGTATCAACGAAACATTAAAATAAAGAAGACAGTTCCGAATATGAAGATGTAGAAAGTGAAGTATAGATGAATATAACAAATACATTTTTATATTCTTTTTTATAACGTTATATTATTCAATATCTTTTTATTTACTAAATTTTGAAAATTACTTATTTCATTCATATTTAAATTATTAAAGAAGAATACTAAGCAAAACAAAATTTCCATTTTAACCTTTGGTGCCTAGAATAAATGCTCTATTACATTATGTATGTTCACTATGATTAATTAAGTGCGTTGCCATTTCATAATATGGGAACAAGCGGATTTAAACCTGGTTGGGACATACTCTTCAGGATTTGTCATTGTTACCAGGTTATCCGATTAAAACTAATTTTGGAACAAATGTCCGCCATTGTGTTCTTCTACTGTTTAATTCTAATTTTGTCTTTGTAATCACCAACCCCGAAAACTCCCGAATACTAAATTTCAACTAAATTCAAAGTATAAAAACAAATGTCAGCCAATAAATGATCCGCCATTTTCTACCTCAAATCCCCACAAATACTGAACTTCCGCTAAATTGAATGTAGTTTTGGTACAAATGTCCGTACTTTGAATTCAGATTTATAATCAGCGACCCCAAATCCCCGTCTAATACCGAATTTCAGCTAAATTGAAAATAATTGAAGGATTAATATCCGCCAAAATGGATCTACCATTTTGTTTTTCAACTTTTGATTTCAGATTTGTAATTGGCGACCCTTCAAATATTAGATTACCGAGTTTTACATAAATAGAAAATGCTTTCGACTTTTGGCCAGGTTTTTGGGAATTTTTCACACCGTGGAGCTGTATAGCAAAACTTGCCCAAACCGAATTATTTACAGACAAAGTAAACAACACACCAACGATAACATAATTATCCTGTCTATTCCTTAGGCGTATAGTGCTGTTATCAAGCCCCATGACGCAGTAATACGACAATTGATATTAAGTTTAATGCACATAATTACGCAATTTGTATACTAATTTTCATATCAAGCCTCTAATTGCTCCATGCCGCTTGGCACGAAGACAATTTTGAGCGATTTGTATCACCTTAACCTTCAGACAACTCGGATTAAACCACACCGGGTGGCTATATAAATTATTTAACGTTGCTTTTTCAATGCAAGGAAATGGCAAGGCTGATTGACTGCTACTTCCTTTGCCGGGGTGATTAGCCATAATTACATAGTCGGTACGTGCCCGACCGACATTTTCGTTGAATTTTCCTCTCATTTGAATACAAATTAGCCGAAGCGTATGGGTCTCAATGAAATGCCAAGCGTGGTCGGGTTAAAGGTGAAATAATATTAGATATTATATTAGAAATCGAATCATAAGTGAGAGGATTGTAAATTTACACTGCTAGGCACTAATTTCTCGCATTATCCAAGTTATTATCGTGCTGCAACTATTCGGTTTGTATCTATTTAAAAAAAAACGAGAAAAATAAGTGTTAGAAGTGTGATAATTTTCTATTTTCGTATAATAGAGAAACACCCAATTAGTTTATAGGTATTATTGTTATGTTATCTGAATCGTAAATCATTGTGCTGAACATGAACAACACCATACAAAGTATAGGTACTTCTATTATTCAAGAATTATTTAATTGACCAAATAAATGGAAGTGGTTCAGAAGTGGATGACAAAATAAAATGTCAGACCTCATAGGTTTGACCTTGGTCTACTTCTATTTGTGTCCTCAGTGGTTAACTGACATGTCCTTCTGTCATCTGGTGATGAATTTTAGTTCGTAATCATTAAAGGTGGTCAGGACCATTTGTTGGTATATCAAGGTAGAGAGTAATGCTAACTTATTTAATTGTTCTTCAATATAACAGAGTTTCTTTCAATGTAATTATAATTACTTTCTAGTAGCTTTAAATAGGAAGAGTACTTGTTCGTTTTGTCCATAGTGTCCATAGTATTTTGTTTTATATTGACTATACAGTTCATAGCTATAATATGTTGTTATATTTTTTTTAAACAAAAAGAAATAATTAATTAACTTTTCAGTCTACATATCAGAGCATTTCACAATCCTTAACTTGTGAAAAAAAATAATTCAAGCTAAGTGTCTATTATGACCAATATAATTAACAAAATCGAACAATTGTAAGCTGTTTCTGGTATACTTTTTTTTCCATATAACATTAAGCTCACAGCAGAAATTTTAAATCTAAATTGTGTCTAGTTTAAAACAATGCATTTTTTGTGACTTACTTAAATCATGTAGGGTGACAAATTAGCCAAATTTGCACGTAAAACTATTATTTGTAAAATAACAATTACGTTTTAATTATTATTAATATTAATTTTACAAAGAAAAAAGTAGACATTCGAATGAAAATAATTGCTAAATTAATGTGACGTGTATTTATCTACAAATAAACAAATACAACTAAAAATTAAAAAATGTGTTATATTACCAGCAACCAAACCAAACACAAGCGTGACTAAAAAATCTGATGTAGCCAGGCACATGACTCTATCATAGTAGATATAAACTTTCTAGTTTAGCTGCATGACATTCTATTTGATCGAGATTCGTCGTGTCTGCATTAAAATAAAACTAGTTAGCTAGGATTTGACAGAGATTTTGATTCTATTGATAGTAGGTATTGTCAAACCATCAGCGTTTGACGAGAACCTACTGTCAGCATACAAATATCTGTCAAATCCAGGCTAACTAGTTTTTACTTTATCATACGTAGTATGACAATAGTATATTATAATACGAGTTTTATAAGACAAAAATTGGCGCACGAGTTGGAACCAGTGTGCCAATACGTCTTATAAAACGAATGTTATATATACTACTACTATTTCTTCTACGTTGCGACATTAATTTTATATAAATTTCGTAAATTGCGGTTGTCATCTTATAATCTAGAGTAATTTTATCTTCAACCATTGGTAGTTGTGGTTAAATTCACAAATTGAGGTGAGCCAATAGCGATTGAGATGTCAGCCTTATTTGACACTTGACGTCAATATCATCAATCTTGGAAAACTAAAAGTAACTAAAAGTTTATGATCTAGTGTTTTCATAACAACACCGAAAGCGGTTTCGTTATGAGTTTGTAACGAACGCAGTAGAAAAAGTATTGCAATCTGGCCTAAAATTTTTTTTAAATTTTAGCGAAAATATGTCCTATTGGATCCCCTGAACATTTTTGACCAAGGTACAAAAAAAATGTCTGTGTATTTGTGTGAGTGTGTATGTGTGTATGTGAGTAAGTGTGTGTATGTGTAGGGTTGTGTACCAAAACTTAGAATCTTAGAATATGTCTAGGTGAATTCATAGAAGTGTCAATATCTGGAAAACTAACGACTTTTTACTCATATTTAAATATTCTGGTCACTCATGCATGACGTTGAGTTGTGGGGCATCTGTATATGTAATTGAAAAAACCGATAACACTCCATTATTAACAGCTATGAAAATAGTTTAGATTGAATCATTTATTCATAATTCTAAAACAAAAGACGATAGTTAATTTTTTAAATTTTATCTCACATTTTGTCTCCCCCAAAGAAATCCCGACCATTAAAAATGGAACATCTGTATATTACCTCTAATTTGTTTGTATGTTCGTAAAAACAAACACGGCCAAGCTACTTAATCCGATCTTTATCTACTATAGTTTGCATTTTAATACCGCTCATATGAAATGCATATTGTTAATTACTAGAACAGTGACGTGCAAAAAACGCACCTGACTGTGCATGTAATAATGCGTCACAATAGTGTAGGTAGGTATTATCTAAAGTACCTATCTAACATTAAACTATTTGAAAGTTAACTTTATTATAAGTCATAACATATATTGTTTCGGTTAAAAATGGCATATTGGCCTGAATACCGTAATAATCTTAATATTATGTTCGATATTTTACTACTCGGGCTGATGTTCAATCAAATAGCCAATTAGATAAAATTTCTATGATATTTGGTATTTATATTATTTTATTATTGTCAACAAGTGTTAACCTCGAGTAATATAGGTTGTAATGTTTCACTGCATTTGATGCTTGTGAATGCTTTACTTGCGTTTCTCTTATCATGTAAACACTGATAAGGGGATCCACCTCAAGCATCTACAAAATTCCAACAATCACAAAGTACAAAATCAATTACCATCCATTTTACGTATTCTCTCTGTTTACGTTTGCCGCTACGTGTATTTACAATTGTTTTAGTGTACTAACATCACTTTGATCTATGTGCATAACTCATTTGCAAGAGGCTATTTAAAAACTCGACTGTAATTTTCATCTACTACCAAATTAAATCAGTACATACACGTAGCAGTATTACAAAAAGTACACATACTTTCGCATCTACAAAACAACGTGACTTAGTTACGTCACATAAACTTACAGCGCGGTTTCGATGATGACCTAAGGACAATTTCTTCGTTCGCTGGCATTGATTATACTCTTTAAAAGCTTTCAGGATAATTGGTAGTTCTGAGGCGATCGAAATTTGGGGTTGGTCTTAAATTTAATGGCGGGGTGCGTCGTCTGCCGACAATATTGTTTATTGTCAAAGCTAATTATAGATAATTTTCGGCTGTAATCCACGCACAAACTTTCCTATTTTTATGGGTGCCCTATTGGATATTGATACTTTGTGATATTTAATGATGTTGAAATACTTTTAAATAATTTTTGTTGATAAAATTCTTGGTTGATTCTATCATAATAACTCAATAATCATCGGTAAACTTAGATGGGTCTCAATTTTCTTCTCAATTATTCATGATTGTAAAATGAAAGTGATGTTAGCAGAAGACAGATTAGGCTTTACTATCGTTAGCCTGGAGAATGGAGAACCGGAAGAAATTATAGAACATCTTCATACCGTTCTCCATTTTCCATACAGATTATAATTTCTTCATGAAAACGGTGTCGTAAAAACACTTTCGGAAACATTGTAACTAATGTTAAATCTCCTCCTTATTCAACAATAAACACTGAGACAGAACGACTATAACGAATAACGAATATATAGTCGTTCTGTCTCGTTCGAGCCGCCTATACAAATACAAATATACTCAATCGACTTTGTCTGAATTTTTAGAAATATTTGGCTAATGTTTTAACTTTTGACTGATTGTCTTTTTAACCTATCCATGCAGGTTTCCTATTGTCTCCGTTTTGGTTTTCCCCAAATTGCTGCATATCTTTACAATTACTTTCCCGATGCTTTTACCGTTTGTGCTTGTGCGGATATTTCGGATTTGACTATTATGTGCTGAAGATGACAGTATGAACTGGCGAAACATGTACACATAGTATATTTAATATACACTTGCAAATATATACGATGCTATTTTTCTACAATATCCATTTACTTTGCACCATGGGCTCAAACCAACAATTAAAAAACTGCTTTACAAAAAAAAAACGAAATATAGCTGTTACATAGTAACAGTTATAACGGCGGTGGAAAATAATGGCATAAAAGACTCATACCCGCCCAAAATCTTGTTAAAACAAAATAAAAGTTACTTGCATTTATATTGCAATTTATAATGCATTTCTTTACTCAACATAAAATATAACAAAAAATATTTTGTAGGGCAGGAACGGCAGATTTTTGTCGTTGTAATGACCGTTTTGGGTACGATAAAAAATCATAAGTTACAGTCGAGAATATTTAGAAGTTTTCAATAATTTTCAGATTTATTTTGTGTTAGTTTTATTTTAGTTTGTTTTGACCTGTTAGATTCGATTCCATTTCTTTTCCAGTTCGTTCAAAAACATTTATATCTACAGAATATAGTCTATAACTCTATAAGATTAATTTGTTAACAGAATGTGAAATAATCTGAAAAATCAAATACCTCATTTGTCTGTTTAAACGAAAAGCTACTCATATCTATTAATTTAATTAATATTGTTTTGTGTTGTCACACTCGAAAACAGCTGATTTCGTTCGAGGTTGGAGAACCGCTATGGAACTTTGCCGCTCTAGTGCGGCAACGTACAAAATACATTTTAAATAAACTAAGATGACCAATTTGATTGTTTGTTGATAAGGAATAGCAACCAGTTGTTATATCTAATTCTAAAAACGATTAATTGAGAAAATTGCAAATAAAGTATAGCGACGAGTGTAGTTTTATTTTAGTATGTTGGTACGCATGTGAAATCTACAGTGTAATGAACAAATATAAATATGTCAGAATTTAAATTAGTTTTTTATTCTTGACGTTTCGTCGAAGTGGTATCAACCTAACATTTCTTATACAGAAATATAACCATTTTTAATTTTTTTAAATTCATATTTACTCCAAAAGTAGCACAACAAACGTTGTATGTCACTCCTGTCGAAAACTATATAGCGCGACTCGCTCACATTACCGCTCGCCGCGCTATGCCGTACTTTCGGCACTCGTAACATAAACTACTATTTCGTAGTAGGTTAACTGCGCGGTGACAATCGCTATTTGTCAAATTTTACCATATTATACCAATTATGCTTGTATGTATATTAAGTACGCGTTCGTATGTAACAAAGAATAATGCGAATTAATAATTATTATTATACGTACAACATGGTTGTAGGTTTCTCAAAGGATATTTGTGGGGACGGAGGTTGTGCTTTTAGGCCCCCGCAGATAATGACCAACAAATCGCGTAGCTTTGTACATGTACATACCTACTGCAAGGTGAATAGGTTATGGTAGCGTCTTTGACGTTTATAGCCGGTGTCCAATGGCAAAACGAATCATGTTTGATTCGTTAGTGGAATTCGCTAACGCGTTTTGGAAAATTTTTAAGCAGAAACTGCCGTTTTGCGTCGATTTCGAAAACTCACGCAACGCAAAATGGTTCATATAGTGCGACGGTCTGAAAGTCCTCTCAAAATTTTCCATAAGCAATTAAAAGGCCACTCTTTTTGCACGTGAATTAGTGAGACAAAATCGTCGAAATCAGTTTACATTAATATAGACTAGTTGGCAGCCTGGTCAGTAGAAATATGGCGGAGTTCAAATTAACGTAACACATTTTCTACGGGTAGGCCTGGCATCGGCATCTAATACGTACAACTTTTTGACTCTCTCTATTTTAAAACATCGATGTTTAAAAACATCGATGTTTTTTTCTCGATATTTGTACAACATCGATTATGGGAATTCGATGTTTTATTCGATGTTTTATTCGATGTTGACATCGATGATTAAAAAATTTTGGACATCCCTACCCACTGCAATGTGAATAGGTTATGTTATGATGAGGTTATGGTGGTTGCGTTTTTGACGTTTCTAGCTCGCAGCCATGACGACGCGAAATAAACAGCTACTGAAATGTTGAGGTCCTTTCACCAAAATCGCTCGCGTTTTGGCAAATTTTGAAGCAAAAACGCCCGAGAGGCCGTTTTTCGGCGATTTCGAAAACTCACGCAACGTAGAATGGTCCATGTAGGGCGAAAGTCGCGCTTCGCGCGACTGAAATGCCTTCTGAATTTTTTCCATAAGCAATTAAGAATGGACTTTTTGGCATGTGAAATGGTGGTTTAAAATGTTCCAATTCAATTTACTTAATATAGACAAGTGGTCGTTTTCAGTGAGTAGGGATACTTGGGGGTCCCGTTTATTTAATGATATACAATATCGGTTAAATAGGGGTAAGAATGTGGATTTTTATGGTCAATTTTCTAATTTAATTTTTTTTCTAATTTAAGATTGTAGATATTAACAATAACCTTTAATTTTGATTTTTAATTTTTTGATTACATTTTAGTTTTGTTTTTTTCTTATATTACAATAATATATTACAATATCAACAGTACCACCTAACTATAATCTTAAGAGGCATAATAAAACATTAACGACATATTATGTTGAAACAGACATTTTCCTATTTTTTAGTGCACTACGTATATAGGTAGGTCAACATTTTCGAGAGACCCTTTGTACACACTTTTCCAAGTAACTGAAAGTTGGTAAATAAAATGAGTAATGGTCAGGGAATGTGTAAAAGTTAATAAAATGACATAAGCAGAGTATAGCTCTTGACGTCATTCAGGTTGTTGGAAATCGACATAAAATTCATTCAAATTAATGTAGCATGTAAACAGTGTACAGCTACCACAGACCGCAGCCGTGTGTATTGCCGATATCAATTTGTCGTTTTTAGAATATTAAACATCATGCAACGTAACACTCGATTGAGCAACCCAACAAATACTGTACTTTACACGTACAGTAAATGCGTGAAATAAAAGCAGTAAAACCAAAGCGGTAATGACCCAGTTTCACCTTTTTTATTTACGGCGGTGAATAGGCTTTTGCAATATGCTCTTAACGCCAAGTCAAAATTTTATTTATCGGAAACAGTAGCCATAAAACTCGGATATTGATCCGAGATCCGATAGTTAATGTTATTTATTATTGTTGTTTTCTTTTTCTGTGGCATGCGGTGGCCGCGGTCACAGGAAAGTCCAATAACAATGCGATACGATAAAAATGATCTTGACTGGTTTGTATACGTATGTATGTATGTACTTTTATGCGATTGTTATTATGTCCTCAATTGTTGACAGACAGATTTGGTGCATGCGGTAAACAATGGTGATCTCCTCAGCATTCATATTTTGTGATTAAGAGCCGCCACATATTGCCTTGATTGCCCCCTTTTGAAACAATGCGTTCTCGACAAGGTCAGAAAACCAATATGATAACAATCACTTTCGGTGTTTCAGGAAAACGTTTAATATTCCTTCCTACAATCTACCCTACACCATGTTCCTTTCTAAAAACAGAAGTTCGCTGATAACAGTGAAAAGATAATTTTACCGTGTGAATCGGCGGTCATTTTTAACCTCCGATTATCGAAAGAAAAGTACTTGTCAGTGGTTTGTAATTTTACTTTGAGGTAATAAATTTACTTCTCATGTGAAATGAGGTTTCCGATGTATACGGTTTTATATATAGTTTTGTAAGTAAAATTACTGACGTTCAGTAAATTTACCGTAAACACGGAATTAATTGTTGTACAGTAAACTTTCTGCAACTTTAATATTAGATTTGTTCAAGCAGCTTAACAATCAGTACCTACTTTTGTGATGGACCGCATATGTTCCTATGATAACTCCATTATAAATACCAATGAAACATTATCTGGTTTCTCACAAAAGAACAGTTTGTAAACTGGTTTTGCGACTGCACGGGCCTATATTGTCAACTGTAAAATCACTAGTAAAATCCTATTAATGTGGAGATCATAAATAAGACCAAAAAATAATAGTATGAAGTTTTATTATAGTTTTCACAATAAATAACATCTTAAACATATATACCTACATATTTTTTTATAAAGATTTCATACTTTTAACATTAAATAAATAGAAGTTCTTGATAAAAATGTTCTGTATAAAACAGGAACCCATGGACTATACTTTGTGGATTTGGTTTTATCCTTATTTGTTTTTGCACCCTGAATTGGAATAATTTTTAAAAAGCTAAACCGTCTCCAGAGTAAGAGAAACCTCTAGGGATACTCCAAATACAGCATATAATATAGTCCAAAATGTGTCACCTGAAATCAAAATAAAAAGTACATGAGTCATATCATTTACAAGTATAACAATGTCAGCAGCTGCTTTCCTTTGAGGTACAGACTGTGTGTAAAGTCATTAATGAGTGTTTGAGAAAAGTATTTGTTATATTGGTGATTGAAATGATATGTTATACGTTAGTAATAAATTTGATTGTAAGACCGCATGTACTAGAAAGAACAATAAACGAAATCTTACCTATGGACACCACACAAGTGCTTGGAATTTGTTGAATATCAGTAACGTCAACACTTGTATCCTAAAAAGAACACCCAATTAGTGAAAGTGGAATTATACATATCAAGACTGCAAACTTTTACCTGCACTTTGTAGTCCTCGCAAAGTCCTCCATAAAATATAAAGAGATGAATGTATATTATATCTTTTAATACTATAGAACCATATGGAGCAAATATTCCACACCACACCGATAAAGGAAACTTATCTGCTGTAAACACAACCAAACGGATGGCGAACGGAACTCGAACATCATATCCCATTATTGCGCAGGCGCGATAAAAATTCACTTGGTAGCACTTTACCATCTAGAGAGGAAAATTGCACGAGCAAAAGAAAAATTTACATATCAGACAGCAGTTTTAATGTATAGATATGAAATTTTATTCCGTTGAGGTAATTGTTATTATGAAATTTACAAACTTGTTCGCAAATTTACATAGAGTTTGTAGAATATTAATGAATGTATCTGCATGTTCAATGATGTTTTGTATTTTTGCTTAAAATTATGGTAAAATTGCTGACAAATAGGGTAGGTTTACTGAAAAAAATGCAAATTTCATTTGTAAATTCGCACTCATTTTTATCAGTGTTGTTATCGATGCTTGTAGTCAGCCTGTAGTCATTTAGGAGTTGTTGTCTATGGGGAAACCTCCGAACATCGAAGGGCTACTAGGCCTTTGAATTACGTACAAATTGAGGCATGATTGAGGTAGTAATTTAGTAGTAAAATGTATAAAAAATTCTAAAGTAAAATTTCTACTAGATTCTCAGTCAGTATAAAGCTTATAAATAAGCTTTGCATTTGAGAAAAAATGGCTTTTTTGCAATAAGTAGACCATAATTTCCTCCTGCGATCCAATCTCAGAAGTTATATACAATAGGATACCGGGATCTTTTGTTAGTTAACATATGTGACATTGTGTCCAAAATGTCCAACAAAGTTGGCGTTGGGTCTACAGAATATAAAAAATTGTTTAAGAAAAAAGAGAAAAATTAAATCCGATTAAGCCAAAATAAAGCCTAACAAAGATATATCCACTGTAACACCTACGAATAGTACGCATACCACTGGTTTTCTTAATGACGTAGTCTACCGGAAGTGTACCGGAGATTCGGAATCCTAGCGTTAATATACGTTGTATAGATTTGAAATGTTTACAGTGGTTTTGTGATGTACTATTGCACACTGGAAAGTATTTTATGAAAATGTAAAATGTAAATCATTGTTATTCTTTCCAAAATAGAACATAAAAAAATAGAAAGGTTTTATCTATGAATCTTGTTTGAATTATTTATCGTTTTTACGTGATTTCGAACCCGCGATTTTGAAAAAAAATATGTTTTTCTAAGGCACTCTTGACTTTACCGTTGGTTTCATGTGTTTTTTCGTCCTATATAACCTGTGGTTAGTTTCCATTGCAAATAGTTTCTATCTAAACACACAAAAATTTTGATTAGTGGGGTATACTTGCTCCTCAATAAATAGTTATTAATATTAAAAATTAGAGAAGTTAAAATTCCTTATAGACAATTGAATAATGTATTACAGTGGCAACTTCTCTTGTTTCGGTAAATACAGATGACCAATGCAACATATATGCAGGCTATTGCATGGTCACTGGTCAGTTGGATATTTACCGGATATGGAAGTCAATTGATTTCCGTAGTGCGGCCGGTATAGCACAGATACGAACTTTATTAACAATAGAAGCACTAATTGTAAACGCGTCAGCCGCTATGCGAATCAGCATTTCGAGGACTATCATCTGAAACGACTTTCACTTAATTTCATTTGAGCAACCGGTCAACCTAGTGAAAATTACACTCATGC